>JAUYWG010000061.1:13622100-13646257 GCA_034779775.1 Enteromius afrohamiltoni
GAAAGGTAAACGCATTCAATTGTTAATTTTTTATTTATTATGTCGGACTATCATGCAGTATGCATCAATGCATTATATTATTTGACTGTCATGGTGTGTGCACGATCACAATACTGAATATTTTTTGCAGTAAAATTCTGACTGTTGACATTGAAAATTATTTTTTTTTTGACAGTGTCTGCTGCTTGCATATTTTTCATATTTGGTAGGCTAATTCTCTTCAATCTATTTTCTCAGATTTATCTAGCATTATGTTTATTTTTTTGTCATCATAGTTTTGTTTTAAAGTGTTAGAAAATGCCGTTTATGAACCTTGATTTGCATTCGATCACTTTATATTGATAGTTAAAAATTTGGGCAGTTTTTGGGCGGGTTTTTGTGTGCTTTTGGGCTGGAAAACGTCAATCCAATCTGGCAACACTGGTCATCCCACTCGGCGGCCATCTTTAAAACGCCTCTCGGGCATCCAAGTGCAACTCCTATCTCTTTGAATGGGGAAACATCAAAATTCTCCAGAACTGTTCACTAAGCGTACGATTTCATATTTGAAATCTTCAATAAAATCTGACAACATCTGATCAACATGTAATAAAAGTTTTTTCATTTGTTCAAATAGCGTTATAAAAAGTTTATTTCTCAGGCGACATCAGGCAGTGCACATGCGCAGTCTTAACCACACGTCTCAGAATGCAAATTACCCATTGGCTATTTTATTCAGAAGGCGAGGCTTCCTGTGATTGATCAGCCATGTTAAGCGTTGCATTTGCCCCATTCAAAACTACATGAGTGACATGTCATTACACATTAAAATAAAACTCTTTTAAGTTATGAGACTCTACCATGTGATGTAGGTCTTCAGTCATATTCTGAAATGCAATATGGCAGCCTGCTAAGTCACAGATAAGCTGAAGTTTAAGACAACAGATCAGACACTGTGTGTAAACTGCATTGGCTGGTGAGCAATACTTGAGTAGCTGAATAGCAGCTGTGACCTTTCCTTATCCTTTATAGACATAATAGACAGATATAGACATACTGTACTGCTATTACGGTGCTAATGAAATCGTACATGTTTTTGTGAATTATCACAAAATTGTGAATTATTATATATATATACACACACACATAGCAGCTACAGATAGACATTCTACCTTCCCCCCATCCAACACCTTCGTGTGCTTATTCCCTTCAGTATGGGTAGGCGGGTCTGGGACCAGCGCTCTCTAGCGGCGGGGACCAGAAGTTGTTTGCCTACATTGGACATTTCCACATCCCCTTATTGCAATGTTATGTCTTGTGATTATGTTTTATATGTATGTGCTCCTGCTGAGGTATTTTTTCCCCCTGAACCAACACTGCCCTCCTTGAAGGACAGTCTAGGAGGGTTTTTTTGCCCTCATTCTCTTTCCTAATGTGTCTTAAGATGGCTCTAGTTTGGCTGGCTGCCATAATGTAATTTCCCTTGGGATTAATATATATATATATACGTCAGTTAGAACTGTAGAACGGCTAATAGGTGGGCTGAAAGCAGCTCTTCCCTCCACAATTCTCCTGTTTATTAACTGTTTTCTGTCAGGGGGTCCATCCAGAGTGTCTTTTCCCAAGTTTCTTGTGTCTCCCAATGTTTATTTTAATAATGATCAGGAAGGAAAGTTGAAGTCCTTTAACAGACTGCAAGAGCTCGATTTTCAGGTGGTCAGAAAGAGAGACCTCTACCAAATATGTGTTAAAGTAGTTTATTTCGAACAAATTAAAGATAGGAGTATCACAAAAAATGGAGGGATTATTTAACCGTCCCTGCTGAGCTCTCCTCTTGGAGGGCCCTCTTCCTAAATGTTCTGGGGATCTACAGTGGAGGCTGTTACATTGTACTTTGCCCACCAATTCTCATGTTTCCAAATTTGATTTGAATGTTGCTCCTTCCTGTGATTTCTGTTCTTTACCTGAATCTGTTTTCCATGCTTTTCCATACCTTAGCCAATTTTATCATGTGGCAAGCCAAACTAGCCATTGGGAAGTTTCGTAGATTGGCTGCTGAAGGGCAAAATATAAATGTTCTTCGTTATGTTACTGCTTTGATGCAGGATGTGAGTGGAATATAGATTGGATGTGTAATTCTCAAATGTTTAATAAAGTGTGTTTGAAAAGTCAAAAGTCTCTCTCTCTCTCTCTCTCTCTCTATATATATATATATTTATATATATATATATATATATAAAAGAAAAAAGATCACTGTGTTATTTATAGAATGTCATCTAATCTATTGTATTCACTTATATGAAAGTTAAAATCTTCATAATCCATCCCTCTTTTCTGTGTAAATAAAAAAAAAAAGTGAACAGAAATCAAATTATTTATTGGTTTATAATAACTTCATTACATATACATTTGCATGTATTTACTGTGGCAGAACATTTTACTGCATTTCGTTGAAGGGTTAGCTTCAGATTATGTTCAAGAGAAAAAAATGTCTATTAGTTTCCAAAGCAACATTGGGGGGCGCTACTGGATAAGAGATCTAAGATCTTAACTTCTATTTATCAGCACTCTTTTTTATGCAAATCAGCATGGTCTCTTATTAAACATAAATATATTTAAATAGTGAGATTTTATGACACCACATCATCACATATCTGCAGGTTATTAATAGGTGTTATATTTAGAAACCTTTTATCAGTCACATAGCCATGTTGGCCTGTTGAGAGCCGAAGTATCTTTACAGCTTGTAATTCCCTTTGTATCCTGCATGGCATGTCTCTGAAATTTCTTGAAAGCAATGCTGAGGTTTAACTTTAACTAATTACCAGTCATTTCACTGGTGCGTGACCTAGTTTAAAGGCGCTCAAGTGCAGCATTTCTAGTGAACTTGCTAAGACCATTATGCCTGGGTTTTAGAAAAGCAGTTCCAGGAGCTGCAGTTAATACATACAAACATTGACAGCTGCCAGAGAAATTCAAATTATGGCTGGTTAAAGATGGGGTTCAATGTGCAGGGATGGCGTGAGCACTAGGTTGGTAAAGTAAAATGACGCACATGGCTGTACTAAAAGCAACCTTTGGCCAGCTGAGGAAACTGATGACGTTGTTTCATGGCGTGTGATGTTTGTCCGTTTCCTAAATGATAACTGTCACATTATACGACCTAATGATTTAGTTTCATCAACAGAAAAAAAGAAAACAGATGCAAAAGTTGTTTTGGGGAAAAATAACCATAAAGTTTTATTGCGAACCAAACAAGGTCACATGATTCAAACATTTTACTATTTTACAGTACATTTATAGTTACACATAAGCATACCTTAAGTTTTTGTTCCATATACATTAAAACTAATACATAGACCTTAAAATATACAAACAAACTTAAATAACCATACAGTCATATTCCATGGAATGTGATGTTCAGACAAACTGGCCCATTTCTGAGCTGTACGATTACTGTACATCCTAGGAGGCTGGAAGACTAAGGTAAAACAGAGGCGTCTGATTCCTTGGTCCAGGTGCGTATCTACACACATTAGCAGCACATCCCTCTAGCACCTTCCGCTTGAGTCAAAAGAACAAGAAAAACACACAAAAAAGGAAGTGCTCTTTAAATTAGGAAGATTTAAATTCAACTTGATCCCAGATGCGCAACTGAAAGATCACAAAAACATCAGATGCTGATATATTTTAGTGGTTTTAGCGTCACGTTGACTGTATTTATATCCGACACAGACTGAGGTGCCAGATCACATGATTTAGATTAAACAAACATGTGTGAAGGGGTGTTAAAACTAAGGCACACACACACATCCAATCCATCCAAAACAATGAAGTCTAGCACTGACAATCCTATAAAAGTAAATAAGCTGGAAATAAATCTCAAGAAAGGAAAAATACATAACAATCGTCCATCAGCATCAATCCTCTTTCTCTCTTTTTCCCCATCTGTCTCTCTGACACAACCCGGGGTGAAAGCGGAGGAGAAATCGTGCATTTGGATGCAGTCGATGAAAATGACATGTCTTTTTTTTTAATGTGTAAAACTCAGGCCTTTAAACAAAGGCCTTTTGAGCTGCCGTACGCCATGTGCAAATGCCCCCTATCTGGAGGCAGGGAAATGAGACAGGGTTTGCTTTTCTCATAGTGATGCACTACAGGTGTGATTCCATGGGACAGCGTTTCCATGGTAATGAGCTACAGGTAAGAGTCTATGGGATGGCGTTTCTGCGTTGACGGGCTACAGGTAGGAATCCATGGCAGGGGCGTAAGAGAAGCCTAGGAAAGCCTCGGCCGCCTCGGTGATGCTGGCTGTGACTAGAGCGCTGTCCGAGGAGCAGCCGATTGAATTCGGCACCGGTTCGTCGGTGAACTCGGGGTCGAAGTGCCGCAAATCATTAGGCCCCGTCTGAAATAAACACACATCAAAATTACACGCCTGAAATCAACTGATAACTGCAATATTTGCACAGCAAGATTCTCTTATCACAAATCATGCCAGAACGGTTATGTGCTTTTTATCTATAACAGTACAGTGCTATGTGGCAATAACTCAAAGTCAGCAGAAGAGCGGTGGAGCGTACCACGTTGGGGTTGAAGGGCGGCGTGAGCTTCTTGGCATTTAGATCATCCCAGTTTATTGGAGAGAAGAACATGTGGTTCTTGATCTCAGTCTAGAGAAGTGAAATAGAAGATACATTAGATGCAAGAGCAACACACTTATTTAATACATGATTAATAGCAAAAAAATTACACTTACAAAGTCATCAGTGAAGCCCAGTCTCTTGGTTCGGTCTTTTTGCAGCAGGCCCTCCAGCAGGTGTCTGGCAGCGTTAGATATGTTGGGTTTAAGCTGCAGTGGCTTGTTCAGAATGTTATCGTACATTTCCGCAGTGTTACGGCTGTAGAACGGAGGCTGTGGAAAAACCATAAAAGCAATCAGCAATCAAACAAAAAGCCAAGTTCTCAAGGCGATTCCAATTCAATTAAACTAATTAGTTAAATACATTTAATTAAAAGCATGAAATCAATTTATTTTGCTGGAATAACTCACCAGGCCATATAACATTTCATACAGCACTGCTCCTAAACACCACCAGTCCACCGTCCGGTCATACGGCTGCTTGTGTAACACCTCCGGTGCCAAATACTGCAAGACAGAAGGAGAAACATCAAGATGAGTTAGCTTACAGACTGCAAATGCGATGGCATTAGTTTAAAAAAAAGGGGTTAAAAGCGAATGTAATTTACCTCTGGTGTTCCACAGAAAGTTGATGTCGTTCCATTGGGTTCTATGTTCTCTTTGCACAGGCCGAAGTCTGTCAGGATGATGTGTCCTTGAGAATCCAAGAGAATGTTCTCAGGCTTCAAGTCTCGGTACACTATGTTCAGTGAGTGCAGGTACCCCAACGCGCTCGCGATCTCAGCTGCATAGAACCGAGCACGCGGCTCCAAAAAGCATCGCTCCCTTTGCAAATGATAGAACAGCTATGGAAAGACACAGAGAGAGAGGAGACCGATTAGGCTGTAATTCCATATCCTGAATGGCATACTTAATCAAGGCTTTCTAGACTCCACAATCCACAAACAATGGCAGGAAATGAGAACGCACCCCCCCCCCTCCGCAACCCCTCAGAGACGTCTGTTGAGTTAGGCCGAGTCTAAACCATCATAGCTGCTAAATCTGGCTCCCCTACCTCACACACTTTCCCCTCCCAGCCATTTCCTGACGAGAGTTTCCTATTCAGAGCCCAGCCGCTCCTCTTTGCTTCTCATGACAGGATATCCCTTTTCTGTCTGCATCTACCTCACTGTCTCCAGCATCTTTAACTTTTTCATTTTCTCTTTTATAAACACTGTTTAACTCCTTAATTGTGTAACTTGAAATAGAAATGCTAATGAAATAACGTACCTCTCCACCGTTGATGTAGTCCAGTACAAAGTAGAGTTTATCAACAGTCTGAAAGGAGTAATGCAGGCCCACCAAGAAAGGATGCTTGACATTCTTCAGTAACACGTTGCGCTCAGACATGATGTGTTTCTCCTGAGGTCAGAGGGTAGAGGTCAGGATAAGAGGTCGGAAACTACCGTGCTGTTACTAAACACATGCATTCTCCAAATCTCAAAGCATCTGTCACTAAGGAGTGAATTCCATACCTCTTTCTTTTTCAAGATGGCTTTCTTTTGCAGCACCTTGACTGCGTAGAACTTCTCATCGCTCCGGTGGCGGGCCAGAAGAACCTTTCCGAAGCTGCCTTTTCCGATGACCTTGAGGAAATCAAAGTCTGATGGTTTGGCGGTGGGGTTGGAGGAAGGGCCGAGGTTTATCTGCTGAGAAGGACTTGGCTGGAGAGGAAAAGAGAGGAGAGAAAAATTAATTAGATCATTTGATTCACATATTGTTTTGCTGAAAAATGCATGATGCATATGCACAAACATGGTTTTGCGACATAAATAAACGCAGATTTACCGGTGGGGAAGGGTTGCTGTTCATCAGCTCAGCATCTTGCGGAGGTGTCAAGTTCAAGATGGACTGGACCTCAGGACTGCGGGAAGAAAAGACCACTGATGTTCAGATGCATGGTTTTAATATGATCAACTTCGCAAACAAACAAAAATAAATGTCTGGAGTATTATATAATAATTGTGATATTATTATAGATCAAATTTTATATTACTAGAATAATAATTTTAACAATAATAAATTGTGAAAAAAGTAAAAAAATATATATTTTGTAAATAAACATATTTGTAATAATGTTAATAAATGCATACATTTTCTTTATACATAAATGCATATTTGAAACGAATATGCAAACATTTACATTTTCTTTACAGATCTGCATAAAATAAACTTACTGCTTGCATGCATAAGAGTTTGTGGAAAGCTTCTGGATAAAGTCATTCAGTCCCATCTTTCTCTGTTTCATAAAGGCTGCACATGAAAGAAAAAGCAAAGAGAGAGAGAAAAAAGTCCATTAAAAAAAGCAAGATCGCTTAATATTCTTCCCATTCTATGCTAAAGTTGGCTCGGGAGATTCCATTCATCTGAAAAACAAAGCCTACCACTGAGATTAGCTACAAGTCCTCTTGTTTTAGAGTAGGTCAAGTCTGGAGCTGGGACGCCCGTCTCCGTTTGGATTGTCATTGCTGTAGTTTTCCACTCCGGGCCGGTGACCAAAACGACACAAAGCGCTACTGAACTCCTACATTACTGTTCCAACTATTTAAAAGACTGGGGGAGGAGGCTAGAGATCGCGTTCCGCTAGGAGGCGTGGCTTGGCGTGCGTTCTTAGAGAGGAGGCGTGTCCTGACGCAAGTGTCTGTGTGCGGGGGCGTGGTTTGGCGAAAAAGCGTAGGTTCTAGCGGAGTCAGCTGTGACGTCTATGAGGGGCCAGCTGTGAGTGAACGAGAACGTAACGCCCCTAACTGTGATGTTATGTACAGTTGAAAACAAGATCTTCCCGGATCTAACAAGCTTAACAGGACTATATGTTCTATTGACAGGAACGTTAAAACACTCAAAACGGAGTCACTTGTGTTTCTCTTTTATAAACAAACCTGCCTGCCTTAGAACACAGTTATAGCTAATATAAACAGTCTTGCTACACATTCTCATTGCTACTTCACTGCAAGCGTAAACAATGTGCTCAGCATGTAAGTGTGCAAGTGCAAAGATAAGCATACCCTTTCGAAAGACCTCCTTAAACAACTGCTTTCTATCCACGTGTGCGCAACAGTCAATGAGTGCTTTTATTTCTCAAAGTCCCATAACCGTTGTGACAGATGACTCACGAATGAGACAAAAGCAAAGGGACTCGAGCCAAACTTCAGCACTCGCTGGAAAAGTACTGACTGGATTAACAGTGAATAAACTGCTCTTTCGTGTGTGGGGGGGCCTTTTTATGAATCGGTTGAACTTGTTTGCTAAACAGTCGGAGCCGTTATCGAGTCTACTCACCACTGAACGAATAACGTTATTAAAATGTAGTACACGTTAAATATATGCTACATATACGAAACATTTTAATTATATTTCCACACCGCGACGTCAGGGCTTGAGCCCAGTCTTTTTTTAACCGGTGTTCGAACTGTTCGAAGGAACCGATTCGCGAAAATTAGTCGATTGAGTAATTGCTTCTGGGAAATTTCAAGCATTCTTTTGCTTTCCACGCTTCTGTCATTCGGAGCCAATATCAGGAAATTTACATAAGATCATGAAATGCCCTAGTTTGCCACAGTTATGCAACTCTATACCCCAGCAGATTATTAATTAACATCATTTAAAGTTACTCATTCGACTCATTAAGTTGTAATAAAAGCTCAGAACCCAAGCCTCAAATAGATTTAAGCTCCTAAAAAAACATTTTGCTTAGTTTAAGATGTAATGCTTGTAATTATGGGGGGGGGGGGGGCTTTATAACAAAACGCATTAGCTGTTCTCACGCTAGTATTGGTAAAATAAATTACTAAGACTACTAACCGAACAACACCAAGTAAATATATATCATGAATACATCCCCAAAAGTTGTTCATGATACAGTGCATGGAAATTATTAAATAGTACAACATGAAGACTACAATAAACAACGTGCACTTAATACGTATTTTTGGTTCTGCTGTTGCTCAAATATGTAAGTAATTACATAATATTGTTAAGTAACTAACCGTTTAACGTATAACAAACTGAATGCACCTTCCAGATGTTTAAAAAACCGCTATATATATAGGTCTATAGTGTATTTTATACATATCGCCGGTTTATTGAGATTAATGTGTTTTTGAGAAAAGTACAAACCTTTAAGTTCCGCTGAAGTTCTCATTGTGCTGTAAATCCTGACAAGTCTGTTAGGAGAGCCGAGACTGACTAGCGTTCCTTATGTTTAGCAAAGGTAGAGCCAAGTGCCTTTATCAGACTAAATCAATATAGATATGAGTAAGGTGTTAAAACCGGGTCACTGCCCCTACGGTAACACACCTACTGATGTCTCCAGTACACCCTAATTATGAGCGGACCCCTCCAGTGGAAAGTTATTTAAATTAAAAACAGTTCCATAACACACTTTTTCCGCGATAACCTTGATTTAACTTACATGACAGTGGAGAAGTTTTGTCTTTCATAGGGTCAGGAAAGAGCGTAAAGTGCCGCAGACACGCTTGATGAAGAAGTTTGGAGCTGGAAGAGTTTTCTCAATCCGCCGCATTCCACCAGAGCTGATCTGACACCGGATATCTGGGGGGCGGAGTCTCTCCAGCCCAACAACAATGTGCTGCACTATTCTCATGAGAAGATGAAGCTAAATGAACACAGGGCCTGCCGGTCAAAACTCTACCTGAACAGTTTGTGAGTTTCATTGGCGAGCGCAACTCGATTAAGACTAATAAAGAGAGTTTTAGTGCGGATGTCTTACACCTTTTTTGTCGCAAAAAATTATATTTAAAAGTATTTTTATGTACTGATTAAGAAACTTTAGATAAATCATGCGCATCCAATAATTATCCACACCTCTCAAACAATAATTTCAGTTTAGTAAAGCATAAAAATTATCACATACAAAATACTTAAACACACAATCTTAAGGCTGGGGCAAGTTGTCACACTGCATGAGATAAGTCTTAATGGAAACTATTATTTTTTGGTCTGGAACTATTATTTAATTGTCGGGAATTATAGCCTAAATTATTATGTTACAATTGTTTTCATATAATATAATATAGCATTGTTTTGGTCAAAAGCTACCATGTTGTTTATGTAATTACAATTTAAAACAAGAAATTAAAATTATATTACAATAAAGGTTTAATAATAATAAAATAAAATAATAATCACAATTCATAGCTAAATTGTTAACGTAAATGTAAAAATACCAAAACATTGTTTTGGCCCAAAAATACAATTCTATCAAATTCTAGCTTTTCTGTGTGTTTTTTGCATGTATTACTCTCCTTGTAGTTCTGTATATTTCGCAACAGTTTTACACAAAGTTTTTAAACTTTTTAAGTTCTCAGTTCAGTACTCCTAATTTAGAGTCTCTTCCCCTTGTCTCTGTGTGCTCATCATATCATCCAGATTCTGGTCTTTTCAGTCTTTAATTCTGGGAGAGGGTAGAGAGATAGAGAGAGTGCACAGAGATCAACAGGGCTAAGTGTCCAAACACTTTGTTTATTTTTGTTGGAAGATGGAGATTACGTAAAATCTTATTTAAATGCAGCTAAGCACTCAATACTGGACCCAAACATTAAGCATTAAGCTTGGATCATACTCTGGTTTCAAAAGCATTATGCAATTTCCTTCACACACATAAATTCACATAAATGCATACAAATACACTGCTCAAAAAATAAAGGGAACACTGCTCTGGATGGGGCTCTGTAGGTAATCACTGATGTTATTCAGTCTGAACACATTTCACACGGCATGATTCTAAATCACCGACAGGTCCAGATATTTGGCATGCCAAATATCTCACGGGTGTCAGGGACTCGTTGGCGATTCTCTCAGATTGTGTCTTTGATAGTTCACACTGTGTGATTGTCACTCGTGTGAACGAGCACCGATTTGCCTGTGATTTCAGACATTTGTTAGCGATTTCTCAAAACCTGTCAGTGAGTCAAAATCAGGGCTAAAATCGTGCAGTCTGAACTCGGCATTAGGAAGCAACACTGATTGACAATCAATTTCACATGCTGTTGTGCATATGGAATAGACAACAGGTGGAAATTATACACAATTAGCAAGACCCCCCCCAATAAAGAAGTACGTGGTACAACCAACACAAGTGGCTCAGAAGCTGTGGCAAGAAGGTTTGCTGCATCTGTCAGTGTAATGTCCAGGGCATGGAGGTGCTACCAGGAGACAGGCCAGTACATCAGGCGACGTGATAGGAGGGCAACAACCCAGCAGCAGGACTGATACCTCCGCCTTTGTGCAAGGAGGAACCATAGGAGTACTGCCAGAGCCCTGCAAAATGACCTCCAGCATGCCACAAATGTGCATGTGTCTGCTCAAACGGTCAGAAACTGACTCCTTCAGGGTGTTATGAGGGTTCATGGGTGGGGGTTGTGCTTACAGCCCAACACCATGTAAGACGTTTGGCATTTGCCAGAGAACGCCAAGATAGGCCAATTGGCCACTGGTGCCCTGTGCTCCTCACAGATGTCAGTAGGTTCACACTAAGCACGTGACGACGTGGAGAACGTTCTGCTGCCTGCAACATCCTCCAGCATGACCGGTTTGGCAGTGGGTCAATAACGGTGTGGGGTGGCATTTCTTTGGAGGGTCGCCCAGTCCTCCATGTGCTCGCCAGAGGTAGCCTGACTACCATTAGGTACCGAGATGAGATCCTCAGACCCCTTGTGAGACCATATGTCAGTGCGGTTGGCCTTGGGTTCCTCCTAATGTAAGACAATGCTAGACCTCATGTGGCTGGAGTGTGTCAGCAGTTCCTGCAAGATGAAGGCATTGATGCTATGGACTGGCACACATGTTCCCCAGACCTGAATCCAACTGTGCACATCTGGGACATCATGTCTCGCTCCACTCACCAACATCACACTGCACCACAGACTGTCCAGGAGTTGGCGGATGCTTTAGTCCAGGTCTGGGAGGAGATCCCTCAGGAGACCATCCACCACCTCATCAGGAGCATGCCCAGGTGTTATAGGGAGGTCATACAGACATGTGGAGGCCACACACACTACTGAGCCTCGTTTTAACTTGTTACATCAAAGTTGGATCAGCCTGTAGTGCGTTTTTCCACTTCAATTTTGAGTGTGACTCCAAATCCAGACCTCCACGGGTTAAAAAATTTGATTTCCATTGATCATTTTTGTGTGATTTTGTTGTCAGCACATTCAAATATTTAAAGAACAAAGTATTTAATAAGAATATTTAATTCAGATCTAGGATGTTATTTTAGAGTTCCCTTTATTTTTCACTGTCCTCTTTATAGCTGTCCTGGGTTTAGTGTTAAGTTATGAAAAAACTTTCCACAGAAATAAGATAAACATATTTTTTCATTTGCACATTTTCAGATAAGCTTATCACCCTAACCTTTAAAAGACTGGTAATACACAGCCATTTCATTGTGAAGGTATTTTTGAAAATCGTTTATCTACAGTGTCAGCAACAGACCATTTATGAGTGAATCATTAATTATGGGCTGATTGGTCTACTTAAAATCATGAAAAATAAAAAACAGCTTCCTCGTCACTTCTCATCCACATCATAACCAAACAAAACACTTTTTTTTCATCAGTGATGCATTTATTTGAAACAAATACAGTAAAACAAAAAATGGTGAAATATTATTTTTCTATATTTAAAAATGTTATATATTTTTGTGATTGATTCCTGATAAATAAAGGTTCATTTATTTGAAAAAAAAGAAAAGAAAAAAGAAGAACTGACCCCAAACTTTGCAGTCTAACTGTTTAATATAGTTAGTCATTGAAACCTTATGAATATTATTAACATGAATCCTAATTTATATTATTTGAATATGATATAATATATTTTTCATTTAATCCTTATTACTTGCAGAAAATATTTTTCTAATATTTAAAAAAATATATTCCTTGAGTTAAACAATATATAATTTGCTATTATATAAACAATATATAATTATAGTTGCGTTATTGTGTTATATAGTTATTGCACTAAAGACTAAAGAACATATGTATATATACATACACACACAAATAAAATAAAATAATTCAATTAGAATTCGTTATCAGTGTCAGGGGTAGTTTAGCACATACAATGCATGTCAAGAAGCACTTGATAAATGTGTGTGGTGCATTTCTACCCTTATCGAGTGGCATTGGGTGTTTGTAACTGAATAGTGTAGGAGTGTTTTATTCACAGAAGTGCTGTTTTGAGCTCTTGCCTAAAAATAGTTATTAAAGGTTCAACTCTAAGCCTACATGGATCAAGGTGATTATAGGTTATGCTTATACCAGCAAGAGAGAAAAACAGGGAGAAGAAACAAAACAACTCAAAAAGAAAGAAAAGGAAGTGCAACGACAGAAGGCAGAAAGACCCTGAAAGAGTTATAATGGTGAATAAATCGGAAATAAGGCAATGAATGAAAGAAAAGACCGGTGGAGAAAAAAAAGGCAGAACTTACTGGTGTCAGATGGACAACAATAATCAGACTCAGGGTCTCCATGGTAGTAAAGGTCCATTGCCTGGGAAAAAAGAAGTAATGTAGGTCAGTGCAATGTGTCTTCAATGAAAACACTCTTTTGTTGTCTCAGTACCACAGGTCTCTTTTGACCTATACAAAAGTTTAATGACAGATTGAGGCCTTGGTCCTTGAAAGTGATGACACTAAATATTAGAATTAGATTTATTAATAAATGTGCTTTAGATTAGTCACATGGAAGATTTTAAAAGACTTTTATCATGTGTGCACACTCTTCAGTGAAATTATGACTCTCAAATGGACTGTCACATCTTTCTTAATCTACAGCTTGCAAAAAATGAAATCATGTGACATCTGGCTTACAGTTTTGCACCCGAGCTGCAAGCTTTTCTTATGAAGTGAGCGAGGGCTTGGGAGAGAGAGAAAGACAGAAAGAGCAATTTCCCTAATCCACATCTTTAATAACCTCCCTGGGGAGCCGGCTAACAGAATACTGAAATATGTGAGGGATAGTATTAACATCTTTGCACGTGCACCTACGCTAAACTTTCCTATCCCATGTGTCTCACTGCTCTTTTATCTTGGGTAAACAGCTAAGCGGCTAAAAGTTCAGGCAACAAAGAATGGAAAAGACTGGGATATGAGGACAGAATTAAATGCTTCCAGATATCACTATGTTTGACAACTTAAAAGCATTAGTAACTTATTTTTGTGAAATACCACACTTTGTAAGTGTGCTTGCGTGATGTAGTTGTATGGTATATTTTGTTATCTAATGCAGGGATACTCATACATTTTTGCATGAGACATTTGTTTGTGCGCTGACCTGTGTGCGCTGACGTGGTTGCCATGCCTCCTCGTGCCCGTAAGTGATGAAGGGTCCGTTGCAGATGCAACATTCCAGCAGTACGGGGCTTCCCAGCAGGGGTGACATCGTCCAGGGGCAGATCACATGCCCCTCTGATTCGGCCTCCTTCACCTTACTGTCATTGTGATGTCGACTGAGCATCCTCCATTTTCTCACCTGTTGGAAAACACAAATGAGATAAGCTATTGCACTGACATGGCCTAGTAATAAGTCATTTAGTTTTAAGGATTCCAAACTTTTTTAATGAAAAGTACACTTATATACATACACACATGAATAAAATAAAATAAAATAAAATAAAATAAAATAAAATAATTATTAAATTAAATTAAATTAAATTAAATTAAATTAAATTAAATTAAATTAAATTAAATTAAATTTAATTTAATTTAATTTAATTTAATTTAATTTAATTTTTTATTCAGAAAATTAACTCATGAATTTGAAATTCAGTCATCATTTTATGTTGCTTTCTGAGGGATCATGTGATCATGATTTATAATGTTCTCATTCTGAGGCGCAAGTAATTTATCTTATGAAAATTATTATACTCAGTGTTTTCTCCTGCTTTGAGTGTTAAGTTATATTTAGTGGCGGTTCATCAGAAAGTGACAAATTAGTTTTCTTTGAATAACATGTTTTATGTGTTATTCCAGTGTATTGCATAAGTTAAATTCACATCTTTGGATGGAAACATAGTTACTCTCTGTGAACCCCCTAATTTAGCTCATGTTTTTACCAAAAAAGCGGACTACACTTAACACAGAAACCATCTCTGAAGTAATCTCAATCTTGGTCAAGGCCATAATAACAATAGATCATGAATTCAGTATTGCAGGGTTAATAAAAAAAAAAGTTTAGTTACCAGTTCAGACTTTAACCAGTACGTCACAATACCCCATGAGTAAGCATGATGTGCAAAAACAGCACAATAAGAGGCACAGTAAAGCATAAACAGAAGTCATCAATGCTGTAACTCTTTTCATACTCGCATAAGTCACATCAGTCATATCAAATCAATGTTTTAGGGGTTAAAATCACTCAGAATATATATGCTAATAGCTAATCGTTTATTTAAATGAGCTAACTGTGTTGGTTTAGCACTTGATTCACATGATAAAATATCTATTTTTGGATTTAAAAAAAAACTGTCTGCTTAGCCAATTTGCCTCTAAGGGTCATAGGACTAGATCTACATTTTACTCAAAGACAGCTGAAAATGAAGTGTTGGGGGAAATTGTGCTGGTAAAAGCTCAAGGGTCAGTGAAAGACGTCACTGCAGCAACCTAAGCTTATTCTATAATCCACAATAATCAGAAGGACACACACACTTTGCTCTTTGGCCTTTGATGCTGAGAATGAAGCAAAGATTCCAGGGAAAGGTGATCTTGGAATTGTACCTAGCCCTTCTTAAGGACCTAGTCTTGTGCACACACTCAGCCTGGCCCAAATATTTCAACATCAAAAGCTGCCGATTATGTAAGTACACTTACAGGAAAATGTTAAGATAAAAAAATGGTTAATCAGCAACCCCCCCCTCTTCTGAACAATGTGTGAGTTGGCATTTCTCATGCGAAGCTTTGCATTGCTATTGTAATCTAAAATCTCTCTGACAGTATTTACCAGGCAGAGATTTTCTAGTCAATACAAAGTTATTATATTTTCAAAGCCCTGGGGTATGTTTATGTCTGTTTATGTGTGTAGCCAGGGAGGTTAAATCACACACTGTAACTCTGTTTGAGGAGATTAGACCCAAACTTTTGTATGGGATTGGCCTATGTGGAATTCCCAAAAGACTTCCTCTGCATCCCATCACGAAGCCCAGCTGGGAACAAACGCTGTACTGAAATTATTCATTTCCATGAAATACTTCACAAAAAATACTTTAGAAAAGCTGTCCTGTGATGTAGAACATGCTCCTGGCAAAATAATATTTCAAGATTTCACGCTTTCCTCAAAATGAATAATAAGCAAATTTGGCGAGCTGTCTGGGGAGCGAGCCGGGAAAACCGGGTTCCTTCACCGTCTGCCCCCCCCTGGTAAGTCGTGAAATAAATGGAAAAGGGAGGAGAAGGGGTGGAGGAGGGATGCACAAAAGCGGGAAGCGAGGAAATGAAAGCTGGGAGAATTTATAATGAAGGGGAAATTATTTGATTGGGTGCGAATGAACAAGGGATGATTAGGTAACAGGCTGCTAGCCGTGTGTGATAACTCGTTCAGCGTTCCTCTCGAAATTATGTTATTTTGCAAAAACATTCACTTTAATTATATAAAGTAGTTATTTAATTATATGTACAGTAGTCAACATTTGAAGTGGATCACAAAAGTTAATCAAAGTTGCCCTTGTTTATCTGTACCAAGCATAAAATATGTTCAAATAATATCAAAGTAAACATAGTCCACACTTCAAATGTTATCTTAATTTTTTATACATATATTTTAAAACTGATTTCTGTGAAGGCAAACTGAATTTTCATGAGCCATTATGCCAGTTTTGATCTTGCACGATTATTATTATTATTAATGTTCAAAACCGCTTAATGTTTTTGGGGATATTTATTTTCTTTTTTAGGATTCTTTGATTAATTTAAAGAACAACAGCAGTTATTGGAATTCTTTTGTAACAATGTAATAGCATTTACTGACACTGTTGATCATTTTAAAGCATCTTTGTGTAAAAATAATACTTTTAAACTATTAAAACGTAGTGTAAATATTTTATACAATATATTACATTACATCATGTTTAAGTGTATACATCAAACTAAATCTGTTCTACATAACATTTGTAGCATGCGGTTTTCATGCCCACGAACACGTCATGTGTAAACTACTATTTATCAATTTCTATAAAGGCTAAAAATATTTTATGAGTGCTTTAGCGTGCGAGTCTCGTCTGTCCAACCCAAGTTATCTAAATCATGGCATACCATAAAGCTAAGCTGTTTACACGTTAAGCTATTTTAATGAACGCAGACAAACCCTGCAATTAAAAGAAAAAAACAATGTGAATCATTGTTACCTTTAAAAGTTTTAGTTCACTACAGTGGTCATTTTTGTCCCTGAAGTATAGCGGAGTAAAGCCCTATACACACTAAATCCTGTGTAATTAAAGTGTAATTAAACCCGCTCTGAACCAGGAAAGTATTCCATTCCCACAGAATAAGGATTACTTCCCTCCTAAAATTTATTAGCTGTGCTTCTTTGTAGGAGGATTGCAGAATGATTCAGGCCTTTTCTGCACCAGTACAAAGCTCTAAATATAATCGCTCATTCAACACGATAGCGGAAAATATATAAAGAAGGTCACGCACTTCCTTAGAAGAATTTCTACCCAGCTGACACCGCTGGCCCATGCTTGGAAGGTGAGAGGGAATTTGGCTCGGAGCCACCCTCGACTGGCACAGCACCAGAGTTTGCATGCAACCGTATAGTTAAGGGCCTGGCGAAAGACAACGGGCCAAAAACAGAGATAACGAATCATCTGGAGCAGAGCTGGAGCTCTGACTGGAACTGACGCTGATGCTGCCACTTTAAAGGCCCTGGTGACAGCACTTTGTGGTGTTTTCCCCTGAAACCTAGTAACCATTAGCCTCATTAACCCCAACTAGAGATTCGCAGGGGACAAAGGGTTACAGTGCCAGAGACGAGACACGTGAACAAACAGATAAAAATTGTACATTGCTCAATTATTGTATAATTAACACAAACGCTGTTATGTATATAACTAACCACAGTTATTATAGTTGACTAAAACTCTTAAAAAAAGTTGTTTAAAATAAATATGAAAACAAAAACAAAATAGAACTAATGCAAATTAATTTTATTTGAGCTAGCTGACAAATCCTACCTGGTCTCATGGCATAAACGTACCTGGGTGCAATATTTAGCGAAACACAAAATACATACCAATAATACATATCACGACAGTTTCCAAAAGAAATAAACACTAGAGGCAGTAAAACTCAAACACCTTTTACTCCTTTTCACGCAAATGATTTGAACAGCAATGTCGGGGAAAGTTACTTTTAAAAGTAATGCATTACAATATTGCGTTACTCCCTAAAAAAGTAACTAATTACTTTACTTTCGCGTTACTTTTGTGTTACTTTATAAATATGGGCAGAGCTTGAGTGTTTGCTTTTAATATAAGAAGTTCTATTAATAGCAAACATAAAATCACACTAAAAAGCGTCACGAATAAACCTCAGGCTGAAGAAAAAGTAAATTCACATCTGTAAAGTAGAATGAAGCACAATAGATAGTTTTTGAAGTCATTTTTGCTTAGGTCATCAAGGGTCAGCAACAAAGACATTGGTTAATAAAATGGGTAATTTAATTATTGTGTCATATTCTGAGTTTATTTTAATTCATTTTAATGAATTAGATCTGGTTCAGATCTGGTTCAAAGTAAGGCACGTAAAAATGGTGTTGCACAAAAAGTGCGCAGATGTATATATTTTTATGAGACCAGGTTGGCCAAAAATACATTCTCATTTTGCATTTAGTCTGTTCTGACGTACATAAATAACTAAAATAAAAACGTCACTGACATAATAAAGTTAAATTCTAATCAAAAACATAACAAAAGGACTCTCATGTTAACTAAAACTAAAGGAAAAAATAAATATAAAAAAAAACCACAACAGAATCTCAGTGATTTTAAAATCACACTAACAAAGTCCACAGCATCTCAGTAGAGTTTGGAAAACCTTGATCCGCTTGTTTACGCGACGAGTCAAAGCTGTGGAATTCTAGTCCCTGACATCAAAACAGCTTTGAGTTTACGAAAACTAATGACACATGCTCTGGATTGTGGACGGATGATGGCAGAAGTCTGTGTTTTTGTGGTTTAGTTTGCCAAGGGGAACAGTACAGTCTTCAGGAACAGTCTGAATCATCACTGTGTTTTGTATTTTAATATGAAATATTACATTTGCATGAAACTTTTGTATTACATATTCTTTCCTATATTAAAAAAAAAAAAAAAAAAAAAATTATATTATAAATTACAGAACCCCCATACCCCTCCATCCTTTGAATAAGACTCGAGAAGCTTGAAATCTCAGATTCACTCCTGAAGGATAAGTAGATGCACGGATAAACATTTGACAGATGACCGAAAAGTTAATAAACAGACATGAGGAGGCCCTCTACGCTGAAGAGTTTAATCAGTCATAACCAATCAGGCACTTAGTATAATCATCACGACGGGAACAATCTGCTTCATGCAATAATTACTCAGTAGATCCTCCAAATAAATCACATAGGATCTCATCACAAGCTCACTGAAGTACTGAAGGCCAGCGCAGTGTGGTCAATCAAACTTTATGCTCATTTCAACCCCGGGCGAAACCTGGCACTGTAAAATCAGTCCCCGCGTGTGTGCGTTTGTGTGATCCGCAGACCTCATGAGCGATGAGTCATCGGCGCAGCCCCCCGCTCCTCGCATCTTTCTGCCACATTAATTCCACAAACACACACAAACACAAACAAGCACACAAACGCACATGCAGAGCGAGAAGGAGCCCCACAGCTCTCCATATTTTCACAGGGCGTGAAATAAAAATCCTTCCAGGCAACATCTACTGTAAAACACGATCATGAGTTAATAAAACAAAACAAAGGAAACATAATACAGATCCATCACCAGCCTGGGTACTGGGGGAGAGTTCGGAAGGACTAGAACCATAACATCAAGCTGTTGCTTTAGCACAATAATGACTGATCTGAGCTGACAGTGAGGATGAAGGATGAACAGAATTCGATATTCTTCTCAGGTTGCTGTATGAATTCACTCATTAATAGACGCTGATGCCGTCATTCGCACCCTGTTACACGTTACATAACTTCAGCCTCGAGACCGACTGGACACAAAATGATGTGTCATCTCTCTCGCTTTTGCACTCTTCCATAATATTTCCTCTTCTCCTCTCCCCTTCTCCCTGTCAGGACACATATATTTTTATCCCAACCTAACCTTAATATACAAGCCGCCCGTTGTAGATCCTACACAGAATTCATGAATAAAACAGCCCAGGAATTAGTTCTCTGGTTATCTGAGAACTGTTTGTGGCAAAGCATAGGAGAACTGGGCAAGAGGTTATCAAATCAATCTCAGATCGAATCAAATCTCAGACGGCTACAAGTTTAGTCATTGTTATGTAATCAACACTGTCTATCTATCTGTCTAAACACACCAACATATAAGAGAAAGCAAGATTTTTAGATTTCATGTTGGATAAAATAAATCACATTAAAATTGTAAAGAGAAAATCATATTAGTCAGATCAGTTTTTTTGAAAATTGTATATCCAAGGACAGCCACATATAAAGGACTAAAAAATCTGTTCAGTACAAAATTCGTAAATGTCATATTACAAGAATAAAGATTAAAAAATTATACAAAATAAATTGTCAAAATATTAATGTAGACTTTGTATTATACGAAAACATTTTCATAAAAATCCTTGTATTCAAAATTCTCTTTGTAATATATTTGTTTTCTATACCTTTTTCTTGTTTCTTATATCAATTTATAGATTTATGCTGTGTCCTCACATTACATTGCATTAATCTTTTACAAGGTCCAAACAAAAGACTCTTCCTTCTCCTGATTTAGATGAAGTATTATCATAAAATGAATTCTGTGATATTTTGTAATGTTAGTTGATTTGTGTCACTGTAAAATATTCCATCTTGTTTGATAAAATCACAGCAATCTATTTAAACAATCAAATTAAAATTTCAAGTTGACACCTTATGTAAGCTAACGTTATTCCTCGCTCCTCTCTTAATTTCCATTCTGTTTGCTTCCAGCCTATTCATTTTCATGCCATTGTGTAATTAATCAAATCAAAAAGTTCCACAGCACATTTCTGAAAGTTTGCTATACAAATGCTTCCCTAAATAACACATACAATGCAATGTATCTCAGACTGCCTGTCTGTTACATAACTAAGGGCTATAGCGAGCAGTCATGCTGTCATGTGTGATCTCTCTCTCTCTCTCTCTCTCTGCAGATACAGACTCCCTCTGAGATCTGTGCCATCTCTCTAATACTCATTGTCTCTGAGAGCCAATCGAACAGTCAGGGGAGAAACTAGAAGAAAGTGAGAGAGCATTCAACTCAGCTAACCTAGTCCAACCCTGGGAAGCTGTTTAGCGTTGCTAAATGGAAAGATGGCTCAGCCTCTTATGCATCTCTATGGCACGTGAAGAAAGCCTGCACCACAAAGGGATCAGAACAAACAAGCAAAATGGGGAAAAAATTACATTTTAATTAATCACTAATTAATTAGACCCTATTTATTATTGCCATTCTCTTCACGTCTGCAGTATATCTGAGATATCTTTCAATCTGAATCCTTATCACTTGCTACAAAAAGTTAATTAATCTTTGCATTTCATGTTTGTATAGCACATTTTGTGCTCAATAGTTCATAGTTTCTTGATATTTTCTATTTTCTTGAGAGTAATCTTATAACTGGTCTTCCGTTATTAATCTGTAAACACTATGCTCCAATAAAACAACACTCAATTTGTTTATTATTTATTGAAACGTTTCTCAAGACTGAAAGTTTAAAATAAACAATTAACAGATGACCGAAAAGTTCATAAACAGACAGTTTTCTGACCTTGCATGTCTTGTTCTTGTCTGTCTGGCAAGGTGTGCATGGGGCACAGGGCTGACAGAGAGGGCTGGGGGGGTGAGGGAGGTAGTATCCTCCAGGG
Source organism: Enteromius afrohamiltoni (assembly GCA_034779775.1). Taxonomy (NCBI): domain Eukaryota; kingdom Metazoa; phylum Chordata; class Actinopteri; order Cypriniformes; family Cyprinidae; genus Enteromius; species Enteromius afrohamiltoni. The sequence continues at coordinate 13,643,827 of JAUYWG010000061.1, forward strand.
CTGTAGTGGCAGCAGCCGTAAGGAGCTGGGAAGTGTGTGTACCACAGGTCCTGGCCTTCCTGACATTTGGGACATGGAGACAGAAAGCCCTTAGCCTGGACCTTCTCCACATTCACCTTCGGATTCCTCATCCACCTGCGCACCTGGAGGCAAAACATGAAAGAGTTTTACACCTGTGCGTTATGCAATGAGCGGTGCTGCGAGTTGATTTAAGCCTCAGGGTTGGTAACCAGTAAGTTGGTGGTTAACTTGACCTGGAGTAGGAAGAAGTCCAGGAAACAAATTCCACTGGTCATGTGGTGACTGTAATACATTTCCATGAAATGCTTATGAAACCATGTGTTGTATTAACAACATCTAGAATAAGTATGTTGGGTGTAGAGGGTTTATAGCTATGTTTAATATTAAAGCAATATTTAATCTCATTCTCAGAAAAGCTTTGCATTTGATATTCCTCTGAAAACGTAGAATACCTGGCTTTAAAAATAATGTGGAATAAGTTAAATAAAATAATATATAATGCTAAATAGTACCCAAGATGAAGTAAGATTTGGTAGATATGCACTGAATATATAATGCAAACAAATTTGTTTAATTTTGAATGTGATTAATCATGATTTATCACATATATATTTATAATGAATAGTTTTTTTGAAGTCTAATCTACATCCCATCATGTAATATTAAAGAGATCTTATTTGTGATTTTCCATCATGCGGGACAGAGTAATATCTGCCGCAAAAGGCTCCTGTGAGACACCATGTTTTTAGGCAATTGTAACATTTCATCATGTGAAAACATCTTGAATGGTTTAAGGCAATCTGTGTATATGAATTTTGGATTGCTGCATTTGCTCCTGTGTTAAACAGAGCGAGGCATCTCAGGGCCGTACCCATGTTATGTCTTCACAAGCTAAACAATGAAATCAGAAAGGCGTCCTCCAAATCACCAGCAGTGACTGACTAAAAGAGGCAGGGCACAGGGTCGTATGTCTTCTTTGTAGTTTACAATGTATTTAATGACTTCAATCCCTTGAGTGAAAAGCAATTTTCTAGGCCCCAGGAAATCCTGGAACTCACGGCGAGCACAGGCTGAGAGATTTCCACTTCTCACTTCATTTCATACAGCGGCCAAACAGCCAGATCTCAAAGCTCTATGTGATCAAACCTTCGTCTTTTTTTAGAATGAAGGAAACAATGGAGAAAGAAAATCCTGAAATTAATGAAAACAATGCTTCCCAGTGTCTCACATACATAAACAGTGACAGCATATAGTCACGGATACTAACTGCTCTCTTCGCGTCTCTCTTCTTTGATCGGATTTTCAAGGTTATGTCATCATATGTTATACGCTGGGATTCAGAGTCTCTTTGCTTAAGCCTCAAAGCTCTTCTCTGCTTAAAAGAAATATTGAATATTTAAAAAATTAAGAAAAATATGATTACACTTAAACTTAAATGTAGTCAGTTTTTAGGCTGATTTTATATATTAATCTTTCTGTAAAGTAGCCATGTCAGTGTGTTATTGTTATGATCAGCATGTCAAGCATGTCATGAATCATTCTTTACAGGAACCAAACACTGAAGCATAATGGCAACGCAATAAACCACTTTAAACACAAGCTCTCCTGATGACTCAGCAGCCCACCAAACTTTAGTCACTAGAGAAAAACATCAGTGTGCGTGTGTGTGTTGTCCACTGCACAGAGCAAGTTAACCAACCCTGCAAAAGTCAAAACACACAGCACCCTCCGGTTATGCAACACACGTACGAGACAACCCTACACGCTGACCTACAAAAGACAAACATCAACCTTGGCACTTCAGAAGAATCTTTCTCTCTCGGTCTCGGTGTACACATAAATACATAATAATCCAACAAAACCATCTCACTGAGTCACTCTCTGACACTCCATCTGCTGTGTGTGTATGTAGGAGTCTGGACTCAATCCCAAACCGCACACACACTTTCACGCCTTTAACCAAAACAAATACATTGTATTTAAATAAATAAAGCCAAACATGTTCTGATCGCCTGTTACGAGAGTCACAAATCAAGCTGAAATAGCAATTTGGGGTTTTTTGTTAAATTGCAAACAAAAGAAATCCATACACAATCTCAATGCTAATGTCAAATGAGATTGAAAAAATTATGTGCGCATTTACAACTGGCCTCACAGTCATGACACAAACAGCACATTATGTATATATACAGTTTATACAGGTACCATATTGGCTATTGGCTGGTGATGATGAAATATTGATATTTAATTGTTTCTGCTCATTTACCCCTATTTGTACAGTTAGATGATCTTTGTTGTCATCTGATGCTCACGTAATCTTTAAAAGTAAGAATAGTTCAATAAAACAGCTATATATATTTTTTTTAATTATATATATATATATATATATATATATATATTTTTTTTTTTA
>JAUYWG010000061.1:13657950-13670627 GCA_034779775.1 Enteromius afrohamiltoni
TATATATATGAATCTGCTAATTTTTCTGGGGAAAAAAGTCTGTTTTTATTCGTTTTAGAGAGGTTTTTTGTGGTCTGTTGGTTTGCACAATAGTGGTTTGTAGGGCACTATTATATTCTCTGTAAAACCGCACTGGAGACTTTTGTATTCAGAAAAGCTTTATACCAAACATTTTGGATCAAAATGTAACATTCACGATTCTTTCAAATGTAATGCCAGTACCAACTTGAACATGTTCTAATGAATTATCTTGAAAAACATGTTGGATATATCCCTTCATAGTCAAACATGAAATAACTTTATACCCATCATCCCTGACAAACAGCTTTAATCTAACGTTAAGGAAAAAAGATCTTCCTGTTCAGAACATACATACACTGCATTTCCCTTTGTACTTTCTTATGAAATCACCAGCCTACACAGTAAAACTGTTGGTCAATTTTCCACACTTCATTTCTACATTCTGTACATTCCTTTCTGACTGATGTTTTCAAAAAGAGCATGTGATGCATGAGTTCTGTAAGTGTGCAAAGCGTGATGGTGCTAATTTGAACCACGTGCTTCTGGCCTTCTCCACACAACCTTAGCAAACAAAATAAACTCACTTCACTAAACTAATAGGAAAAGAACCATATTTCTTTACAGTAGTCAGGGCATATCTCTCCACTGTTGAACAATTTAGCATTATTGCAAAGGAAATAAGGATAATTTAACACAAACTAATCTTATACAGTGGGTACGGAAAGCATTCAGACCCCCTTAAATTTTTCACTCTTTGTTATATTGCAGTCGTTTGTTAAAATCATTGTCTTGTTGGAAGGTAAACCTTCGGCCCAGTCTGAGGCCTTGAGCACTCTGGAGAAGGTTTTGGTCCAAGATATCCCTGTACTTGGCTGCATTCATCTTTCCCTCGATTGAAACCAGTCGTCCTGTCCCTGCAGCTGAAAAACACCCCCACAGTATGATGCTGCCGCCACCATGCTTCACATGGATTGGGACTGTGTTGAACAAATGATGAGCAGTGCCTGGTTTCCTCCACACATACCGCTTAGAATTAAGGCCAAAAAGGTCTCATCAGAATCTTGGTCTCATCAGACCAGAGAATCTTATTTCTCACCATCTTGGAGTCCTTCAGGAGTTTTTTTTAGCAAACTCCATGCAGGCTTTCATGTGTCTTGCACTGAGGAGAGGCTTCCGTCGGGCCACTCTGCCTTAAAGCCCTGACTGGTGGAGGACTGCAGTGATGGTTGACTTTCTACAACTTTCTCCAATCTCCCGACTGCATCTCTGGAGCTCAGTGATCTTCGGGTTCTTCTTTACCTCTCTCACCAAGGCTCTTCTCCCCCGATAGCTCAGTTTGGCTGGACCATGTGATATTTCAGTTTTTCTTTCTTAATAAATCAAAAAAAAAAATTAAGGGGGTCTGAACACTTTCTGTACCCACTGTTTTTAGGTCAAAATGTAGCTGACACTTACCTTAATGTATGTCTGTGTATTTTCTTCACTCATTAATATTCTAAAGTAGAAAAACAGTTTAAATGAGTGAATAATCGATTAATAATTAGTCATTTTTATTTATTTCTTTAAAATAACAAAATGAATACTAGCGAATCAAAGGTAAAACTTGATGATTCTACAGTTGGTTAATTTACATATTTGTCTTTGTAATCAGTTCTCTCATATCAACAAATTACTTTTTTTAAAATAATCTTTTGAAAAAAACTGTCACTTCCTTATTAGAAGAGGATTGAGGAAGAACAGTGAGGTCATTGTTCTCGTCCTCTCTTGATTTCCTCAATCATCACAGCCATAAAGCTGAAAGAATCCTTCCTCTCTCTTACACACACACACACACACACACACACACACAGACAGACAGAGTCAGCAGTCAGTGTGTCTCCACTCTTGGCTTCTTTTATGCCATTCCAGGCCTTCATTGGCTTTAAAATAGCTTCACTCTATGGACAGGAAGAGGGGTGTGTATGGACAGGAAGTAGCCGTGAAGAGCTGGAGACGGCCGTCTGCTCAGCACAGCTCAGGGTCAAGAGTCACACACAACTCTACTCACAATGCACAGCTCCACAGGAAAAAGACATACAGTGGGGTCTAAAAGTCTGGGGCCACCAGTGGAAATGCTTTTATTATCTTTTTTTTTAATTCAGCACTTTTTAAACAAATTATATAATCAGCAGAGGAATTGTTTCTAGTGAAGGCATTTTTATTGTGCATAACTTTATTTGCTTCATTTTTTATGTATTTTTTTTATTTCATTTACATTTTCAGTCCCAGATTCTCATGTGAACTTTTTGACCTCACCATACACACACACACACACACACACACACACACACAAGGATATACACACAATTTGTATGTAAATGACAAACATTGACCAAAGCACAAAACAAACTCTTACAAGACTTTCACAAATGAAGTGTCATCTCTCTTTCCTGTCTCTTTCACTTGCAGATTGTTGGTATTTTTAGTGCCTCTTTATTGTTGAGACAGAGAGAGGTTGACAGGGCAGTCCTGGTATCTTTTTTGTTGGGAATATCCAATGATTTATCCCGGAAAATAGGCTTTGACATCTGAATGTGTGCTGGCAGATTTATGAGAGCTCTGATGACCCCATATATGTGCAAGGTCAGGCTTCTGTGTATGATGAGTCAAAGACCATCATGGGTCATGTAGTGGTGGGGTGAATCTTACAAAGGAATATTCTAAAAGGTCATGATTCAGCCCAAAACCAAAAAATACACATTTTGCATAAAGACAATTAACTAATAAATGTTTTGCATTCTGACATTACTGTCAAGACAATTATGTAAATTTAGACCATAAATTCTCATGACTTACAGTACTCTCATGAAATACAGTAATATAAACCATCCTATCTATGAACAAGTAAATATTATTTTAATATTAATTTAAAAAGTATATATACTACAATGATCTATAAATAATTTACTTTTTTTTGATGTTGGGGTGAAATATGTTTTTCCAGCTGTATAATGACCTCATCAGCAAATAAAGCAACCTGCAGAAATCTTGTTTTTTTTTCTAACCAACCACACTCTCTTTCTCTGCTCAATGATATGCGATTGGTTACCTATATTTATAACCTCTAATAACCTACCCTAAACATGTGCTTTTTCACAAATCAATACAAAGTGTGTACAGAGGTAAGTATGTGCATTTGCTCACGTGACAATGTAACATACCACAGAAACCAAAACAACGTCTGGATGGAGACGACCTGTCGGTGTGATCCTGTGACGCACAGCATTCACGATACTCCCAAACACTGGAAATCAACACAAACATAAGAAGAGAATTAATGATTTGTAAAGGATCAATTTTGGAGGGGGAGAAAGAAGGTTGGCTTCAAAACAACAATAAAAATGGCTGTGTCATGCTGCTGGCCTGCTGGACCACACATATAAAGAATAAAGCCATCACAGACTAGCAAAGCAATCATCGGATGGGAGACGTTGGGTGGCACTTGAAAGCATTAGGAAGCTTGTGCCAGTCTAAATTGTTGTTGGAGGCCCTCTGAGATGCCCACTCATGGGTCAGCTGACTAGGGTGGAACAAAGTGTCTTTTGTTGAACCACCTCCGTTTACCAAGGAAATCAACAAACAAAAGTACAACCTGTTTTTTTTTTTTTTTTTTCATGGCATACGCACATACTTTGGCTATGACCAGTGTGCTGGTGAAGGGTAAGCTCTGTACCTTCAGCAGTTTCCGGAGAAAGGGTTCCAGAGGCAATCCTTCTTTGTCTTTGCTGTATGACTTAATTGGTTGGCCTTAAGCATGCAAAATACTGCCTTAAAAACTAAACGTATAAGAAATCTCAACCAAACATTTTAGACATTTGTGACCCTGGACCACAAAAATACAGTGGCCTCAAGTGGCTGGGGTATATTTGAAGCGGTAGCCAAAAACACATTGTATGGGCAAATGTGAACTTACATTTTGTACATTTTCTACCATAAAAATGTAAAACTTTTATTAATGATATGCATTGCTAAGAACTTTATTTGGACAACTGTAAAGGTGATTTTCTTAGTATTTACATTTATTTCCACCATCAGATTCCAGATATTCAAATAGTTGCATCTCGGCCAAACATTATCCTATCCAAGCATATTTATTCATTATTCAGTAAATTACAAAATGACAGTTATGACTGGTTTTGTGATCCAGGGTCACATTTAAAGTTAAATAGTTTCAGGGAGCCATTCTTTGCATAAATATTTAAAATGTAATTGTTTTACACAATTCAACTGAATTTGTTAATGCCAAGTCGTAATTTGTGCTAGAGCTAGACAATAGACTGTAAAAAAAAACTGCTTAAAAACATTTAAAATAGTAGGAAAATATATTTAATGTACAGTACTGTACAAATGTCTTCTGCCACTATATTTTCATCAACAAAAAATCGGATTGCAATTAAGGTTTTAGAATTTAGAAGAACTGTGAAGACGACTCCAATATGCTTTAAGAACCCTACCTGCAAAGCTACAGTATTGTTAAAAGTTATGACATAACTTGATTAAATCAATTGTACATTGTTACTTAACATGTTTAAGGAATTATTTACATCTACTTCTAATACAACATTTAAAGGAATAGTTCAATAGTTCATAGCATTAATTTCCTTGCTCTGAAAAAGCACAAAGGAAAATATTTTGAAAAAGTTTGTAACCAGGCTGTTTTGGGTCACCCTTGACTTCCATAGTAGGAAAAAAAAAATGGTGACCCAAAACAGCCCGGTTGCAACCTTTTTTAAATTATCTTCCTTTTGTGTCAGTTAGCTTAGTATTTATTGAGTTTCTCTCTTTCTCTCTCAGGGTGGAATGAGGTATGGCATAAATTCATCTGTCTTTTTTCATGATAAGACATCAAACCTTTTTTCTTTCAAAACTCAATTGGCTATGATGTTGCAGCAAAGTGACTGTAAAAGTGAATTTTCTCTGTCTTTTTGTCTGTGGCGTTTGAGTGCGCTTTTAAAATCTTCCCCGCAGTGTGTCTGCGTCATATTCATTTACCTGCTCTCTTGTGTATGTATCGAAGGGACAATGTGAACCGAGAAGAATCCAAGGAAATGCTGCTTTCTCTACACGCTTTGTTCCAGGCAGGAAATCAGCTGCTGGATGCTCATTGAATACAGTAATAACACATACATATGGACTCACACACTCTCGATACACTCCCTAAATGGTTGACAGAGATGCCTGTCTGTGGCGGAAGGAGTATAATAGACAGAAAGAGACAGAAACAAAGTATCTAAACACACGCACAGGGGAAACACAGTTGTAGTCTTCCGCATCAAGACGTCTCCGTTGTTACTTACGAACGGCACACCTAAACACTCCCTTCCAGAAGTGGAGTCAAGACGTCTGTCTCTCCTAGGGTCCTTTATCTGACACATCTGCAAAATGAACATGCCTTCAATCAATCAGTGAGTCCAAAAAAAGAGAAAATGTGTGTTTTTTGGTTTGTTCAGATATTCAGAAGATTAAACCTTCAAGCTTTGTGTCTGCAGCTTAAATCACACCACATCTAGCTACAGAACATTTGATGTATCCATGGATTTGTGTGTCGTCTTGTCCATACTAATCTTGTCTGTGCAGATTAAATATTGTACATGTGCTGCCAAAGTATGCACATCACTTTCAAGTCTTTTTTGTTTTTTACATATTTATTAAGAGTATTTATCAGGGTTCCTCTAATCTTACCCTGGAGGTCCAATGCACTGCAGAGTTTAGCTTCAACCCTGATAAAACTCACCACCTGCGTTTTCTAATGATCCTTAAGACACTGATAAGCATGCTCAGGTGTGTTTGATTAGGGTTAGATCCAAACTCTGCAGTGCATCGGACCTCCAGGGTAAGATTTGAGGAACCCTGGTATATATATGTATACTTGCTATTGCAGTTTTGTAGCTATTAGTCTAAAGTTATTTTGAAAATGAATCCAACTGGCCGACAAGAAAAATCTATAGTAAAAAAAAATGTTATACATTATACAACATTTTAAAACCTCAGATGTTTAGACATCAGACAAAATATAATAAGTGAAACAGCATTATTAACAATTTTTCCAGAAGTTAATATTTCAAACTTAAACGTTTCTATAATTTAATGTCAAAAGCTCTACCATCTACATTAATTTTACAGTGTTTCATTTCATAACATTTCATGTATTTATATGTATTTTTGTGTAATAAAATAAAAACATAGACATGCTATAATATGTACTTCCTGAACTCCGAAAAAGAAACAAATAAATATATTTTTTTTATGTATTTACACAAATGATTGTTTCTAGCACCCTTTTTTATGATGTAATCATCTAATTAACAACAAACCAAAAAGTCAAGAACCAAATGAATTATTTACAACAGGTTTTACCACACTGGGGTTCACAAGTTGAATTCAATTATAATGTCTATTTAAAATAAATACGCTTTAAATAAATTGAAATAAAAACTAAAACAAAAAAAAGAGATTTTATTTGTTTACCTTTGTCTTTTGTACTTATTTGGTTCAAATAAGTACTAATATGTACCAAAATGGACCCTTTAGGTACAAACACGTAGCCAGTGACAGCTTTTGTACCTTTATTTCTGAGAGTGTAACAAACTTAAAGGAGACTTTAGGATGGATAATGTGTAACTGTCCGTGTTCAAATGCACTGAAGAATTAGAGTCAATAAGAACGCATCCAAACATTTTAAACTGGGAAGATCGAATGTAACGATTTAAAAATGCAATACTGGAAAAGCCATATTGATTGATCATTATTTTTTAATAATGGGGACGTGTTCCCCTTCAAGATGAGAAAAAAAAAACCAATGACGCAGTCAGTATCTAGGACAAGGTCAGCCAGTCACCTCAGTGTTTGCAGTGGGTGTGTGTGTGTGTGTGTGTGAGGGGAATGTTAAGGGAGGTGTGTCACTGTCCACCAAATCGGAGAGAGACCTAGCTGTCTGCCTCTATTTCATCACAAACATTTATTTGCAATACCTTCATTTGTGTTTAATCTGTTCTGTGAAGATTCTTTAAAGGGTCAAACACTCTCTAAATCGCCACAATGACTTCCCCTGTCCACAATGGGAATTACGTACAAGCCGTTATCGTTTCATCATAACTGCATGTATTGTTTACACATCCAGGACAAATATTCATTCATCACAAGTATGTAAGTGGTCTGGTGAGTTTAGAATCAACCAAGTGTATTCAGGATGAAGGCTGACCGCCTCTTTCTCGACTGTGGTTGATTCACTATGACGCAGGACTGTGATAGATGGATGGAAGATGGAAATGCAATTGCATGATAAACCCTTTGCGACGGTCTATGTCACATGACTAAATCTTTGTGTGGCGCTGGTGATGTTAAATTGCGTGGGACACTTCTGGCTGACACACTTGGTAAAGGACGCAATCAAACTATAACCTAAATGACAAAATTGGTCATCTGTCGATCAAGGTATCATAGGTTGGGTCAGAAACATGTCTATTAAAGGGGTCATCCGGTCCTACATGCACTTTTTCAAGCTGTTGGGACTGAAATGTGTGTTGGGAGTGTGTGAACACAACCAGCCTACAGTGATAAAGATCCACAAGTATTTTTATTAAATTAATAGAAGAATAAGTTGCCCCTTCTGAAATCAAGCCCTTCTCAAATGCATGTTGGTGTGACGTCACACCGACAGAGGCCACACCCACAATAGTTGATTGACAGCAGTGTGTCACACAGACTGAACTGGTGTCTTACCTCAGACCCGCCCTGAGTGAGCCGTCATCAGACCGAGACGCAGAGACAAGCATGACTCCTGAGAGATTGAGGTGTTTTGTTGTTGAATGTATCAACGAACATAGCCGTAGTCATTTATCCCCGACATCTGAGTGACTGAAGACTCGGAGGATTAACGTTATGTTTGGTTCTGAAGGGAAACGCACCCTTGATCAACCGAAATGAGTTTATATTCGTGCGTATCATTTATGATCCAGCCTCACCTACAGAAGCAGTGAGTATAATGTCTTTTAATGAATCTTTGCAAATCGCCTTTCCTTTTTTAAATGTACTAATTAGCAAGTTTCACTATGAATATGACTAAAAAAGCATCCTCAGAGAGTGACTCGGTAAAGAGGGGCGGGTCAGCAGAGCTCGTGAAGATTTAAAGGGGAAGTACACAGAATAGAGTGATTTCTAAAGAGCTGTTTTTGACAGGGTAAAATGAGCATATTTTACACTCACTTTGATAAATTTTAGAGCAATCTTTATTACAAACTTTCCATTAAGATTCTAAAGAATCATATTAGCTTGTGGAAAATTGTGTTTGTATGACCCCTTTAAGAGAATTATGTCTGAAAAAATAAGTTCTTTCTCCTAGAAAACAGAGATTAAATGGAAATCAGATTTCCACTTCTTAGATTTGTCTCGTGACCAAAGGTAATAAATTTCAAAATGAATTTCTCCATCTCATTTATTGACTTTTTCATACATCAATTTTCTCATTTACTTTAGGAGAATCAACTGAGACTGAATAATTTCCTCTGGACTGTTATGAGACCAAATAAAACTCATCTATTGTATTTTTCTGAGCTTTTTTCCTTTCCATATCTCATTCCCATAAATTAATCATCAGTCCATTCTGTACGTCTCTTATCTGTTAAAATGATATCAGATGCAAAAAGAACAACACAGAGCATGATTTCATCATGCAAAAACATCATGTGTGTTTGTTATTTGTGTTGCTGTGTGTGTGGTTTATATTGTTTCCATGGAGCGAGACCATCTGGTTAAATGGTGAAACACTAGTCAGCAGAAAGCGATCCAACACTTGGATTCATTTGAGCACTGGCCACACAGTGCATGTTGCAAGATATGTTGGTCATGCTAAGGAGGACTGGGAACTACAGCTCCCACAAGACAGAGCGAGTTCAACGTGCCCTGACACAGCATTAAAGAAAACCTCATTTTAAAGGCCCATGTTTGCCCAAACTAAATTCACGTACATTCACAAACACGTTCTTTAATGTTTGACTTGCTTGACCCAAATCTACTATTTTATAGCATTTTGTTAGTGTCACAGAGCTTAAACTTTAGTCAGCATATATGCAATTATGCAAGTCCCCAGTCATGTGAAGCCCTACATGAAATCAGCACACTTTATTCACAATTTCTGTGGTATGGAATATTGTTGGGATGCATTTAAATGTTGATCTGCAAGTCACAGCTGGTTTTCATCAACAAGATCGAACTAGGAAAACAAACTGGTGAGAGACATATTTAGAGTTTATGAATGGAAAGTTTTTTGTGGAATGCTGTGGGCACAGATTCCGTTCAGGCCTAGTCATGAGTTTCAGAACAGTCAGTCCAACTGCTTCCAGAAAGCTGGACAGTGTCTATGTTAAAAACATTAATATTTAGTGGCTACAAGAAGTAAATAAGCCCCTTCAGCGTGATACAAGACCCTCTGCTTCGCGTCGGCTGCCTCTGCATTATCCCTCTTATTAGGAAAAAAACTGGACATGAATATGAATTTGAAACATTTTATTGGCATATTTGTTTTAAATTAACATTTTCATCCTTCCGCGAAACGATATAGTACCACGTGACTAACATTTAAACGTTAGTAAGACAATTTATAACATCTCCATATGAATATATAACAATGGATGTATTTTAAATTTTCCATTGTTAATTGTGGTTGTCCAGTGTTTGTCACAAGATGGCGCCAAACGGTAATCTTTGTTGACTTGGAGGGATTTTAAACAAATAAGTAGTACCGGTTATTATTTGAAAAGAACAAATGTCTCAACTGACCAATCAGAATCAAGCATTCCAGAGAGCCGTGTAATAACTATTTATACAGAATGGAAGCGTGTTTCAGAGTGATAATACTTGTAAGAAAATAGCTGTAAGATCATTTTTGAGTCTACATTAGCTTCCTTGAGAAGTACCAACATAGTGCTACGGAATAGTCACGTGGTATAATCACAGTTGTGAGAAATAAAAGCTAAACTTAGGGGAAGTAGCCAATTTTGAGAAAGTCACAATTTAGACATTTTAAATTGCAATTGCGACATGAAGACACACCATAACAGTCACAAATAGGAGAAAAAGACGACACATTGGTAGGCGTAAGATAATTGTGAAATCGTTTTTTTAGATATGAAGATGGGAAATTACGTAGTTGCAATCACAAGTTGTAATTGTGACATATGAAGACATTTTGTTATCTGAAGATGCAGTCATGAGATACAGTCACAACCGAGAGAAAAAAAACCTCACAAATAGTTATTTTTTGTTTGCTTTAATAAATTTGCTTTAGCAAATATTTGAGATGTAAGGATACAAGTTGTAAAATTTTATGTGACAGCTGGGCATTTTTTGAGAAATTAAGTTTCAACTATAACAAATGATCTATAAGATCTAAAGTCATTGTGACAAAAATGAGTTTGATAGTAATTAACTGTTTTTACAGTCCTACACCATCTCTAGAACATCTACACCTGTTCCTCACAGAGGTCATTGGCAATCTCTCTCCAGTCTCTCTCCACTCCTCTGTTGGCAAGAAGGGTATACAGACACAAACATATTCCATACTTTTTTTTTTCCTTTTGAAGGAAGTTTTCCAAGCTACGTGATCTTCCGCCATTTTCTTCCTGGGTCACGCACACCAGAGACGAGCTAATGAATGGGGAGAGACAGAAAGAGAAGGAGAGGGCTTTCTCCTTGTGTTTCCCAGAGTTTATTTAACCTGATTACACGAGATTTTTCTCACAAGTCAGCAATACTCATCAGAGCATTAGATGTCCTCCACCCACCGAGGGCCTCAATGGAAAATTGCCCTGATATGACCTGCTGTGCAGTTCACAGAACATTTTAACACGCACATGTTTATCTAGATATTTAATGGAAACAGATGTCTGGGTTTGTTTGCTTTTTAAGACTAACTAACATATATGTACCTCTTTTCCAGGTTTAGCTTTTGCTTTGCGTTTTGTGACTTTTTTAAAAGATTTTTTTAATCAAATTTTTTACCTCCTGGCGTGCAACAGTGGTTCCTGAATGGGTAGAATTGCATTCATCATAAAAATAAAAAGCAATTATTTTCTAAATACATACACATATATTTTGTAAATAGTTTGTACTGGTTTTGAAAAGCCAAGAAATATAAAATAAAGGTATCAAACCCTAAATTCATGGTTACATGTAGCATGCTCAAGATATGCACATGTGTGTGTGTGTGCGTGTGCGTGTATACACACACAGGGTGGTACAGGGCATTGCCTGCGGCCAAGTCAAAATAAAAGCTGGCAGTGAGGGCTCTGCCCTTTGAGCACGCATGGTGTGTGAGCACGCAGAGACGTGACCAAACACATTCACAAGTTTCCTTTAGTTTTCTTACACAAATGTGCACACACCCCTCATTAACTGAGAAAACCTTTCAATATAGATGCACGATATCAGAGCTTTCCGGCACCATGCAGACTGCTCTCGGTTTGTGTGTCTTTTTCAGGCCACTTTAAAGAATACAATTTAGAGGCACTCTACAGAAAGTGATGAACTTTGGAAGTTTTTTTTTATTATTTTTATAGATTTTATTTACTTACATGACTTTTACCTGGCTTAGAAACCATATTTTGGTTTTCTGTGCCTCTGTTTGTTAGTGCCTGAAAGATGCTGTGATACAGAGATTTGCCCTAAAGGCCAGAGAGATCTGATCATTTGTTCATCACTTCAGCTGCTGTTCTGATTCATGTAAAACATATTAAAGCACAGAACAGTTGTGGGCTTTTGCAGAACCTAAATGTGTGAGTTATGTGTGCTACAGTATGTGTCTGATAGTCACTTCCCACGCTTAATCAGCACATTAATCCATGCGCCAGCTGTGGGAAGCTAACACACAAGAGTCTGCCACCTAACAGCAATATTTGCACACATATGTTGTACTGATTATAAAGCCCAAATAAGTTCTCTTTAATGTCTCAAGGCAGCAAAATTACATTTAACGAAAAGCAAGAGAAGTTTTACAAACTGTTTATCACTTTTCCACTATGCCATTTGAAAAAATAAAAGTGAATTAGCATTTATTGAATCAAAAATACTTTATAAATACTTAAAAAGTTTATTGCTTAACATATAAATTGTAATGTGACAATAAAAATAATCAAAAATGGTAAATGCTTATATTATATGCTGTTTTAAATTGCATTTTAAAAAGCACTGGCTAATTGTTTCTCTTGATCCTTTTGCCAGATATCATATATATGATTAAACAAACATATTTGTAAACATTGCAATTTAAATGGGTAATTTTTATTTATTTTTAAACCGTTGGATTTCTTGAAAATACATTTTAAACATGAATTAACTTTAGTTTTAAATGTATGTAATTTAAACATTTAAATTCATTTTGAGTGATCAATCATTAATGCTTTCATCTCTGAATTCATATTCATTATCTGTTACAATATTTTTAGTACCACTCCAAGATATCAAAATCTGCAAAAAGATTTTTTTCCATAAAATTTTTCTAAAACAGCATTATCTAAGCCAAGATCTGCCTCTGCATTTAACAGCTATATATATAGAGAGAGAGAGAGAGAGAGAGAGAGAGAGAGAGAGAGAGAGAGAGAGAGAGAGAGAGAGAGAGAGAG
>JAUYWG010000061.1:13671149-13704426 GCA_034779775.1 Enteromius afrohamiltoni
AGAGAGAGAGAGAGAGAGAGAGAGAGAGAGAGAGAGAGAGAGAGAGAGAGAGAGAGAGAGAGAGAGAGAGAGAGATTTTTAAATATGCACTCATTTGTATCTTTCTTTTTGCTTTTTTAGGAGTTGTAAGAAAGCCTAAGTTAATTAAATAAATAAGATAAAGCAAAATATTTACACAAAGCAGACCTGACCTGTTTCTAAGCTATGAAACAATATTCTATAATATTCTAAACAATAAAATTGAAGACTGGTTTGCCTTAAAATGCAATATGAAATATGAAGGATATGACAATTTAAGACGACATAGATAATTCAATCACCAAAAACGGTATGAAGCACTTAGATTTTCTGTTGGACTTTATTCCCGATATATAATGTATATCCCTATATAATTTGTACACAGATTTGAAATGACACTTGAAGCATACAGTGACTCACATACTGCTTCATTCTGTGTTAATGTTTGATAGTGACGGACTTAACCTCAGTGAAGAAGTGGTACGAGTCTTTTCCCCCCTCTCGACCAATGCCTGAGTTTTTCATGCCACCGAACGGGAGGTTTAAATCTCTGACCAGCCAACAGTTGGTCCACACCAACCCAGCCTGCAGTTTCCTAGCAACCCTGTGCACGCGCCCCACATCTCTGGACCACACCGTGGCAGATAAACCGTAGCGGACACCGTTGGCCCGTGATATCACTTCCTCCTCCTCATCGAAGGGTGTCACACAGGTTACAGGACCAAAAATCTCTTCCTGCATCAATGCGGAGGAGTCTTTCACTCTAGAGATGATAGTGGGCAACATGAAATAGCCGCCTGCATTTTGTTGTGGAAGGATAAGTTTGTCCACACCCTCCCCACAATGCACCTGGGCACCTTCTTCCAGCGCCAAAGCAACATAACCTTTAACCTGTAGGAGTTAGCAGGCGATTTTAAAGTATCTATCTTATTGTAAACATAGTAAACTCTTTAATCTCAAACTGTCTGACATTAACACAGAAAAAGAAACACATCTGTGATTATCATCAGACCTTCTGTAGATGCTCTTTGCTGATGAGCGCACCATTGTCGTTGGAGGGGTCAGAGGGCACTCCGGTTTTCCACCGACGAGCCGCCTCCACAAAACGAGCAAGGAATTCTGGGTAAATGCTGCGCTCAACGAAGATTCTGCTGGTACAGAGACATATCTCTCCCTGACAGAGAAGAGAAAAAGATGCAAATAAGTAAATCTCACAATTATCACCGGGCTGTGTAAACAAATTATATACACAGACTGTAAATATTAGCACGGAGATGATGTGTTCGTGTGTGATGTAAAGTCCTAAGTGAGAGAAAAGGGAAAGCGTGTGAGAGAACAGAATGTACAATGTTGCATTAACAATTTATGTGTTCTGAGCACCACATTGTGGCAGAAAACTGAACTACATGGTGTCATCCTATTAAAAAGAAAGGTCTGAGACAGTATAATGTAATAGAATTTCATAATTCAACCCAATAGATTTTGTGGTATCATATTGAAACAAAAATAAAATATTATTTTACATTAATACAAATTTTTATTTTAATTGTTGCCTTAGAAGTTAAGTGAAAAAAACCCTAAAAAATTAATTAAAGCTAAACAGAATTATTTAAAAATTAAAAAATACAAATAAATAAAAATGGTAAAGCACATACAACAAGCTAAAATGAAAAATAATAATGAAAGCTAATTTAAAATGTACTATAATAGTACATAAATAAAACAACAATAGCAAAGATTATCGTACATTATATTTTACTTATTTTATACGATTCTAAAGCCTTGAATAAGGAAACCTACAGGATCTTGATTGGTTGGGTTCAGTAATACTATCATACAATATTTCTGCACTATATGAAAATACAACCTGAGTGCTTAAGTTGTGCATTGGCTAACCTGGTTGGAGAAGCTGGATCGTACAGTAGTGCTGATACACTGCTCCATGTCAGCATCAGCGAATATAATAGCAGGGTTTTTCCCACCAAGCTCCAGTGAAAGCTTCTTATAGTACGGTGCACTGCGCTCTGTTATCAGCCTCGCTGTAGCTGTGCTCCCCGTAAATGAGATCAGCGGCACGTCAGGGTGGGACACCAGAGCATCCCCGGCTCGTGGGCCCGTACCAAAGACTATGTTGATCACTCCAGGTGGAAAGCCTAGAAAAAGCACACAAGGATTATACAGAAATATTCACTCAATTTGGGTGTCACATCTGTAGAGAGAGAAAAAGGCATCAGGCTATACAAGATATAGAAGATTTATTTCTTGACAAGAATGGAGAGAAATGTGGCATTTTATCACTTGCTCACCAGTGAATTTTCTCTAGTGAACTGGTGGGGAGTTAAAACATCCGATAAAAACAGCACAATTATCCAAGTAATCCAGTCCATCAACGAATGTCTTGTGAAATGAAAAGAATGTTTGTAATAAACAAATCCAATTTCTTAAATATATTTTGATCAGTGTTGAACTGCTGTCAACTGAACGTAGCTAAAACTGGTAGCTAAATGTCAGAATAATGCCAAATTCTCTGATCTACTTGTATCAACTGGTGAAAACGAAGTTTCTCCAAATCTGTTCTGATAAAGAAACAAAGTCGACATATTGAATGGCCTGAGAGGGAGTACATTTGGAGTCCTTTTTTTTCTGACATAGATAAACATCCTGATCCTGATCCAGGCCCTGGTCATCTCCAGGCTGGACTACTGTAATGCTCTTCTAGCCGGTCTTCCCTCATGCACAATCAAACCTCTACAAATGATTCAGAACGCAGCAGCATGACTGGTCTTCAACGAGCCCAAAAGGGCCCATGTTACTCCCGCTTACCTCCACTCACTGTTTCCACTCTACACTCCCTCCAGAACTCTGAGATCCGCCAGTGAGCGACGCCTCATTGTACCATCACTAAGAGGCACAAAATCTCTTTCCAGAACATTCTCTTACACCGTTCCTGACTGGTGGAATGATCTTCCCATCACTATCCGAAATGCCAACTCCCTTACAACTTTCAAACGACTGCTGAAAACCCATCTCTTTTAACATTACTTGACATAATAAAAATAAATAAATAAAAATCTCTTAACCCTATCCTTTGTTTCCCTTTCTAGCCTGCACTTATCTAAACATTGCCTGATATACGGTATAACAAGCACTTCCTACGTTGCTTTTGCCTCTTTAGGACTTATTGCTTGCTGTTTTCCCCACCTGTAAGTCGCTTTGGATAAAAGCTAAGTCTGCTAAATGTATAAATGTAAATGTAATAAACAAGTCCCTCACCGGCTTCCTCCAATAGCTGACACATCATCCAGGCAGTGACAGAGGTCATTTCACTGGGTTTTGCCACCACAGTATTGCCTGCAGCAACAGCCGGGGCGATCTTCCATGTCAGGAGGTACAGCGGCAGGTTCCATGGGCTTATGAGACCAGCTATAGACAGAGAAGTTGAGCAAAGATAGACCATATGAATGTGAGTGATGTTCTAATGATAAAAATAGTATAGTATGTGTAGACAGACACACACCTACTCCAACAGGACAGCGTACTGTGTAGTTGAGACAGCCCATGTGATCCATCTGACTGCAGTCATTAGTGTGATGCAGGACAGACGAAGCAAAAAAACGAAAGTTGTACGCTGATCGGGGAATGTCCACATTTCGGGCGAAAGTTATAGTCTTCCCTGAAAAAAAAAGAGAAGTGGAACTGAGTCCATTTAATGCTCTGAGAGACTAAATGAATGAAAGTAAGTGAAAATGTTCAGTGACTGAAAGTACAAAGTAATACCGACATATAATCATAATATATAGTAGTACATCAATTCTAATAAATAATGCTCATTTGTGTGGACCTTTAAGTTCAGCCACTGAAAAGCACCATATCTGACCTTTGGTCTATTGTGCGCTATTAAGTCCTTTGAAATGATTGAGTGTAAGCTGTTTTGTGTACTATGGTACTGTATTACAGTGCAGTTTCTAGTGTTGTACCCTGGTCTTTAGACTCAGCCTGGCCAAACTCTTCCAGTCGAGCCTCTATCAAGTCTGCTAGTTTATTCAGTACTTTGGATCTCTCTGCTGGACTCTTTGCTGACCAATCAGGAAAGGCCTCTTTGGCTGCCCTCACTGCTGTATCCACCTACAGTACAAGCAGTGGAAAGGTTAACATACATGCAAGTCATCTTTTGTACAGGTATCGGCCAATTTTAGGACATGTAATGCCATCGTTTTGATATTATAAAACCTTATTTAGGGCGTAAAACTGACTGGGTATAAAATATATTTAAAAAAATGAAGTGAATCTATAATACAGTAGAAAACAGCAATGTACAGTATATGCTACATGGAAATTCTTTTCTGTTCCACTGACCCAGACAAGTCCTTCTGGTGTGAGCTATAACAGTTATTAATTAAACACTGAACCTTGAGCGTCGCCCACATGATTATGAGCAGTGTTTACTGTGAGAAGTATATGAGAGCAAAGGTACGTTACCCTCACTCAGTAAGTATCATTACTTTGGACAAATAATCTTGCGAGTAGTTAAATATTATTAAAGGTGACACTACAATGATTCTTTTCCTTTTTTTTTGGCTTGAAACAAGTTAAATGTTCCACTAGTGAAATCTGCAGATAAATACATTCAGTACCAAGACAGTATATCTATAGCGATACAGGACATAATTGATCATACACAACTCACATCTTCAAATATTTGAACAAAATTGAGAATAATAAGAGATGAAGGAAAGTCTTACCTCCTCGGATCCACTGTCTGGAACTTTGCAATAAACCTCTCCAGTCGATGGGTTGAAAGAGTCTATTAGCTTGGAACAGGGTACAAACTTCCCACCAATGTAATTTTCCAGCACTAGGAATTTGTCTTTTGACATTGTAGAAAACGGTGACTGAGTTTTGCATACAAAAGAAAAACCTGAAATGTTTGCACAGCAGTCAGCACACGGTTACATATGAGCTTTCACCGGACTCTTTTGCAATCTGTTTACTCAGGTTGCATAGTAAACTAAATGGCTCCTCCAGCAGATACGACACTCATTAATTAGAGCGCGAGTTGGACATTAAAAGCCCTTAACTTCCTGGAGGTTGAGAGATATTATCCACATTTCTGTGAAAAAAAGAGAATTGCTTTGAGTTGAATTTTAAACGTTGCAATTGACGACTAAACTTAGAAATACGTTTTACTAGACTCAATACAAAACTAAACCAAACCTAAGCATCAAAAGGATTATTTAGAGAAAAATGTGTTTTTAATATACTGAAATGCTCATTTGGGCAACGGAGTGGGTGCTTTTATCCTGTAGTGTGCATAGAAATAGCACTTAAATGCTGCTGAAGTATTTGGGGATATGTTTTGAGGAAGCACGCTCTGGAAGGAAATGAAAAGCATATACAGGTGTGGAGGAGGCTGATAGATGTGTCACAGTTTTAAGAGGTTACACTAGGACTGTGCTGCAGAACTGCAGGCCTGAAATAACCCGGGACGCGGAGGATGAGGCAGAGATCAGTCACGAGAAGAAAGCTGCAAAGATAATCGAACCTTACCTGCTTTGCTTGTTGAACCATAGTCTACTATAGTAAAAGTGCATACATATTATAGAATTAAAAATACTGTGTCAATGAATGCTACAGCATGGTAACAATCATGACCAGATAAATTGCGTACTTTAGTTCTTACTACAGTAAATTGTAGTGTACTGTATAATTGTATAAAATGTACATTACAGTATTGGGTACTATATATTACTATAGTGGTTATATTCCCACATCAACTACAGAATTACCACAACAAATTAAAACAAGTACTTTATAGTAAGGTTCAAAAACACTAGTATTTATTTACTATAAATGACTTCCCTATTTTTCATGTGGGTGAAAACCAACTGTCTTGAGGATAGGCATTTTATATCATTAAAAAGACAGCAATTTAGATTGCTAGCTTTAAGAGACAGGCTACACTTAAACCAAGATGGCTGGTGGATGCCATCGTTTTACTCTGAAGATGGTACCGCTGGCGGAAATCCAATCGCACTTAATTTCACACTCACTATCTGACTCAGGTTCTCAACGCAACACGGCCTCAATCTGACTTTCATGAGATAACTCCACTTCACTGAGAGACTAATGAAAGAGTCTATTGAGGCATATTTGTCCATTTGAAGTTTAAAGCGAGATATTACACCAATTCAGAAAAGGGAACTTAGAAAAAGCCTCCAGAATATTGACAAGAGATTGAAGGCAAATAATAAAAGGGTCAGAATCAGAATATGGAAAGATGAAAAAAAAACAAAACACCACCACTGTTTTATATACATTACTACTTTATACATGCGTCACGGAGAAGCTTAATTAGAAAGATTTGAAAATTTTATATCACTTTAATGTTTCATGAAGCAGCATTAGAGGAAAACATGAAAGTTTTATGGAGAAGAGCAGAGAGTGAGAGACTTTGCTCATTCAAAAGAATTCAAATCAAAAGACCAGCCCCAGAGAAAAAGTGGGTGGTTTGCAGTGATACAGAAGATTAAGGGAAAGAAAATATCGTTAGACAATTATGTTAAAAAGAGGATAAAAAAAAAAAAAAAAAGCAATGAGCAGAAATAAGAGAAAGGCAGCCTTAAAGAGTTGCTATTGTCAAAAGTGTTGCTTGTGGGTAATTCAGAGAACTCTTTGATGCTTTTAAAGCAGAACTGATGTCAGAATCTCTTGAGACTGTGATTACTGAACTGCAGCACACAGCACATACACTTACTATCCCAAAGCTCAGTCCAGAAGAAGTCATTTGTTACGCTGATTGAACCGCTTCAGCGACCCCAGTGCTGCAAAACTAAAAGGTCAAATCCCCCATTTTTCACTTTTGATGGTAATTATGCTTATTAATTACTATCTTGTGTGGTGGATAAGGCAGTATATTTATCTTCAATTTCAGATTTTCTTCGTGCCTACCAGTGGAAACATACTATTAATTTTTCAGCGTATTTCTCTACAACCAAGAGGCAATTGATTAAACCAAGCTTCACTGAATCGATGCGTCATCCTCTAAGAGTCTTTATCTATTCTGAACAAGCTGCATTTGTGAAATCTTTTGATTATCAGGCCGTGAAGTGGAAAATTACAGCAGCACATTCTCACACAAGAAAACAACTTATTAGCTACATCTGTTAGCGTTTGAGCACATATAATGAGGATCTGTCGGAGTGAGCACTTTCTGGAATAAGTGGAAAATTACATGATTTGCATAACTCGTTATACTGCAATAGTAAAGTATGTTCACTAAACATCAGTGCACTGGGATTCATGTCACTCAACATCAGGCCAAAAGGTGGCAAAAACACGAATCAAGAACTCATGAAAAGCAGGAAAAACATTCCTGTCTGGAGAATGATCAATGCTTTTGAAACTTGAGCAGGGTCATAAAATATAAAGCCCCTTTGAAAGTGCCCCTATTATGGGTTATGAAAGGTTTATATTTTGGTTTTGTGAATCCCCAACAAGTTGACATGCATACAAGGTCAAAAATGCTTTCAATTTTTATTAATATGCATTTATTTTTTTACCTTGTTTGCTCAGTGACACCCATGTTCCATCAAAAAAAATTTTTTTTTCAAAACACGACTTTCTTTTCAAGGGGCAACTTTATAAATAGTGCACTTTCAGATTTAATACTTAAAACGGGATATTGTGTTACACATTGCATGAAAGGTCATTTTCAAAAATCCATAATATCAGCTGAAAAAAAACAGCTAAAACTAGCTTAAAATGACCAGTCTGGTCTTAGCTGGTTTAAGGTGGTTTTAGAGAGGTCAGGCAAGGCTGGGAGACCAGTTAAAACCAGCCTGACCAGTTTCAGCAAGAATAGGGCACATTAATACAAAATGATCATTTCAACTTTTTTCTCTCAAAATTCTGCCTTTTTCCTCCTAACTCTAAATGTTAACTCTCACAGTTTGGACTTTCTTGTAATTCCAAGAAAAAAGCCACAACTGCAAGATATATACTCAAATTGTTTTCCTTTTACCAACAACTAATTATGTGGTGGAAACAGGCTGCCACGATAAAACCAACAAACATTTTCCAAACAGCAAAATAAAAAACTGAAATACTACTGGCCCAACAATACACACACACGTTTTCCCACAGTGATTTTTTTTTTTATTCTTCTGATGAAAAAGCTTTCCACAACTGAACAACATCAGCTTCGATACCCCCAAACAAAATGTTCTTTAAATTAAAAACCCTTAATAATCAAGTCAAAAGCAGATGAGTTATGTCCTTAAGGTCCTTAAAGTGATTACTGTTAGATTACTGGCATGTGGATGAGTTTCTCCACAGAATATCCATTTGCCCGCTGGTTCTCGATCCTTTTATTTTTGCATTAATGATTAGGAAAACACTCAGTAGCAGCAATGGAAGGGCAGGTTTTATTCACACTGTCCCGCTCACATGAGAAACTGATGAAGGAGATGAGAGCAGCCAGCTGTGTTGGTTTATATATTTTCCCTTTTACCAACGTACACATCGTTTGCAGATTTGATTAATCTTAAAAGCCTTGCATTTGAATCAAAACTTGATGTCCAAATGTCCAAACCAAAAATGATGTGCTGCCATTTAATGGTCAAAAACGATGCACTTTGCAATGATCTAAATAAAATAATAAAACAATGGGTTCAGTCTAGAACGCAATCAATGAAAATGGATGCAAACCAAATTTAATTAAAGCTGAAGGTTTTCTGTGTGTTTGTTTGTTTCAGAAGGGATTAAGATGACATTTTGGATTAATTATTACATGGATCAATTGTCTACTGCAAGTTGAAGGGCAGTACAAATTGCAGTCTCTCTATAACACACACACTCTCTCATTCTAGGGCCTTTATCAAGGTGAAATGTGAACTGTGGCTCGATGTTGCCTTGTGGGGATCTGTGTGTATTCACTTTATGTTTGCATTACTGTAGCTCTGAGGGGAAATTGCACTTCTGTCCAGAGTTTTTTTTTCCCCTGGAGGATCCAGTTCCAACTGGTTCTTATTCTTTGATCTAGGACAGTATAAACATTAGCAGTATTAACAAGCATCGCATTCTCATGATGCAATATCAAAAAACGCTGATTAACACAAAACGGCAATGTGTTTCGTGAGAAACGGTGGATATGTACTGTCTTTTACCTCTGTGACAACTCCAGCAGCAATGGTCGAGCCCACATATCTCAGCATGAACCGCCCCAGTTCTTTATAGTCCTTATAGAGCTCCAGAGCCACAGGCCTCTGTGTTTGAATCTCCACCACAGCATTCTGTCCTTTACTCAAACACCTGCACATTCATACACCATCAACAACAAGCTGACAATGATTCTTCTGCAAAATCATTGAACAAAACGTCATTATGCAAATAAGGTAAAAATAAGTGAATATTATAAGAAAATTAAAGCGTTTTTGACCTTGTATGCATTGCATGTTATTGGGGATACAAAAAAACAAAATTTGAACCTTTCATTAGCCATAATAGGGGTACTTTAATGTTTGTCATCAAAAAACTATCATATGAGTTTGTGTAGAAATGTTTTTTTTTTTATGACGGTCACTTTGTCACTCTTCATAGTTCACTGGGCCACTATAAAGAAAGAAATGTATCTATGGACATTTGGAACAATATGAGGCTGAGTAAACTGATAATAAATGATCACGTGCACAAACATGACTCCGTATTATTCATCCACTCACTTTGGTTTCTTCTTGAGAACTTCTCCACTGCTTTTGTGCAATACACTGACCAACTTCCTAATAGCTGCCGGTTCGCTTACGGTCTGATAATGTAACAGTACCTGACAAACAAAAACACAAAAAACAAGTAAGTGTTAACAAAGGCACTTGCATATACCTCATAAAGAGAGGAGGCGTTTTCTTACGGGAAAGCCTTGCGTGATGGGAACTTCCATATTAAAGAGAAGAATTCTTGCTCTGAACCTTGTACAGGCTCTGATTGGCTCTTTGGGATCACAGAATATACATCCAACACTAGAAAGAGAAAAGAGTGTGAGAAAGCATCATACATGATTACAGAATCAACAGTGCCCAGAGTTTTTCCACACTGGTGTTTGTTTGCACACTGACTTTATTTTGATGATGTCCATGCCAGTTACAGTAAGACTGACATGATCACCAGCAGCTGCCCAGTCTAAAGCTTCATCATGGAGAGTGATCCCTAGAGAGAGACAGATGTTGATTAAAAATAAATAAAAAATAACTGCCATAATCCATCAGAGCTGGGCGATAAATTATCATTCAAAAGTCTAAGACTGGTAAAATCTTCGTAAGAAGTCACCTAGGTTTCATTTTTTATTATTTAAAAAGGAAAAACTGTTTTTTTTTGGGTTACCATTTAAAATCAGTGGGGTTTTTTTGTTTTTTTGCAGTATTTAAATTTTTTTTTCACAATATTCATGATATAAATGAAAAAATGTTTCTGGCAAAGCAACTTTATGCAATATATACTGCAATAATATAAATAATATACTTATTATTAGGTAATTATACAGGTTTTGCAAACTCGTCTCAGTAGGACAAATATAAAAAGTCAGTCAAAAAAACCCAAAAATCATTACTGGGAATCAGTTCAAATTATGTTTTAATCAATCAACTGATAACTTATGCAATGACGAGTCAAAAATGTTTTATATAGCATTTTAGTTTTTATTGCATATTTTTGGATATGTCATTTATATTTTGCATAGTCTTTCAGGACAACACCAGAAGAGGGCACTATTGCACGTCCTCTTAAAGCAATGCCTGTCTCTCGGGGGTAGGCAAGCTCGTCCTGGAGAGCCACAGTCCTGCAGAGTTCAGCTCCAACCCTAATCAAACACACCTGAACAAGCTAATCAATGTCTTTAGAATTATTAAGACTACAGGCAAGTGAGATTTATTTCAGGGTTGGAGCTGAACTTGCCTACCCCAGCTCTAAGTTGAGAAAGATGCTGTGCATTTACCTTTAACTGTGCAGGTCTCATTAGGAGGCATGGCCAGAACTTTATCTCCCGTCTGAATGAAGCCAGCCTCGATCTTCCCCGTCACACAGAACCCAGAACCCTGATCTGAAAACAGTGAGGCTGTTTAGGTGATCATAAAGTAAAACATCTCTTAACTGGCTACAATAAGGTTTTGTTTCATATTTTACATAAGGTACATGCACAAATATAATTTGCATTTAAATTGTATACATTTTGCTTTTATGGTGCTTCCTATGCTGACCTTTGAAGACATCTGAGACACAAAGCCTGAAGGGCTTCTCCACTGACCTCTGGGGTGGTTTAAACGCATCTGCAGACAGACAGAAAGAGGTGAGGAAAGATGCACAAGGTTTTCTGTTTGCCTCATCAAATTCTGATGAGTCAGAGTAAAACTGCTGAGGATTCTCACAAGTCAGCCAGCAATCAATTCACAGCATCAAGGTACAAGAACTTCTGTGAAAATCATCACAGCAGAGGATTCTGCTTTTGCACACACGTCTCTATACAAGAACGCAAAAGCGCTCATTCAAACATTTAAATGTGCCACATTCGACTTTTGAGCCAGGTGGATATATTAATGCAAAAAAACAAAAAA
Organism: Enteromius afrohamiltoni; assembly: GCA_034779775.1. Lineage (NCBI taxonomy): Eukaryota > Metazoa > Chordata > Actinopteri > Cypriniformes > Cyprinidae > Enteromius > Enteromius afrohamiltoni. Next base: position 13,682,768 of record JAUYWG010000061.1, read on the forward strand.
AAACACTTTGATAATTAATTTGCATAAGTATTGGAGGGGAAAAACTGACAACTGTGTTTAAGACACAAATAACCCTTTCACATGTCTAAATTTGGTCAATTAAGTCACAGTTCCTCCTTCTGCGGGTTATTTGATCATTATCTACTCGCCCTTTTTGCACAAAAAAAGGATTTCAAATTACTCTCAATTATTATCCTCTTTCCAATTCTTTTTAAATTATGAAATTATATTGTGTGTTTTGCTGTATTCTATTTGTGTAAATATATATGTGCATTACATCTTTGCTTGAATGCAGTCCAAAACACACATGGAAATGGGAAATGGACACACACACACCTATCTGTTCCAGTAGGCATGGTCCGGTGTACCAGGCAGTCAGATCTCCAATCTTACTCCTAGTAGTCAGATTCTCTCCTGATAGGCCGCTGGTAGGGACGTAAAACACATCAGAATCCTGCACAAAGACAAGAATGTTCGTCACACACGGCACAGATCATTTCAATCGTGGAATGTGCTGTTGATGGATCAAATCATCGAGCTGAAAGGTACCATGAAGGTAAATTTCCCAACCATTCACCACCCACGTTTTTACTGGCCATTGGATGCATCCAATTACACTTTGTGCCGGTACAAAAGAAAAACGCCATACAATATCTCTACAGTATCAATACAGTAATATAGATCAGCTAATGTAGATCTATAAAATGTAACAAAGGTATATTTCTATAATCTAAAATAATAGACAATACTCGAAAACAATGCAGTCTACATTTACATTTATAAAAAACGTTACAAATTTCTCAACTTGGCTAGAATGAACATCACTCATAATATTTTAGAAACTAGACATACTAGAAACAAGTTGAGCAAAGGCGAAACTAGTAAAATGCTGAGGCCTGTAGTCAGTTTCTCTTCTGTAGCCCGTATTTCATTATTACAGTGTAAGATTTTATGTCTATTTTTGTGTCATATGTACGGTCTTGAACAAAATGTCATTTCTTTTATTTGTTTTTATTTTATTTTACAAAATTATTTAGCATTTTAACAAAAAAAAAATATATATATATATATGTATATATATGAGATTTATGTGCTCATATATGTGCTCAATTTAAAAAATATGGCATGTCAACATGCACAGCAAACAGGTATTAAAAAAACAGCCAGAAAAAAGACAAGCATCAGCCTATAAGATGATATTGTGTTAGACTCAAATGTGAGAAACATTTTTTAAAAGCAGTTTCAGGATGTGTCATTAATCAGCTAAAGCATAACTTTATTCAGAAGCACTAACAGACAAATGTTTGCAGAATCACACACATAAATAAAATTGAGGGAAAAAATTACACTGGATCAACATGCAGAGAAAGAATATATAGACACACACACATATAAATTCTTTCATGTCCAACGAATATATTACCTTAAAACCAGCCTGCTTCAGAAAGTGACCGAGCTTCGAGATGATTTCCTGGAACCTCTCCTGCTGCCAGTTAACCTGCAAACACACACACAATATGATTAGCCGGAGTGGTGGGAGAGGGATTGAAGTTGAGTTCTCAGACATTAATAAAATTATGATTGACACTGCCGTGGTTACTGTAGGCTGTTGTGGTCACCATGGTTACCCACCTGGTCCATCTTGTTGACAGCAACGGCAAGCTGCGTGACTCCGAGGGATCGAACCAGCAGGCCGTGCTCACGGGTCTGCCCCCCCGCCTCGAACCCGGCCTCAAACTCCCCACGACTGGCATCTACGACTAACACAGCCACATCTGCCTACAAAACACACACACCCACCTCAACCTCAGATCCACTGAGACCACAATCCACCATTAATGACACCTGCCAAGATGCCCGTACGCTGCAGTCGCACTCAAAACATTTTATTATAGTATTGTGATTGTGTCTAATATTTACCCATTGTGTGTGTGTGTGTGTACACAATATATACAATATAATATATATACATATAAATATGAATATAGATATACATATATAAAGATGTTACAGATTTTCAGATTCTTCAATCAATATTGCTTCGTCATGTTAATTTCAGCTTCCGAAATCATACAGTAGAAGTCTAGACCCAATACACACCCACCCTCAATAAACACACACACACCCACTTGCCCCCAAAAACCCTTTCTCAGCAGACTGACAGGAGGAAATGAGTAAATCCGGACTGAACAATGTGACTAATTTCATTCAATGCATTTGTAGGTATCAGCCAAATCCAAACACAGACACTCATATACAGAGTACTAGTTGTGGTGGCACCCAAATCCACAAAAAAACTAGTTTCATTGAGACTTTGCTGTGCACAAGAAATTATGCACAGACATCATCTACCTCTCGTTAACTTGAATGAAGAACAGGAATTTATCAAAAGATTAGTCCAACTAAAATAAATCAGCTCATTCACTCACTTAACTGTCACTCAGAAGTCTTTCGTATGTGGAGAAATTCCCACGCAATTACAATGAATGAAGTTTTCAAAATTCAAAAAAACACTACAAAAGCAGCATAAAAGTAGCTCCTATGACATGTGGTTTAATTTCCAAGTCTTAAAGCCATTGGATAACTTTGTGTCCGAAAGAAACTATATTTACATCATTATTCACAGGTAATTTTCCCCTGTAGTGAGCTGTTAACCACTGCGGCCAGATCATTGAAACAGTAAGCTGAACGCAGAATCAGTCCGATGCGTCTATGATTCATTCAGACCATTTTTTACCCATATCAACTGCTTCATTAAAGATCCAACTCAATACAATGACTCATTCATGAATCTGAAAACATTACTGCACTTCTCTCAAGAACACGCAATCAGTTACATTAAGGCAGAAGTCATAAGGTTTTCTTTTTAAAATTCAGTCTAATTCACACACAAAAGGTATTTTATGGCTTTATAAGACTTGTTATATAGCGCACAAGGTGGAGGAGCCACTGTGTTTTTGAAAGTTTTACTTCCTAATTGCAAATGTCAGAAAATATCTAACAACATGATGCGGGAAAATGTTGAGGTGGGCCAGGGAAAGTACCTGTGCTGCCCCTGTAATCATATTTGGAATGAAGTCTTTGTGTCCTGGTGCATCCATCAGAGTTACAACCTTTGAGTCGGTCTCAAACTTTGTCATGCCCACATCCATGGTCACTCCTCTATGAAAAAGAATAGATGATAGAAACAAATAAATCTTGTTTTAAATAAGTTTTACTAAATGTGCTTGTATTGATCGTACCTGTCTCTCTCCTCTCCTGTCTCGTCCAGTACCCACGCATAAGCAAACGAGGCCTTGCCAGCTTTCTTGGCCTCCTGCTCATATTTATGCATGGTTCTTTTATTAACGTTCCCCAGCAGATATAATAGATGACCCATAAGAGTGCTCTTACCAGCATCTACATGACCTACAAACAAAAAGTTTTTAGTATATACAGTACTGTTTTTAACTAGCATAGGCCTCCAAATAGTTCAGGGGGTAACGTTGGGGTAGTTAAATTAATCAAAAGAATAACACTAATCCAAAAGCAACACCAAAATAGTAGGTGATAATGTGGCAGGATGAGTAGTGAGAGGGAGAATATCATGCCTATGACCACCAGGTTGAGTAGCGGTTTTCCTCCTTGTCTCTTCTCCAGTTCAGCACGGATGTTGAGCTGCTGTTTGCTCTTTCCAGCTGGTCGAGTTGGGGTGGCAGAGTCTTCATTCATAGCCGATTGTTTGGATGGGGTCTCTGGGGTTGGTGCAGTGGTGACCTCTGGACTTGGCCCTCTGCGAACTGAAGGGGCAACAATGCCGTTTTCTTCAGCACTATAAAGACACACAAAATCAAATATTACCTCAATTTTTTACATTAAAAAATATATATATGTATATCTCTTTATTTTTTGGGAGTGAGTAACACTGCAAGAAGCTTTGCTCAACAAGGGTGCATTTATTTAATTAAAATGCAGTAAAATTGTAAAACATTAAATTTTTTTCAAAAAAGTACTTTTTTCCCCCAATATACAGTGGGTATGGAAAGTATTCGGACCCAATTAAATTTTTTACTCTTTGTTACACTGCAGCCATTTGCTAAAATCATTTAAGTTCATTTTGTTCCTCATCAATGTACACACAGTACCCCAATATTGACAGAAAACAGAAATGTTGACATTTTTGCAGATTTATTACAAAAGAAAAACTGAAATATCATATGGTCCTAAGTATTCAGACCCTTTGCTCAGTATTTAGTAGAAGCACCCTTTAGTGATCTTGGGGTCCTTCAGGAGTTTTTTTTAGCAAACTCCTTGCAAGCTTTCATGTGTCTTGCACTGAGAAGAGGCTTTTGTCGGGCCACTCAGCCATAAAGCCCCGACTGGTGGAGGACTGCAGTGATGGTTGACTTTCTACAACTTTCTCCAATCTCCCGACTGCATCTCTGGAGCTCAGTGATCTTTGGGTTCTTCTTTACCTCTCTCACCAAGGCTCTTCTCTCCCGATAGCTCAGTTTGGGCGGACGGCTAGCTCTAGGAAGGGTTCTGGTCATCCCAAACGTCTTCTATGTAAAGATTATGGAGGCTACTGTGCTCTTAGGCACCTTAAGTGCAGCAGAATTGATTTTTTTGTAACCTTGGCCAGATCTGTGCCTTGCCACAATTCTGTCTCTGAGCTCTTCAGTGAGTTCCTTTGACCTCATGATCAAGTCCAATCCCACAGCTGGACTCAAAATGAAGGTGTAGAACCATCTCATGGATGATCAGAAGAAATGGACAACACCAGAGTTCAAATATATGAGCGTCACAGCAAAGGGTCTGAATATTTAAGACCATGTGATATTTTAGATTTCCTTTTTTAATAAATCTGCAAAAATGTCAACAATTCTATGTTTTTCTGTCAATATGGGGTGCTGTGTGTACATTAATGAGGGAAAAAAATTACAAATGATTTTAGCAAATGGCTGCAATATAACAAAGAGTGAAAATATCCGTACCCAGTGTATTTTAAAACAGTAGAACATTACTCCAGACTTCAGAATACTACAGACTACTTTAGAATTAATTTATAGATGCTGATAAGGAATATTTCATTAATTATGAATAATGTTTTAGTGGATGCAATGTGTTTTCAGGATTCTTTGATAAATAGAAATTTTACAACACAACAACAACACAAATTGCTCTATTTGACTTAATTTGGTTAAATTTTATTTAAAGGTGTCCTTAAGGTGTTATTACAACATAATTATTATATAAATAAGTGGATTAGTACATACTAATATGGTTACGATTTGATTTTGGTTATTTGCATGTAATTGTGCATAATTATCTGTTATTATAATACTATGTACATGTAACGTGACACCTTAAAACATGTTACCATATTTTGTAACTTTATAAAATGCCTTTATTGTCATTGTCATGTCTTTTAATTAAATTAGCCCTTACTTTCTGAATGTTAAATGTATTGAACAATCTACATTTCCGCTTTTAAACTCAAAATGCCAACATGTTTTTAGTAAAAACAAATTTCTTCTAAAATAGAAATATTTTGTGAATAATTTAGCATTAGTCTTATAACAAACATTTCAAATAAACTTAACCCATTAAATAAAAAGTACACTGGTTGTTCCACCTGCAGACACCCCTACACCCTTTTTACTGAGCTCGACGGGTGTGGTGTGTGCTGAAGGAATGGGAGTGATAGGCTGTGGGTTTGTGTTTGTGAGTGTGTGAGATTAATCTACAGGCACCAGCCATCTCTGTGGTTTTCTCCATTTTTTTGTACATTTCGTAAAAAGGATGGCATCAAGACACAAGTAAAACCATCTTATTAGCAATTTCTATTACTGTGGAATCAAAAAATTATTAAATAATGTTTTAGTGCAAGTATAAATTCTAAAATTTGCAAAACATAACTAATAGTTAACAACAGACAAAATCACAAAATTAATTAAAATGAAATCAGATGCTATAAAAATAAAAGCTAATTACAAATATTATTAAATATCGTGATAGCATATACATTATATTAAAATAACACTGCCCTACCAATTATGAAATCTAATTCAGAATTATGCTAATAGGAAATGTATATTGAGCTAAAATACACCACCATATTCTATGAAATATCTTGTAAGTGGCTTTGAGCATTTTACTACAATTCACTCTAGACTGACAAATCACTGAAAACGTGAGCTATCTTGACTGATTAAGACATGGTTATACAGTGATACTCATTACAGGGACAGTCCCTGTAGAGTGAACTCACACGCAGTGGTTCACACGCAGCATGCCCCTTATAAGGTTTGAACCTATAATGCTTGGTTTACAAGTGCAGATCTTTAAACCACTCCCACGTTACCTCAATTGACTTACCTTCGCACATCAAAGCCCATGGTCTGCTTTTTGCCTGACACAGTCATGCGAGCAACCTTTGGGACAACCTCAGCTTCAACACGACTCTCTGGATTCTCCCGTGCTTTAGCTAGAACGTAGAAAATAGCATGCATATACTAAATTTGGATTTCTTTTAACTTACCGATTTTTAACTTAAATATTTCAAGCAAGGTTAAAATATACATTTTCTCAAAAGAAAGTTTACTCATTCTAAGATCATCGAAGATGAATTGTTCCTTCATTGGAATAGATTGGGAGAAATTTAGCATTACATCACTTGTTCACCAATGAATCCTATGCAGTAAATGGTTGCCGTCAGAATAAAAACAATTAAACCACACAAATCCAGTTCATCAATTAAGTTTTGAATTAGATACAGAACAACCTTTTAACTTAAAATACTAGTCCACTATAATATTGCTTTATCCGGTAAAAAAGTTGTCCTCTCCAAATCAGGAGAGAAATATGCAAGATGTGCACAAGATGGCCCGGAGTCACATGGATTGATGTTTTTATTCTTGTCTGATGGCACCCATTCACTGCAGAAGATGAGCAAGTAATCAAATGCAATACAATTCTCTCAGAATCTGCTTAGAAGAATCTCATCTGCATCTCCAAGTTAGAGTAAAATTTCAGTCAATTTTTTATTTCCAATTCTCAATGACTTTTGTTTTCCCAGAAACCCTTTTTCTGCACAAAGCAAGCCTTTTGCACTATACTTACTTTCATAAAATGTATGACAGTGTACATTTTTGAAGGCAAGTTTCCTGTTTGGTACAGTATAAAGGGTTACTCATTTTCAGATGAGCAGATGTGTGTCTCAGTGCAATAGACATGTGCTGAGACTGTTTTCTCGCTATCTTACTGAAATTCATGAGTCAACTCCTCCACGCTGCACCAAAACAGGCTCTCAGAGCCAGATAGGGGGAAGGGATGAACAAAAACGAGGATGAGAGTGTATTTTTTTCTGTCCCTGTAAGGTAAATGGCTACAGCGAGTGCTCGGTGTCTCGTCATAGCAGTAGAGCCGTTTCAGTCGCAACGGCCACAGCCAGTCATCTCGCACTGAGCAGCGAACGCTCTGGCCAGGAAAGGGTTAACTCCGGCACGTCACTCCTACTCCCACACTGACTGTGCACTTCCAGCACACAGAGGGTTAATGTGCTAAAATAATGCAACCTCTAACCCCCAGGAACTATATGAGACTAGAAGATAAGGCAATAGGTTAGGGGGATCTTATATCTTATATAAAGGCTATGGGAAACACGCACTTTAAACTTTGGGAGAACTTGTGAGAGGTCTGACTCACATTGGGGAAAAAAACATTGATCTTAATCATTTTAAGGTATCACAACGTGGGAATTTACATGTACTTGCCTTGTTACAGAAACTAACGTTGATAATTATATAAAAATAAACACTTCACAAGTCCTCAGATGTGTTTGAGCTGGAATAGCCACACCACAAGGACCCTTCACACAAAAACGGAGATCAAGACGACAACAAAACACCTGTTTCAGGGACAGGAAGTGCTGGGGAATGTAGATATCAGTTCACCTGCTCTCTCGCGCACACACACACACTCGACTACACCCACAAAATATCTCCCATCTAAACACACACACACACACACACACTCTGCAACACATTACACACAAACCCCACCCACACAACATATCTCTACACACACAGCCGCCAAATTCATCTTGATTATGACAAAGAGCTTACTACATACAGTTAAAATGCAAAAATATATACATATATATATATATAAAAAAAAACACTTTTTGATAACCAATTAAAAAAAACAATATTTCTGGATCAAAGAAATGAGTGTTAACATGCATCACTAATAATTATTATTTTAACAATTTATTATTAATACTTTCCTTAAATTCACTCCTGACTAATTGTACTTATTTCTGCTATTTTTCTCCAAATATGTCTTTTATCCAATTATCTTACTGAGTATCTATCATTGTTTATTTCAGCGACATGCTTTGGAAATATTGTTAGCAAATAAACATCACATACAAAGATTAGCTATCGTGTCAATAAAGCATTGTCGTCTCTGTCTCGGATGTTGTCTCAAAGAGAATTAGCCAACTGTGATGACAATAAACATGTAGAAAAATACTCAACAGGTAGTACAAAAAAACAGACACACACACCCTTCAGGATATGTAAATGTGCTCTTCCTAGAAAAACGGATCCAGGATTCAAACACCTGATTATCTGCCATCTCAATTACTCACTGTCAGTCAGTGACTCTTACTCCATCTTTCTAGATCTGTGAACTACCTGCTAGCCCTCATACCTCCTGTTTGCTAGACATCCAAATCCAATTGAGCAATGGGGGTAGAATCGCAGTTAAAATTAAGAAAATTACACTCAATATCAAATTATAAGTTAGATTTCTTCAAAACACACACAGGTCTCAAACTCAATTCCTGGAGGGCCACAGCTCTGCACAGCTTAGCTCCAGACTTAAACAAACATGACCCAACTAATCAAGGTCTGCAGGATTACTAGAAACTTCCAAGCAGAGGTGGTTTAAACTCAGCAGGAATCGAGTTTGAAACCTGAAGTCTGAAACATGTTGGGTATGTTCATTCCAGTAGGGGGCGCTAGTGTAACAACTCTTGGAAAAATAACAGGACAACAAACGGTTGTTTTTCCAAAACACTTACAACCTACATTATCTTTTCTCCAGCTTCTCTTTCATCCCCTTCTTTTCCATATCAGTTAATTTTAATGGGCTAGCACGGCTGTCCCATAACTATGGGGAATCCCCACACGCTCACCTCACTACTGCCATTCAGACATCCTCGATTCACAAAGACATCTCACATACTATTACAGATTGTCTCACATACAGCCTTGCCCATGTGGTACACACCTGCTGAAAACAATACATGAACATGACAGATGTATCAGACTGGTCTTATTTAATCTCTTTCACAAACAGGGAAGGGCAAAGGTTGACAAAGGCCTAAAAGTCTGTATAAATGGGACATTCTTCAACACCTCCATCTTTAAAACACTACTTTAAACTAGACTATAAGAAAACTTTCACAATAATATGGAAGCACTATTGTAATTAACTTAGGACAACTGCATAGGAACTACAAAAACACCCTAAGCTGTCATCAAGCCGTGTTTTTTAGTGTCCAAATTGCATTTTAGCCCATTGCTATGATAGCTATACTGTAAACAATTCTCAGGAGTTATGGTAAAAAAACTAACTGTGGTTGTCAGAATCTTGCAGTAAAAAATACGGTAGCAACATTTTATGGATTTTACTTACATTTACATATTGTAAATTCATTAACTGATAAAACATTGATATACCAACCTATGAAATTACTGTTCAGTGCAAATCGGTTTTGTCCCTTTGTAAACATCAAAAACCATAGCAGGTGGTGATGAGAAAGTCACATAATGAACCAAACCCCATCACAAGCAGCAAAACACCATCATGGTCACACACATGAAACTGAAATAATGAAATAAGCATTCATTTTACAACATCAGGCATGTACAACATGTAGAGGAATTCAAGAAGAAAAAAAAAAAACTTAAAATGTGAAATTTAACGTATGGAATTCTGGGAATGTCATTTAATGGTGACAATTTAATTCTCCGTTTCCACTTCCAAAAATGGTATACTACTGTAAAGTTACATGTACTCTCCAATACAGTCTTTCACTATATATAGTAGCAGAGTTTACCGTTAATCAATCAATAGGTTTTTACTCCAGCATTTTTACTATAGTCTTTTACTTTATTATTATTATTAATTTAATTTTTTTTCCCCCAACAAAAAATGGTTTTAAGTGGGTTGTAATAATGCAGTGAGAACAAACATGAAGAAACAGAACAAACTGAGACAGACTCAATCCAGAAGAACTGTGGAGAACAACGTCTCCAAGATGCTTCAAAGTTCTTCTGGATTGAGTCTGTCTCAGTTTGTTCTGTTTCTTCATGCGATTCCAGACAGACTGGATGATGATAGCATAGCAACTATGCTCGCAAAGTCTGTGTTACCAAGACAGCTTAACAGAAGCCGTACTTAGCCGTACTTGGCTAATGATGCTTTTGGGAAACAGTAGCTACATAGAATGGGTATTCTATGTAGCCAAAAAAAAGTATTGCCAAGTCATTTTTGAAGGTTTCAGAATCAAATCAGTTTTAGTTTTGCTAATTACTTCATAGAAAAAAAAAACATGACTATGATATTCAGACCCTTCGATATGACTTTTGACTGAAGTTTTACTACTTACTGTACATCTATGGGCCTATATCACTTAATTTAATCTGTGATTAAAATAAACAACTAAATCTTATTAGAGGAAACAGTTCAGGACGAGTTGATGGCAAAGTTTTAATTTCGACTATTTAGGCTTTGTTCAAATTTACAACAATGATTAACTTAGCAAAAACCACTAATAAACCTAACTATCACTCTTATTTTTAGCTCAATTAGAGGTAGACAGATTACTGTATATGAAGCCTCTGTAGGTCTTCACAGTCTAATTTGGGTAAAATCATCTGTAGTTCTGCTGACAAGATTCAGGGGAGAGGAAACTGAGAAAACGAGAAGTCTGACAGAGAAAGAGAAAACTAGCTACAAATGATCTTTATTGATGCTCTCAAATAGGGTCAATAACCGCTCTCATTCTCGCTCTCTGACCAATCTATGTAGTTCTGCACGTCTCGCAGCACAGGCACAATGACATATCACCATTTCTGCAAAAGCCACAAAGTGCAAAAAAGGGAGAAAACGTCAAAGAGCAGTAACACGGCCAGCTGTAAACTAGTCACTCTTTCCTGTGTGGGTGGCAAATGAAGGCAGAGAAAACAAAGAGGGGGAAAAAAGGGATAGATGACTTGAGGTGGTCAGATGGCAAAGAGATAGAATTTGCAAAACGGAGTGAAAGACAACTAGTGTGAAAGGTGAGATGCACCATGCTTTTCAAACACAGGCCTTCACCCACGCTTGGCTCTGCAAACAGAGAGTTAACAAGAACACGTGAGAAAGAAAGATTAGAAGTCTATGTAGTCAAAGCATCTTAACAGTAAAACAGGATTTTTACATCTTCTGAAGAGTGGACGCTTGCCCATGCAAAACTCTAGTCCCATTTTCATGCTAAAGTTTTCCAGATGTTTGCCAAGGAGTTCCTAAAACATTCAAAGAGGTTATAAAGTTGCCGTTTACTGTTCCAACTCAAAGAGTCCACCAACAATATATTCTGGTCTCTAGATATGGCACCTCTTTCCATTTAAGATTAGGGAATTTTCACCAGTTTGATTATCTGCCAGATGCTAAATCTTGACTCTGATTTCTTAGAAATGTAAAAACACCTTTTTTTTAATGTGTGAACCAAACTACACAGGATTGCACATCAGGGTTTATGATTTAAAGGTATTTAAAGGATTTAAATGGTGTTTGGACACCATTGACTATCATTGTATGAACAAAAACTGTTCTTCAAAAGGACTTATTTTGTGTTGTGCAGAGGAATGGTAAATGATGGCACTTTTTTATCTTTTAAGATTGACCAAGAACTGTCAGTGATTACATTTTTTTTACTTTTTGGCTTAATTCGTCTAGGTTTGTTTAGGCTTAACAACATCTAATTTACTAACAATCCCAATGAACACCCTTCTTTTTCAAGTGATTAACAGGATTAAACTTTTTTTTTTAAGACCAGGTCAGTGTGCAAAAAGGAAATAAAACCAATCTAAATGTGCACGGGTGTGTTTTCAGACCATCCTTAGATCTGTGCATGTGTGTACCATCTCCAATGGTGGATGGTCTACCACAATGAAAGCAAAGTCTTTGTAAAAATCTCTTCCAATATGCTCTGGGTGTGTTAACACCTTTATGTGGCCACAAAGACTCTCTGTTTTATATGTACATATGTGCGCACACACGCAGTCAGGCAGACACGTAAGTGATAAACGCCACATCCTAACACACCCTTTAAGGTGAGTAAAAACAAGCTCAGCCTCAACACACACACACACACACACACACACATTAAGGTCCCCTCCACCCCCACATATTCACACACCTCATCAATCTCAGAAATGAAACTGGAAAATCTTTATTTCAGAATATATACAAAACAACAGGCCCATGGCCACAGCAGTCACTTATGTACATCAGTGCTTTAAAACAAATCAAAACGGCAGCAAATAATCAAAACTACATTTAATAAAATACGAAAGTGTAAAAGTGACTTTTATTATAACTAAAATGCACTTTTACAGCACTGTGTTTACATGAGTGTCAAACACGTAATAGAAAAACTCCAGGTGTCCCCAAACCCAAATGTCTTCCCTCTTTCTGTGTTTGTGGTAAACCAGCACTGCACCTTATTTCAAAAGGCAGCAAAACAGATGTAGAGAGAATCTGTTGTTTTTTTCCTTTATTTCTGCACTGTTCCTGCTCCTGTATTTTCTTAATTATCATGTAGAGCGACTCTAGAATTTGCCAAAATGTCAAAAAACTACAAAATCAAGTACAAAAATATATATTTAGCTTAATGAGTCATTTTAAAATCTCTGAAAACATGAAAATTCAAATAAAAAAAATGTAAAATATTAAAGACTTTAAAAGTAATACTCAATTAACATCTCATGTTGTAGACAAAAAGAGACTTTCCAGTATAACGTTAGCTGTAAATAAATACACGAAATCTGAAAATCCAAAATGTATAGTATTATTTCGTTTAATGAAATAAAATATCAGTCTTAGTTTGTACTTTTCAGCCATGATATAATTTAAAGCACTATCTGAGTGCTGGCTTACAACTGACTTACAAGCTAATTTTTCTAAAATTGTAAGTGCTAATCGATTCAGTTCATTCTATATACACTACTGTTCACCATTCAGTCTGACAACTTCCTGATATAGCCTTGCTCCTTTAAATTATGGCCAAAAATCTGGCTGTGGCATGTAAAACATAAAATTAACCCGAGCTTTAAAATACTCAGAGATATAAGTTTGGGAGATCTTAAAATTGTCATTCTCGAGTAAAAGCTTTTCTTTGATTGGCTTTGACTATGTCATCCGGAGAGGGTGTTTCAAAAGTAAACGGGGTGATGTGATGGAGAGGTGGACACTGAACTCGTTCTCTGACTCTCTCCATCTGTCTGCTATATAAGAAAGCATTATGTGTTGTTTTACTGCACCGGTTCTTCTCATTTCTCACACACATTCCTAACGCAAAAATCGATGGTTTAGCAAACGCGCGTTTCTTCTGACTGGCCGAGATGCGGGTAAAACTCAATAGAGTTGGCGAACGACCATCAGGAGATGTTTGGGACATAAGTGCGCTAAGATCTACGCTCTGATTTAAGCTAAGTGGGTGGGGCTTATGTACAGCTGCTGCAGAATTGTTCAATGTTGGATTCTTAGACCCTTTTTCACTCTTAAGTGATGCAGTGCATGTTGGGAGTTTCATCCCAAGTGATGCTTGGTGTTGGGACATGAGATCGGACAGGGATGGCACCTCTAAAAAGCCAGGAGGAGCGTTTGCAGCAGATGTTTGAATAGGCTTTTGATTGTTTTGAGGACAAGTTGGATTTTGGAGTCCTGGCAAACTATCATAGAGTTTGGGACTGTTGTCCTTGTGCTCCTGAATGAGCTCAGCCAATGAAAGACTTCCAGAGCTCTTTGTTTGCCCAGGTACTCCCAATGGTCCACTGCTTTGCATGACAGTGCTCAAACTTCCCCGCGAGACAGGAAGAGGGGCGGATGGCTTGGAATCCTGTAGCGCTAGACTACTGAGAGAACAGGTTAAAAGAGATGAGGAGGTTGCACCCAGACCAGCTGGGACAGATGTGCCCAAAGAGAGACCAGAAGAGAGTGTGGCACCAGAGCCAACAGGCAAACCGGACATAGCTGGGACACTAGGACCATGAGAGAGCACTGCAGAAAGTGGGGCAGCAGGACCAAGAAAAGAACCAAAAGGACTGGTGGTGAGAGGAACCGTGTTATCCAATGAGAGACCAGTGGAGCGAATTAGAGGAGGAACATTTGTACACTTCTGTTCATGCTCAGCTATCAGTTGCGCCAGTGAACTTTGCCTTAAATTAGAAAGCCCCCCATCACTACCTAAATTCTGAGTTGAAACCTCTTTTAAACGGTCTTTTCCCAAACTTCCCAGACCAGGAGGAGGGTTTAGAGCAGCAGGTATGGACTTGTTTGGGTCTAGCATGGCTAACAGGTCACTGAGGCAGTAAGTTTGTTTGCTGCCTCTTTCACATGAAAGTGCACTTGATACAGTCTTAATACTATTTTGTGAGTGAGGTAATAAGGCTCCTTACCTTACAAGGGCCAATCGTAGTCAAAGAGTGCGACCGAGACAACGAGGAAGGTGATCGAATTTCATTGGTTAGCCGAGACCACAGAGAAAGCAAGAAAAAGGCAATACGTTATACACTATAAAATCAAGCACATCAGCTATTTAAATAAAAAAATATTGATTTAAAAATAGAGAAAATATTGTACTTTCAAATTTGTATGACTGAAAAAAATTAGGTTCTCCCCAGTTTTGGAAAAACCCTGGAATTTAGCATTTTCCCCTGAGACCTCATGCCAACTTCATGAGTGTTGTTTTTTTTATTTGTGGTCTTGTTGGAGTGGTTTTCATTTTAGATTAAAAGACATAATAGGGCACATTTGGAAATAACAGATGTATTTTGGGTAGTTAATGGCTAAGGGTGTGTAGGGTATTTTGGTGATGTGTGTTGGGTTTTGGCGGATGGGCGTGTGTGTGTACCTTTCTGTGGTGCAGATGTGGTGATAGGCTCGGGTTGTGGGTTGGTTCTGGTGGGAGGAGCCTGCGTATTGGTGTTCTCCTCAGTTAGAATGAAATCAAGCGCTCTTTGAGGGTCACAGTCATATTTCAGTGCTGACTGAGTAAGTGTAGAGTCAGGAATTGAATCTCCCAGCACAGCTCTCATCTGATCCAAACAGGAATACAACCGACCTGTTCATCACAAACAAACAAGAAAATAAAGACAACTGACACAAATTATTCCCAACGCAATGTTATCATTCAACAAAACTGAATCTGGATTTTGGGCAGGCACATAATATTATATGAATGATTACATCAGTACAAAAACCATTGTTTATGTTTTTAACCAGTATTAAAGGGGTCTTTTAATTTAAAATCTTTCTTTCTCTTTAGAGTGTTCTTGGTGCATAAAGAATATCTGTACAGTCTCAAAACCAAAGAGATAATCTAAATTATGACTTGTACACAACCCAATGAAATGGCTCATTTAAACAGGCCCCCACTTTGTGATATCACAATATGGGAGCGTGCTTTTATATAGACACGACGAGTAATCAGTGGTCAAGTTGTTTTCACAGAACTGTCCATAAACACTTCAACACAAACATGTTCAGAGCGTTTACGGAGGACTAATTCCTGAACCTAGCAGCAGCCTATGCTAGCTGTGCACAGAGACTATAGGGCAATTCTAACTGTCTGGCGCTTCTGAATTAGGTATGTTTTCTTATTAAAAGAATAAGCTACTTACTATTCAAACATGAGTTTTAAGCAGTGAAGGGTAGTGCTTATTGTTTGTCGTTTCTCCATTTGTCATAGCAGCGGGACATGGCATCATGTTATGATAAGGGGCGTAACATTTCCGAACGCTTGAGTCATTCTCTTTTTTGCAACACCATATGACCCCTTTAAAGAAGCTTTAAAGAAGTTAAATTAAAAAAAAAACACAAAAGAGTAAGAAACTTCTCTGGGTTTGTGTCCACGGTGTGGGTTTTCACTTGGATGGGTTAAATGCACAACACATTTGCTACTAGTCATCACTTTTGACTTTAAATTACACATACTAACAGGAACATTATACACAACAGAAAATATGCATGCAATTGTTCTTGATGGCTGTACATTTTATGTAAACCTTTTATTGAAAGTCTACGGGCCTAAACTTCAGACTATATGGCCCTCTAAAATCCTGCATCTCAACATTCAATCTCTTTAAAAGCATCCTATTAAAAATATTAAAGCTAAAAGATTTACTAGGCGACTAAAGCCCTATTCGGAGGGGACTAGTGTTCCAAACAACATTCGAGTTAGAATTTTTTTTCAGACAACTTCTGTCATTTCATGTATGCATTCGGACAGGACTAACATCTCTGTGTTTATTACGGAGGTAGGAGTGTCTGTGTTTTACATGTGGGCGTTGCACAAGGCCACATGTCCAGGATGCGTGGACAATCCTAACTTGTTAAGTGTTTAAATATTTTTTACAAGTTATAATAATAATAATAATAATAAAGAAAAGGACTTAGCATATGGTTCTATATAGAAACCCACTGGAATAAATACGTTTTAATTTATTATATAATTTACATTTTTTTTAATTGACTGGAGAAATGAAAGTACTCTGATACTGACATTACAGTAACGTTAGTCTTTACAATTTAAGTGATTTGGCTGCTCTTGATTATATTTTTTATTTCTTTGCAGGGTAGCAAACACATCTACATCCATTATTGGTGCGAAAACTTGAAAACCAGCGCGCTACAGATAGTACGGTAGTTCACGCATTCACAGATCACAGACATTCGCATTCGGACGGGATTAGCTTTCTCAGAGGACTGCAGAGTTTGCTGAAAAACAGTAGGCAATTTGCTCTAGAATTTTTTACAGAGGTAGTGTGAGAGAAAGACAGACATGACGGATACGGCCGGGATTAAATTCACAAAGTACGTCTGTGAAACAGAAATTTCTCTAACATCCCCCTGTAAAACTAGTCCTGTCCGAACTGGGCTTAAGTGGCCGTCTTAACCCATAAGGTCAGTGTGTACCTTGTTGTATTGGGTCTAGTGTGCCTGCAACGGTGGGAGATGTTGGCACTTCCTCTTCCTCCTCCTCCTCATATTCTGCCTCTTCGAGGGTCTCTACGTGTCGAGTCTGTCTTGAGTCTTGACGTGAGTAGATAAACTGTGCAGCTATGAAAAACATGATTCCACAAACATCTCAATAACAGACAAACCTTAACGCCACTATAATACAGTTATTTATTCAACATTTAAATAAATAAAGGATATTTAATAATAAATCAAAAATGTATTTTGCTAAAGAGCATTGCAATGGGTCATAGAGGCCAGTAAAATTCATGTTACTGGGTCCAAACAGAATCCTTTTACAAACTTGAGCACATATAGCCTAAATGATATGCAAATTTAAACCAAATAAATAATCTTCAAAATAAAAACATGAATTACAATTTGCATTTGGGCTTCATGGCTGATCTGAATGACTGGCACCCTCACAATACAGGATTTATACATGTATTTAATAATAAACACAAACCAGTGGCAGGAGAGATGCAGTAGTCATCTTCCACTGACTGCCCGTACATGTCATCATCCTCAAAGTCTATGAACAAGGAAGAAACGGAGACAATTCTGTTACATTTCCCAGTTAGTTAAAGTAATCCCGCTACATCAACAGACAGAAAAGCATTGATGGGGCCTAAAAAAGCTTTGCTTAGTCAGCCACTCCACCTGAAGCAAAGAGAGAAAAGCTACGAATGAAGCTGATAGTCAAGACACAAAACATGGTTGAAATAGAATAATTGTATGAATCCTTACAGGAAAACGATGTTATTATGTCTTATAAACTGCAAAATTGTTTTTTGTTCACAAATAATATACAGAAATACAAAAGCCAGATGTAATGTAGTGTGACTGTGTTTACTATTAGTAGAAACTGCTATCCCGTGTCTAAAAGTACAGAACCCGTTATTAGGTGAACAGTAACTAACAGCTGTAACCATCTGAAACAGTGACACGACAGCAGTCTGTCATAATCTGCAGCACCGGACACTGTATAAATAAACCAGCTAACGTTAACTAGCAAACATACAGGCCTCTTTCCGCGCAAGCGGTTAAATATCATATTCCTCCAATATACCTTCGTCGTAGTTATAACCTCGGACATTCCTGTGACGGGACATTTTTTGTTCGGCGGCTTTCTTTCACGTAAACAAAGTACGCGACGCAAAAAAAATCAATTGTCAGTGTAAAGTTTAGGCATGCGTCTCACTCCACTGCCGCCATGTTGACGCCATCACAAACAAGAGAGACGCGCATGCGCAGAGAGAAAATACGAGGACTGGTTAATAGCCATTTAGATTCTGAAATCGTTTTTAATAAAAGCAGTAATGGTATGAATTGAACTTAAGCGGATATTATTATTATGGTTAGTTTGGTACATTTTCACTTTGGGTTCTGCTTCGATTTTTGCTGTAAAATAATTATCAAAAGCATAAAACATACTTTTTCAAACAAGGATTTAAAAATTAAAACACTGACATGTATGACATTGCCTGTCATACTAAATTTATGGCAAGATTAATTTTACAGTTGCATGGCAGTTGGGGAACCACTGTCAATGGGTTTTCCAGATATAGGTAGCCTATCTATAATGTGTCTATGTTTCACTTATTGTCATGTGTTTAATTGATCTTTTGACCTCCATACAGCTGCCCAAGTGGAGGAAAAAAATCCCCTGAAAAGTTTATCTGTCCTTGGAACACAAGACTCAGCAGCTGCAAAACCTACTCCTGGAAACCACCTTCAATCTTCCTCCTCCTCTATGCTGTATCAGATTTTTTTAGGATCTTGATATTTCAGTTTCAGTATTTTACAATACCCCTAAAATCGGGGAGGAAAATCAGATTAGTTCCCAAATTGCCATTCATACTGGACTGTAGGAAACATCAGGATAATTATCTCAAATATAAAGAAGAGGTATTGGATTTCTGCTTAATGGTTAATTAATTTGATAACCATTTAATGTCATGAAGTCAAGGTGCAGAGGTAAAGTATTAATGAGTTGTTCTGTACATCAGGAAGGTACAGAGACATAATGAGAGATATTCAACTGCAGTCACTAATCCCATACTGCTTGCGCTAAATAGGTTTCATTCACATCTGCATGACATTTAAAACTTTGAGTACATGTCTAAATTTAGCTTAAAAACACATTCAGCACTGTAGATATACAGATGCTTCATGCTTTCTTAGAGTGACCCAGTTATATCAAGTCTAGGTTGTGAAGACATGGGTGGGAGGGGTTGTTTCCATGTGCAAAAAAGCAACCCAATCTCAACTATTTTATTGGGTGGTGATTTTTAATAAATTTACATGATGTCATTTTTTATGGGAAAAATGTAAGAATGAAGGTCCACCTCTTAACCAAATGAATATGAGCAGATTGTACAAAAATGTACGAATTAGATTTAATGCAAATTGTCCATCAATTGCCAAAACTAGAACAGTTATGAATTGTATGAGAGTGTGTTGGAAAAAGAGCCTCAATGCATGACATGGGTGGGAGGGGTTCTTTCCATGTGGAGAAAAATTAACCAGATCTATTAACAGTGACTTTTGTGAGGTAGCAATTTTTAATAATGTTTTACAATGTGATTTATACAGATACATGCAATTTATAGTTAAAAAACATTAGCATGAAGGTCCAATTGGAAAAAGATACGTTGTGTTTTTGCTATCGTTTACAAGGTAAACTTAACTAGTGTAGCAACTAGTAAAATACAAAACAGGAGATAAACATGTGACTGACCCATGATTCACCTCTGGTGTGGTATGTGTGAGTGGTGGGAGATTCATTTCATTCTCTGCATCTTTCTAAAAAGTGTTAGCCACAGGCTGTGTTTTGGCTGGGTAACATGGTAGAGGTATTAATTAGGCCTTAATCACAGGTCAGTCTCATGCATTATCAAGTCTGTAGTCTGTATGTGGTGTCTGTTTCCAGACTGACTCACAAATATTTTGAGGTCACAAACATGCAATGGAAAACTGTGCACTTTATCATGCAGATGCACTGACGTTAAGTGATTCTCCTTCTGCATTTGATGTTTGTAGATGCCTCAGACATGTGTTTGATTGTGTGTGCATGTATGTGGAGGCGGGGGTGGGATTATCCTGTTAGCTACCTCATTTTTACTCAGAAACCTATGTCCTTTACAGATGAGCAATGCTCTTGATTAATGCTATATTTCATAACTAGTAGTGGTAATATTAATAACATGCTAATGTTGTAATATTATTATTATTATTATTAATAATAATAATATTTCAGCTGGAATTTATTTCAATTTTTTTCCAGAGTAGTTAACTCTAATTGGTCAATTTTGGCACTCTGAATTCAAAATTAACTTATAACGTATAAGCAATATAAAACAAAATATTGTAAAGGTAGTTTTAGATTCTGCTGGGCTTGTTATTAGGTTATATATGCAATGCCATTCAGACATTTTTATGTGTGGAGGGCTATTATTGTAGGACACCACAGCAAATAGTAAGGTGTTGTAGTTTTTATCTCTTGTGTTGTTTAGTCATAAATGACCTGCTGCCTCATAGGGAAGTAGACTACTAAAATAAAATGGCGCCTGAGTGTTTTTTTTATTTTATTGAAGCACCCCTGCAATAACCCCTCCTTGTTCTGCTGTGGAATGGATGGATGAGCGCTCTCAGTCAGCAGCAAGCGCGCGCGCACTACGAGCTCTGCTGAGCACGTGAGCGTCAGTGGTCAAAAACAATGGCTCGCGCTGACCGATATGATAAGTGACGGTCACAATATTCAAACCAAGTGAGTGCAATAAGCAGACAACCTATAAAACAAAACATATAGACCACAGACCTAAAGAGTGTGTGACAGAGGGAATTTGCCGGTTGCCCTCCTTGATGATTATGCAATTACGCTGACTAGCTATCACATGGCAACAGGTTGGACATGTCGGAGAACTTAAACAAGCTGCACTACTTTTTCATCCAGACAAATAACCTGACTGTGACTTTTAGAAACAAAATGTGCCATAGGTATTGTGACGCAAACTGAAATTATTAGCAACACAGAGGTGGTACATTTCTGGAAAAGGAAAAGCGAAACTGTTGTTACCCGATGAAAGCAAGAGAAGTGAAAAAAATAAACAAATTCAAAGGAAATAACATAGCATGCCATATTAAGCTGTTTTCTGGGCAATTGGCTTTCCAAAGCTGAACACCTGCATCTTAGGAATGGCAACTTTACGTCAGCCTAATGACGAACTGAAACATAAACCCAATTCGTTCACCTTTACTAAAATTCTCTGTCATTAATGAAACACATAACTTCATAACATCAGTGTCCTCTGAATTAATAGGCTAATAAGCGCAATACTACCTCTGAATTCACATTTTGAAACATACGGAGACTGTGCCGTTCA
>JAUYWG010000061.1:13704526-13728640 GCA_034779775.1 Enteromius afrohamiltoni
CTCTGAATTAATAGGCTAATAAGCGCAATACTACCTCTGAATTCACATTTTGAAACATACGGAGACTGTGCCGTTCAACGCCCCACTGAAGTTCGGCTCATGAACAAATGAGTCTTTTGAGTCGGTTCTTTTTAGTGAATCAAAAACACACAGCGCCCCATTGAAGATCGACTCATGAACAAATGACTCCTATGGTTCTTTTAGTGAATCAAAAACACTAAATCAGTTACTATCTTTATATCCCACTAAAGCATAGTAAAGCATCAATCAAACATTTAAATCAATCAAAATGAAAAAAGGGTTAAGTGCTAATTAATAAAATGTGATCTCGTTTTTAGTATTTCATTATTCATTTTATTAAAGATTTGCATTTTTGGTGCGTGTACTATGTCTGGTAAAAGTCACATTTTCACAAAAACTGGGTTTGCAGAAAGCACGTCTGAAAGTCAGAAACTTATATATATTTTTATACTCTGTTACACTGTGATTTTATCATTTTGCAAATAAAATAAGAATAATTTTTAATCAGATATTTTCCCCCAGTATCTCATCATCTCAAATTTCTGTGCGAGTCCATCTCTCACTAGAGTACAGCCTCAGTACCGCAGAAACAGCGCTGGGTCGAGAGGATGCCCAGACCCCTCACGCTCTGTTTCCCCTGTTTGCCAAACTTTCACTCCCACTAAGAGTCCACATTGTCCTCTAAGAAGCCCGCTGCCTCCCCTCCCTGTCTTTTTACCTCGGAAAAACACAATATAATTGTTCCAAAAGAACAACAGTGAACGATTAGCGCGGACCTCTCCCTCAAAAGGCGCTCTGAAGTCTGAATAGTAGAGCGGTTGTGTACAATCTGCGCATGCGCACAACCCGAGGCGCCAAATTTAGCGGGAGGGAGAGACAGCCCTAGCTTTGTCTGATGGATCTGTTTACAATATCGCACACTCCGTAGAGAGCTTAATATCGGCACTTCCTCCTCGAAGAGGAGCTGACAGCACTCCACTTCAGCACACTTGAGCCAAGCGCACTCACCATCACTTCTCTACCCTCTTCTTGAGCAGCGGGATGGCGAGGCGGCACAGACACAGGTGAGTTTTAAGAGTTACGCATTTTGATGAGAACTTGTTAGGTATTTTCTTGATATTATGTGACGGCGCTCCACAGCAACACGCGGGCAATTTAGACTCAAGACTATTCGTGCTGACACAATTACATTTACTGCATGCACGCTTAGAAGCGGAGCGCTTGCGTTTTGTTGCGTTTTTAGAAACGCACGCATTTCTCCGAGAAATAGCTGTCTCTTCTGGTGGCGCGGCGCCGCGCTGAACAGGTGGATGGCATGTGCGCTCTCCGCGCGGTGGTCTCGCGCTCGTGCTCATTTAAATTCTCGTTCATTCACCTGCACGTGCGAGTCCGCTGGACAGGTTACGGTGAGATCCGGTACTTCCCCCCCAAAAATTCACACTAGTTATGATTCAGAAACAATGGGCGAGAGGCGCAATGTCAGCGGTAACGTAACGTTAGTGTGAGTGAAAAATAGCGGGCGACTGCAGAAACATCTCAGCATGTTCGCATGTAGTTTTTTTCACGGAGGTAGTCCAGCATTATAACGTTTGGATTAATTTTGAGATTATATGTAAGCCGGATGGATTATATTCGCTGAGTTTTCTAAATCCGCTTTACAGTTGTCGGATTTGGGATAACTAGTATTATAGTCTTAAAGGGATAGTTCACCCCCAAACATGAAATACTGTCATCATTTACTCTCCCTCATGTAGTCCCTGTCGTAACTTGTGTTTTTGCGTCGGACGAATAAGAGATTTATGGGAGCGCGTGGAGATCTGACAGCTCGGTCACCGTTTACTTTTAGTGCATCTTTTTTTCCAGACAATGAAAGTCAATGATGACAGCGGCTGTCATGCTACGTGATATTTCTGTTTGACGATGAAAAAATAAAATAATTTAACATTGCATGCACTCTTTTTTTTGTTTGTGTTTTAAATTGAAGGTTTTTGTGGTTTTATGATAAATACAGATATTTTTAATAAGCTCGACAGGTTAAAAGCGAAGGCGTTTGTTGTATTGGTCACATGAGATGATAATGGTAAACTCAGACCGACGTTTTAAAAAAATTCCTCTGAATACAGTTTTGACAAATATTTAAATTTACATGTACAGTTAGTCAACAACCCTCAATGCGCACTAAAGTGAAACTATTTGTTTGACTAGTATTTTTTATTTTTATTTCAGTGAGCTAGGTGCGTTTTGACTTTTGCGTTTCCAGTTTAATACTGGTAGTCAAGGAAGTGAGCAATCATCTTAATCTTTTGTTTTAAGCACTGGCATTAAGGATAAACGTGAGGTATTAAAGCACATAAACACACATACACCTGTGGCACAAAGGCCAGGAGAACATTGTTCTACACGTCTGCCTGTGCTTCATCCTGATTGGCCAAGAGCCGGCCAGGTGAGATGGTTTTGACAGTACCTGTGCAGGTCTGAACACGCTCTCCCCATCATGAAACAGTGCCAGTCCACGCACACGCTCGTTTCTGTGGAAACCAAAAACATCAGAACAGGTTTCTCTGAGCGTGTCCCCCTGCACCCTAACCTGCCGGCTGTACTGGTTCATCAACTCCAGTTTTGTGTTGACTGTTATCGCTTAATTTCTCTATAACGCGTGTTAGACATATGGGGGTGAAAGGCTGTTTTTTACATATGTCATCAGACACATCTATCGTGTTCATGAGGATCTGCTCCTGCCTTATTTCCTGCCCCCACTCCCTATTTTTTTTTTCTCCATATCCTTAATGTTTGCTTTTGCTGTTTCACTGTTTACCCCCCTCCCACGCACCCTTTGATACCCTATTCTCTTTATCTCACAATCTACCCCCCCTCCCCCCTCCAGTGTTTACAGTAGCGACGAAGATGATGATGATGTGGAGATTTATGATCATGACTACGATGGTCCTCATGCCAAGACAGGAAAACGCCACCTCGGCAAGACACGCTGGACCCGTGAGGAGGTATGTTAAACTGTTGTCTGGCTTGGTTTGAGTGTTGTTTTGTTTAACCCTCTGATCCATACTTGAAAAACAAATACATTTAGGTCTAATTATTAATTATCTTATTATTACAAATTAATTAGTTTTATTATTATTATTATTATACATTTATTATTATTATTGTATTTGATTAATTTTAATAAAATAAAGAGTAAGAATTAAAAAAAAATTAAAGTATTTTTATATGTATGCATTTATATTGTATTATAATAGTTCAAAGTGGGCCTTAGTAAGTGCACCTACTAAGCTTTAGATTTTTTTATGCATTGGAGTGTTCATATCAGTATACAGTACACACTGTATTTACATTGAGTTTGACTGATAGCCCTTTATTTTTTATATTTAATTTGAACAGTATTTAATTATTTCTTATTTAACTTATTTATTGGATTATGTATTCAATTCTACAGTACCGTGACTCTTTATTTTCTTTTTTTTTAACAGGATGAGAAGTTGAAGAGGCTGGTAGAGCATCATGGCTCTGAAGACTGGAAAGTCATTGCCAGCTTTCTGCCTGTGAGTGTGTGTGTGTGTGTGTGTGTGTGTTTTTGTGTCTATGATTGTTTAAGTGTGTGTCCATGTATGCAGCTTGTGTGTTTAGGCTTTAGGGGGTTAGGTTAGGTTATGTTAGGTGTGGTGTTTTATATATGCATTTGCATGTGAATAGCCAAAGGATCAGGTACTGAAGAAGTGTGTGCACATTTTGGAGGATTTTGCATAATTGGGTATTCCTCATTGGTTGGCCTAGTTTGGAACAGAGTCAAATAGGGGGGGGGGGCCTGGGGGGTATGGCAGGGTTTCAGAATCCACTGTGCACCTGCATACACACACGGATGTACACACACACACACACACACACACACATACACAAATGTGCATTCAGGTAGAAACATATGTTCACATACAAATGTATAACATTTCTCAGGCACAAAAACACACAGTACACATACTCACATAACTATATGCAGTCAAAAATCATCTACTTCTAGATACAGATTTCTTTGCATCATTTTCAAAACATGAACAAGAATCAGAAACTAAAGCTGTTTCATTTCTGATTCACTCTTGAGTGGGGTTTCCGAAACACCTGGGATCACACGCACAGAACATTGAACTCATATTAAACACAACAATGTACTTTAATTTAAAAGTACACACCACATTGACAACCTAAAATTAGTTTCCATTCTCTATTACCTAACTGTAAATGTGTGTGTGTGTGTATGTGTGTGTCACAGAATCGAACAGATGTTCAGTGTCAGCATCGCTGGCAGAAAGTTCTCAACCCAGAACTTATCAAAGGACCCTGGACTAAAGAAGAAGACCAACGGGTAAGACATTTAAAATTTGACACAAAATAACCATACCACAACCAATATGTCACCTCAGATAACCAAAATACAGCCACAGGATTGCAGTTACAAAACCAACTAATCCGCATGCAACCAGGAGAAAGTTAGAGGGAAAGTAAAGATCCATTAAGTGGGTGTTGTGTTGTAATGATTAACTGGAAGGACCAGGTGTTTCTCTATTTATCGTCATTTTTATGACCCAGCAGAAGTCATTAGCAGGTGTATTTTGCAGATATTCAGCGTAATACCACTATCTGTATCTGTGTGCAATCCTAAAACACTTATGCAATGTTACTTCCCTTTCTCTATGGGTTTGTGCTGGGCTGTAATGCACCCCCTCTTTCAGCTCTAACCTTATCCTATTCCCGCACTTCTCTCTCTTTCTCAGGTGATCGAGTTGGTTCAGAAGTACGGCCCCAAACGCTGGTCTGTGATTGCGAAGCACTTAAAAGGGCGGATTGGGAAGCAATGTAGAGAGCGCTGGCACAACCACTTGAACCCTGAGGTGAAGAAGACCTCCTGGACTGAGGAAGAAGATCAGATCATCTACCAGGCACACGAGAAACTTGGAAACCGATGGGCTGAGATTGCCAAGCTACTCCCGGGCAGGTGAAGAAACGCTACTTGTAAACTATACTCTATGCATTTGCATGTGATAATGATAGTCTAATATTATGTTCTTGTCATCAGAACTGATAATGCCATAAAGAACCACTGGAACTCCACGATGAGGCGGAAAGTCGAGCAGGAAGGATACCTTCAGCACGCTGCTAAAGTCAGCCCCACTCCGCTAAATAACAGCTACCCTAAATCTCACCTGCTGAACTACAATCAGACACCGACCAATACATCCATGCCTGCCTCTTCCATGAGCAATCAGTATCCATATTACTCACTACTGTCTGACTCACAACGGGTACGAGTAACCTTATCTCGCAAATATTTACTTATTAAAATAACACTATTATCAGCCATAAAGTGTTTTGCATGAATGCTGTTGGTAATTGGTACATTTTTTTGTGTTCAGGTGCCATTTCCACTCGCTGTTCAGTTGAACATCATGAACATTCCTCAACATGGCACAGCTGCTATCCAGGTAACCCATTGGCAAAACGAAACACTAAAACTGCTTTTAATTCAGCGTGCGTTAAATACAAATATCTCATTAGTAGACTAATTCAAACCAGAGTGTTTTAAAAAATTATAGAAAGATTAATTTCATTTATTTTTGAGATGAACTACACTTGTGCAGTATGTTTTGGAATTGCAATATGTTATCCATTGTTACATTTTGTTCTCTAGTCTAATTGCATTCAGTTTAGTATCACAATGGAAGAAAATCTAGCAATAGATTGAGTTTTGTTCACTTTGCACTTTGTTTTGATTCATGTGATGTAGAGACACTACAGCGAAGAGGACCCAGAGAAAGAAAAGAGGGTGAAGGAGATTGAGATGCTCTTGATGTCAACAGAAAACGAGCTGAAGGGACAGCAGGCACTACCAGTAAGTGTGTGTGTGTGTGTGTGATTAATTGGAGGAAGCATCTGGGGGTCTATTTCACATTCTAACTGCTTGGCTAAATGATGCAATTTTGCCTTATCACACCACAAGCTCTGTTTAACTCCTTGTGCAACTCCGAACCCCCTCCCAACACTTCTCATCATTCAACTCGACAAGTTCCCTTTCTTTCTGACCATTCTTCCTGCATGCATCCCTCTCTTTATTTTGCTTAATTTCTATCCTACACCCACAGAGCTTCTCTCTAAATCTTTTTCTCTCCCTCTCTGACAGATCTCCATGAGCGGTTACGGTGGGTGGAACCGGGGCTCTTTGACGGACAGCTCAGTTGGTGTGGTGGTTTCAGTCCCGGCTCCATCCCTAGAGCAGGGATGCCTTCCAGAAGAAAGCGCCCATGGCAACACGAACAGCCCAAACAATGACGCCAGCTCCTCTTTACCGGAGTTCATTGACGCTATCGATTCGGTAAGATGCTGTGAAAGTGTCCGACATTAGATCTGATAGCCAGCGTAACCCTCGGTGTCCTCACGTGATCTCGTCTTCTCAGGCCCCGTCTATCTGGGCAAACATACACTCCGATAGGAGGTTTTCTAAAAAGGAGGCTCAATCCAATCAGGGTTCGCCCACCCACAGCGATGACAGCAGTACCCTCACATTTCTTTGCTCTACACCCAAACATTCAGCCACCAGACACCTGCCCTTTTCTCCCTCTCAGGTAGCCTGAAAACGCTCTGCTGTAATCAACTAGTCACCCAATAACTCAATCATTGATTATCTAAGCACCCTGAATCAATCTCTTCACACTAACGCATAACAATCTGCATTAGTCAACACGCACAGGACACGTCACGTCACCAATCATAACCCTTTTGTAGAGTTCAAGAGTTAGTTTCATAAAGTGTGCGCTAAGAAAAATACATTAGTGTAATCAGTGGCACTGTTGATTTTGTTTGCCTTATGATTGGCTGTTTTAGTAAATTAGAGTGACTTTAATATCAGAAACCGTTCGGGTTCAGCTCGGTATTGTGCATGAAGGAATGTTGTTGCTTTCTTGATTACCGGGGAAAATCGAAAAATCTTCTATGAACACTGGGTTACTGATGCACAATTGAATGCATGCAATCACTTTTTCCATTTTTTCAGTTATGTTGCACTTCACCGTTTTATGCTTAGCAAATATTTGCAGTGTTCTTCGTTAAATGTTAGCAATGCTCTGATCATAATCACCGTAATGCTTTTAGCCTAGAGACAGTATTGTTTGTCCTATGTCAGTTTTTTGGAATCAGATTTATGCTGATTTTGACCCCATTTAGAGGTCCACCCACACCTCTGAATATTGAGTATGTGGTTTTCAGTTCAATATCTGATTGTTCTCCTCTTTTTCTCTGTTGCAGTTCTTTAATGCATCAGTGAGCCCAGACTCAGACAGTCAAAACTTACCTGTCACATCTTCGCCTGTCTGCTCCCAGAAAGCATTGCAGCAAGACCTTGCTCTTCGGCCTCAGAAGGAAAATGAGCTGTAAGGGCCCGTTCCAGTATTCTCTGCGTTTATAGTTGCATTCTTTATGATCTGATTTAGAAAGTTTACTATACGTACACACACGAAGCAATATCACAAGTTAAATTAAATTGAAAGAGATTCATGTGAATGAGACATGTGTGTCTTCGGTTTCAGATTCAGGACCCCAAACCTGAGGCGTTCCATCATGGAGTGCTCTCCTCGCACACCCACTCCATTCAAGTCCACACTGACAATGCAAGACACCAAATACGGACCATTGAAGAGGGTGAGACTAAATTACATACATTTACATAAAATTAAATAAAAATGTAAATAACATAAATTATATATAAAATTAAAAATATAATGTATGCATTAGTATTTTTTATTTTATTCATATATTCATGTATTTATTTGTAATTATTATATATTTATTATATTATTATTATATTTTAATTCTGTACTACTTTATGTTAAAATGTAAAATATTATTATTTATTTATATATCATTATTCATTATAATGTTTTTTAAAAAATGACTTAGTACTACTTAGTAGTTAGAGTTCGAAGAAAATAAGCACAATTAAATATCCAATAAGTTAAAAGACTTTATTATCGGCCAGTAACCGATACAGTGCTGATATATTCGTTTGGAATATTTTATTCAAGACTCTGTTCTGGTTCCAGGCCCACAGTCCTTCACTGGACTCTGGAGTGGTTGGTGCTATTAAACAGGAGCCTCAGGAGTGTGAGATCAGCGTTGGGGGGGTGCATCTGGACCAGCCCCCCCTAAAGAAGATCAAACAGGAGGTCAGTTTGGGATAATGTAGGCCCCTTCATTTGAATACGTCTCAATGTGATATTCAAATAGCTGAAATGTAAGAGCTTCTTGTCTGTACGTTGCTATTTGAATTTGTTAGTAATATCAGTGTGCAATCAAACTTCTGCGTAAGAGTGGGTGTGTGAATTAGACCTTAGATATTATACGCAGAAATACAGAAGTAATATACAGTCATTTATGCATGGTGTATGTTGATGTAGTCAATGATATCAATATATTTTGTGGATTGGGATCTACAGATGGAGTCAGCTTGTCTGCAGTGGGAGGGGCAAGATCTTCACACCCAGCTGTTCCCATCCAGTGGCTCTCCCCACGACATGCCTGTGAGTATTTTGATATCGCTTGTATACGTACGTCACATGTTTTTTCTCAGGATTGCGTTGATATGTGACGGCTCTTTTCTATGTGGGATCTATAGGATCTGTTGACTAGCTCTGTGCTGATGCTGCCAAATGCGGAGAAAACTGAGGACGGACACAAAGCCCAGCTGCCCCGCAGACCTATGGGAAGCCCAATGCAGGTACCGTATCTACTATGAGGATGTCCTATATTTATTCGGTCATTGATTTTAGTCAGTGCAGCACAGTAACAGACATCAGAAAGCATCCAAATGCAAATGATGAAAACGAATATTATTTAAAACTTTTGAAATGAAATGTTTTGCTTAAATAGGTATTGTTGGTTGGTCAAATTTTATAGCTCATTTTGTAGTAGCACACATTTGCTTTATGACTCCAGGTGCTGAATTGCGCCATAAAATTGTTAAGTTATGATTTATTAGGCTATGCAAAACCTGACCAATCGCCTTCATCCTTTTGACGTTTTCTACTTCTCCCCATCTTTACTTTCTTTCTCTCTCTCTCTCTCTCTCTCAGCAGTTGAGCACATGGGAACAGGTGCTTTGTGGGAAGATGGAAGAGCAGACGATGCCCTCCGAAGCCACGCACAAATACCTCAGCAATTATTCTTCGCGAGCACTGGTCATGTAAAGAGACAGATAGAACGAGACAGAGACAAATATAGAAAGAGTGAAAGAAGACAATCATTCTGAAAAGAAGTAAAAGAGGAACACTCCTACTTTGGTGGTACATTATTTGGGAGAGGCTAAAAGCCATTTTGTAGACTGCACAGTTGATGTTAGTCGCCAATGTTTAAGCTGTGCCGTCGTTTGATTCAAGCAACCAAAGACATTTTTCATGTTGTGTTTTTCTACCTTTTTTATTTAAATTTAATAATATTGTATTATATATTTTGTATTATATATGGGAAATGAATTCTCTATGTGGGTTCTAATTTTATGGATTTTAATATAAGGAACAATTTGCAGTAATTTATTATTATTTTGTATTAAGAATAATAATTAACTACGGTGGGCGCCTTTGCCAGTGTTTGACCCCAGTATTGCTCACTTCTTAATCGCTAAATGTGTGTTAATTGTAAGGAGTGTGTGTTCTCCTAGCATTATCAAAATCACCCAAAACTAGACAAGATTTGTTCTCCATATCTGTGGGTGTCCGAAAGAACTGCCCTCGCAGAGATCGTATGTATTTCAACCAAATGCCTAACAGCACTGCTATGTATTCCTGGCCAAAACAAACCGTGCCCAATGCCTACAAATTCTTTGCCAAGTTTGAAAACTCAAGTTTGCCTAATGTAGATTTTAGGTGAGATATCTAGTGTACATAGGTACTCTGCCAATTTACTAGTGTTGCCATTTCAAAAAGCGTTCGAGATCGAAACCACAACATCAAGCTTTCACTGTATTAGCACTATTTCAGGGTTTGTGTTTGTTTATTTTCAGTTTTTGTATTCGCTAAAAAGAAAAAACAAGGTTTACCAAGCATTTTCAAATCAAGGGTTTCAATGGTTACAAATATGCCTTTGAGATGATAAAACATTTCTTGATCATGTTTTCATAAACACTTTTGTATGTCAATTGTTAATCAGATTTACATTGGTATTTCTAGTTTTTGAAACACTGAAATGATTGTCGCTTTTATACCTAGTCGGCTTGTTTTTGATATTACAATCACCCTTTGATACTAAGATTGCAGTGTCCAATCAAAAGCATTTAGCAATAACGTTTTTGTTATTCGCTGCCTTTTTGTATTAGCTTCAAGTACAAACACTTTTTTTACACTGATTATGAACTTTTCATACGTTTTTTTATACAAACTTTTATAACTGCCTTGTAAATAAAGTGTGTTTTGGAAAAAATATCTCTGGCTTACTGCTTTCTTTTCCAGTCTGAAAAATCCATTGTGTGTTGCACAGACATCAAAACAACCAAAATAAAACTACTTTAGGTAACACTTGCGAACAGTGAGTTACTTTGCAACTACATGTCAACTAGCAGTCATAGGAATATTAGTAGACTGTCTGCTTCATAACTTCTAACATTTTATTTTGATGGACCCACAACATACTATCAGAAACTTGCAACTATGTGTCAACTTATTCCACTAACCTTAAACAGTCTAGATAGTTAGTAGACATGTAGTAGCAATTTAGTTTATATAGTTACAATATTACGTATAGTTTCTCTATTTGAAATCTAGTCTAACTCAATATTATTAAATCAGTTTATTTAAAGGATGCTAAGTGCTATACCGGGGCCTACTTGAGCCAAAGTGTATCTATTTACTTTCTGAGGCCACTGTAACTATGATGAGTAATTTTAGGGGAACAGCATAAACCAGCATCCCTTCATTAAAACATACCTAACCAGCATATGCTCTTTTTTTCAGCATGGAAGTGAAGGCAGCTATTTTCCACCGAACCATCTCATCAGTTGATGTACTCAGTGTTTACGGAAACATGTGAGGCAGTCATAATTGTATAGCATTCAAATGGTTCTGTGTAGCTTGTAACATAGGAAAGACATGATAAAGGCTGAATATGAATGGAGAGAATCTGAAATGACCTATTAACTCTCTATCAGGGTTCGTAGTAGGAGATATGCAAATGCCCCCAACTGTATCCTCTCAGGCTATCTTAGGAATGCTTTCCCTGAATGCCAACACACACCGTCACACACACATTAGATACACATTCTATTTGTTCTTATGGGTGTGTTGGCTGTTTTTGAGGGTGAATTTGAGATCTTTAAGAGAGGTGTTTTGTAGAGAGCTGTCAGTCCCCCAGGGCTTCACACTGATGGAAACACTTTCCAACCCGAGCCCTAACAGATGCTCCCGCACTGTGTTTGTGTGTGTATGTGTGTGTCCTTGTGGGTGAGAAAATGAAGTAAAAAAATGAACATTATGTGTTGTATACTAGCATTTGAACATCTATATGTGCATGTTTGTGGTGTAGAAACTCTGCTCGAGTCTCTTGAGGATATTGCTTTTCCTGTGTGGCTGTTGAAGGCGGAGGCCCGGATCAGACCAGGGCCTAAATTTGCAGCTGCCCAGCTCTCACATCATCCTGACCACCTGCTCGCTGGCCTCCCCACACCCACATTTAACCCAAAAACAGACCAGAGGTGCCAAATATACAAATGGATACGATGCTAGAGAAGAGCTGGGGAGCTATTCATGGCTCAGTGGACTAGATTAATATCACAACTTTTCACCCACACATAACGTTGATGTACCATAAGCATGTTCAAAACAAGGTGGTTTTCTGACAGTAAGAGAATTAATTCAATTATGAACTACACAGCACCTTATTATTTTCAACCACCTAAAAAAATGCTACACATTTGAAGAGGACGATAGAGAAAAGAGAGGAAAAACAAGGGGCAGATGAGAGGAGGAACAGAATTATTGTCTGAAAAGTTACTGTGTCAGCTGATGTTCTTTTGTGCAAGCATCTGTTCACTAAATGTGTGTGTGTGTGTGTGTGTGTGCGCTGTGGGTTACAGAAACGGAAAGGCCTGTCAATGAAGAGACATGAGCAGACTTTCAGAAGAGGAGCACAGCCCCCCAAAACCCCATACACCTGCTTTCTGTCTGAGAGAGAGAGAGAGAGAGAGTGAGTGAAAGAAAGAAAGAGAAAGAAAGAAAGAAAGAAAGAAGAAAATATGGTGGTGGTGGTGCTAGCGGGGGGTGCATCACCACCCTAAAGTGACACCAAAAAACAAAAACACAGGTGCAAAGAGTTCCTTCCACTCACACACCCTCTGTGAGCGTGACCTTTGTGTTGGAAAGTGTGTGGAACGTTTCCGAGCTCAATAATGACATCATGTACGTCTCTGTAGCCATCCAATCAGAACTGAGGGTGCAAATTATACAGGGGGGTTTGGAAGGGAGGATCTGAGCCCCATAACCAACATTTTTTAAAACTAAATCATTGGGGGGTTTTAATGCAAAAAGTATAGATTTATGTGAAGATTTTTGTTTATTTTACAAATGAAACGTTTCAGCATATTAGAATGATTTCTGAAGGATTTCACAGTATTACAGTTTTTTATTACTGTTTTTTAAAATGTATTTATTTATTTATTTATTTATTTTTACAAATAAATGCTATAAAAACTTTTACAAATATTAAATGAATTACAATTTTAAAACGATAAATACATAATAACGGCGTATTTTCCACCGGCAACTAACCAGAGTTATTTTTTTTATTTTTTATTTGCTGTAATATATTCACATTTTGTTTGTTTAAAAACAAATGTTTACTTTTTGCTAATTGTTCTATAAAAGGCCTGAAAATATCATTTGGGTAAGTGAGCCTCAACATATCCTATATAAATGATTTCACAACAGCTGACCAGGAGTCAACTCTACATAAATCAGGATTGATATTACGCCACAATGATATCTTAAAGAAAACCTATCACAGTTCCATCCCAAATATTATTAAATTACCACTGTTAATGTCCCCAGTGTTGATTATTTAATGCTCTGTGTCATCAGGGCGGTTTGTGAGATTATGTTTCAGGATGGTCAGTGCGGTTGAAGTCAGCTCTGATGATTTACCTGTCAATGGTTAGTTTACATGATGATACAATCAAAGCAAACACAAACATGCACAGGCACTTCAATGCAAACTCCTCCTTTAGTACGACTGACATACAAAACCACAGACTTTGCGCAGAGCAATTAGAAACTTGCATTTCTTTATGTTTTTTATTGATTTGTATGTCTATAGGAGACATGAGGTAGCAAGAATAACTCTTTCATATCTCTCGGTTGAGTCAGAGCTCCCTTTCCTCTCTGTGTTCAACAAGGCATCTCTGTGTCGCAAGCAGATTGGCACATAAATTCAGTTTGTTCGACCTGTCACAATAAATTATTAGCCGGATGTTGCAGAAGCACCATTTTCCTTATTTTTTTTTCACTCTCACACTCTCTCTTATTCTCTGACTTACCCACCCATACACACAAACACACACACATACCCACTGGGAAGATTACAATTGGCTGATTTCCTTTGTGGTCAAGCCTAGTAGCCACTCCCCGTTCCACTAGCAGGTACAATGTCTCTGAGCCACCATGATAAGTGTGTTTGTGTGTGTGTGAAAGATCTAGAAGACACACATAACATGGGGGGAAAATTCCCATTCCTGTCTTTTTATGACTGCTGTAATGACAATTAATAAAACTTTTCAAACACACACACACACACACACAAAAGTAGGAGGCATAGATAAACAAATTTTTCTGTTATTTAAACTTTCCAGTAACATCATCCAAACCACTATTCTCACACACACTGCATTTGATGCACAAACAACAGCTTCATGTACGGAAAAAGGAAAAACTTTCTTATCATGCAGATAATCTCAACCATTACTGACTGTTAAATATGAGTTTTCAGTATGCTTGAGGTTGTGTGTGTGTATTTTCATATACAAAAAGTTAATTTGCAAAAACAGATCAGATAACTCAGTTTTTAACAATTTTCGAAAATTATATTCATTGTGCATTTATTTTCATGCAACAATTTATTTCAATCAAACTGCATTTGGGTGCTGTGCAATGATTAATCATGCTTTAAAAATATTTGTGTGTACATAACATGCATGTGTACTGTGTAAATTTATTATGAGGGATTTTGGCCCACTCCTCCATACAGGTCTTCTCTAGATCTGTCAGGTTTCGGGGCTGTCGCTGAGCAACAGAGTTTCGGCTCCCTCCAAAGATTTTCAATTGGATTTAGGTCTGGAGACTGGCTAGGCCACTCCAGAACCTTGATATTCTTCTTACAGGCTACTCCTTGGTTTTCCTGGCTGTGTGCTTCGGGTCATTGTAATGTTGGAAGACCCAGCCACGACCCATCTTTAATGCTCTTACTGAGGGAAGGAGGTTTTTCCCAAGTGCCTTGGAAACGATGGTCCCAGCTCTCTTCAAGGCACTGACCAGCTCCTCCCGTGTAGTTTTAGGCTGATTCTTCACCATTCTTAGCATCACTGATACCCCACGAGGAGAGATCTTCAGTGGGGCCCCAGTCCGATGGGCATTGACAGTCATCATTAGCCTCTTCCGTTTTCTGACAATTGCTCCAACAGTTGTTCTTTTTTCACCAAGCTGCTTGGCAATTGCCCGTAGCTCTTTCCAGCTTTGTGAAGGTCTAAAATTTTGTCTCTGGTGTCTTTTGACAGCTCTTCTTTGGTTTTGCCCATGTTGCTACTTAGACTTTGAAAATTATAGACTAACTTGCTATAGATTAACTATAAGTAACTTGCAAAATCACA
The DNA here is from genome assembly GCA_034779775.1 of Enteromius afrohamiltoni. NCBI lineage: Eukaryota > Metazoa > Chordata > Actinopteri > Cypriniformes > Cyprinidae > Enteromius > Enteromius afrohamiltoni. Next base: position 13,719,447 of record JAUYWG010000061.1, read on the forward strand.
GGGTGATCAAATACTTATTGACTTATATGTTTTATTTATTATTTATATGGACTACACTAAAATGGATTATACAATATTATTATTTATTGAACATGCAGGACCTTCCTCAGTGTTCACATAAAAAATACAGATGTATATATTTATATACATTTTCTTTACATATCAACACACATTTATTCAATCAATCTTTTTATCGTCATATAAACTACCAACCTACTTGACCAATAAATCCAAACATACCGTCACTGTTCAGAGTTTCCAACTGCATTAATAAACAATACATTTGTTTATAGTCATATGTATACGCCAAATTAATGTGTATTAATAAACAACACATTAAGTTTAAAAGAGAAAGAACAAATCGTGAACAAATCATTATTTTGTACTTTCTGGATAATTTGTTCATTATCGGGCCGATCTGATTCTCAGTTTCTCTCTGGCAACATTTAAAACAAATTCTAAACTTGCTTGAAGGGAGGATAAATCAAGCAAGGGACTTTAAATGTAGTCCTCTGGACAACTTTTACTATATTCTTTGGTACTTTTGAAGCTTAAATGTTCTGGTTCGCATTCATTTGTATGGGAAAAAAGGGACCAACACAGTATGCAAAATTTTCTTTTTTGTTGCAAAGAAACAAGGTCATACAGGTTTGGAACATATGACCGAATGTGATAATGTGATACAAATTATTACACAAAGTACAATTAGCATTCAAATCAGCCTTACCAGTTCAGTTTTATACTATACCAAACACTTCAAATCAGCCTATAGAATAAATCAGGACATTACTCATCTCACAATGTACTATTATAAAACAAATTATAATCCAGGGACTTCATTTAAACTAACCCTGTTTTCTTTGAAAATTTGATGCAAAGCTGAAATTTTAGCAATGATGCCTTAGAAATCATTCCAATATGTTGATTTGCAACATTATCATCAATGTTGAAATCAACTGAGCTGCTTAATATTTTTATTGGAAGCCCTGCCATTTTTTAACCGTTATTGTTAAACTGAAAGTTATAAAGAATGCTGTTTGTGTGATTTTATAATTTGTTACATTTTAAATGTCTTTACTGTCACTTTGGGTCAATTGATTGTATTTTAAGTATTTTACTGTAATTCATTCATTTCTTTCAAAATTAATGGATTAATGTTGATTATTCTACAAGTGCACATCAGTGCAGCTTCAAACATTTACGAAGTAAACAGATCTCTTTGACAAAATTAAGAACAGCAGAAATATGTGAAAGTGCTGTCTGTTAAGGTAAAGGTTGAAATGATAAGTGTTAACGAAACAAACCAAAACCAAGTCACAAACGCACACACAAGCACATGGAGGGATTGAGGTGACAGATGGTTTATTAGTGATAGAGGAGAGAACACAGGACCAGACCCCTGCCCAAAACGATCCGCTGGCAACCAGACACGTGAATTCAGACACACACTCTCTCAAACTCAGAGAAACATACACAGATTGATCAGATAAAGAGAAAGCGGCAGAAAGAGGAGAAAGGGAGGAGGGCCGAGCGAGGGAGCGCTGCACTGATGGTGATTAGCTGAAGAAACTGTCTCTGTCCTCAGATTTGGCTCGCGTTGGCATGCATTCGTTTGACCGTTCGTTTGTGAGAGTGCAGAAACATATAGAGCAGCGTGCCAGTGACTGATAATCACAGAAAAACAATATTAACTGTACACACACACACACACACACAACAACAGTACAACAGTTTACAGATGAGAAGTAGGTCAAAGAGAAAAACTACAACACAGGACAAAAGTAATTCAAGACCAACAAGGAAACAGATCATTAAAGAACACCTAAAAAAACACTAAAATCAGTCATTGGGTCTCCCTTTCCAGCGAATTAGTGATCTAATTAAAATAATAGACCTAAAAGTTTAGTTCAATATTTTCAGTTTGGAAAACATCATGTCAGGAGTACTGTAATGTGAGACACCAACAGTTTAAATACATAAACTCATAAATTATTCAGGCTATTCTACAAAACAGGAGGCACTGCACTCCCAAGATTAAATAATGAACATCTGCCAGAAGCCAAGTTAATATACTTTACACGTTTATGCATACATCAACAATTTTTTGTAATATACATACACACACACACACACATATATATATATATGGCATATAACATATATACATGTATATTAAACAATCAAAACACTACATTTACATTGAAATCAATTATAGTAATATATTTTTTATCATTTATTTCTTATTACTTTTTTATAAGCACCGGGTAGCATCAAGTTTATCTTAAGTTTATCTACTGCCATCTTGTTTATTTTTAAGGTGATGTCAAGTATAAAATTTAGTTTTCAGTTTCTCAAATTATGGGTTTGATCACTCATTAAAGGGACAGTACACTAATACAAATCCTGCCGTCATATATACATGCACATGTAAATGACTCAAAAAAGTGTTTTTTGTGTACAGTGAAAGTCGCTGGGAACTAGTGTTCTTTAAAACATCCTCTTTTTCATATCAAACTCAGACTTACACTTCACCCACACGCACAAACACTTTTACACAGGGGGCAAAACTAGAACTACCACTTCTGTGTAAGGCTGAAAGCCCAGAGGGGCCTGTTCGGTGACTGCTGGTCCTGCTGAGAATAAGGCCATATTCTTGTGGTAAACATTTCCTTATGGGAAATAATCTGCATACGTTCACACAGTCCAAGCTATTCAAACACATAATAAGACAAAACTGTTATGAAAAGAGCAGTAAAGTGAATATGAACGCAGAATGCATGTATAAATGGGGGTTGGGGTCATTTTGTTGCAAAAAAGTAAAAAGCAGCCTCTTGCTTCCCGCGCTAAGTCAGATTGTGTATGTGTGTGTTGTGCTCCATTCACCTGGTGAAATAGAGCAGAATGAAAAGACTAAATGGAGCTCATTATTCATCCCGATACACACTCCCGTCACACTCACACACACACGCATGCATGCATACCCCCTGCACTGAACCCCCAACACCAGGCTGCTGGCCACGCTTTTGTTACCCTCTAAATGATCCTGACAGCAAATGAAGCAGCACACACACATGATTTGGGCCACTCGTCATTGGTCACTGGACATCACCAGCTTGAAATCTCTGAATGTGTCACTCCCAGTTACACTTTAATCATTTTTCCCAGAATCTTCATATTTACAGTGATGCAACTGCTTCAGAATACAGTAAAATGAAAGTGAAAGTTTGTCTGTAGATGACAGTACGGGTTGGTCACAAGCTTTTCCGGTTTCTCCTCTTCGGTGGTGTTTAGAAGTGAATGCTGCTTTTTCCACAGACCTGTCTTTTTGTAATACGTGTCATTTCAAACACATTCCCACTTATGTTTTAGAATCGAAACATTGCAACATGTGATTTGAGTCCTGCTGTCACGAATGTGATGTAAACGCATTGACAGTCATTCATGAATTTGTCTGAATCATTCCTAAAAAACACTCTTTCATAAATGTCGAATATATGCGTCATTTGTATGAATATGTGCAAATTTGAAAAAATAAGCAACAGGTGAGTTTTTCCCCTCACTTTATTTAAAGATTTTTTAAATATTACAAAATGTTTCAATATTTCTAAATACAATTCCTTATTTTAACATCCATACATGTGTGTGTGTGTACATAAAAACGTGTAAAAAAGAAACTACACTTAATAACAACAATAATCATTGAAATAATAAAAAAATCAATTTTTGTAACAATTCATTATCCCCAAAAAATTATACAATCACAAGAGATTTAAACTAAAAGTAAATAACAATTTCAAATACATTTACTAAAAACAAATCAGCACTTTTATTCACAAAATGTTTTATTAATTTCTTTTCATTTTTAATGTTCGAATTGCCAAATTTATTCATATATTATTTAATATTATATATTGAATAAAGAAAAAAATACATATACCTTTCAAATGTTTTTTCCAAATAAATGTTTTCTTATTTTCAATTTTGATGCTTTTTTAAATATTGATAATGTTATTGGAGGGTAATATTGTTATTTCAAAACACTACTGTATTTACAACAAGTTAACTTTTACTTTATTCAAATAAATGTAGCCTTGGTGATGATCATTAAAGATTACTTTAAAAAATATTACTTAAAAAAATAAATAAATAAATAAAATTAGCAATCCCAAAGTTTTTTAATAACAAAAATAAATTTTATTAATAATTTTTTGCACTTATTTCACTCTGTCTGTGTTGCATAGATGAGGCTCACAAAGTAAGAAAGTTAATTGTAAAAGTCTATTTATCAAAGTTGTGTGCTGCAGGGGTGTGGCACGAGTGTGTGTGTGTAGTGCAATGGAGTCAGGGGATTCCACAACACCTGCTTAAGCGTTATCACTCACTTTATAGTAGTACATTAAATGGCAGTACTGCTTCAATAAATACACACACGTATAAAAACAAACAGACAACTCACATTGATATGCATCAATTCATGTTATTAAAAGCTCTAGCCCCTCAGGAGGGGGTTTCCAATTTGTGTAGTTTTAAGTACCTATGTCTTTGCAACCACAAGTTCCAAACGAAGGATATTAGAAACATGAGTGTATTTTTAGTGCATTGTGTACCCTAAATGTGTTACATGCTCTCAAATAATGTTGCATGCAAGTACACAAATATGAGTACATCATACAAAAGAAAAGAAAAAAGGAGAAGTAGTATATGTGTGCGATTTGCTAGTGGTTAGCGTAAGAGAGCTGGAGTACGAAATGAAAACAACTCGACAAGTCACTTCCCCTACAGCCACACACACACACACACACACACACACACCTTTAATATCACAGAATATCCTCTTATGACAGAGGGAGGAGGGATTTGGAGATGTTTTCAATTTGTGTTAGGGTTATTGGGCCAATGCAGTGGAGAAGAGGCTGTCAGTGATGGACAGTGCGAGAATGTGCGAAAAAGAGTGACAGAAGATGATACAGTGGAAAGTGTTAAAAAATAATGCTGATGATGCTTAGAAGAAATGCAAAAGAGAAGTATGAGGAAAAGAATTATGCTAGCTGTAAAAATTAGAGGTTAATACTTAACACATTTGCACTGTGCCAAAACTACGTTGAATAAATGTGGAAAATGTTAACGAATTAAAAAAAAAAATAATAAAAATAAGCAGAGATTACAAATTTTTATTTAACAAACTTGTGTAACATAAATACAAAAAGAGTTATTTAAAATGCATAATTACATTAAATGTGTGTGTGTGTGTATACATATATATATATATATATATAAAATGGGTTAAAGAGATTAATAACAAATATCATGTTAGTATTACTTATTTTAGCAAATCCTTTTTAATACTTCAAAACAGAAGAGCTGAAGTCGCACACCATCTCTGAACACATTTCTGCAACTTTGCAAGACAAAAGGTGGAAAATACGTTTTGAGTTCTCTCATTTCCACCCTAAACCACATCGCTATTAAACTGGGAAGCCACCACTCTGTGTTCCCCTTCACATATGTATGCATGCACACACACACACACACACAGAGTTAGGCATTATCAGAGCAGAGCACTTGGGTAATGTGTCATCAGAAGCACTTGGGTTTCAGACAGACCTAAGCTAAGATAACAGAGACAAAAAACCACAGAGACACACACAGAGAAAGAGAGAGAAAGTGGATAGGATTGAAAAAAAGTAGAAGCACAGAAGGTCAGATAGATAAGAGAAGTTTTTGTTTGTTGTTTATTGGATACAAAGTAAGAATGACAACATATCAATCTTCATACTGTATCATAAATAAGGCAAGAATACTTCAATATCTAAAAAAAATACTTTGCCTGTAGATATAAAACCAAACTAGTAAATACGCATTTATAAATTAGAACTTATTATTTTTCCTACAAAACAAAATAATTATAACATTTTTAAAAAATCATACTAAAGCTTTCAAGCTTTAATACAGAAGCAAAAGCATTAGAAATGCGGTCCATGTGTGTTTTGCTTTATTCCAAGTGATAAAATAGCTTAGTTTGAGTTATTAACCATTGTGACCGATCATGTCAATGAGCAAAGCTGCACAAATGAAACAATTCATTAGAAGAAATGAACAATATGCTTAATATATTAATTTTAAAGTAGAGCTATGGCATGGATGACTTTCACAATACTGTTTTTGCATTTGTGTCATTTTTGTTGCTTAAAACTACCTGTCCTTGTGCAACTACAGTGACCAACTGTTGTTTCACAGTCAATAATAAATAAAAACATAAGGAGGAATAAGTGAGCAGAAATCAAATTTACTTTTCAACGGTTCGTGAACTGTAGAGAATATTTTATAAACATACTATGCGCTTCAGAAGTAATTTCTCATAATCCTTTATTGCAGCACTGACTAACTAAAAAGTACCTTTTTAGGGTTACGTTTGTAAGTTTCCTTGATGTTTTTTTTCATTAAGACCTTTGACACCAAAAGAGAAAAAAAAAAATCATAATTAACGAAAAAATAAAGTAAAAAACAATGACCTTGAAAAAAAAATCAAATGTCACAACGGCTTTCCACTTTCTTTTCACACTTTCACAGATAATTTCAAAACTGTTGCCATAGTAACCGGCGAGATCAAAATAAAGTCGAAACTGTTACATTGAGAATATTTCTAAAAATAGTTTTCTTTTTCCAAACAAGCCACACAAAAAAAAAAGAAAAAAAAGAATGGGGAATGAAAGAAAGTTACCCATGTAGTCAAGCCTTCATCACTGAGGCGCTTTAACCTACCTTCACGTTTTATCCTTTAACACACAGAGTCTCAAATCCATCTGAAAACACACACAAACTAAATCACATACAAGTGCTCAAACGTTATTTGCTTCATACTCACTTCGTCCTTTGAAATCTCATCAAATGGACTACATACAAACTACACGCAAAGCCAAGTAAGAACGAAGTAGATTAAGCCGACTCACCGTGTGATGGTTTGATAGGAATGGGGAAGAGGGAGCATAGGAGTTATGCAAAACACACATAGATTCACTGCCACTTTGCACAGCTGACTCATTGCACACTGCTTTTGGACAGACTTTTGGCCCAGAGGTTAGAGTTCTGGTGTTTAAAGGAATAACACTATTAAGAAACATAACACATAAATCAATCCGGTCACCTGCCTTTCGAGGTAAAGTCGATGTATTGGGATGGTACCGCGAATACTACAGCACATTGGTCTACTTACTAAATTCTCACATAGATTAAAGTGCATTAAACATCCATGAGGACAACACTATAAAATGCAAGTGATTGTAAAGCGTGACCTTTGACATGCTGTTGTAGTGTAGTCCAGTCTTAAAAGTGAAATATTCCAATGTAGGCATAATACTAACCATAAACTTTTCAGTCAAATAAATAAATAAAAAACAATTGCATAAATTATTTTATAATTAATTCTAGCTAAACCATATGCAAATTTGAATATTTTTGGTTAAATCAATTCTGCAAGCTATATTTGCATACGCGTATATATGTCATCATATCAATTATTAATCACTCAAAAGTTAACTTGAAAATCTACCCACCCTCAAGTCATCCAAGATGTAGATAAGCGTGTTTCTTAATAAAAACAGATTCTGAGAAAGCATTAGCATCACATTACTTGCTCAAACATGGATCCTCTGCAGTGAATGGGTGCAGAATAAGAGTTCAAACATCACAATAAGTAATCCACTCTCCATTTACAAGCAAAAACAGTCCAAACCAGCTCTAGACAAATACTTTGGTGGATTTTGATGTGGGAGGACAACAGGAGATGGATTTTCATGGACCCAAGAAGTAATGGTTTCAAGTTAAAATGTCTTATTGATGAATTTGTTTATTGCAAACACACAGATTTTCACTTTACAAGATGTTAGTTGATGGACTGGAGTAGTGTGGATTATTGTGATGCTTTTATCTGCTGTTTGAACTCTCATTCTGATGGCATGCATTCACTGCGGAGGATCTATTATATAATGCTTTTCTTATAAAAAAATAAAAAAAACTTTTCTAAACTCCATCTCTTCAATGGCCTGAAGGTGATTTTCATTGTTGGTCCGTTGCATGTTTTCACCTTTTTATTTATTTTACATATTGCATGTTCATTCAATGTAGTAACTACCCATTACCCAAAAAAGTTTCAGTTGTAACAACTGACCCCATATAATATGATAACATGCACTGCTATTCAGTCATGACCATGGGAAATATCCACTGGAGAGAAAAAAAAAAGTGACAATTCCTCTCCAGCCTTCAAAATTTCACAGCTAGAAAAGTAAAAAAGTGGATGTGAGCAATGTGGGCAGACCATCAAAGTAGACTGTTCCTATTCAACATAAATACATGTGGATGCTAAGATGCCTGTTAGCTAGACTGGAGAAAGATATAAGGAAGTAAATTTAAGAGTCTAAAACATTACAAAACAAAAAAGAAAAACCTGAGGGCAATATGCAGATACAGAATAGAAACAACTTTAAAAACAAGACAAGAAAGAGCTCTGCATAAGGCAATCTCTTGTGTGCTGGGATTTTCCACTGTTTTGTAATTGCCAAATTTATTGACATACATTTTTAAGATTTTTTGACAGATGTTGTAAGAAGTGGTCAGAAAGTGTTTCAGGGGTTCCCTGGCATGGCAGAAATCCACCACAAACTGCCTGGTCTTGCTGATTCAGCTGAAGTTGTCTTTGCACACAATACTAATGGCCCCAGCAGTTCCTGTACTCTAAATCATTCTCCATTGTTGATGCCGTCTAGTCATCAGGACACATTTTGGAAAGGAAGTCTAAGTGGTGCCCCAAGGCAATTCACTGTACTCTGGGTGAATCATTACCATAGCCTTTCTTTTACCACCCATTGGTAAGATAATACATGATCCTGGAAAATAAAGTCCCAGGATGTTCCACTTCAACACCCTTGTGAGGTTATTCACAAGTCAGACAGACAGGATGGTGGTAAAGTCACTGGAGGCGTCAAAGAGGATTGTGCAGCTAATCACAGATGAAGCAGCCAAAGAGTGTACAATTAGAAGTAAAAGTAGAATTAAAATGGAATGAGATTCTGCTGTAAGTTTAGTTTTAGTAGTAAGTTATGAATTATACTTAAACACATTGGGGCAGTTTCCCGAACAGGGTTTAAGACTAGTCCTAGATTAAAATAAATGTTAAGAGCTGTCTAAACTGGAAA
>JAUYWG010000061.1:13732793-13758349 GCA_034779775.1 Enteromius afrohamiltoni
ATCCTAGAACCACACTGGGGGACCTAGTGAATGACCTGCAGAGAGCTGGGACCAAAGTAACAAAGGCTACCATCAGTGCAAATCCTGCAGTGCCATACGTGTCCCCCTGCTTAAACCAGTACATGTCTAGGTCCATCTGAAGTTTACTAAAGAGCATTTGGATGATCCAGAAGAGGATTGGGAGAATGTCAAATGGTCAGATGAAACCAAAATAGAACTTTCTGGTAAAAACTCAACTTGTCGAGTTTGGAGGAGAGAGAATACTGAGTTGCATCTAAAGAACACCATGCCTACTGTGAAGCATGGGGGTGGAAGCATCATGCTTTGGGGCTGTTTTTCTGCAAAGGGACCTGGACAACTGATCTGTGTAAACGAAAGAATGAATGAGGCCATATATCATGAGATTTTGAGTGAAAACCTCCTTCCATCAGCAAGGGCATTGAAGATTAAACGTGGCTGGGTATTTCAGCATGACAATGATCCCAAACACACCGCCCGGGCAAAGAAGGAGTGGCTTTGTAAGAAGCATTTTAAGGTCCTGGAGCGGCCTAGCCAGTCTCCAGATTTCAACCCCAAGGAAACATTTAGAGGGAGTTGAAAGTCTGCGTTGCCCAGCGACAGCCCCAAAACATTATTTTTACCTAATTATTGTAAGCTAAAGCCTTTCCTTTAGATACTGCCGACTTCCTCTCCCTCACATCTTCTTTCTTTGGAAAGAAGCCTTCCCACCCTCCTCCCGGGGGGCACGCGGGGATCAGGCAGAGCCCCAAGCTATACCCAGCCCTCACCTCCTAGTGGTTAATCCCTAGGGCTTGGGGTCCGCCCGACTCTCCGCCTGCTCCCCGGACTGTACGCCACACATGCCTACCATTGGTTGTTTTATGAGGAAGTGGGAACTCGTGAAATTAATAATTTGCTAAAACTGTAACATTTTGTTACTTATTTATTATCAGTAATTGTACAACATGGTGTTTTGAGTTACATTTCTATTTAATGTGAAAGTTTATTCAATTTTACTAGTATCGGACATGTTTTACAAACAGGCTACTTATGGTGAGCTTTCTATAGTGGCGTATTATTATTAAGGTGGTTATCTATAAATTTGATTTTTGTATGCAAGTAGGTATATTAAATACAGTATATGGTTTTAAGTTGTATAATTGTCCCCACTGTATTTTATAGTGAATTTTTGGCACCCACAGCTTTAACAGTAAAATTACCAGAATATTTTTTACAGCATAATTAACCATGTACAGGTGAGAGCAGCAGGCCTTCGGTGGGGGAAACCATGGTTATTATGGTCCAGCGGGAGCATAGCAAGAAAAGAAAGAAAGAGTGACAATAGAATAAATAGACATATGGTTAGCAAGAAAGTTGGATTGCAAAGCATTGTCAACAAAGCCATCAGCCTGCCTGACACAGGGTAGAGCCACAGGCCATGGCAATCCTTCTCATCAGATGTACCTACGTCAGTCTCCCGTGTCCTGGGAACCTAACCAGCTGGTTTAGCTCACAGATATCTGCCTCCAGTCCAAACAAGTACATCATGTCAAGCTGCACTGATCCAGGAGTGATACAGGAGGAGACACAGCCAAGCACCTCTTGCACTTCAAAACTGTTGTGAATCTAGACACACCATAAAAAAGAGAGAGTCAGTGGTATTTGAAAAACATAATTAGCCTACAGATGTTACACTGACACAAAGTTGAAATAAAGTTGCTGTCAGTACAGCTCAAGTTACTGACAAATTTTATTTTTGATGACTAAACAGGGCCATGTTACTTAACAAATATCAGATGTCTCACATACAGCCCACATTGCACTTAATCAGACGAAGAGTAAACACAGAGGCCTTTTCATGCATATTAAAAATTGCTCTACACACAACACCTCAACAAACAATTGTAGCAACCTGATAAGCATTCATGTGATATTTGTGAAATTCATAGGAAAAGGCAACGTCATGGATCCGGGTTCTAGAACATCAAGAGGAATGTCTATAAAAGAAAATTCACAATTCAGCTATAATTACCCACTTTCTTGTCAATCCAAGCCAGTATGAATTCTGGTAGCTCTTTTCTATTGCATTACAATAGGATGGGGACTGAGGCATTCAAGCTGCATTTAGCAAATCGATGGAACAACATAATAATGCGTCATTTCAGGACTTTTATTAATGCTGAAACAGTTTGAAAAGGAAATCTTCTGCAACATTCACAAAAACTGCAAAAAGCATTAGGATATTTCTTGTAACTACATGTCTTACTAACCTCTTGCTATTAGATTAAAAATACTATTAATGATTTTAAGCTTTCAGTGTTTCACATCAAAGCAGACAATATCTGAAAAGAACTCCTTCAGGACAAACTGCTTGCAAATTAGACATTGGTTAGTGATTCATAGAATTGTTACTTAATGATTTATAGTGGCTAAACAGCACAGCATGGACAAATGTTTGAACAAGCAAAAACGTTTTAGGGAGAATCCAACATTTAAATTATTTTCCGTTCATTTAAAAAAACAAATGTCACAGAAGTCTGCATGATTCTCTGATACCCTTATACACGGATTCTTCCCTTAAAACCCTGTGGGACCCCCAGAGTCGCATGGAAGGACCCGACTGTTCTCGTGGGAAAATGTTGGGCCGATACTCCTTCAGTCGGGACAGAGCTGGAATCCCGTCAGGCCTGTTTCCACCTTCTCCTTATTCTCAGAGTTCCGATCCCAGCATGTCCAAACCCGTCATGACGCAGACCTGCCGAACGGGAAAAATGTGACCCATATGATTTGAGGATCTTATTTAAGTTTCATCTGGGCTTGTTCTGTCAAAAAAGGTTGTTTGTTCTCCTTTTTATTGTAAGTTTTATTGGGAAGTCTTTAGAGGAATTATAGAAGTTATATGAAGTTTAAATACAGCAGAATCCAATGACCCCTTTCATTGGGGTCACACTTCGGAATCGACCACAGGTAGCACAAAGGTTCAACTTCTTCTAAAGCACAAAACGTGCCCGGAAACATCCTGATATACACCGATAAGCCTAACCTCTTCCCCTCCACCTCTTCACCACTTCTTCTTTCCTATAAATTCCAGAGATAGAGGAAAGTGGAGGCAAACGGGACAAACTGGATCTGAATGAAGTATAGTTCTGCCAGAGGATTCTCCATCTTAACGTGGGAGGTTAATCACCTACCTGAAGCTCTGGCAAGCAGGGTTTCGCCTGAAAGAATGAAGTCATTTTCCCAAAAAATTTGTCAGAGTGCCATGGACAGGTTTTGCAGCTTAAGTTCTGAATTGTACTAAACCCGTACATTCCTAGTTCTCAAGGATTATATCAAATTAGAGCAAACGTTTGATTGCAAATATGTCTCACAGTTAATAAGTCCAGTTCCTGTTCAAGCAGAGAACGGTAAAGGACAATAATAAATACATTATTCTTTTTTCACCTTTATAAACAGTAAGCTATAGATGCCACTAGGCCTTATATTTGTTCAAAATGCAATCGCATTCATTTATTATTGAGAGTCTAAACACTAATCTATGGTCCAATGCATTTTGCATATATGAGTAATGTAGTACTCATCACGAGGGCCCTGTTTCTAAACTAGCCCATTAAATTGTACGAAGTTTGCAGTTTTTTATTACCGCTATATTTATTCATCTTTAACATTAGGTTTTGCACTATGAATGAAAGGTATAAAAAATAAAACAGTGAAAATATATTATAAAATGTTGCTGGTTGTTAGATTATGCTAGTTAATGCATTAACTACTGTTAACAAACAAGACCTTATTGTGTTATCAACACAGCCTCATGTTAAGTGTACTAATGCACCTATTTATCTTATTTTACTGCATTTGGTAATGATAATGAATCATTTAAAAGCAAACTCAAGAGCAACAATACTTAATTTGCCTCAGTAGCCATTATGATGTAACTCGCTCTAATACCCCTCTGAAAAACACCTGGCAATGTCTTGACGTCCTTCTAGACACACCTTGTCACGGGTCTCTTTATTTGCATAGCATTTGCAAGTCAAATTAAATTCTCTGCCTGATATCAGGCCAGGGGTCTCAGCAGCCAATTTTCCACACATTCTGTCTCCCTTCAACCTCCAAGACACAAATTAAACTACCCCTAAAACATAGCCTCAAGCACAGAAACACAAACGCAGCACACATCCAGACTTCTAGAAAACAGTACACGCCAGTTAATGAAACACACAAATTAATTATTAAATTATTAACTACACTAGGCCATTTGTGAATAGCAAGCTATCTGAAACAGACACCACGGTACGCATGTTTGTGTTTTCTAAAGAATGTTTTAAAAGTATAATATAGTTTAAACTCTAAATCTCCACCACATTTGAAAGTTTGAATGAAAGTTAAAAAAGAGAAAATTAAAGGCATGCTTGAAATAAAGTAAAAAAAAAGTTAGAAACTTTAAAACAAAGATGTAAATTGAAATTATCAAAAGAAAAAAAAAGTTCAAGACAAAGATGTTTAATACAAAGTTATCAAATGCTTAGAACATTTCTGAAAGACTTTCAAATTATAAAATTAAATATTCAGTTTAATTTAAAAAAAACTTATATTTAAATTATTGAAGTAGAGAGAAATAAGATATTAAAAAGGCTAGACAAAAAAAAATTAAAAAAGGTTTAATTAAACAAAAAATAAAATAGTAACTATAGACTCTCCATATGTGACACTACTCTGTACAATTCATTTTCACATTTGCAAAAAACAAAAAGAAAGAAAACTGAAAAGTTCTAAAGAAAAAAGATAGCATAAGACAGCACCTAAAAACGATCTTCCAAGCAATCTCTCACTAAGAATTCTTGAGAAGAAATGAGAACAAGAACGCTGTGGACCACTATGAGTGCGGGCAGATAGCTTCACAGTAATTCTACATGTGTCCCTGTCTCAGTCTTCAGGATGCAGGCTTTCTCACCCCTCCTCTCTCTGTGTGACCCCCACATACACAACTGGCAGACACATGACCACCTCCTTGACACACCCTTACTCAGGGCTCTCATTTGCATCGAGATTTGCAAGTCAAATGAGATTGTATACTCCCTGTGTCAGTCCAGGGGTAGACATCTCCAAGTTTACACAAACACACTTTCCAGTCCAAACACTTCAGTCTCACACAAAATCCTGATACACATGTAAACTGTTCCTGGTGCTCATAGTTCCAGACAAATAAATTGCGAAACCCATATATTCAAGCACTAAATCTGGAAAAGTGTCATTTCTGAAGCACAGGCATCACCAAACTTAACGGTTAAAATGATTGTTTTCAAACAGGTTCCTTCAGAGATTTTAAAAAGCCTTTCTTTAAGGAATTATACTGAACCATCAATCAACCAGCTATAATGTGAATCACAACATTGATGAACAAAAACACTATATGTATGTGTGTGTGTGTGTGTGTGCTTGTTTATGCTACATTGTGGGGACCCACAAGGACAGAAAAAACAGAAACCTTAACTGTTTGACACTGTGCGGGCTGACCTGCTGTCCTCATGAGCCAAAACGTTTCGCCTGAAAGAATTAAGTAATTTTCCCAAAAACTTTGTCAGAGTGCCATGAACATGTTTTGCTTACGATCTGAATTCTACTAAATCATTACGTTCTTAGTTCCCAAGGATTATATCAAATTAAAGCAAACGTTTATTTGCAATTATTCTCTCAGTTAATAAAGTTCATTTCTTTTTTACGGTAAAGAAAAATAATAGATTATTCTTTATTCTTTTTTATAAACAGTAAGCTCATCTATGTCACTAGGTCTTATTTTTGATCTAAATTGCAATAGCATTCATTTATTTTTGAGTGTTAAAATACTAAATCTATGGTGGTCCAATGCACTTTGCATATATAAGTAGTGTGGTACTCATTGCGAGAGCCCTGTTTCTGAATTAGCCCATTAAATTGTATGAAGCTGGCAAATTTAAAGATTTAAGGACCCACAAGGATATAAAAAAGCAGAAAACCTGTGGGGGCCGGTCTGCGGTATTCCTGAGGGAACAAAGAAATTAGTAAAAATAGTATTGATTTATAATGTATGATGTTTATCTGAAAGTATAGCACTGCAAACTTGTTTTCTATAAGGGGTAGGGCATGTTTGGTCAGTATAAAAGTAATCAAAGTCCCCGCAATTCACAGAAACAAACAATCTGCGTGTGGCGGTGTAGTTTAAAATAATATTGAGTAGTTTGAAAACCATTTTATAACTTAAAGTGTTTCACAGGAACATCTGATTTTCTGATTGGTGGGTTTCTTTGCAGAATCATGGGTAATGTAGTTTGTCACTATAGGAATTTTGCTATTAAAAATGATTATGTAAAAGGTTGTAATAATGTGGGTAATAATAATGGGTTGATGGTTTCAACGAAGACATTTAGCATCGATTAACAAGATCACAGCTCACAATTCTTAAGCAATGTTCAGTGGAACCAATCTAAAAATGCATTTCTTAATATTAAACTAATTTAACTAGTACTATTTAGCTAATTTAACTAGTACTTTTTTAACACCTCAGTAAGATTACACCTCACTTTTAAGTAGATATCTGAATATTACGGCTCAGTGCAATGCCACACATTTGCATCATGAACCCCTGAGAAACTAATGCACTGAAACATCAAATGTTTTTATAATCATTGTAACGTTTTAGTCACCTCATTAAGTCACAGTGAGTCAGTGTGTACTCACGAAAGGAGATTGTATTGTTTGTGACCTAATATTTGTCTTTAATTAAACCCCAAAATACAATAATTAAAGCAGACAGCTGAAAAGCAGACAAACTAGCATAACTCATCCTACAGGTTCAACTTTTTTGAAACACCTTTTTTCTATTTATCACACACAAACAGAGCAGCTGACCCATGACACTTAGCGGCCTGCTAACACACAAAAAGCTCGCTTTTTTACACACGCCTATTTGTAATGTTTATGAATGCAATAAGAGCAGGTGATAGAGACAGGTGTGTGTTCCTCTGTTTATGCGGGCTAATAAAAAATACATGAGACTGTGAAAAGCACAAAGCAGTATTTAAGCACACGCTTAACCACTATCCACAAATAAAACGTGTGTGTGTGTGTGTGTGTCAAAGAGGAAGATGTGTGTAGAGTTCATATAAAAGTCTAAATGAAGAACAGAGTTGCCAAGCGAAACAGAAAGAAAAGGAGAGCAGGAAGAGAGTGACAGGAAGAAAGAGAGAGGGAAGAGAAAAGGAGAGAAATAGAGATGGGGGCAGTGAAAAATTAACCCTTTCCTTCCCAGAATCAACAGCTTACTCATTTAAGAACTCAAATGAGTCTCACTGGGAAAGTACCAAGCCTAGGCCAGAAAAGAGGTTATACACGCACACATGACGCTTATACAGTACAATTCTGTGTTGTTAACGTTAAAATGAATTTAATTCTAGAGAAACTGAATTAGTCAAGTGCGGTCCTGACAAACGGCGCGAGTGCAAACAGGGTCATACCAGTCACAATAGCCTCGTGGGGCTCTGTGTTGAGTGTAAATAGTGCTTGTGTAACATGCACACATAAAAACAGATTATGTTTAATGACTTTAAACATGTAATTTGCACTTCCTGCTTAAACTCGCTTGTAGTCTGAGCTCCTTAACAATGCAAGTCAAAAGTCACACGGAACTTTTGTAACCTCAAAACTCTAAAAAAAACCACAGTTGGCCCAGTAATATATATATATATATATATATATGTGTGTGTGCAAGTCTTAATCAAGGTCTAAGGTAAGAGTGCTTTGTAGTGCTGCTGTGTATATCTTAATTTACTTCAAGAATCTTTAGCTTCTTGTCAGTCGCATGGCCTGCACATGTTTTTTTAAATATGCAAAGCGCCTCTGAAACACACACAAACACAACAAAACAAATCTGCAAATTGATGTGTGGAACCCCCAACAAGGAATTCTTCTCCCAGGTAAATGTTCAAAATAAGTGAACAAAGAGTGCGTCAGGTGACCAACCGAGCAGCCAATCACATTGCAGTGTTACTTTAATTCTTTGGCTCGACTTTGCATTGCAAATAAGTTCATAAAAGTATGCAAATTCAAAATGACACCGACTCATGAACTTTCGCGGCCTCACCCTTGCCTCTTTTTTTCCCCCATTCTTATCACATCGGTGCACTGTAGGTTTTTTTTTCTTTCTCTGTAAAGTGGTCCTGCTCATCAGTTAGATATCAGTTTCTGCAGCGTTAGATCTGATGGCACGATGACGGCAATCCTTAAGCGCCCTCAAGTGGTTCTCGTGTTTGTTCATAAAGACCGTCTTCAAGCACAGAATATTAATTTAACAGAGCATGCATTTATTTATTAGGATACGTGCAGTTACAAACTTATATTAAGAAATATATACTCCTATAATATGCATTAATATGTATTTAAAAAGATTAATTACAGAGACAATTGCGAATATTCAACGGAGTAAAAACTGGAAAAATAAATGTTTACAAAAATATATAAAAACGCGTGTTCCCTTCAACGCTCAATATCAATTTTAATGTAAAATCCTGATGGTAAAAATAAATTAAGTAAAAGGGGGGGAAAAGTATCCGTTATGCTATTGCTTATTAAAAGCCGTTATTGATAAACAAAAATGTCTATTATAGTGTCTGGAAGAGAAGTATAAATTTTCAAAGTGTAAACATCTGGTTATTAATCTTTTGGCAAGTTTTAGTAGTACGCAACTTTTGAATTAGGATACAATTAAATCAATTCTTTTTCCTCCAAATGCTTAAATCATCTTGCATTGTTCAAAACCTTAGAGGTAAAGCAAATAGCCACCCACAAAATGGCCATCCAAATGGATGCAGAATGCGGTAAAAATAAATCACAGGGCATGGGAAAACGTATTTCCCATCTGGTAGCAGTGACATTTTATTTGGGGTACTAACAAAAACAAAGGGGGCGGGGAAAAACATCATCATTATCACCCTTCTGCCGAATTCTGTCAGCCTTAAGAACAAACAAACATGTGTTACGGAAACGTGGGGGTAATAAATTTAGTCCACAAGTTTCTCATTAGAGCAGGTGCATTTCTGAAGATAAACAAAAATAGAAAGCATATGCCAGATATAGCAGTGGGGGAGAGATTTTACACTACAATATTCCACTCTGAACACCCTCCTGTCAGGCCAACATCACAACCCGTCTGTCGGAAGCAAAGGATCAATCAGATTTTCAGCGTGTAACCATTTCCTGTCTCGGTAGACCAGCATATCCTCTCCATGATAACCTTTAGTGATTGGAAGGATGTGGTTTACAGACACAACACATTGCAATTATTCCATCAAACAAGCATCCACCCACACACACATATACTGGGCCTGAAAACAACAGTGTAAACACATGCTGGTGTGGGGAGGTTGTAGGTCAGGGTCAAAGGTACTGGCAGTGCACATCCATACAGAATCTCACACACACACACAAACGCATGCAACCATCAGTACATTTTTATACATTACTATGTATGCCTCTTAATATTCAGTACTTTCACTACGGAATATTTAATAATATATAAAATTTAGGTTAACTGCTAAATTATTGTTAGAAATATTCAAATAAATGATTACTGAAAAAACGGGTGAAATAACAGCCAGAAAAATATTGCAAAATATACTCTTTCAGGGTGATTCAGGACCTTGTCAGGATTTATTTAGCAATAATTAATAAACAGTGCTAGTGTCAGAGGGTTGAGTTTTTTATTTTAACAAATGAAAAGTAGAAATAGATCAAATAGGGCTAATATTAGAGGGTCAGATATTTATATAATTATTATTTTCATAAAAAAAAAAAAAGCAGATGATCGAATAAAAATAAAATTGACAGTGCTAGTGTCCAAGGGTCAGTTGCTAGAGTGGCAATCTACTTAAAGTAAATAAAACACGCATGTAATATGCAACACGTATGCATGATGCACACAACATTGTCATGATAGGGACATCAGACTGCTTTATTGTGCGACTCAGCAGTCAGAATCATGTATTCCACAGAGCTGTATAATAAACTGGACACGCTTTGAATACAAGCTTATAACTTGTTTATTACTTCTGAGTGATACTGCATTAGCACTTAGTAAAAGAGTATGACAACACAGGAGAAACATGGATGAACACATTATTAGCAAACTAAGTACCATTTTTTGAAACTGGTATTTCAGAGAGGTTTGGTTAGCCAATCTAGGATTTAAATCAGCATTGCATAGACTAGAGTAGACCTTATTTATATACTGGATTGGTAGCTGAAAGAAATTGACTTGTAGCATCGTATGAGATAATTACTGCCATCCTGTATAAATACTAGTAATCAATATTCTGTTGTATATAATATTTACAAATAAAAATCTGCACACATAAAAAAAAACTGTGTGAGATGTCTCCACAAAAAATCTCAAAAACATGCACAGTGTATTCAGATGGAGGCCTATGTGACTCATTCAGAGAGAAAGGGGAAAGGGAAAGAGAGACAGTGTAACCAACATCAAAAAGGAATAGGTCCGTTACGTCAGTCCATGACACTTTGTTCCTGAAAGACTTTAAGGTTGAAGGTCAAAGGTGAATGCGTCCCTGGCTGCGTCTGGTGTGAGGGAGAATCTGTGAACCAGTACAACACTAAAGTCACAATGCATTCAAAGCAAAATTACACAACGTGTTTTCATTAAACTGCATTTGCAGCTAAACTTTATAGCAAACTGCCAAAGGTTCAAGTATTGTGTAATAGTGCTAGAAACTAAGCACTGGTGTAGCAAAGATCTGCAAATGGTAAAGTCAAGATGAGCAAAAAAAAGATACAAAATTAATAATTCATGCCTTTAATAATTAATTCCATGATTGCTTTTAATAGGGATATTTTTTTTATCTGATTTAATATTTATAAACTGTTTAAAATGTTCTAGTCAACATGTTGTACAGCTTTATTGGAAACAATTAAGAGAAGTCGCCCTCTGCTGGTCTAAATGTAACAAACGTTTGTACAGATAGCGGTTTAAATTAGATTTTCTCTGCTTGTATTGCACTCTGAAAAGTCAAAGATCCAACAGTTTAACGGCTATTTCCCAGGTTGGGCCGTCATGGTTTTTTTTTTCTTTTGTCTTTTTTTAATGGCACTCAAAAAAAAAACTACCCCACTTCTAAAATCTGCAATAAATTTACTTATCTATAATCAACAGGAAGAACTACTCAGAAGCAACAGTAACGAGTGTGTGTACATACACAACAACACAAAGATAAGATAAAGATAAAAAAAAAATACAAAGGTAATGAACAAACTGTTTTGATCAGATTCTCTCTAGTAATTATGTAATAAAAAAAATTAAAAAAACAAAATTAGATACATTTCCATCATATAAATTTAAAACAAAAAGTAGGTTAACACATTGCATTCTCAAATTCTTGAATGAACTAATTAGAGACAATGAAAACACCGGATCACGAGCTGCTGATGTGTAAAACAGAACAGTGCTTTGAAATAATAATTGCACTAAGCCATATTGAGATTTAGATTTTTCTTTTCTGTTTTCTGTACATTTCAGACACAGGTTTTCTGTTGTACCACTGTCAAAAGAAACTAATGACAGAGGGAAAAAGAGAGTTAACCTACCCTGGGAGTATCTGGACTGCTGAAAGGTGAGGGTTCAGCCGAGCAGTTCTCTTTACCAAACGAATCATCCTTCAGTTTGTGTGCAAACTTCCTTTTTAGGGCTTCAGCGATAAGAGCTGCCGGATCAGATGAGCATGCTACACCTTTACTTCTCCGTCTTCTTACTGGAGTCCCACCTGGAGATCTACAAATACAAATACATACTCAGTGCTGAACTTCAAACGCAGCTGCCTGAAAGTATGAGCATGTTAAATCCATACCTCTCCACTGAACGCAGTTGGACTTGTTTCAGGTCTTTGAGCACCTCTAACATTGAAGGCACTGCAGCAGGCACTGTAGACACAGACGGATCACACGGCCCAAGCTTTTCTCTTTTTGCTGCCCGTCTTTGTTGAATCACATCAGACACAGACACCTCCACACAGCTGCCTGTAGCTGAAAGATGAAGTGGCGGCGGAGGAGGTGGCGGGGGCAGCGGAGGACAGGCGGGAGTGGAGGTTAGGAGAGGAACTGGAAGAGGAGTAGAGCATGGTGTGCCAGGATCAGCTGGAAATACAGAAGGGACTGACAGACAGAAGAAAAATAAACATAAAAGGATTTCAGTGTGATTTATTGAAGGGATCACATCATACTTCTAATTATTTCATTATGCCCCTGAGGTCCACTAACTATAGTCAAGTTATTCTATTTTAGTGACTTCACAATTAATGTTATTAGTCAAAAAATACTTTTTTATTATTATTATTATTGTATTAAAGCTATCAGAGTAATAAATTGAAGGGGTTACATAAAACATTTAAATAATCTTGTTTTCACTCTGTGGTGCTTCTCAAAAAAATTCTTTGAGATAAAAAAAATCTGACAAGATAGGACAATCCGACAGAACACCGGCATCGCGATCCTCCACCCGCCGCAGCAGCAGCACCACCAAGCTCGCGAAAAATACACTTAATCTATGCCATTAATAAGCGAGCGCACCGCTGATGCTGGCGAGCGCGGTAAATCATTTCCGCGAGAGAAAAACAGATGTGCATGCGAAGAAACAGGTCCGCGAGCTCATTTCAAACCCTCGCACGCGCTCGATATGTCATCCGTGCGCAATTCAAGCACTCGCCCGTGATCATTCCTGCGCTCGATCCTCTCTCACCTGCTCGCGCGAACACTGTTATTTTTGTCAGTCTTGGGGCGGGGCTTGGTGTTTTAGTTACAACTAAACACCCCCCCCCCCACCCCCCATCGCCCCCTATGCCAAATTGGTCAACATCGCCCAACCCTAATATGTCGTGTTTAAATGTAGTAATGTCTCAATGAAACAATCACAGATTCACAAAATGAAGAGGTGTCTGAAATGGGGATTTTGTTATAAACTTGTTATTACCATAAAACTGAACATGCTACACCAGACTTAAAGTCTCCATGTACTTCAAATAAAGAAAATTGAATGCATGAAAACATAATTAATGCATATATTTATATACATATAAAAATTAATAATACGTTGTTCTATTTTATTAATAAAATAAAGAGCACATTGAAAACCAAGATTGTATTTTATTTCTAACTGGTTGAGAACCAGACCATCACAAGGTCATGAGACCTCCTAACTGTTTGGCTCCTAAGGTATATTTCTTAAAAAACTACATTGTGATCTCTGTGAACCTGGGGTTGTGGCTAAAAATAATTCTCTGCCCCCACAGATAGCCTTTTCATTTTATGAGATCTTTGCTTTCGCAGAATTTCAATTAATCTCAGAAATTCATAGCATGCGTTACCTGCTGGAACTGTGACTATCATAGCAATCTGTGCTCGCAGTCTCTGCAGTTCCTCTTCCAGAGCAGAGATCTTCTGCAGGGCCTCCGGCTGAATGCCCTGTGCCAGTACCCCACCTCCCCTCTGAACCGGGACAGACACGGCCAAAGGACATTCAGACCCCAATGAGGGAATCTCCAAAGTTTTCCTCAGAGGAACAGCATTCCTGTTATAAACATGGCAAGATGTGACGTCACTGAACTTCTCCATAACCAAAAGGTATAAAAATACCTCATATAGAAATCTCCTAACAGAGGTGAAACTTCTGTTCAGAAGTATATAAAGCACTGTCACACAGATGCTGTCAGTGAGCTACAAACAAACACCTTTTAATGGGCTAATAATAACAGATAACTGTGTTTATATGGCTTCTGATGTGTGACTACCTGAATTTAGTGTGACTGTACCCTTCATCCTCCACCAGCCAAAGCACATCCGCTAATGTAGGAATGGCTGGCGTGTCCACCGTCACATCTATATGGCCGTGTCTACTGAATGTCTGCAGAGGAATCTTGAAAGGAAGAGTAAGAACTCATTAGTGATGGTGCTCTCAAGTCTTTCAAAGCCTTTTACATGTGAAGAGACTTTAAAGTGCTTCCCAAAGCTCTTCATCTCAAGTGACGACAGAGCATGTGCTGTTTACAAGCATGCATTATGCTTGTGTTATCAATGAGCCAACCATAAAATAAGTACACTTCAAACCTATACATTTTCCTCTGACGTGCATAAATGGTTACTTGAATTTTATAACAGCTAAACCGCAGCTTTTTTTATTGCCTTTATCTCATTGTTATAGTTTACAATAATTAGAGTGTTGTAACTGTTATTAGTAACTGAAATTAAATATTAAATAAATACGTTTTTATTTTTAACAACTGCTGATTTTTAAAAAACCCTTTCATTAAACTTACTAAACTAAATAAGGGAAAAAAAACGCAACAAAATTACTAAAACTATACTAAGACGAAAATGAAAATACTGTATTAAAATTATTACATACTACGAGTATAAAACTAAAAACTGATTTGTATAAAATTGTAGTAAAAATAAGGAGTATAAACAACAAATGTGTTTACCTGAAAGCGCAGTCGAGGCTGAGGAGAGAGGGGAAGGTTGGTGCCAATAAGACGGACTATGCTACGGTATTGTCCACAATATGTACTGTCCCATACTGGAACCAACTGCAACAACACAGTGTTCAAAAAGAGTTCACAGTTTAAAAAGAAAAAAAGTTGCACTTACAACTATGCTGCAAACCAGCCTGTAAAAATAATGTTTGTTTGTTTTAAGAATATATTATGCAAATATATTTGCCTACTAATTCTTTTACTTTACCATGTCAGGTGGCACTCCAAAGTATTCCAGGACACATCTCAGCAGGTCAACGATGTCCTCCAGCAGAGACATTGACAGTATCCCTGTGTACCTCCACGCTGAATTTCTGCTGACAGATGAGCAAACAACACACTGCACCAAACTTCTCCACGTGACCTGAGGGATCAAATCAGCTGCATTACACTCAAGTCTTTAAAAATAACGCCGTTTAAATGTGCAACGTTGAGTTTTAAACATTAAGGGAAAACTACTAGAATCAATGCGAGAGAAGCGTGATTAACTATCAGCATCAACAAAGACTATCTCCGGAATCAGCCAGTTAATATCCTACCGCCGGCCTCGTGAGGAAACGCACGTATTTCAAACCTATGCATTAATCTGCTCTTAATTTAAACACATATGCAAAAATTATCTTCTACATACAGTGTCGATTTATTTCTTGCGAATTTTCACTTTACCTCTTCCTCGTGTCACGCTTTCCGTGTAGCTAAACTCAAATAAAGCTCTTTGGATGAGAGCGTTTGTGATTGGTCCGGAGAGAAGGGTCGGCGCCTGTAGCCAATCGACTTCGAGGATTTAGAAACGTCATCAGAAGCCTTTAACCAATCGTTTTGTTTGAACGGAAGCAGTGGGAAGTTTTGTATTTTGAGTGTGCTGAGCGCTGTTGCAAAATAGCGGTGGTGGTGAGTAGTACGTTGTAATTTTATAATTTAATTAACATATTAGACGAAGTATGTTTTGCAGAATAATGTGTAAGGAGTTGAAAATGATTAAAAATCGATTCGCTCACAAATGTACATTTGCATTGAACTCAAATCTGAATTTCAGCGATGTAACGTTAGCTTTCATGCTAACAACTGGTTGTCTCAAGGTTGTTCGTGTCTTCAGCTTTTGTGCTG
Source organism: Enteromius afrohamiltoni (assembly GCA_034779775.1). Taxonomy (NCBI): domain Eukaryota; kingdom Metazoa; phylum Chordata; class Actinopteri; order Cypriniformes; family Cyprinidae; genus Enteromius; species Enteromius afrohamiltoni. Next base: position 13,748,468 of record JAUYWG010000061.1, read on the forward strand.
CTTTTGTGCTGCTCTTTAAATTCACTTAAAATTTACTTTTAATATGTATTTGAAATCTAGTTGAAAATGTATGTGTCTAGATTTAGGCTACTGTGGACATTTACGTGGCTGATGTAAATGGTCACATGACCGGAGATGATGCTCTCTTTGACGCATTTTGTGTGTCTCAAATGTAAAAACATGCCTCAATCAATCAATCACTTTTATTTATTTAGCGCTTTAACAAGCACTGAACGTTGTCAAATAGGAGATCAGAGTGATTGTAATGTATAATGACGAGATTTAAACTATTTATTTATCAAATGCAGAGGCGGTCTCTGAAATCCGAATGACGATAATCACTAGAACTCAGGTGACCCCAACTAAGCAAGCTATTTTAAAGACCTATCGTTAATATAGTATTGAAAATTAGCTCTGTCTCATGTACATAATGATAATAGTAGTGTCCAATGGGAAAACCAAGAGATAAATGGAGATAAAAGAATAAATGGATTCTTTGAGTATTGGATCCTTTTTTGTTTCAGACATCAACAAAAATGATGGACGCATTATCAGTAGTCACACAGCTGCGGGACCTGGCATCTGAACCACAGAATCGGGAGGTGATTGTTCAGGACCAGGGCTGCCTTCCAGGACTAGTGCTGTTCCTTGACCACAAAGACCCTAAAGTGCTCTTTGCCACCCTCCAGGTATACCCGTACCCTATTTGTCTTTGTACAAATTCTTCTTAAACTAACAAACTAAAATGTTTAATGTCTTGTATGTTTGACCTTTTAATGCTCGTGTCTCCTCAGACTTTGCGGTACCTAGCTGAATCACCCCGCAACATCAACACCATGAAAAATGAGCTTGGCATGATGGTCAGCCTGGAGACACTGATGGAGAGGTGATTTTATTTTTTGGAAGATACATTGATTTATTTTACTATTAAAGTGAACAAACAATATTAAGATATTAATATTTGTAATTTTATATTTTCTGTTTTCTTTTTAATAGCTTGAATTTAGTAATTTAGTTTTTGTCTTTGGTAACCCGTTACAATAAGGTGTCAGTTGTTAACCTTAACGTATAGACTAACATGAACAAGCAATGAACAATGCATTTATTACTCTATTTGTTAATCTTTGTTAAAGTTAGTTAATGAAAATACAGTTGTTCATTGCTTATTCATATAAGTTCACAGTGCATTAACTAATGCTAACAAACACAACTTGTGGTTTTAATAATGCAGTAGTAAATGCTGAAAGTAACATAAACTAAGAATAAATGCTGTAGTAGTATTGTTCATGCTTAGTTCGTCTTAGTGTTGTTAACACTTAGCAATGTTAACTAATTAATCTTATTGTAAAGCGTTACCTTGTCCTTTTTTATGTATAGGTAGAACTGACCAGATCTTATCTATGTTCCTTATACCTGTTTGTGTCATTGAGATACTATTTTACTAATATTTTGATCTGGTTTTATATATATTTTTTATTTTAGTTTATTAATTGTGTTTTCTTTACATTTAGTTTTAATATGTCTGTATAGTTTTTTTATATATTTATTTTATATCCCATTTAGTAATTGTAATACAAGCCTAACTATATTAAAATAAAAAAAGCTGCAACAAGCAAAAAAAAAAAAAAAAAACACATTTGAGATTTGACATATTTGTTAAATTTTTAAAGCAGGGTTATTATAGTTACCTAAAACTAATCTAAATCTATATTATTCCAAAGGGAGGGAAAAAAATCTTGTTTTCGTGACCTCATATCTTTTTCCACTTTGAAGGACTGCTATGACAACTGAAATTACAGACCTTGCAGAAGAAGTGTATAGTGTGTTGAGTTCTCAAACACAGAGACCAGCTTGTCAGACTCCAGAGCAACAGAGAAGGAGGAACAAACCCCAGTTCTTCATTAACAGCTCCAACAAGAAAGCAAAATCTGTTACCCTCCATATCCAAGGCTTGGATGGGGCCGTATGTACCATAACAAAGCTTTCACACATGCACTTTGTTGATGTTAACTGGGTTTGTCTCATATGCGTGTAGCTTACAGAGTAAAATCACATTGTTGTGTTGTGTTGATAGGATCAGAGAAGTGTGTGTGAGGAGGCCCTTTTGAGAGTCAAAGGAGTAATCAGCTTCACCTTTCAGATGGCTCTGAAGAGATGCACTGTACGCATCCGTGCAGACCTGCCCACTGAGGTACACAGAATTCCTCTTTCTGCAAGGAAAGGCAACTAATAAAGCAGATTTATTTTTATAAAACACTAAAAGCTAATGTCTTTTGTTTAGAGTCTGGCCACTGCCATTGCTGCCACAAAAGTGCTTTCAGCTAAGCAGGTCTTGAAAAATGAAAATGGAGAAGAGGTGGGTGTTTCTGTTGCTTTTAAAGGGGTCATATGGTGTTGCTAAAAATTATTATATTTGGTGTGTTTTTGCAGCTTAAGGTTCAAAAAACACATTATCTTCCATTTAAGCCTTGCTTTCTAAAATTTGTACAAAGTTCATTGTTCCTAAAAAAAAAAAAAAAAGAAGAAAAAAGTGTGAAGTGTGCTCTGATTAGCCAGCTATCCAGTGCACTGTGATTGACCAAACACCGCAAGCATGTGACCCCTTATCATAATGTCATGCTGTGTAGCAGCGCTATGACACCATAAACAATAAAAGCCATTACATATGAGAGATTTGTTGCATTCAACGGGGACATAAACAACTTGGCTTATATCCATCAAACAGCCAAGAAAACAATATGAGCCTGTACAGACTTAATATGAACAGGCAGTGTTGAGAAAAGCAAAAAAGTCTCAGCACAGATCACGAACATCCTCTTTTTAGCAGGCTCTTTTAATTAGAAAACCTAACTTACTTGAAGGTTGTGAGTCAGAAGCACCAGACTGCCTTTGCAGAGGTAGAATTACTCCACTTTATAGTCTCTGTGCACAGCCAGCATACATCAGTAAATGTGCTGAACACACTCTAATATTAGTGTTGAACTGTTCTGAAAGTTAATACAGCTTAATTCTGATTTCTAGCTGTGTCCTATTTTGGAAGCACAAAGAAAGTAGTTTTTGCAACTTTAGGGATCATATCTTAAGCACAGCTTGTAACAGTCCAAAAGGAAGACTTGAAATTGCATCATATAAGCCCTTTAAGCATGTATTTAAATGATTGATTATATGCTGTTTCAGTTGTTTTATGACCCATATACATGCTGTTATTTCTTTACATGGCTGTGCTGTTTACAGGTTCTCATTCCACTCAGCACCTCTGGCTCAAAGGTAGAACAGAATTCCCATCTGCCTGACTACCTGCCAGAGGATGAGAGTCCAGAGAAAGAGCTAGACCGTGCAGTGTCCCGTACTGGTGCTAAACAAGACACTGGTGGCAGCTGGCTGAACACAGCAGCCAATTTCCTCACTAAAACCTTCTACTGGTAAAGCTTGGGTTTCACAGACTTTTCCTGGCTGTGTTTGGACCTCAACATTTTTAAGAAAGATCAGCCAAGAGCAAGTTTCACCATTATTGGAGCATAAAGCATTGATAAAAGGTCAGGGGACTGACAAATTATCAAGCTTCTAAGTTGCTCAATTCATGAGCAAATGTATGAGATCTGAGATGAAATGAGATATACAGATGTTGCGTTCATGTTGTACATTTATATGTTGATCAAAATCATGTCTTTCCTCCCAGTCATGATCCAGAATTTCTTGTTTCTGCTGTAAAGTCTGTCTGTTGTATCTTCTTTCCTCCTGATTTCTTGTAAATATTTCAATTTTGTGCGTCATCTTGAGTCTCATCTAGCATTTGAAACAATTGAAAGACAAATGAATTGTTTAATGCTGTTTTGAGTAAAATAAAGGATTGGAAGGAAGATGTCAGGACAGATTTTTGTGATGACATTATTTAAATTTAAGTGTTCAAAATATGCTTTAATGGTGAATACAGATGCACACACCAGGTTGTATTATGGTTTATTTATAAAAAAAAGTTTAAAGTTTAAACTTTAAACAAATTCTCAAAATAAATAGGTGACCAATACACATATATAAAAAATCAGTGAGGTTTTGAATTATGAATGTCTTACATAAAAACGTAAAATAAAAAAAATCAATAATGCATTCAAACATGCATACATGTAACCGATTAAATGTATGCCAACAACCTTCCTGATTGGTTACATTCAGTAACGACACGTTTTGCATAGTGAAGTGGAAATAATGTGTTCATGACCTTTACAGGTTTTGAGCCATTTCTTATGAGCAAACAAACATGCACACCATGGCCCATCTTTTAAAAACAGCAGTGCACCAGTCAACTTGTAACATACTTATAACTGTACATAGTACATATTAGGATCAAATGGAAAGCATGGCTTTGAATAACCAACACTCCTGAAGTGTATTTGAATTCTCTGCTCTGTGATTCACAATAGAATATATAATAGTGTAAGTAAATGTAACATAAATTACCAACAAGACAGAAGTACAGTCACCACTGGTGAGGTATGGCAGTACTCTGTTACAAAAAGGCCTGGTTTTAATACAAGCTGGAAAGACAAAAAAAAAGGTTTATCAAATACATGATTACATAAAACTCAACACATGCAAATATCAATGTGAGTTTTGTAAGACACATTGTTGCTATTATGCTTTTTCTAAAGTTTATATCTTCTGCAAATATCACTACAAGAGATACTTACATAAGTGTCTCCAGTGTACAGTCTGGATCATCTAGCAAGACAGATATTGGTCTCACAGCTGAATCTGTAAGACTGTTTTCACTCAGGTCCAGCTCTTTTAAAAGTGAATGCTTAGATCTCAGTGCAGAGGCTAAAATTGCGCAGCCTTCCCCTGTGACCCCACAGTTAGAAAGCCTAGAAAATATAGTTAATATTGGCGTAGACATTTTTAGTTTCAGACCTTTTACTGGTAAATATCACAGTTTACTACTCTAAAAGAAATGTTGAAAATTGTAAATAAAGCATTACCCTAAAGTGTCCAGCTGACAATGTGGATTCTCCAGTCCAGCACAGAGGATTTTAATTCCCAGATCTTGTAGATAATTTATTCCTAAATTCAGTTCCCTAAGACTTGAGGATGTTTCCTCAAGAGTTGCAGCCAGTGAATCACAGCAGGCCATGGTTAAACCGCACTGACTCAAACTAGGGAAATAGTGATATAGTATCATTTTATTTTAACATAAAATGAAAAAGTAAAATAATACAAATCTGTTCAGCCACTTTTAATTTGCCTCAATGCATCCTAATTTGCTCAAGAGTCTTCAATAATTATTTAGACTTAACACAGGTAATCTCTTACTTTAGAATGTTAATTAAAATAGGTGTACAGAACCTACTCTAATTTCACAATGTTGCTGCTGTGATTCCTCAGGACAGGAGAAAGGAGGCTCATCCCTGCATCTGTGAGCTCATTGCAGCTCAGGTCCAGCTCTCTCAGACATGATGGGTTTGAGTTTAGAGCAGTAGCAAGGACTGCACAACCGTCCTTTGTGACCCCACTGTCTCCTAAACTGTTATCAAAGACGTGTTCATAAAATGCTTTTGTTGTTAAAACATTTAAAGCTAGATTCCTAATTTAAATATGTCACCATTCAGCATCCAAATAAGAGAAACAACTGACATCAACATCATATCATCACTGCTGCTTACTGATCACTGATAGTGATTTAAACATTCATTTAAACGTCGACAATAAGGTAGTACACCTAAGACTGAAATTACCTGCATAGCAGTATAACGAAAGTCTCAAAGCTTCAGTTCTACTGCTCACCATAATGTCTCCAGCCTACAGTTGGAAATCTTCACCACTTCAGCGAGTCTTGATACACCGAAATCTTTTATTTGGTTCTGTCTCAGGTCCAGCTCTCTCAGATGAGCTGGGTTAGAAACAAGAGCTGAGGCCAAATCATCAACACCCACATCTGTGATCTCACACAATGCCAGCCTGAAAAGACAGGATATGCTTCAAGAGTTTGCTGAGGGTAGGATCTAAATATACTGCGGATTTAAAAGCCTTACCTCAAAATCTCTATTTTACAGTGAGGGCTTCCAAGTCCACTTGAGAGCATTTTCACTGCTTCATCATAGATTGCATTACCACTCAGATCTACTGCTTTCAGAGTAGAGAAACGGGACCTCAGAGCCGAAGCCAAAGACTGACAGGATTTCTTAGTGAGCAAACCGTAACTTAGCCTATGGGTTGAAAAATTTACATTTACGACATAAAAAAATAATAGTCTTTGAATGACGTCTTTTATTCTCTTAAAGGTTTATTTAATCTGAAAAAAGGAAAAACAGTATATTTTGAAACCTTACAGCAATGTACTAAACATATATATATATATATATATATATACTGTATATGACAATACATTTAATGAAGTTTAAAAAGGAAAAATACCAAAGTGTTTCAAGCTGTGAGAGTGGATGCTGTATTACAGCTGAAAGCTTCTCCACTCCCTCGTCTCCTGGGTTATTCCAGTGCAGATCCAGCTCTCTTAAGTGCGTTGGGTTGGACAGCAGAGCTGAGGCTACTGCAATGCTGGCTTGAGTTGTAACTCTGCAGTCCTTAAGTCTGTAAACAAAGCACTGATAAGTAATCATGAGGACCAAACAAATTCCACATTTGGGTATTGATGTGGTCTGATGAATTAAAGTGGCTGAAGAGGTTTAATTCAAATGCTACCGACCTCAGTATCTCAAGTTTACAGTGCTGATGCTTCACATAATTGGCCAAGATCTTAATTCCTGCTTCTCTCAGACTGTTTTCACTCAGGTCCAGCACCCTAAGGTTTGGAAGGTTTGGAAGCAGTCCTGTTTCCAGAACAGAGCAGCCGCGTGTGGTGATCCTGCAGTATGAGAGCCTGAGGAAAGAGGAACACATCAAATGAACTTACAAAACTACAAAATAGAATCATTTTTATAAAGAAGTTATTAAAATATGCCAATTTGTAATGATTTATGCTCAACTGAGATTTTTTTTAATTTAGTGTTTTTAAGCAAAACATGATTTTAGACAAACGTCTTCATTGTTAGTACCCTGGTTAGGGTTAGTTTCCTTCCAAATATTTAATAAAAGCATTAAATTGACCAGTAAAGGCATAATGTTTTAATAAGATTTCTATTTCAAATAAATGAACAGACAAGAAAGTGCCAAAGAACTTTACCTCAGTTCTTCTAAATTACACTGTGTGTTTTCCAGTCCAGCTGTCAGAAGCTCCAGTCCTTTGTCTCCAATGGAGTTATTGCACAGATCTAGCACTCGTACGTTAGAAGAGCTGGAGCCAACAGTGGAGGCAAGAGCTCTACAGCACCTCATAGTAAGTCCACAATTATCCAGTCTGGAATATAATGTAGATGTAATAAATAAGAACCCAACACAAACGTGACCTCAATCAACATAAAAAACAAAAACTCACAGCACAGTTTCTGAAGCTTTCACCACTGGCAACAATCTAATGAGACCTTCATCCGATCTGATGTACTTCTTCAAGTCAAACACATCCAGCTTCTCTTCTGATGTCAGTAACACAAAAACCAAAGCAGACCACTGTGCAGGGGAAAGTTTAGAAAAATGCCCTGAGTTCAGGAAGCGTTGGACCTCCTTGACCAAAGAGAGATCGTTGAGTTCATTAAGACAGTAGAAGAGATTTATGGACTTTTCTGGCACTGATGTCTCCTCTATCATTTTCTTGATATATTCAACTGTTTCTTCAATGCTCTGACAGGCTGTTCCACCAGATTGAGAAAGCAAGCCTTGTAAAAGGTTCTGATTGGACTCCAGCGAAAGTCCCAGAAGGAAGCGGAGAAAAAGATCCAGATGTCCATTCTCGCTTTGTATGGCCTCATCAATTGCACTCTTATGCAATTCAAACAAGGTGGTCTCGGTAAGCTCTTGATGCTCTCCGTGATCAAGAACATTGCTGCGGTGGACCTTAAACATGTAATACACATACATGGCTGCCAAAAACTCCTGAATGCTTAGATGGATGAAGCAGTAGACTTTGTTCTCTGTAAATGCAGACTCCTCTCTGAAGATCTGCGAGCAAACGCCTGAGTACACCACTGCCTCCTTCACGTCAATCCCACAGGCCATCAGGTCTTCCTCATAGAATATCAGATTGCCATTTTTAAGTTGTTGAAAGGCTAGTTTACCTAGCTTTAAAATCATACCTTCATCCTCCGGGGCTGGGTTTTGCTCTGTGGTGTATCTCATGTTTTTCGCATGGGTTTGGATGAGAAGGAAGTGCGTGTACATTTGAGTTAGAGTCTTGGGGATTTCTTCATCTTCTGTGTTCAACATTCTCTCTAGCACCGTAACGGAGAGCCAACAGAAGACTGGTATATGACACATGATGTACAGACTTCTGGATGACTTTAAGTGAGTGATGATACGACCAGAGAGGTGTTGATCATTGATTCTCTTTTTGAGGTATTCCTCCTTTTGTGGGTCATTAAACCCTCGAACTTCAGTCACCAGGCTGATGTACTCAAGAGGGATCTGACTAGCTGCTGCTGGGCGAGATGTTATCCAAATGAGGGCATCAGGAAGCAGATTATTACTGATGAGATTGGTTAGCAAAACGTCAATAGGAGCCGACAGAGTAGGGTTACTCAACTTTCCGTTATTCTGGAAATCCAAAGGAAAGCGGCATTCATCCAGACCATCAAAGATAAAGAGAACTTTTTGCTTTTCGTGATTATCTCCCGAGTCTGTTTCCATTTTGAAGTGTTGTAGAAGCTCAATCAAGCTGAAATGTCTTCCTTTCATCAGGTTCAGCTCTCGGAATGGAAGCGGATACACAAATTTGATATCCTGATTAGCGCTGCCCTCAGCCCAATCAAGTATGAATTTCTGCACTGAGACTGTTTTCCCAATACCTGCAACTCCCTTAGTCAGTACACACTTGATGGGTCTGTTTTCTTCAGGCAAGTGTTTAAAAATGTCATTGCATTTCACTGAAATATCCACGGTGGTTTTTCTTCGCAATGCCATTTCAATCTGCCTCACCTCGTGTTCTTTGTTGACGTTCTTGCTTTCCCCTTCAGTGATGTACAGCTCTGTGAAGATGTCGTTCAGGAACGTGGGATGTGATTGCTGGGACATGTCATTGTGAATGCACTGAAATTTGGCTTTCAGTCTTGATTTATATTCTTGTTGGCACTTCATGACTGAATTGAAATGGACTGTTAGTTCAGGAATATTGTTCTTGTGAGACCTGTGAAAATATATTGACAATTAAATTGTATGACTGGATACTTAATGGATACTTAAAATTCAGCAATAGGATGTGTACATGGATATACAGTTGCAAGAAAAAGTATGTGAACCCTTTGGAATTATACAGAATTCTGCACAGATAGGTCATAAAATGTGATCTGATCTTCATCTAAGTCACAACAATAGACAATCACAGTTTGCTTAAACTAACACCACACAAATAATTATATGTTTTCATGTTTTTATTAACACACCATGTAAACATTCACAGTGCAGGTGGAAAAAGTATGTGAACCTTTGGATTCAATAACTGGTTGAACCTCCTTTGGCAGCAAAATCTTCAACCAAACGTTTCCTGTAGTTGCAGATCAGACCTGCACAACGGTCAGGAGAAATTCTTGACCATTGCTCTTTACAGAACTGTAAAGAAACTGTTTCAGTTCAGCAATATTCGTGGGTTGTCTGGTGTGAATCGCTTTCTTGAGGTCATGCCACAACATCTCAATCGGGTTGAGGTCAGGACTCTGACTGGGCCACTCCAGAAGGTGTATTTTCTTCTGTTTAAGCCATTCTGTTATTGATTTACTTCTATGCTTTGGGTCGTTGTCCTGTTGCATCACCCATCTTCTGTTGAGCTTCAGCTGGTGGACAGAC
>JAUYWG010000061.1:13758449-13774953 GCA_034779775.1 Enteromius afrohamiltoni
AGATCACATTTTATGACCTATCTGTGCAGAATTCTGTATAATTCCAAAGGGTTCACATACTTTTTCTTGCAACTGTACATGGATGACAGAAATAGGATGTGTGATTACAAAACATAAGATAAGGGGCATAAGACATAAAGGGACACAGTTTATATGAATAACTTACTGTTGCTCAATGCCAAAGTCTTCAAAATTGAAAAAAATTGGTTCAGTCATTGATGCGTGGCTTTTGTTCAACACATCATTCAGCTTTCTCTGCATACCAAACCTTCAGAAAAATACAAGTAGGCTATATTTATGCATTCCATGCAGACATTATTTAAACTTTTACATTTTCAGTGTGACTAAGCAAAAGTTACATACCTTTGTACTGAAATAAGAGGTTCTCTTTTCAAATCAATTGGATCCAGCATAGAATTGGCACTATTTAAAGAAGCATGGCTGTGCTGATTTTGTGAGACTGTCCTTTAATGAGAGAAAAAAAATGTTTAAAAATACATTTGTTCCCTCGTTTCTCTCATATGATGGAAAAGACATACTACCACACTTTTTCATCACCATGGAGTGCTTAAATCTGGCAGATTCATTTAAATGCAGTTGACCGATCCAGTTTTTCTTCAATTAAACTTAATGTCCAAGGTTCCAACAGCTTTTTTTTTTTCTTTTCTAGAAAAATGTACCAAAAATGAAAACAAGATATGTAATGCTTATTACAATATGCAATACTTAATAATTAATATCCCACTTTAATTCTTATTAAGCCTATATACAATATGTTCAAAAGAACGTATGACTAAAGTATACTGGCTTGAGGAGGACTTTCTCTTAATCTATAAATGGTGTGTAATTTCAACATTGATGTTGCAATGTACAAAATACAGCAAAGGAATGAGGAAGCTTGAAATGAGTTAAGTTAACCAGTTTCATACATTCATGTGGGTTTTTGTTTGAAACACTCTTTCTGTAGTTAAATTGTGTACACCATTTAGTTTGTCATGAGTGGCCACGTCACTAAACATGTTACTGAAATTTTGTACACGCACACTGAGGCTGTGATAAGTGCTGTCATTATTAGTTAAAAATGAATATACACACTTTTGTAAACAAAAACTTATTTTGGATGTGATTAATCATGATTAATCATATAACAGCACTAATAAACCCGACTGTATATCCATGTACACTTAATGCCATGTGATTCTGAGAGCATCACATGCCAAATAATCATCACCAGTACTTGCATCATACATCTCTCAAAACCGGTTGCCAAATCGGTAACTTTAGATTTATGTGTTATGTACATGAGGTTTGCTTTAAAATATGCCATTGTGTAATTTAAAATAAAAATGACGACAGTAGTCGCCACTAACATACCCAGTTAAAGAATTTGGCATTTTTATCGCCTCCATTAAAGTGGGTGTAACGCTAATCTAATTAAAAAGAGTTTGTTTTCTAATATCATGCATTATAAGCAAGTAATAATGTAATATTACTATTTCATTCAGATTTGAATCACAGTGAAGCTAATGATATGGTATCAAGACAGATTATTAAATGCTACCACAGAGTAATGACAACGTTTAAAACGGAGCATCCAGTAACGATTAGAAACACTGACGTAATGCAATAAAATCGAAAATGAATGCTTAGTAATTAAGCCCCAACCCTCATCGACTGACAAAACTGATATATACCTTTTAAACGTTAAAGTTCAATTCACGTATTGGTCTAAATAATTTAGGTCAAGCCCAAAACCTTTAATCCCATTTATTTAACAAACGATGTGTGTACTTACGAACAAGCCGAATATGACGTCCAGATTTCTGTCTCTCTCTACTTTCGCTTGAGTTACTTCGCACCTGTCAGTCAATGATCACGTGGTCACTAAGGGGCGGTTCTACGCTTAGCTCATTTAGAGGCTCTGCTCTCTTTTATGGATTTCTTTGTTTTTGTGAGAAATAACATTTTTCTTGTGTTAAAGATTGAAAAATATAACCGATTAAATTAATTTAAAAAGTATGGCACTTTTAGTGCACCCCGATTATTATTTTTTTAAATACGAATAATTAATTTAATTTACTAAATATAATAGCATGTTAAGTTATTTTTTTTTCTCTAATTTTGCAGTCCATATGCTAAATTTACAATCATTTATTTATTTAGTTCGTTTGTTTTTATCTTTTAATAAATGCGGTATTGTTTGTTTTTATCTATATATTGTTTTACATTTTAAAAACAAAAGAGGATTTCAAAAAAGAATTTCAGTCACTATTTTGTGGGAAGTGCCAGCATGCTCTATAACAACTAACTAACTAACAGCATGATTTAATCGATGGATTCCTCTCCCCAAACACAATAGGTTGTGTTGTTAGCTTTAACAGTGCTCTCTACATGTAGCAGGCCAATGAATTAGTTCAATAGTGAATTTAGTAGAATGGAAATTCAGTTAGACTTGAATGAACTTCACTGACCCCGGTCTGTCATCGAGAGTTTGCTCAGACGCCCACCTGCTGTGAACACGATGATGCAGGAGTCCAATCAGAGATGGAGCCCAGCCAAACCTAAACACTGCGGAGTGCTGCTCCAAGAGGATGTGCGCATGCTGTCCCGAGAGCTTGATCGGAGTGCACGGGCGACACGCTCTTGGTGAAGACCATGAAGCCCAAGTCTCTCTGTGTCCCGCGGCTAGGCCTCTTTGAGGACGGCGGATACAGGCGGCAGGTCGATACAAGCGCACCGGAGCAGAACCTCCATCTGCCGGCGGAGAAGAGGACCAGAGAGCTGCGCTTAACTTTACTACCAGAGAGATCTCCGTACCAGCCTTTAGTGGAAGACGACAGCCAACACAAACTAAAGGAGGACAAGAAAGCTAAAAAGAAAGAAAAGTATAAAAAATACAGAAAGGTAAGATGAATACCTTCTCGAGTAAACATTTAACAAATGCTGTTTTTCTTTGTGTAGGCTGATTTTTATTTAGGCTAAGATAAGATCAAAGGCTCCTTAAGATTTTTCAATTGTTTTTAAAACGTTTCATATGTTCACCAAGGTTGCATTTATTAGAAAACAGTAAAACCAATAATATTTTAAAGTATTATTATAGTTTCAAATTGATGTTTTCTAATTAAAATATAATTTATTCTTGTGATGATAGCTGCATTTTCAGAAAGCATTCAAATATATTGATTTAGTGCCTGATGAATAAAAGTATTCATTTCTTTAAAATAAATATCTTACTGACCCTGAACTTCTAATTTTTATTAGCATTCAGTGTTTTGGGATACTGACAATCTCAAGCCGGCCTACCTGTTTATTACTAGTAGGTTATTATTGGCTAGTATAGTTTCTGACAGCGAAAAGTTATTGTTGTTGTTTGTAATACTTGTGGCTCAGATATAAAATTTTAATTCTTTGCAGATGTTGTTGATTTTCTGTTGCCCAAATTTGAAAACACAGAATAATTCTCCAGGTTTTTTAAAATGGTGTTTCCCTCTTTTAAAATCTTACAAACCACAATGAGTTTCAGATTAGTAGCGTCCTGTTCATCAGTGAAACGGTGATGTTATGCAACAGACAACTGTCATGTGTTTTTCAGTATTGAAAAGATGCTTTCAGAAAAAAAATGTTCATGCAATAACCAGGAAATTTTGATTACGAAATCATGCACAGTTCCCACATCAGTTGATGCTTTAAATATGATATAAATAGTTGTTTTCTGAACAAGCGCATGACTTTTCCCGTTGCTAACCGAGTGTTAGACTGGGTCAAAGATCAATGTGTAACCTGTCTGGCGTCTTAGACTGTTTCCTTATCAGACTTAGCCGATTAAAACTGATGAGACTGTGAGTAAATGGAGTATCTTTAGTAAACACATCTTACTGTAATCCACTTAATATCAATAGCATTGAGTTTTTCCAAAGCATTCACAAGTAACTTGATGACATTAACAAATTTTTTTTCTTTTTAAATAGAGGGCTCAACAATAAGGATTTTATGCTGCTGACTCACTTTGTTCCTCCATTTTCACTGGCCACAACAAATTAATAGTACAGACTTTCCTTTTTTAAATGCAAATCTATGTATGACACTTAAAAGATTTTAAATAATGCGTTTGCAAAGCATGAAACACACTGTACTGAATGTAGATTACACACATTCACTGATTTAAGTTCATGTATGGAAACCTTTTCTAGTCGACCTGAAATACAACTCCCACACAGTCAGAGATTTATTCGTGTTATTTTGGGAGGAAGAGGGTCATTCAGATCACATGCAGCGTTCCATTGTCGAGCAGCAGAAACTTCCTCTCGCAGGATAAAGCAGCGCATCCTGTTGACCTGTTGTCACACAGAGAACAGTCACTAACGCAAAGCCACTAAACTACATGCTGTTTACAGTTGAAAATGATAAAGCCCAGTGTTTAATCCAACTAAATTGTCTGCTTGGAAATCCTTTAGGTATTTAAACCACTTAAATATCTTAATTCTGTATCATTGCTGCTGGCACAGGCTAAACCTCATGGATATGTGTTGCCTCAGTCCTTTTCCAAGGAACTGTATTGCATTTCAATTTATTGTTTAAATGATTTGGATTTGCTGCTCAGATTTACCAAATGCACTGTGGAAAAGTAAATGCTCACAAACAGCCAAACATTTTGTGTAATTGATCTTATTTTAATAATAATAATAATAATAATAATAATAATTAATAATAATAACTAACATTTTTAGATTATTTAGAATTAAACAGTTAAATATAGTATTTACCAACCTGAATTAAAATTTTAAATTCATCTATTAATTTATTTATTGTTATGCAATACTTTCTCTATTAATGATTATTTATTATTAATATACATTTTTGTTGTCATGTAAAATGCATTTCTGTACTAACCTGTATTAAGCCCGAAAATACATTTGTTCAAACATATTCAGCCTAAGACCATCTAAGTAGAAGAGCTTGTTTTTTCTTTCTTCTTTAGCATTACATAACTTGCTCATCAATGGATCCTCTGCAGTGAATGGGTGCCGTCAGAATTAAAGTACAATCAGCTGTTGAAAACATTACAATAATTCACAGGTGATCCACACCCCTCCAGTCTACTATCCAAAGTATTGCTTTCTTCAGTGAAAAGCCAAAACTGCTTTAAACAAACATTTCTGTGGATCTTGATGTGAGTGGACAACAGGGATTGATTTTTACGCTGGATGAAGTGACTGTTTAAGGAACGTTTTGACTAGAAGTTAAAATGCTTTGCTGAATTTGTTTCTTACAAACGCTCATTCTGACGGCACCCATTCACTGCAGAGGATCCATCGCTAAGCAACTGATGTAATACTAAAATTCTCCTAATCTGTTCGTGTGAAGAAACACTCATCAGCTGCATCTCGGATGGCTAAAAATAATTTAAGTATTTGTTTAATTTTTCGAATTCTGTTTATTTTCAGAACGTAGGAAAGGCTCTTCGCTACAGCTGGAAATGTCTGCTGTTGGGTCTGCAGAACTTCACTGTGGGATACTCCACCCCTTATTCTGCTGCTGCTTCAGTTGTCCCAGATTTTCATCCGGGAGGAGCCTGGGGTTGAGACAGTCTGGGACCAGCTTTTATACTTTATTTGACTCTTTATGGACTTTTTAATGCTGCATGTTCAGATGCTTATTAAAAAATGGCCAATACATCAGCCCTTGACAGCTTGAACTCTCATGCTGTAAATTGTTGTAAATATCTTTTCTTTGAATTTGTGTTAAAGTGGCGTTTTCATCTTGCATTAGTGATTTACGGCTATATGAAAGATGTTAATCTTTTTATTCTCAGATCTATTTGTATATATTTTGCTTTGATTGAAAGATTCCTATGAATTTCTGTACTGAAATAATGAAATATTTTTGTATTATTGAACTAGGTTACTGACAGTAGTGTTGATACTGTAATTATTTTATGCATAGCCTGCCGTTTTTATCTTTCTTTCACACTTTTTAGCAACTTGCAAGTAACCTGAATTCATGCTGTGGAGATGTAATGATGACAAAGGTGAAAGGGATTTAGATTTTTAACGAATAGTCTACCCAAAAATGAAAATTCTGTCATTGTTTACTCACCCTTGAGTAAATCTAAATATGTATTTTTTGTTCTGCCGAACTCAAAGGAGGATATTTAGAAGAAAGTTTGTAACCAGGCTGTTTTGGTCGACACTGAATTTTGTAGTATTTTGTTCCTACTATGAAAGTCAATGATGACCCAAAACAACCTGGTTACAAACTTTGTGTTCGGCAGAAAAAAGTAATTTTTTCATGTAGATTTGGATCTACTCAAGGGTGAGTAAAGGATGGATTTTCATTTTTGGGTGAACTATTAATTTAACAGGAAGAGATCTGTATGTTTTATGCTCTGTGAAGTGTATTGAATGCCATCTGCAATGTTTTATTTGATTAAGTGGACAAAAGATAGGATTAACTTTACATAAGGAAGCTGAATGCTCTAAGAGAGGGAAGTATGCGTTTTCAAATAGTAATTGGGGCAAGAGCCTTAAAGACAAAGGATGGGATTATGAGAAAGCACAACAGGAAAAGATTGTCTGGCACAGGGCTGTGCCATGACATGTTTAATAGGGTTAGTGAAGCTGAGTATCTGTTATGCTTGTAACACTGGTTTAAAATGAATCATAAGAAATGTGAAGAAAAACTTATATATATAATAAAACTAAATTCTAAGTGGGATTTCTTTTTATTTTTTTATATAAGTTCTTTTTTATGCATATTCATACTGAATACAATTTAATAAAAACTTTATAGGTTATTCAATGTTTTAGAAATTGCCTTATAGAGTATACATTTAAAATATCACATCAGTCGCATTTTAATATATAACGTTATCCCAGTTTGAAAAGAAACGGTGGTTTAACAACTGAGAACAAACTCAGAGCCTGGACCGAAGGTAACTACCGGTCTGTGTTTGTTTATCAGTCTGGGTTGTGCCGCCGGCTACAGTCGCAGCCGATGATGTGCATTGAAGATGTTATTGTGCTGTGGGATGTATTCCCCATACATTTATTTATTTGTGGCGACCTGTCACGATATCAAAACAATAAGGACGCTGAATGCTCTACGAGAGGGAAGTATGCGTTTTAATATATAACGTAGCAGTTGAAGTTGAACAGTTGAAGCAGACGGCTGCGCTGTTTCTTCCAGTGCAGCAGGTGACGCTGTTCAGCGCGCAAGTCTCGTCGTAAACGTCACGCCCACCATCGAAGAAACGCGAGAAGACATCATGGCGGGATTAATGAAATCTGAAAGCGGCTTCGGAGTCGAAACCGTCAGATTGAAAGTTTTCTTCACTGCTGTGTTGTTTTTCTTCCATTTGTCTCAAACGTCAGGTAGTCAATAGTTATGGTTTAATATGTTATGTTTTGATATATATTGCTTTCAAATGTTTTAGGACAATTGAGAAAGCCAAGTGTTGTTAGCGTAACGTTACCAAGTGTGTGTTTAATGTTGTTAAAGCTGTAAAAATAGCACTTTTGAAAATAACGATATGGAATAAAATCAGTATTTTATATCTCAGTTTGCCAGGTTGTAGTATAACCGAGACACGGGAGATTGTTGACATATTTAATACTTCATAAACGTGTTTTTTACCCATAATGCCGTATTTTAGATTCTGTGTTTATGTATGTATGTATGTATGTATATGTGTATATATATACACATATATATATATATATATATATATATAAAGAATCACAAAAACAATGACTTTGTCGTTTTATCTTCATGCAGGTGCCACCCGTCCTGTTATAGAAGTTCAAGATGGACAAGAAATCAAAGTACAAGGTGCACAACATTTTTGCTACAATAATTCTATCAAACCCGGATGGAGGGAAACATGGACTAGAATACAGGTAGAGGATTTTTAACTATGACTCTTATGTTGCCAGTAACGTTTGCATTTATATTGACAGTGCCTCTTATTTGAGTGATAGGTGAGAGTGTGGAGCACTACAAAGCTGAAGGTGACGGTGGTTAAAGATGAGCAGGACCTGCAGGAACTTGAGCATTTCAGCATCTGGAAACTCGTGCAGTACTTTGTTCGTGAACAGACCAATGAAACCACCGTGAGCGTCAGTCTTTTTAGCAACAAGACCTGTTTTAGAGTGGACCCTTCAGATTCCCGCACACTCTACACAGTACAACCCAGTCGGCGTGAGTTGAAAACGTATTTAAAAGAAAGAACATCCAAATCATGCTCTGATATGATCGGGACTGTGATTTTGAGTTTGACATTGGTTTTTCTCTTATAGATTTTGACATCTACTTGATTTTGATTTTTCTGGCTGGACTGTTGCTGTTCTTTTTTGCTGATGCTCTGAGCAGGTAATTGACACGGTTTAAATAGAATAGTTCACCCAAAAATCTAAACTCGCTCAAGATTCACTTACAGTAGTGAGTAAAATAATTGTAAATGATTATTTCAGTGAGCTATTCTTTTAATACATTTCTTTAACCAACTCTGCTCTTCCTTTTCTTGAATGGAGGCATAATTTGGGTTGCTGTAGTGTTTGTAACTCTCTGTGCTTGATCTGTCTCGTAGAAGTCAACTTTTCTACTACTCGGCTGGCATGAGCACTGGAATGATCGCCTCCCTCATCATCCTCATCTTCGTCATTGGCCGTTTTCTACCCAAGGTAGATCCCTGACCTTCTTTAATGCGCGTTCGCTCTTCTCTCTAGTCTCTAACATCGAGCACTTTTTTGTCGTTGGGATTTTGTGTAGCTTTTTTCTAGCAATTAATAATGATATCTTATTAAGTGGTCTTACTTTCTCCGTGTTTTTTTCCCTTCGCCTGTAGAAAAGCCCATTTTATGTGCTGCTGATGGGTGGGTGGTCTTTTTCTCTCTACGTCATCCAGCTGGTGTTTAGGAATCTCCAAGTCATTCTAAAAGATCACTGGCATCTGGTTATCGGTAAGAGAACCATCAAAACATTGTGGTGTAATTAAACCCTGGGTCAGGTAGTTGGGTTTTAAAGGATTAGCTCACACCAAAATGAAAATTCTGTCATTAATTACTTAACCTAATGTCATTCCAAACCAATAAAACCTTTGTTCATCATCAGAACACAAATTAAGATATTGTTGATGATATCAGAGAGCCATCTGAGTCTCCATAGACAGCAATACAACTAAAATTATCCCAGATCCAGAAACGGGGTAAAAAATCAGTGGATCAACTTTAGTTTTGCCACAATACGAGAATACTGTTTCTTTTAGGGGTGGGCATAGATTAATTTTTTAAAATCTAGATTAAAATGGCTCATTTGATTTCTGGCATTCCAAATATGTGTGTCTAAATAAAGGCTAAAATTTAAGCCCTATTATATTTAGAATATCTGTGTTTCAGTACTGCCATCTTAAAAGTAGGGGTGTGAGTATTGGTTTCACAATTCAGTGCAATAAGATTATTATCATCAACGCAATGGCCCAGTTTCACAAACATGGTTTTGCTTAAGCTAGGACTAGGCCTTTGTTAAATTAAGATATTAATGCATCTTTTTACAAAATGTTAAGATATGTCAGAGGCAAGATATTTTCAGTTGAAACAGTTCAGACAAGCATCTTAAGCCTTGTCTGTGAAACCAGGAGAATATCACATTCTCCTTCATATTACTGCACATCGCTACATTTTAAATCAAATTTATTTTGTGCAAAATGTACTTTTTTTTTTTTTTAATCATTATAAACAGGCTACTCTTTTAAAACTATTACTTCTTTTAAAAAGGGCTCTTTGAGTATTGTGAAAGAAATAGTTTTGAATTTTAAAAGTTGAATTTTTCTTTTTTTCCTCTGCATTGTTGCTGCTTGATTATTACTGACTGATAGACATTGAACCGGCTGCATTCAGACTAATGCTCCGATCTCTTTCGATATTTCAGATGTTTTGCTCTGCTCTGGAAACATAACTGACGGTGTGTTCATCAGTTTTGTATAAAAGCATTAGAAAATGCAAGTGCATTTAGCCGCAGCGGCGATCAGCGGCTTCAGGACAAACAAACACAACACGCGCGTGACACGCGAGTCTGTCAGCGCGCAGGTTTTTGTGCATCTAATACCAATGCATTTCAAACAGTTCATGAACATCACGGACAGGTGATGAGAATCGAAGCTCACGCATACAGTAGTTTAGAAAACTAGTCCCGTCTGAATAGAGCTACAGTGTAATTCGGCTATACATCCGCGCTAAACTATTAAGGTGAAAGTCACCATAGCTCGCGTAGTAGACACCTCACTTTGTGAACAGATTAACGGCGATATTTTTTTATCTCGCGACAAGAGTCTCGCGTTAACGCCGATAACCACTAATATATTTATTTATTTTGCGCAAAGAAAACAAAAAAACATAATTTACTCAACCATTCTGTTCTCGTGACTTACCGTTTTTGTACGTTAAATATTTGTAATGTGCATAAAGGCTAACATAAAATACATTTACATTTTTGTAGCATCGTTTTTTTTTTAGCGAAACAATATTCAGCGTGAAATGATGATGTGTATAAAACTTATTTTGATTCATTTAATATATAAACATTACTCAGACTTGTTTGCAGTCACATGATTTTGATGAGGGCAGGTAGTGGAGAGCATAATGGCAGGGGACACAGGAAAATCCTTACTGTACTGGTCTAAACACCATTGCAAAAAAAAAAACATGTGTTTGACATGATCCTTATGTTTGTGAAGAGTAGCAATGCTATCGAGGCTGTAACAAACTATTGGCGGAAAGCAACTTGTCCTCCAGTGCCCTGCTCCAGAAAGCACCTTACGTAGTCCCTTCAGTAATATTCATACGTTGTTGTTTTCGGATTATTGATAATTTGCAGTATCATTGACCATATGTGCTACATATTTAATTTGATCAGTTTGTGTGAATAAATGCCTAAATTAAATGTTTATCATATCCAGCAGCCATCCAAAGTATGGAGGTAAACAACTGTCTTTGTTAGCGGGTACATATGTAACTTACAT
This sequence comes from Enteromius afrohamiltoni, assembly GCA_034779775.1. Classification (NCBI taxonomy): domain Eukaryota; kingdom Metazoa; phylum Chordata; class Actinopteri; order Cypriniformes; family Cyprinidae; genus Enteromius; species Enteromius afrohamiltoni. The sequence continues at coordinate 13,769,464 of JAUYWG010000061.1, forward strand.
TAACTTGACTCTACTCTCTCGACCAGATGCAGGTTTACAAACCACTTTTCCTGCATTTTCAGTGAATTTTTCTTCCTTTATAGAGAAATCACTTCCTGCCCTTCATCTCTCTGTCATGCTACCCATTGGTGTCCCGTGCACACAAAATATTTTATTCTGTTTCAATGTTTCTAGCATTTGTGTGTGTATATATATATATACATATATATATATATATATATTAATATTTATGATAGTTATATATAGTTATAAATATATCGGTTTCTGGTTGTTCTTTATTTTGTATACGTTTAGGTTACACCATTGTGGTTGGGTTCATCAGTTTTGCAGTGTGTTACCGCTATGGCCCCCTGGTGGACAAGCGAAGTATCAACATCCTGTCCTGGACACTGCAGATCTTCGGCCTTCTGCTGATGTATGCTGGCATTCAGGTCCAACAAGTGGCTCTAGCCATCATGATAGCTGCATTCTGCTCCAAGAACATGGAGTACCCTTTTACCAAGGTCTTCATGCTTTATCAGTGAGTATACAACTTTAATAATCCCAATCAAGTATAGGGTGAGCAACGTAGTCACTGTCTTCTTGCTGAATGAACGCTCTGAAGAAAGCTGAAGCCAAAGAAACTCGAGCCACGCCGCCTGCTGACAGAAGAAGAGTATCAGAGACAGTCAGAGGTGGAGACTCAGAAAGCTCTGGAGGAGCTTAGGATATACTGCAGCAGTCCTGAGTTCAACACCTGGAAGACTGTCTCCAGGCTCCAGTCTCCTAAGAGGTATGACAGGATATTTGAGAAAATAATAACTTTTATGGAGTTTAAAGCGTACTGTATCATATTTGACACACAAAATTATCTGCAAGATCACAACGTTTTTCTGAAAACTCAGTATTTTACACTCATTCAATTAAATGACCTTTTTAGTATAATTCTGGCTTGAGAATATTGGAGAAACGTGCTCAATAAGACCAAACCTGAATATATTGAAAGAACCCTTGTCAGACTTTTTGTCGTCTAATAACAGTGCTCTGTCTTGCACTCAGGTTTGCAGACTTCATTGAGGGTTCTCCACATCTGCTGTCCAATGAGGTGTCGGTTCATACACAGGAGTACGGGCTGGGTGGATCATTCTTTGAGGATGAGCTGTTCTCCACTGATGAAGAAAATCAGGACGAGGAGGAGGAGGGGTGGGAGACTGAGGATGATGTGAAGCCAGATGTGGCATCTCCACGACTCAACAACACACGGGTGAAATGACCGGTGAAGCGTATGAAAGTATTTAATTTAAGCGAATCTCAGATCTGTCCAGTAGTAGCATTCACTGTTCTTCTGTATGTATCTTTTGGAGGGTTTCATTCATGACTTCAGTCTCTGATGCATACATAATGGACTATAACAGTAAAATTGCCCAGTTGTGTTCATAGCTCATGGGAAAGGCCAAAAGTGGTTTCTTTTTCTTGGTTTAATTGGTTTTTATTTGTCTTAAATCTTTAAGTTTGAAGTTATGCAGAGACTTCCTGTGCAAGGAGGGAACTGTGCACACTGTTCAGTGACATGGACTATATTTTATGTGTTTGGTTTTTAAGTTTCTTATACTAAAATAGTGAATCGAAGAAGGCACATCATTTGTTTTTTGAGGCCATTGCCTGGAGCTGTAAGTCTGTTTAGAGTCAAAGAATTATTTTTTTATTAAAGCGTAATAAAAGCAGAGAAACACAGTGTGTCTTTATGTATTGGCTTTTCTTTGTAAGCCAAGAAATAAGGTCAAATCTCTTATGGTTTCAGAAATTGTTACGTACATCTTCGTTAGTGACCACTTGATGGCAGCATCAAATCAATCAGGGCACATGGGTTTACATGTGTTCCTGAGCTTTGCAAAAAAAAAAAAAAACACGAGTACAGCAGAATGAGACTTACAAAAATCAAACAGTGTAGATCAGTGGTTCCCAACTTTTTTTAACTCACGGCCCACACAGCCAAACACATACGTTTCCGCGGCCCACTGCAAAAGAATTTAAACGATCCCGCTTTTTGTATCGGGTTAACTAAGTAATTAAGTAGTAAGTTAATTGTCTTTATTGAATAAACTGGTAATGTATTGAATAAACAGAAAATATACATATCTGATCAGCAAACTAGACATTTCTAATTATATTAACAATATTACAATTTCTGTTAATGATAATTGGAGGCCCCCCTGCAATACCATCGCGGCCCATTAGGGGGCCCCGGCCCACAGGTTGAAAACCACCGGTGTAGATATTACTGTCGAGTTGTAACATGATAGCAAAAATATAACATTAAATTATTTTAATATTACAATCCGAGTTGCTGAAACTTTCTAAAGGTTTACATCTTTTCTGTGCTTGAAAATCCCCTTATCAGCACAATTAAATGAATCAATACTTGATAATAATCTTTTTTGAATATTATTGGAATATTATTGTATCAGTAGTGGGGGTTTTTTTCTTAAATATTCAGTCCCTTGAAAGTCACCAAAGTACGTAAATATTCGCTGTCTTGTAGAAATATGAAAATATTTCTCTCCTACTAAATGTTATTGAGCATGCTCTCGAAGTGAGCATTTGCTTGCCAAACGTTTGTAGAAAAAACTAGGCTATATTTGCAAGCCTGTGGAGGAAAGCACACGTTTTGCTAAATAAAGTTTCTCAGGGTAACGCAAACACATTGGCATATTATTTTTTCCATCTCATTATTATTTTATTCTACCACCATGCTTTAACAGTTTATTTCACACGTTTTCAACAGTTTCCTTTGCAATAAGAAACCAACCATTCTCACTTTTCTAATGTCTCGTTTTATTATTACTTTAACATTCCCTCCTCGCCTCTCCAGCAAATGCACCAGTAAAAAAAAAAACACCAGCCGTCAACAAAATAAGACGCAGTCCCCCTCTAATCACTGTTTTACGGCTGATCACCTTTTGGTTTTCTTTATACAAATGCTGTGGTTTGGCTGACCTTCATCGATCAGTGCAGGCCTGTCTTGCCGCGGGCTCAGGAACAGGAACACGCAGAAAGCAGAATTGCGAGGGACAGCGGATGCATTGTGTTTTCTGTCACAGCAGAGCCTCAGCTTTTGGTTTTGGATCCGACCGGCTCTAAAAAAAAACCTGCTGAAGCTAGAGTTGCGGGCGAGAACCGATATCACAGCCTTCCTTGTTGCTGTTCTTCCTCCGCGGCTCATGCAAATGCTGTTTGCATTCCAGCGGTGCTCCCCTCGTGTCACGCGCGCAGGATTCCTCAGTATTCTACAGCACTGAGCCAGAACACCATTTGCATGTGCGTCCGTGGTAGACAGACGGCGTGCATTACATATGCTAGGCAAATCGGTGGCATAGGTGGGCCGAGGACACTATTCCCCTCCTCCTACCTCTTCCCTGAAATGCAGCTGGGAGACACCTGAGCTTGTAGGTGGGGATTCCCGTGCTGCTTTCGGCTTATCGCAGTCGCTGGGCTTGCCCCGTCCAAGTGTAGGTGTGTAACATGTAAAACTCACGGATTTCCCCCGGTACACCTTCACAACTTATACAAATGCGCGTCCGTATTCATTGGACCGACACAACCGAGGTTGTTTTGTGCGGCGTGTTTGTTTAGCTTCCTCGTGGCTCGCTCTTACACCTCTTCCTTGTTCACCTGTGTGTTGTTATCCAATAGGTGAGAGGCGAGGATTCCCACCGGTAACTGTTCATCTGCATGTGGTTACATTGATCCTGTAGTATTACGATTGCTTCAGATGATTTCGTGCAATGTGATGCAACTCCATGCCATTCTCTCTGAGCATCAGACTTTAATGTTGCGCTTACCTTATGAAATAAATACCGGCGGCTAAGCAATGAGGGCCATGTAACGCAACTCTAAGTAACATTTATTTGATATAGATTGATGTATGCAGAGATTAGGTCATTTAAGACTATTAGTCCATATGGCTTTATAACTGATAAGTCATCAGCTATGCAAAAGCCATTTTAATTATACCAATGGGTTGGGGAAAAAACTGAACATAAACTGGAAATTTCATGCTGAATCGTTATATTGTGACAATGTGGGGTACAAAAGTAAATTTTCCATCTCATAAAAAAAAAAAACATTTACTTCATTGACTGTCACCATGATTTTTAGTCTCAGTTCACTGAATGAACTTGATGAGCATGATCACCAGCATTACTTCAGAACGAGCCAAAAACCACCTTCTGTACATGTTTCACATAAAGAACTGAACATGGAGAATATAAAAAGTGCAGAATATACAAATTCTTTTTCGTTTTACTTTTAAACATTCCAAAGGTTTCCACCTATAAATTAGATTTTGAATACTACATTTTCTCAGACTTTAGTTCCCCACTGTGGATACTTTCACTTTTGTATTGTGAACAAAAATGATCCATGCAGACATGAACATAAAAAAATAAAATAATAATAAATCTATAATAAAACGTATGCGTATTATGGCAATTACTTCACATTGGAATGTTTCAAATCTAATATAACATCGATCTATGAGAAACTTAAGGGGGTACTTCAAAATGCTTATCTTGTTCATACATCGTCACCGATCAATATTTTGCATTTTTGAAGGACAAGAAAAAAATGCAATTAAAATCAAAATAGGTTTTTCTTATAATTCAGCATAACTTATTTCCTGCAGTTGTCCATGTTGTATACTAGAACACTGACAAAATCTCTCTGAATATTATAATTCAGAACTATCATGTTTTGTCCCCACAGTGACAGAGATCGTTGTGGCAAATAGGTTTACGCAAAGAGTATCAGCAGGTGATAGCTGGTACATTGTCTGGTGCAATGCAGTCAAACACATCCTTAAATTTGAAAAATCTAGAAATTATGATGGAGAGTGAGTTACAATGAAGAGAAATTACAGACATAGGACAGGATTTAAAAAAAGAAACGCCACAGATTGAATAAACCTGAGCATGGAAGGCCTTTTTTAAATAGTGTACTTTAGTCCAGTGCAGTTTTCTTAAGGCCTTTACTCCTTTGGACCAAGAAAGCATCAAATGGAGAATAAAGGAATCTCAGTCATCTCATCTCATCTCCATGATGCTACATCCCATCCAAGAGTGGCCTGAAGTGTCTAATCAGTATTTATTTATACCAAACAGACGAACTCCATGAAACTGAGGCAACTTGGGAAGGAGGACACTTAGTAGTGAACTTGTGTTGACTATGAAGTGAGTTGTATCATATTTAGTGTAGAAGCTGGCCAAGATGTACCTATAAAAAAACAAACAAAGAAATGTAATGTTTTTACTGTAAAAGATAAAAGAACTGAAAACATAATATATGAATATGAAAAAAACCTATATATAATATTATATATATATATATATACACAAACCGGATTCCAAAAAAGTTAGGACACTAAACAAACTGTGACTAAAAACTGAATGCAATGATGTGGAGATGGCAAATGTCAATATTTTATTCAGAATAGAACATAAATCACGGAACAAA
>JAUYWG010000061.1:13785923-13849071 GCA_034779775.1 Enteromius afrohamiltoni
TGTGATATTTTAGATTTCCTTTTTTAATAAATCTGCAAAAATGTCAACAATTCTATGTTTTTCTGTCAATATGGGGTAAAAACCCCAGAACAGAAAAAAATTGCTTAAATGATTTTAGCAGTAACAACTGCAATATAACAAAGAGTGAAAAATGTAAGGGGTTCTGAATACTTTCTGTAACCTCTCTCTCTCTATATATCCCTTATACACACAGTACTGTGCAAAAATCTTAGGCCACTAGTTTTTTCAGCAACAAAAAATGGTTTTAAGTCAGTTATTTCTATCTCACTGCATTATTACAATTAATGACAAAAAATAATGTTTGGAAATCTAAACTAATATTTCCAACTGACACGCTACCGCAAAAGATAGAATTAAATGACTTAAACCAATTTTTTTGCTGAAAATACAAGTGGCCTAAGACTTTTGCACATTACAAAGAAAACTATATATTTATAAATATTTAATTATATACAAATATATATATATATATATATATAAAAATAAAAGTTTTCTTCTCATTTTATTGCGTTTATTATTTATGGCTTTTGTGGGATATATCTTAATAGTACATATACACTTGGCTATAACAGATTAGATTAGAAGACGTTTCAGTTTTTAAAATGGTCCGAGATCTTTTCCTGACATTTGATTTTCACTATCACTCTAGTTTACTGTTGAGGTTCCTGGAGTCGCCATCATGAGGCAATCAAATCGCTTCTTCTTTTGTGGTCACACATCTGGCAAGGTGAGTGAAGGAGCAAAGCGAAAGTGGATGTGGAACAAATTATTTCCTCCTTTTGCTTTTCTAGCAGAATAGAGGGATGTTGTGTGCTCTGAGCTAACGTGGGAACATGCTGTCAACATGGGAAGAATACATAGGGCTTTTTGCTTTTGTGCTTTCACACATTCCTAATTTTCTCACAGGTTGATCACTTTAGACTAGTCGGTAGTTTGGAATTTTCAGCTTGTCCACAAAATTAGGTGGAAGAGTGTAATGTGCATGGATCTATCTGTCTCACATTATTAGAAATTATACTGTGGTTTATCAAAAAACGAGAAGAAAGATTTTAATATTTTGTTAGTAATTGCAGTTAATGTCATTTTCCATTATATAAATAACATTTTTCATTGGTTGCCATATGCTGCATCTAAACCTATAAATAGCCTATAAAATAGTTTTCCCTTACACATTTTCACCTTATTTTCTGGTATAGATTTATGGATAAAAAAAAAATGACATCATGAAATAATTTTTCAAATGCATTCATCTATTTGTCTAACCTCATACAATATGTAGTAATCAACATTAATATAATCTCTCATTGTCATTTGTGAATTAATTGTCTTAGGTGTCTCTGCGTGATCTACGCACATTTAAAATGGAGCATGAGTTTGACGCGTTCTCCGGCAGCTTGTCTGACTTCGATGTACACGGTAACCTGTTGGCAGCGTGTGGCTTCTCGAGCCGTGGCCTGAATGGCCTGTCATGTGACCGGTTTCTCATGGTGTACGATCTGCGAATGATGAGGGCCATCACCCCACTGCAGGTCCACGTGGATCCCCTTTTCCTCCGCTTCATTCCCACATACACCTCCCGTCTGGCTATCATTTCACAAACAGGTATGATGCACGGACGGGTACGTGGTACTGGTGGTATTTACCTAACTGTTGTCACGAGTTTTAATGGTAATCCGCAGAATAAAATACTACAAAAAACACACGGGATGGTAATCACGTGGTTGCCACACCCATGTCAACTGTCCCTGATATGTTGAAGAAATGTTGGGGGATTTTTGTTTGCAACTGGCAAAGTATTTTAATCATTCAGTATTGGTCTTCTTTGGATTACCGTTGCTGTTCCCAGCGTCACATTTAATCTAGTTCTTTTCTACTGAAGCTTAATGATGTTATTGCAGTTTTTCAGCATTCAAAAGTCCCACCTTACTTTCATTTCCCCTTTGGTTGTTGTCAAGTTGTCCACACAGATTTTCATTCGTTTACATGATCCCATCATGCTGAAGGTGCTAAACAGCCTTTCAGACATGCGTTACATGGTATTTGACTCGAAAATATTCCAACTCAGCATTTTCAGTGCGTATAACTGTAATGTGTTGTTTTTCTAAGTAGAAAACGAACAAAATATTTAGATTTTATTAACAAAAATTAGATTTAAAGGGTGGTTTTCTTTTTAAGATTTCATGTTAAAAGTGAAATTATTTAGAAATGAATTATTTATTAATTATTGTTATTAAAAAATGTAAAGATTACATGAAAATAAAGTCTTAAGTATGACAATAATTTTTTATAAGATTTTATAATAACATGTATATGCTGTATATAAAAAAACTGCATTAGAAGTTCCACTTCTGTTACTGTCCTGTACCAGTTTATTTACTTTTTAGTGGTTTACTTTTAATACACATATTTACAACATAACTTTGTTAATTAGTAATTGTAGTCTGGTTTAAAAAAAAATCTACTATTTCTAACATGCCTTATTATTCTTTTTGGTCTCTGAGATTCTGGTGTGTGACTCTGTGTCTTTGTGTGTGTGTGTGTGTAGGTCAGTGTCAGTTCTGCGAGCCCACCGGCCTGGCCAGTCTCGCTGATATCTTCCACGTCAACACTGTGGGCCAGCTGCTGATGAGCTTTGATGTGTCCTCCAGCAAACAGGCGCTCTCCTTTGGGGACTCTGGTGGCTGTGTGCACCTTTGGTCCAGCGCACCAGAAGTGTCTTTTAACAGTTACTCCAGGGAGACAGAGTTAGCTCTACCCTGCCTGGTGGACTCCCTGCCCCAGCTGGACTGGAACCATGAGCTCATGCCTCTCTCTCTTCTGCCCATGCCCCTCACCAGTACCGAGCCCCTGCTCTCTGATTGGCCCACCTCCCTCATTGTGCCCAGCCCCAGGTACGACTACATCTTTTCTTCATTCACTGGCAGTCCAATCATGTTATGAGTCAAAAAGGAGAGAGAAATAACACAAAGCAGAGAAAAACTGCAGCTGATGGTTTTTTTGGGGTTGAAGGTAGGTGCATTAATCAAATATTTGGACACTTTGTATACTTGTATTATGGCAAATATAGAAAGTCACCTGGGCTTTGTATGCATACATACTGTTTGCATATTTTGCGCAATATGCATTGTATTTTTAGCAGAAAATCTTGATTATACAGGGTTGTATGGTATTCTGCACAGCCCCTGTATTTTAGTGTAATTGTGTAATACTGCCCCCTGCAGTATGCCTCAGGCTAGATCACGATGCCATGTCATTAGTCTCAGCCTCAGACGGCCCGCTCACGGAGCGTTGGCTGAACGTCTGATGCTACACTTTTCTGGAAACACAGTCTCGAAGTCGTCATCTGATGTGTCCTCCAGCAAACAGGCATTTGCTGGCAAACATGAAACGACAGACGCTGACATCGCAGCTGGCTGATTCAGTATTGTGTTTGGTTGTGTTAAAAAGTGATAGATATGCTTCAAACAGATGTTTAATGCGAGCGTCTCGACGGGATTTTCTATGCTGAATGACTTGTTGCACGCCGTTCTGTTGTTGTGGGGACATTTCCACGCGCAGAAACTAGACGCTGAACGAAACGAACTGTGATTGGTTGTTTGACATGTCGGTCAAGCGGCCTTATGGGCGAGTCTTGCCAAAGAAAGCGGCTATGAATTCCAGACCTTAAGCCGTCAGAGATAGGTCATAGACCTGGATCTATGATTTAAAGTTGAGCAAAAATATGTTTGGTAGCTCTCACTTTTTATATTCACAATAATTTAATTTACACTGTTTTAATATACATTCTTAACAAATAATATATACGGTGATTAGTGAATATACATGTGTTCTTTTCACTGTCAGACGGGCCCCTCCAGTAGATCCAGAGATTCTTAGGACTATGAAAACTGTGGGCTTTATTGGATACGCCCCCAATCCTAGAACCCGTCCCAGAAACCAGGTACACTCAACAGCTTAGAAACATTTCAATGCTTTCTGCATCACTAAATGTGTAAAATGTAAATGTGTAAAAATGGTAAACAACTATCAAGGCAAAAACGTATTCCACATTCTGTACGGTGGAAGTCTTATTTTACAGTAATGTAGCTGATCTAGTGTCTCTGGTGTGTCATTTGACAATCTGTCAGTCATTTCAGTGCAGTAATGCTGTCCAACCAGTCATTTCTTTATGCTTTTTCCAGGTTCCTTATAAGATTAAAGACACAGAACTTGAGTATGACAGCTATAATCAGGTTCCGGAATCTCCTATTGGTCGAGATGAGGAGCCGCATCTTTACATGGTGCCAAAGAAATACCGGAAGGTAGTGATTAGCCATTGTTGTGTATAATCCTATTATCCTTTGTCATAATTATGTACTACTTAAGCTATTTTGGTTTTTCCAAATGTTGGCACGCAGGTTCTTTTTGCATGAGATAATGTTGTTTTTAGAACAAAAACAGAACTGTCTGCATACAGTTTAAGACATCTGAGATATTAGGTTTAGACGGTTCTACATTTTTGTCAGGTCACCATTAAATATTCCAAACTGGGACTGGAAGACTTTGATTTTAAGCACTATAACCGGACTTTGTTTGCTGGTTTGGAGCCTCACATACCCAACGCTTACTGCAACTGCATGATCCAGGTGAAAATACACACACATACCATATTTACTGCTTTATAGTTTTATACTGAACATAATATACATTGTATTAAATGCTGGCATATTTGTTCTTATTCATAGTTATACACATTCAAATGAATTTTCGGGAATGCTCAGCTTTCACTTTGGATGTTCCAGTTTTTTATTAATAGTTAATACTGTGTATGCTGCGACAGGTGCTGTACTTCCTGGAGCCAGTCAGGTGCCTTGTTCAGAATCATTTGTGTCAGAAGGAGTTCTGTCTGGCCTGTGAGCTCGGATTCCTTTTTCACATGCTGGACTTGAGCAGAGGAGACCCCTGCCAGGTACGCTAACATTCAATTCAATCATAAATCATCCCCAGCTGTTTCAATACCTTCAGAGCTGTCAACCACGCATAGCATATACACGTACACAAAGCACTTGTTTGTTTTCATAACAGGCCAGTAATTTTCTTCGGGCTTTCCGGACAATCCCGGAGGCGTCTGCGTTAGGTTTAATCTTGGCCGACTCTGATGAGCAGACAGGGAAAGCCCGTCTAGGCCGTCTGATCCAGAGCTGGAACCGTTTCATTCTTGCACAGCTGCATCAGGAAACTCTGGAGCAGGAAGGGCCTCAGGCTTACAGAGGAGCCAGCAGCAGGTGTGGAGCATCATACTTGAGTTCAATCCAGTAATTTACACAAGAATAGAGTTGAGTACAATTTAGGTTTTGTCTCCACGGCAGCACGCTGGGTTCCTCGGGGGAGTCTGTGATCGGCCGGTTGTTTGGCTGTGAAGTGGAGAACAGCAGTTTGTGTCGCTGCGGAAAGGAGACGGTTCGCTCGTCCTTGACTCTGCTGTTTACCATGCACTACCCTGAGCAGAGCTCTCTAGGTCAGAACCAACAAACATTCACACAGCATAGATCTTGCTTCTTTTATAAATGGAAATGATGGGTTAAATTATTTCTTTGGTTTTTGACAGATAAGACGATAGAGGAATATGACTTTGCAGAAATCCTAAAGAAGAGTATATGTCTGGAACAAAGCACACAGGCCTGGTGTGAGAACTGTGAGAAATACCAGCCAACAGTAAGATATTTATATATATATATATATATATATGTGTGTGTGTGTGTGTGTGTGTGTGTATACACATTAAAAACGTTTAAAAAAAGTCAGTTAATTTTTATTTTGAAAGAAATAAGTAGTTTTTCCAAAAAGGATGGATTAAGTCAGAGGCTATTTTAAATAAAGACTGACTTTTGCATTAATAATAATGATAATAATAATAATAAATATTAAGTTATCACCAAAACAGCCTATTGGGACGATTTCTTGTGACACAGACTTTATCATATATCAAAATAAAATTGAAATTGTAATAATATTTCACAATATTACAGGTTTTAATATTTTTTTTTTATAAAAACATAAAGCCTTGGTGAGCAGAAGAGACATACTTCAAAAACTCATTTCAAAAATCTTACCAACCAAAGGTGTAGAAGCACAAAATACTAAATATTTATGTATTTTAGGTGCAGACCAGGAACATTCGCTGTCTGCCTGATGTTCTGGTGATCAACTGTGAGGTGAACAGCCCTAAGGAGGCAGAGTTCTGGAAAGCACAGACCGAGGTTAGACCCATGTACCCTCCTGTTGGCAGGATATATAGTCATGCATTCATAGAAATCATAAATCCACCATTATTTGTTTTAATTGTTCATTCATACATATATATAAATATAAACACATATGTTTTTTTTTGTTCACAGTATGCGTACAACAATGCTCTAAAGAAAGAAGCAGCTGAACCTCCCAAACCCAAAGAGCCTTTACCAACAGAATGGTGTTTAGAGTAAGTGTGCTGAGTGTAGAAACGCATCTGTCGGTGTGTTGTTTGTTTAATATAATAGTAATAATAATATATATTATGTACAGGGAAGAGCTGTGCAGTGTGGAGGGCTTGACCTTTGACACTCAAGCAGAGGACATGAGGCACGTGTGGATCCCTCTTAGTCTGAAGATGTGCATCAGTAAGACTCATGGCCTAGAGGTCAGCAGTCTGTCTGAAGGAGAGGAGGTGAGGAACACCAAAGGGTGAACTTCGTTAAACGCATAAAGATTCGTCATAACTGAAAAGATGGCTCTTGCTGGGATCTTGATGTGTCTTGTTACTTTTTATAGCTGACTGAAAGTGAAGAGGCAGAAGGAGCGTCTATCTATGACCTGGTCGTCACTGTGTCTCATATCCAGGATACTCGGACCGGAGGAAACCTGGTAGCACATATCAAAGTGGGCGAAACGTACCATCAAAGGAAAGAGGTCTGAGCCAAACTTTAAAGTACTTGGTAGTTTTTTAACACAATATGTTGGACACAAAAGACCAACTCTTTTCTGTCTTGCTTTCAGGGAGTAACACACCAGCAGTGGTATCTGTTCAACGATTTTCTGATTGAGCCCATTGACAAGGTAAAAATACCAAACATCAGGCAAATTTCAACATATCCTATTATGAAAAGACTCGCGCAGTACGTTTGGTAAATGCGTCATATGTGCCTGAATTGTGTTGCAATATGTTTCCATTAGGCTGAATCAGCTCAGTTTGAAGTAAACTGGAAGGTTCCTGCTGTACTTTACTACGTCAAGAGGAACTACCATCCCAAGTATGATTTGCGAAGTACGTGATCATTCATCACACAGAATGTATTTTTGGTCTTCTCAAAAAAATATTAAGCAGCACTAACTATTTTTTAGAAGATTTTAAGCATCAAAGTAGCATATTAGAATGACTCACAACTGTATTTTTGGTCAAAGAAACGCAGGCTTGATGAGCGTCTGCTTTAATTATTCTGCATGGTCTCAATTTCCTCCTAGTTAAGAACCCTATCGACGCTAGCGTTCTGCTGACGGAGGCCTCGTTGGCACGGAAACAGAGGAAAAGTCACGCCACCTTCATACCTCTAATGGTGAGCGAGATGCCACAGGCGGCAGACCTTGTTGGATTGGATGCAGAATTTGTCACGCTTAACCAGGTCAGTGGGAAACACTTCAATCTTCTATAAGCTTCTTTTGTCCTACAACAAATATTTAATGCTTTTGTGTGTTGCTGCTTGAACAGGAAGAGGCGGAACTGCGCAGTGATGGGACCAAGTCCACCATTAAGCCCAGCCAGATGTCTGTTGCTCGTATCACATGCGTGAGAGGCCAGGGACCTAATGAGGGTGTGCCGTTCATTGATGACTACATATCAACACAGGAACAGGTCATACATCAGTAAAATCATCCTATGTAGAACTCGCATAATAGGGAAACTACCTTTCTTAAAATGATCAGGACCTCATAAAGTGAGAACTACAGTGCCTTATCAGATGAGATGTATCATTTGTTAGTGTCACTGTGATATTTTAGAATCATTTAATTGTAAGGTGAATCACAGGGAATAACTATTACTGTACTAGTAATTTCCATACTTTTTGTGTGTTTTTTGTTTTTTGTCAAATGTTGGGAAAAAACCATTCTGCCACTTACTAGTTTAAACTTTCGAATTTACAGGTGGTGGACTATCTGACCCAGTACTCTGGTATCAAACCTGGAGACCTGGATGCCAAAATTTCCTCTAAACATTTGACTACTCTGAAGTCTACATATCTGAAATTGCGATTTCTTATCGACACTGGCGTTCGTTTTGTTGGACACGGGTTACAGAAAGATTTCCGGGTCATAAATTTGATGGTGAGTTGAACTTTTGTGAGTCAATGCTTTAATTAGTGCGTGGAGGTATTTAAATTGTAACCCTTCGCATTTTCAGGTTCCAAAAGAACAGGTGATCGACACCGTCTACCTCTTCCACATGCCTAGGAAACGAATGATCTCTCTACGTTTCCTCGCATGGTACTTTCTCGGTAGGTTTCTTGCATAAGGGTCATTCCGTGTCACGTCAACCAAATTTCAAAAACTTCCCCAGCTCAAACTTTTGAGTTTGCTAATATTTTTTTTCTGAAGAAAGACACACATTTATAGTGATGAAAGCCCAAACATGTAATATTATGCATGAATATTTATATGAGTAATCCACATAAATCATTTTGTAGAGGAGAGGTCAGAATGATTCAGAGCCAGATGACAAGGCGGTAAAAATGACTTGGGAAAGATGGCAGCATCATAGTGTTATTTTTACACAGAGATTGATAGTTCTGTTAGTAAAATCCGTTGACCTTAGTGGTCTTTGTTGCATTATGTGCCAAATTGTGACTGTTCAAAAAAATGTGAAGACCCAGTATCTTTGATCTCAGATGAAATATGCCATTTTGACCCCTTCCTCTACAAAATGGTTTATTACTCAATGAATATTTATCAGTTAAATGTAATATTTGGACTTTTGTTGCTATACGTGCATGTCTTTCTTCCGAAAAAAATATTCAGGAACATCAGATTGAGTTGTCATAAGAAATTACTCATAGACTTTCCCTTATCTATTAAAATATTTAAATATTTGTTTAGATCTGAACATTCAGAGCGAAACTCATGATAGTATCGAAGATGCACGGACTGCCCTACAGTTGTACAGGAAGTACCTGGAGCTGAGTCGTAACGGAGGACAAGAAGAGTTCCGAAAGGTCCTCAAGGCTCTCTATGAGAAAGGACGCAAGCTGGACTGGAAAGTTCCAGACATTGACTCTGCAGATGGTCAAGGTAGCCCAAAAAGTACGAATCACTGACAAGGCAGTTAGATTATTTCATGTAATGGCCTGGAGTGATTAAATAATGAACAAACTTTCATTTTTGGGTAAACTGCTCCTTTAAAAGAAATACATTTTTAGCACATTTCCATTGTTAGGTGAACTAACAAGGCGACCAAACAGTAGTTGTGTCTTATCTTATACTGTTATAACTGCAAAAACAGTGTAATATAGCAAATGCATATCATTAAAACATTTTTCATAATCTTTTCTTTTTGCAAATGTTGTTTGATGAACTTCTGATGCTTTTTGCCGTTTTGCAGGTACAGCCGTGTTTCCCTCTGTGATGGGGTTATGATTAGACCCGTGTTGGTGAGATTTCTGCCAAACAGATGCCAGCTCAGCAGTCATTTCTTGTACAGTCTTTCAGTTCTCCTCTAACATCTCAAGCCAAATTACACCTCTTATGATGTCTTCATTATTAGGGATGCACGTTAATCATCGGACTATATGTAATGCGCATTTTGTCAGTAAAACCGGTTCTATAATTACTGCCAAAATGCACATTTCATATCGTCCGATGATTATCATGCATCTCTATTTATCATTGGAAGAAATAATGATGAAATAATCGGAAACAAGGTTTGTTACAGTGTGTTAGAAATGTCTGTTTTGTTACGAAAAACTGTTGGAATCAAAGGAAATGTTAAAACATTTCATCATGTCAGGGTTTTGCTTTGTGTAGCCTGTAAGTGGTATTAAGAAGAATATACATAAGGAACAGGAAAAACTTTTTTTTTTTCAGGACCCAAATTTAAAACTCAATAACCAAGTGTTTGTTTACTCATGTTTAACTCACCAAGGTATTTATATTGTGTCAAAAACTGCACTTACACAGAAATTACTGCACAAAAAATATGAATTAAGCATTCAATGGATTTACAGTGTTGTTTTCTATATTGTATCTATGATGTACACTTTCGTAATTTGGCAGCTGAATAAAGACTTTTGGATAGATCTTTGAGTCTATTTTAAAGCTCGGTGGATTAACTTCAATAGGATTAGGGAAACTATTTAAAAAAACAGAGGGCTAGTGTGATCTCAAATTAAAATGTAAAAAATGTACTCAAAATCTCAGATATATCTCTGAAACATTAAATCATAAAATGCTGTTCTAGGAGGTCACATAAAAACAGCAGGCATTTAATAAAAAAAAATAATGTCCTGTTATCATATGTAATTTGAAGGTTATGCTCTTCTTTAAAATACTTCATTAACATGCTGTAATATTTGTTCACAAGTGATACTGATATCTGATTTGGGAATCATTCTCTTGATTTGCCTCTTTTTCCAATGAAAGCGTCAAACTGGTCTGACAATTTAACAGTAAAATCAACTGACTTTCAAGATTATTTAAAAATCAGCTGTTGTTTTAGTCATAATTTATTATCTTTTTTATATAAAATATGTCTTTGATCTAGTTTTTTTTTTTTTTGCAACCTGCTTCAAGACAATAATAAACTGTAGTAGTAATCTGTATCCAGTTTATTATTGTCTGTATAATCTTCTCTAGCAGCATTTATTATCCTAATCTGTACTTTTCCAGCTAACAAACATTACAGCACAATATTTACTTCTCTTCTTAAAAATTCTTTCCCCCAGTTTCACAGACTAGGCTTAAATCTAGCCCCAGACTAAAATATAAATCTGAGCTGTTTAATCTCAAATAAACTTGCACTGACTGATCTTAAAACATGTCAGTGCCTTTGTTTTGTCTTAAGATGCACACAAGTAATGTTTTTCAAAGATGCATTTATAAAAATGACTTGAATGTCCTAATTGAACTATGACCTTATCCTGGTTTAGGCTAAGCCCTGTCTGTGAAACCGGGCCTTTAAGTCTTGTATATTTTAATGAACCTTTTTTTCTTTGGTTTATGTGTATTTCTAGAACAAGAACTGCTAATTTGTTGAGCAAGAACATTAACCGTTATTTCTACTCAAAGGTACTGATTTTGTTGTTAGTAGTTTTATAACAAGGTGAAAATTAGATGTGAAGAATGTGCATATTATGATATAAAACAACAATACTGTAACCTTTAAAATTCTTCATTTGATGCAATTTTATATATATATATAAAATCATGGAGGGGTCTACAATTTTCAGCATAGGTGCGTTTCCACTGTGAGAGACAGAATCTAAAAAGAAAAATCGCATTGTATGATTTAACAATTTATTTGGGAATTACTGTGTCAAATAAGTATTTGATCACTTGGGTCAGAAAGTCTTAATATTTGGTACAGAAGCCTTTGTTCACAATTACAGAGGTCAAACGGTTCCTGTAGTTCTTCACCAGGTTTGCACACACTGCAGGAGGGATTTTGGCCCACTCCTCCATACAGGTCTTCTCTAGATCTGTCAGGTTTTGTGGCTGTTCCTAAGCAACACAGAGTTTCAGCTCCCTCCAATGACTTTCAATTGGATTTAGGTCTGGAGACTGGCTAGGCCACTGGTATTATTGGGATGATACTCATCATTCTTCTTCCTCCAAACACGGCGAATGGAGTTAAGACCAAAAAGTTCTACTTTGGTCTCATCTGACCACAGGACTATAACTCTTCTGGATCATCCAGATGGTCCCTGACAAACTTCAGACGGGCCTGGACATGGGCTGACTTAAGCAGGGAAACCTTCCTATCGATGCAAGATTTAAAACCATGACGTCTGAGTGTGTTACTGATAGTAGCCTTGGAAACGATGGTCCCAGCTCTCTTCAAGGCACTGACCAGCTCCTCCCGTGTAGTTTTAGGCTGATTCTTCACCATTCTTAGCATCACTGATACCCCACGAGGAGAGATCTTCAGTGGAGCTCCAGTCCGATGGGCATTGACAGTCATCATTAGTCTCTTCCATTTTCTGACAATTGCTCCAACAGTTGTTTTTTTTCACCAAGCTGCTTGGCAATTGCCCGTAGCTCTTTCCAGCTTTGTGAAGGTCTACAGTTTGGTCTCTCGTGTCTTTTGACAGCTCTTCTTTGGTTTTGCCCATGTTGCTACTACGTGTACACTAATCCGGATAAAAACGCTCCGCGTCCACACTATCGTTTCATTCAGTTGATCATCCACACTGCAGTTGTTCCTTTACTGCGCATGCGTGAACCGTAAGACGATTCGATCTACGTCATTTCCGTATGTCGTTTATTTACATTCCGGCTCTTTGAAACGTCGCGGCAAGATTTCGAGGAAGAGCACCGAGTTTTTTAAACGGACTGACAATGAGCTGGAGCATGTATAAAACGGATATTACTCTTTAATAGGGCAATCAAATTTGAGAGCAAACAAAACAACTGCTGTAAAATGCTGTCCGCCATCTTCATCTTCTTCTTCGGCGGCTTGCATCTATAAGCGTTGCACTACCGCCACCTTCTGACTGATTCTCCGCTGTATTTCCAAATCATTTCCTACACAGTTTACATTCTACACATCAAACCAATATTAAATAAGAAATTACAAATATTTTTCTTGATTTGTCACCCCACCTTTCAATACATATTTTATCTGTATCCCAATCAACCCATATTTTCTTAATTCTTCCATCCTTTTCCTCCTTTGTTCTTCATATTTGCTACATGTTCTATGGTTACAAGTGTCTGACACAATTCACACAAACCAGCATGCTTCCCTATAATGTATTATGTGCTATTCAGGTTGCTGTGCCCAATTCTTTTATTTTTTTATTATTATTTTTTTAACTTTAACAAAATACTTTGTACAATCAAAACCAACAAAAAAACAAACATTGATTAATAAAATAAAATAATAATAAACAAAATGACAACAATGAATAATGCAAATGGACAATATAAACTGTGTGATAAAGATAATATACATATATCTACAAAATAATAAAATTCATTACACTAATACAGTGGTTCCCAACCACGTTCCTGGAGGCCCCCCAACACTGCTTGTTTTCCATGTTTCCTTAATCAAACAGACCTGATTCAGATCATCAGCTCGTATAGACTCCAAGACCTAAAATGGGTGTGTCAAACAAAGGAGAGATGCAAACGTGCAGTGTTGGGGGGCCTCCAGGAACGTGGTTGGGAACCACTGCTCTAATATATTTGAAGTGGTCTTTACAAAATTTTAAAACCAAATCCTATTTAAGCCATTTTTCACACAATTCTTTATAATAATCTGTTAAGGGGCGAGAGTCTTAGTTTTTTAAAAATATGTGATCATAGGTTGCCGTGTCTCATAGAATTTATGGGCAGATCCCTTCATTAAATATTTAATTTTCTCTCATTTCAAATATGAAACCAGGTCACACATCCAGACTGAAGCCTTAGGTGGGACTGTTGATTTCCACTCAAGTAATATTCTTCTCCAAGCTAATAAAGTGGCAAAGGCAATAAAAAAAAATTCTATGCCTAATTCTTAATCTCGTCATCACTGTTCCTTCTCTTCTGGTCCCTCCCCAGTTCCTCTCAGTTCCAACTTTATTTTGAATGCCATACAAAGGTCTCCCTTTGATTTCCCTATCCCACTGCTGTTGCCATTCTTTTACAGCTTCTTTCCAAACTACACTTTTCCCTTCAGCCTTTGACATTTTTATGCTTACTTCAAAATATTATCTTTTTTAGTTGGATGAGCTAGATGAGCGGAAAACAACAAGAAATGTGAGGTCGGCCAGTACGGCGCAGCCGGGGCCCCACCCTGGAGCCAGGGAACGGCTCCCCTGATCTGAACCCGAGTGGTGTTCTGTTGTTGGACTTCTGTGCTAGTCGTAGTTTGTCCGTGACGAACACCATGTTTGAGCATAAGGGTGTCCATCAGTACACCTGGTACCAGGGCACCCTAGGGCGGAGGTCGATGATATTCTGGCAAATGTCCGGTGCCTCAGGAGGGGGAAGCAGCACCCTGCCAACACTGTATACAGTGGGGGTGGGAATCTGCTGACTTCAACTGGGGATATTGTCGTGCGGTGGAAGGAATACTTTGAGGATCTCCTCAATCCCACCAAGGCATCTTCCGTGGAGGAAGCAAGAGGCTGGGGGCCAAGGGGCGGACTTGACTATTACCTGAGCTGAAGTCGCTGAGGTAGTTAAGAAGCTCCTAGTTAAGTGAGGTAGAGGTAGTTAAGTGGCCTGTCCCTGCCTCAGGTGGAGGGGTTTAAGTATCTTGGGGTCTTGTTCACGAGTGAGGGAAGGATGGAACAGACAGACAGACGGATCGGTGCAGCTTCTGCAGTAATGCGGTCGATGTACCGGTCTGTCGTGGTGAAGAAGGCTTCAAGGCGAAGCTCTCGATTTACCGGTCGATCTACTTTCCTACTCTCACATATGGTCATGAGTTTTGGGTTATGACCAAAAGAACAAGATCTAAAGAAATGAGTTTCCTCCGTAGGGTGGCGGGGCACTCCCTTAGAAATAGGGTGAGGAGTTTGGTCACTAAGGAGGAGCTCAGAGTAGATCCGCTGCTCCTCCACTTCGAGAGAGGCCAGCTGAGGTGGCTCAGGCCCTGGGGAGGTGTTCCGGGCATGTCCCAGTGGCAGGAGGCCCCGGGGATGACCTAGGACACGCTGGAGGGACTATGTCTCTCGGCTGGCCTGGGAACACCTCGGTGTTTCACCGGAAGAGCTGGAGGAAGTGTCTGGGGAGAGGGAAGTCTGGGCGTCCCTGCTTAGACTGCTGCCCCCACGTAAGCAGAAAAAGAAGCTGGAGTCCAAATAAGTTGAATCTCTTTACCTTTTTCTTTTATTCTCATATATGTTATCAATATTACATTCAGCAGATCCTGACTATTGGACACACCTGATCTGAGACTGCACAGTTCTGACAATGAATCACTTCCAATTAAGACTTTACTTATTTTTTCCTCCTATCTAATCCATTCGACAAAGGTGTCTTTATGACAGCTAACGACCTCAAACAGGTGCTACTAATTTAGAATCATGAGAATCACTGTGGCTGGATTATTTTAAAGCAAAATAACAGGTCGTTGAGTGTCAGAAATCTGGCTGATAATCAAGTGATCAAATACTTATTTGACACATTAATTCACAAATAAATTGTTAAAAAAAAAAAATCATACAGTGTGATTTCCGGATTTTTCCGGAACTGTAGACCTCTCTATGATTTGTAAGTAAGAGAACTTGCAAAGTCACGGGATGATCAAATACTTATTGACCTCACTGTATATCTTTTAACAGCATTCTTTTCCACTAAAGTGACAGCTCTGTTTTATTTTGTTAAACTAGAATGCATGCTAAATTAACATGATATAAACATTATGAATTTAATTCAGAATTACACTTAGTAACATTATTTTGTAGAAGTATTTTAAAACTATTTTAGATCTGTTCATTTTCATTATTCAGCTTCTGAATATATATAAATATATATATATATATAATATGTTAAACTATGTACATCTGTTTAAAGTAATATTATAAAATATATTACTTTCGTGTTTTGATGTATTGTTAGGTTCTAACATTAATAGGCTATTATAAATACATTATTTATACTTACGGAGCTTCTCCAGTGAGCAGGTACCGACAGCAATAATACAACACTTTTAAGAACCTTCACGGACAAATAACGTTGCTTGTTCTGAATGCTCTTCGTTGTCAGTTTCTCACGAGACTTCACCGGATGTAATTCTGCACGTGCTGAAAAACGTTCCATGATGGAAACACTGTTAGAAAAGAATTACTCATTACATATACTTAAAGCAAAAACGAAATTGTGCTAAACGTTCCCTCGGAATAACGCATAACGATCTCAGAAGAGAAGAAATGTTCTGCTGCTTTGTCAAGCGCGTTCCCGCACGCAAAGCTTTCATCGGCAACTTTCCGCTCGCGTGCAACTTACTAGACGTTGTGTGGTGGTATATAATTTACATCTTGTTAAATACAGTATTGTTCATAATTTTCTTTAAAGATATCTTATTCTTAGAAACCTATTTATTTTCCTTCACTGGTGAGTTGAAATAATTAATAACTTATTAATTATTATTTAAAAAAAAAAATACCATACCGCGTATTTATTTTCGTTTTAATTTATAGAACTCATTGCGACGCAATGTGATTGTTTGTAATAGTTTAAATGGTAAAAAAAATAAGAGTGAAATCCCACCCTGAAAAGTTGGCCAAAGAGGTCTGACGTCACGTTCCCACAATGCACGCGCCCATCAGCTCCAGCGCTGCTGCTGTGTTTAGAGGGAAAGAAACAGCAGGCCCGAAAATACACACATTATTAAACAAAAAAATAAGTTGTCCACTGCGAGTAGTTTTTAAGAATTCGTCGCCATATGGCTGGGAAACAGTTTTTTTGTGTGCACCCTTGCGAAATGTAGAATGGAGGAATGCATGTGAGCTACAACTTTAGCGGAGATCAAAAGTTTCTGGTGAGCACAAGACTGTTTTTATGCAAATGTTAGACTGTGAATTTAGGACCGCGTGGACTGTTTGCATTGATGTTCAAATGTCTGTAACCCTCATGGAGTTTCGTGGGTAGTGTTTTGAAACTTTTGAAAGATAAATGTGCGCCATTAACCAACATAAGAGGTTTAAATGTTGCGTGCATGAGCAAACACATTAGCTGCGCGTAAGACTGTTAGTGCTTCAGTGTCTTTTATTTGTTTTTATTTTTAACATGGGGAAAGCGCAAACGGATTTGTGTTGATTCGCTCTTTATTGTGGCTCATTTCGATTATAGCATTTAATCACAGTGTTCTTCAGAGATTTTGCTGAGAGAAACGTGCCGCAGGTTTCTGACCCCGAAACGTGCCAGAATAGACTAAAAGATGAAATCAACAAGGTGCTTTTTTAGGAAATAAAGTATGTAGTTCCAGTCCCATTTAAAAAATATATAAAATTCACAGAACTTTTTATTTTTCATTTATTTTATAAAATCAGATTTCATGTACAAGTTTTTAATTATTTTGTGTGTCACTGCAATAAACTGCTAGATAAAAATGGGGAAAATGCTGTTACTATGCAATTTAAAATGTAAAATACTCTAAGCTGAAAATTAGCAAAAAATTATTTTTCCGTTATGGTAATTATTCTTTATTTCTACATGAACAAGTTTTATGTTTGAACGATAATAGATAGTGGGAGCATTTTTAGTTCCAGTTGAATGTTTAAAGCAGTCAAATTAATAAACTTCCAAAAATAATATTTTTAGTATATTAGAACACAATTATATTAAAAGAGTAAAATAGTTTGGATCATATTAAAATACTTCATCTGGCCTGAATGATGTCCATCCATTTTCTAAAAGGGAGGGAGTAATAGTGGACGTGCATTTTCCGGAGGTCTGTCAAGATAATGAATGTGCTTTTGTGAGACTTGAAACAGGTAAACAAACCCTTTATAAATGTCACCAACCAATCATCATTGACATCCCCTCAGGGTGTTTTTAAGTTTCTTGTGTTGAAATCTGTTACCATTCAGAGAGGCAGGTTTGTTCGAAGACTGCACTTCTTTGCCATCAAACTCTCTTAAGTTTTTTTTTTTTTTTTACAATGTCTTCCCATTGTTTTTTTTTTTTTTATCTAAAATACATTTCTGACCTTTTTAAAAAAAGGGATCCTTTCAGAAATATTCAGTGTTTAAATAATTTTGAAAGAAGACAGTAGAAATTTATTTTCTATAAAACAACATATACAGGATATAAATGTTTTACCATCATATTGCATTTTTACATTGTATATTCCTGAAATATTGTACTTTGCTTGCAAGCTTGTTAAAAGGATTGTTCATAAAATTGTCAGAATTTACTTACTAATAAAGCCACAGTGTATATGGATATGCAATGTTAGTATTTTACATACACCTTTGCATAAAATAACTTAAAGAGTGAAGATCATTGGTCATTCTTTATTCTAAGGTGCCATTGCAGTTGTCATTATACAAATAAGTACCATATAATACTAATTAGCATGTACCTAATATATGGTTAGGTTTAGAGTGCACGTTATTACCAAATCCTCACCTGCTGCATTTTTTGTTTATGTGCAGAACATGCAAAAAACAAATCTTCACTCCCAAGAAAAATCACCGGTTGGAGCTTCTTCTCAGGTACACTGCTATCAAATCCTGTTCTTGGCGATCTACCTGATCAAATGTCTAATGTAAACTTTCCCCAGACGCAGGACTTGGCATTCCTGCTCTAAACAATGTCATTATAATTGTGCTCTATTTGTGAACCTCCAATTATAATCACTGATTGTTGGCTTTTCACAGATGTACAGTGACATAGTCTCTGAGAACTACTCATATATGTGAGAAAATGTTTCATGGCAAAGACCACCTAAACAGTCACCTGCAAAACCACGACCCCAACAAGCAGGAGCTGCGGTGCGAGGAATGCGGAAAGCATTACAACACTCGCCTGGGTCTTAGACGCCACGTGGCCACACATACCACCTCCGCCAGCAGTGACCTCACCTGTAAGGTCTGTCGCCAGGCGTTCGAGAGCATGCCGGCACTACTCGAGCACCTGAGTACGCACACAGGCCGGCCGCCTCCAGGTACTGTGGTACGAGAAAGAAAGCATCAGTGTGAACGATGCGGCCGGCGCTTCTTCACTCGCAAGGATGTGAGGCGCCACGCGGTGGTGCACACCGGAAGGCGAGACTTCCTGTGCCCACGTTGCGCTCAGCGCTTCGGCCGTCGTGACCACCTCACCCGACACCTGAAGAAAAGCCACGCGCAAGATCTGGAGAGCCTTCCTCCGGTGCCCATTAAAGAGGAGCCCAGTCCTACAGTGTGCTCTGTTGGATCTCCGAAAGATGCAACGGAGGCCTTTTCCATGGCCATGTTCAACCCTCAAGGCCTTCCGAGCACATCTACCTCAGGGGTCAATCACCACCATCACACGATGGTGTCCGGCCCCCTTTCCAGCCCGATGGGTGTGGGCTGCTACCTTGAGCCAAACAAGCCTCCTCCGCAGCAGTACCAGCAGGCCACCAGATATCAGCCCAGTTCCACTACCTCATATCTGAAAGTGGAGATGGAGAACTTCCTGACCGAACTCCAGTGCGGGCCCATGCCGCCGCAGGCCGCCGTTGCGACTGCTGTCTCCCGGCCCGGGGATCTTCTCCCTGACAGTCTGGCAAGTCAGAGTGCCCATTTCACCCTCAGGAACTCAGCGTTCACCTCAGCTGAGCCACCTACCACCTCCGCCAACATGGACCTCTCGCACCTGTTGGGCTTCCTGCCGTTTGGCCTGCCTCCCTACAGCACTCCCTTGGGATACTCGACCACCACCAACGCTGTGTCCCCAAGCCCTACCTCTCAGCTCTCTGGGCCGCTTACCTCATTTCAGCCACAGTCACTGCATGAGCCTCAGGCTTCAGGGCACTTAAACCAGCTCTCTGGTTTCTCTCCAACTCTACCTCGATTCCATCAGGCCTTCCAGCAATGATGTCGCCCGTGTCCACTATGACCTGCCAGTCAAACGCAACAGCTCTGTTGCGTCACTGCCAAGTAGCTTATAGGTAATGTACTGGAGGCGGTAAAGTTTGTTGGGTGCGTGGTCTTTAAATGGATTCTGTAGAAGTAGATGAAGGGATCACTAGGATAGATGGAGTTTTGCTTTTAGTTTTGGTTAGTTTTAACTTTGTGATTTTTCCTAGAGGGTCTTCAGAGTAACTGTTTTGTAGTGATTAAATGAACTTATAAAATTCATTAAAAAGAAAAAAAAAACAGAAAAGTTAGCTCAAGAAATACCTCAATATTTTTGTCAAGAAGGAAAATAATGCTATTACAGTGTTCTCCGTTGTATAATGAAGCACTTTTTATCAACGGCACTTCTATGACTAAAGGTGCGGTCACATTTATTGTTCTGCGAATCTTCGTTTGCAAAAACTAGTTCTTTCAATAGAGATACTTTTGCATGAGTGTGAAACACTTCCCTTGTGCAAATTTCACATGGTCATGTAAGTTTATTGCATTGACCAACAAAAACTAGTTTGGTTTGAAATGGACTTCTGTGTGCGCTGTGCTTCATACATCTACACTATTGACCTTTTTTGTCCATGAAAATTCGCTAATGTGACCGCCCCATAAAAGTCAAGTTGAATTGTGTTCTTAGATGTACCTCTCAGCTCACGGTCACACAACACAAAAAAACCTACCTCTCTAAGCTGAACTCTTGTCTCGAAAAGGATTCAACCATTTGACAAGAAATGAAGCAAATCCTCACGCGATTTGCGTGAAGAACGTTATCTCATTTGATTTTCTTTCTCTTTTTGAATGCTCAGTGGTTTTAGTTATGACATATGAGTCAGGTGATTAATTAGCATTTAATTAATTAGCTTGTGTTGATTTTAGCCTTTAGGTAAAAATGATTAGGCACTGTTGTGTTCATATCCTTAATGCTAATGAAAGGAATCGCAGTTATTGTGGAGACTCATCTCCTGTAAATCCCCATCTCTCTCTGTTCGTTCCAGAGTATATTGTGAATGAAATGCAGAATAAAGCATTGATCCATCTGGAATTGAAAATCAATGAAAAGTGAACATCTGTTTAAAATTCTGACAAATTCCTAAAATGAGAACTAGATGAAATATAACTTTTTTTGTTTAGTAACAAACTTATTTTCGCCTGAATATTCATGTAAAATTGTTATTCTGATTTTATACAATACTTAGTTCTTACACTACGAAGTTTCCCTCAATGTTTTGCCTGGATTTAGACAAATTCATCTTAGCACGTACCCAGTTATTGCTGAAAAGCACTTCATGTATCTCTCCATGCTAAACCAGGAGCACTGTCAGAAAAGAAAATGTTTTGTCATGTAAATTTGAATGGTATTTTAGCACTGCTTCACTGTCCATTCGTTTGACTCAGTGTTACATGCACCAGTGGCCTATAAGGGAACTGTGATGGCATATGTTGTCAGCTCCATTTTGTTTAGGCCAGCTGAAGGTTTTGAAATCATTTCATGAGTTTTTATTTTATTTAGAAACCATCATGGGCATTTCCTTCTTTGGCTGAATTGAAATGAAATTGACCTCAACTCAACTGTGATGTTTAGACTCAGACTGATCTACCTCAGTGAGATGCACACTGTGCACAGCTGTACTGTACCTTTAGTGAGAAATGTAAAGTTTCAATGGCTGTTTAGCTGCAGTAAACAGGTGTTTTACATCTTTAAAATTCCAAGCATTGGTATTTTTTGGGTTCCAAGGACTTTTTGTTTTCAGAAACAATTTGAAAGCAAAAGTTGGTGAATGAGAGATTAAGGTGTATGCGGAAGGAAACAATGTTAAGGATGAATTAAGAAATAAAGCATCTTGTAGAATTGGAGGTTCTTGTGTGTTTCGTTTGTGATTTACTGTCAAAACAATAATAATTGCCCTAAACGGGAAATATGAAATGAAAATAACTCTTATTTGTAAATGTGGTCATACATTCGTTTACAGGGGTTTATGATTTCATAAAGTACATTTGGTAATGGTTGTATAAACTAACTTGTTATAGTAAAAAAAAACAATGCAATCACACACTTCACAAAACGTGAATATTGTGTTGTCTACCAATAACACTGCAAAAGATCAATACTAATACAACAATCGTATTAATAGTTGCAAACCAATTTAGATATGAAAGATAAAGTGTTTACTATAACAGACAATCGGGTGTACATGACTGCACCACTTCACGATACTTACATTACGTACAAAACGAGTGAAATCTCTTTTTTCAAACCAAAAAAAATCGTTACGTTCAGGCATATACAAGGGCAGCTCATTCGCAGCCAAACAGGAAGTGGAACAGATGTAAATAAGGACCCTAATAGTAAATTTGGCAGCAGTCGAAAACATTGGCGAATTGTTTGAATGAAGTTGATTTATTCTCACAATGAATAGTGTCAATTTACTAAAGTAGTAAGTGATTTATACTCGCAGCCGTTTTTGTTTGTCGCGTGTCAGATTCATCCTGGCTCGAGATGGCAGACGAGGCTCTCTTTCAGTTCCTTCACAGTGAAATTATTCAGTATGTCAACAGTGCAGAAACTGGGGAATCGGTAAGAGTCCTGAAAACACTGTCATAGAATGGTAGAATAGCCT
This sequence comes from Enteromius afrohamiltoni, assembly GCA_034779775.1. Lineage (NCBI taxonomy): Eukaryota > Metazoa > Chordata > Actinopteri > Cypriniformes > Cyprinidae > Enteromius > Enteromius afrohamiltoni. The sequence goes on from JAUYWG010000061.1 coordinate 13,808,317, forward strand.
AAATAAGGCCAGCACACTAATAAAACAAACTGGATGTTGAATTAATGACATGCTTGCTGTGTTTAGGAGAATGGACGATGTGTTTCTAAACTTGAGAACATGGGGTTTCGTGTGGGACAAGGACTTATTGAGAGGTATCATGGCAGATCTTTTCATTCATAAATCCAAATTTTATTCGTAAATCAAAAAGATCCTCTGATGACATCCTGTAATCTGATGTTATGTTTGTTGCAGTTTTATTTGTGGTACTGCAGACTGTCAGTGGACCCACATTTAACTATTTTTCTGAATATTTAGACCATTTTAATTAGTATTGTTCGTTGAGACGATGTGTCTCAGATAGGTTTTTGTTTGCAGGTTTACCAAGGACACGCCACGTTTTAAAGATGAGCTTGATGTTATGAAGTTTATCTGCAAAGATTTCTGGACTAGTGTTTTTAAGAAACAAATCGACAATCTGAGAACAAACCATCAGGTGTGTTCATCTCAATTTGTCTCAGTGGTTAGTGAACGCCTTCATTGAGTAGTACTAAGAAAATCATCATGCTCAAATTGTCTTTAGGGTATTTATGTGCTACAAGATAACAAGTTCCGCCTGCTGACACAACTGTCTGCTGGAAAACAGTATTTGGAACACGCTCCGAAGGTAAGCGGCATAAATAACACTAAATGGTGGGTTGAACAAAAATATTAACATACAGAACTAAAACTGCAGAATCAGTATCTTTGTCGTGCCATTTATTTTTAATTTTTAATACCATAATGAGATGTGTAGTATTTTAATTTGATTGGTGTTAATATTGTAAATACAGACAGAGAAGAAGGAATATATCATATTTAATAATATAGTTAGTAATTAAACTAAGGTAATTACTCACCCTCATGTTGTCTAGCTTTAGAATACAAGCGAGTAAAAAATATATAATTAATTAAAGCTGAAAATTTTCTGTCTCTCCATTGACAGTCTACACCTTTATGTTTCAAAAAGTTCATTAATAGATTTAATTCTCATTCCTGCAGTTCTTAGCTTTCACCTGTGGACTGGTCCGAGGAGCACTTTCAAACCTTGGTGTGAAAAGTATAGTCACAGCGGAAGTGTCAGTCATGCCTGCTTGTAAGGAGCACATTTTATGCAAAACATATATAATATATACATATATTGGTGAAATAAAATTAGATTATTTTTTCGTGATATTAGTCTGAATCTTAAAATTAGTGACGTTAGTTCTGTGAATCTGAGCTCTTATTAAATTAAATGATTAAATTCTTGTCTTCTGCCATCACTTCTCTTCTGCATTTTTTTCTTAGGCAAATTCCAGGTGATGATCCAGAAGATGTAACACACTACACAGAAGCATATTGCTTATAACATGTGCATCTTCATTTTGTTGCCTTGTCATTTTATATTCCCTTGACCATTTTAGTTTCACTATGATTGTTTTTTATTTGCAATAACTTGTAAACTACTGGCATTAAAAGTGATTTGACATGCAAAGGTCATGCCTTATTGTACTGTATTGTGTTAGTATTTTAACATTCATTATTCTCTGTCCACATTCACTGTGTTTTGAGTATTAATTTACACTGATAACAATAAAGCTGGAATCCTAGTACGAGTCTGTCCTTCATTTTCATTTAATTTTAATTGAAAAAATGAATATATATATATATATATATATATGTTTGTGTGTGTGACCCTGGACCACAAAACCAGTCTTAAGTCGCTGGGGTTTATTTGTAGCAATAGCCAAAAATACATTGCATGGGTCAAAATGATTGATTTTTCTTTTATGCCAAAAATAATTAGGAAATTAAGTAAAGATCATGTTCCATGAAGATGTAATCACTACTAGTGATATTTTTGAATTAGAAATAGAATTATCTTAATTCTCAGGTAAAATTTTACTAAACTGAGATGTATACAGATGTATACATCTCAGTTTAGTAAAATTTTACCTTATGACTGGTTTTGTGGTCCAGGGTCACATATATTAATGCATTTATGTCCGGGGGAAAGGAATATTGAGAATTAAGATAATTCTATTTCTAATTCAAAAATATCACTAGTAGTAGAAGACTATAAATGAGTGTAATCTGTAAATAAAAGCAATTATTAATTTGTTTAAACCAGCTTCAGTCTTGTTTTTAAATGTCCTGCTCAGCTTCTCGTTTTTTCAGATAGTCACGTGGTTTTTACGCTCGAAAACGTCACGAGCGCGGAGCAATAGGAAGCGAGACGCGCCCCGTTAAGCGTTCTGATTGGCTGATTCATAAATGCAGTTCTAACGGCACTAACATTCAAACGAGCATTCCCGTCTGGTTGTTTGTGAGGAGGGTGCGTGTGCTTCTTCATTCAGGTTTTAACATTAGCTATATATTTTCAGGTTGCTATAAGAGGTGTTGCGTTAAATCGTAAGTATGCCTTCTTACGCATTTTTAAACGCTACTATGTTTGGATTTTGATTTAACTGCTACGTTTAAATTGTGCTGCGATGCTATTTGCCTGTAACGCTGCAAGACGAGTTTTTCGTGTTCAACGTGACATTAATAGAGCGACGAGTTTATTTGTTCAATTGATTAGCGAGCCGGCATCTTCATTTATGTGATTTATATTATTTAGGCTTCGTTTGTTGACATGTAACGTTAGTTTTTTGTTCGTGATTCTGATTAACGTTAAGCTAATGTTGGATGCAGGCGGATATTTTAATATCAACTCATTCTGAAATTGTCGAGAAATACCGATTTGTCATCTAACGTTAGTAAAGCTGTATTAGAACATTTATACTGCATATATAATCTTTAGTTTTATAGTTTAGCGCTGCTATTTGAGTCTGGGCCTCGAGTCTGCGATTAGGCATCAACTGCCATTTTGCGCCGCTCTGCGCAGGAACCACCGTGTAACTTGTTTTATTATTATTTGTGTAGCGTTGCTAAAGATTACGTTGGTTTTGCAGAAGATTCCGGTGTGAATATGGAAGGGGGCTCTGCTGACGCATACACATGGGATGCCCCTTCTCATGTTATAGAGTCTATAGATGATTTTGCCCTGGACCCTCAGGATAATGCTGACCAGTGGTTTGGTAGGCCTTCATTCACTGTTCTATCAATCTATAAATACATTTAACATTTTAAACTTAACATAAAACAGTAGTAGAATCAGATTATAATAATGAAACGTTAAAATTCACAACTATCTTCGTTTTGTTTTGCTGTTAGAGTTGAAGGCAGCTCCTCAAGATGGCGCTGTGGAGCAGCTCACAACTCCTTTACGGACAAAATCTTTTGAAGAAACCCATGACACCAACAGACCCAAAGCACTAGTGTCTCCCATGGTCAAAAAAGATGAGATGACGAGCTCAGGTAGGGGGAAATCTGCTTAAATTTGCATACTAAGTTTGTTTTTTGAATGTGAGGTCTAAATATTTGCTCTTTCAGATGTCACAGAGGTCCCCTCTAACATTGTCACTTCATGGGGAAATGGCAGAACTACTGCAGCTCCTGGTCAGGGCCAGAAGTCTATTCCCGCTCAACCACGCAGGTAAATGAGACCTTATCTGTAATTTATGTGCATTCAAATAAAGTAGTCAGTTTTTGTCACGGTCTTCTAACATCGGTTGACTGTAACTTCCAGAGTGTCCAAACGTCCTGTACCTAGAAATGAGAAGCCTACAGCTCCTACAACACCACCTGTTGTCAAGAAAAGAAGGTATGTTTTTCAAAGTTTGGATCTCTTTTTAGTCTATTAGATTGTGCTCAATTAGCCACTTTGTCTCGCTGCATAGAGTTATACCGGCTACCACAGCAAGGAGAGTTTTTGATCAGCGTCGAAGGTAAAAGAACTAAGAAATGTGTGTGTGTGCTAGGCTAAGAAAGGGGAGTGGGCATTTAGTAGACCTCACTGGTGAAAATGCTGGTAATGTGGGGTGTAACCTGGAAGTAACAACATTGTGACTTGTATTTATAAAAAAAAAAAAAAAAATTAGAACTTCTGGTTTATCTCCTTGCAGAAGCTCAACATCCAGAGCTATGAGACGCAGTGGTGCTGGTGCGAGGAGTAGTGTCCGGCTGAGAAACAAACCAGTCATTGGATCGAAGACCTCAAATACTGCTTCTGCCTCCAACACTGCACAGTGAGAGAGAATCCTATTAGCAAAAATGTTTGTTAGCGAAGTTAAACTACACTACGCTATGAATAGATTTAGGTTATTTTTAAATGTAATACTTTATTAGTAAAGAACAGGAGCTCCGCCTTGTGAGTCTTCATTTAATTTAACTTCAATGTATGTTTTCCTTTATTTACTTCTCAGAAGGGTTCAATTTTAAAGGTGTATATGCTGTCTTTTGAATTTCAGACAGAAAAGCACAGAACAGCAAGAAATGGAGCGCATTGAGGCTCTGCAGAAAGAAGTGGCGGAACAGCGGCGTAAGAACGAGGCCAGCTATAGGGCTGCACTTGCAGGCAGTGAGTCACTAGAAAAAAATATTAAATCTTAATGATGAAAGCTATTGGTTTGTTTTTTTTTTTTTTGTTTTTTTTGTAATGCAATTTTAATTGCTTGCTTTGTTTTAAAGGTCAGCCTCCTAAGAAACACGTGCTGTCCACCACCATTCCCAAAGAATTCAATTTCCGCTCCGATAACAGGCTAAAGAACCACACGGATGCAGGTTCTGCGGTCGACACCTCGTACAAGGAGGTGGATTTCACCTCTCAGCTCCGCAAGCACCCGTCTTCTCCTGTGAGTACAGTCACTAGGATGAGCAGCTGGATTCTTTTTGAACCTGCTTGATGACTTCAAGTGATTTTAAATGTTGTCATTCTGTAGCTGAAGGCTTCAAAGGGAACAACCATTCCCAAGCCCTTCAACCTATCTAGAGGAAAGCGGAAGCTTGATGAGGCAGGGGCCTACGTGCCAATGGCCCAGCAGATTGAACAGTTTCAGAAACGCACTCCCACACGCTATCACCTGCGAAGCAGGCAGAGCCAGGAGAGAGGTTAGATCCTATTTCTAGAGCTTTTTAATATTAGCTTTGCATTCTTGTGTGGCGCTGTTAAAGCATTCTTTCAGAACCATATGATTTCTTTATTTCCTCTTAAGTGTGATCTCTAATCTAGAACTAATTTGTCTTTATTTTATTTGCAGGACCTTCACCAGTGAAGGTTGACAAGCCAAAAATCACACACCCCAAAACACCACAACTAATGACTCGCCAGAGACATCGCCCCACAATGGTGAAAAGCACTGCAGAAATCGAGGCAGAAGAAACCGAGAAAATGCAGCAGTAAGACTTTTGGATGTTGTTAATGCTAAATTTAATTTGGCACAAGAACACCCCTTCAGATTTTCCTTCTGTCATCTCAGGTTTAAGTTCAAAGCTCTGGAACTCAACAGAAAGATTCTAGAAGGAGCTTTGGTCCCTAAAAAGCCAGCTAGCAAAGAAGTTACCAAGCCTGAGGGCTTCCAGCTGGAGATTGAAAAGCGACTTCAGGAGAGGCAGGCCTGTAAGAAACCTGAGGAAGAGGAGGACCGCTTGTTCCATCCCAGACCTCTACCAACTCGAATTCTGGAGGAAGTTGTGGTTAGAAACCGTTCTAACTCCTTTTTTGGTTTGTTTAACATTGACATTTTTATTTATTTTATTTTTTATTTTTTTTGTTCTGTATAGGGTGTCCCAGAGAAGAAAGTTCTAAATCCAACTGTTCCAGAATCGCCTGCTTTTGCTCTTAAAAACCGTGTGAGAATAGAGAAGAAAGAAGAGGTACATTTTAATCTGATGCTTTATTAAAACGTCACGAAACTGATATTTGTTGACCGTTCACGTAATTCCTTTTACACTTCCAGGAGAAGCCTCCTGCTCCAATAAAGGCACACCCTGTGCCCCACTTCCTGCCCTTTCAGCCCAAACTACCAGTTAAGAGCCAGGTAGAGATGTGCCCTTTCTCGTTCGAGGAACGTGAGCGTGAACGAAGGGTAATGAAGGAGAAGAAACTGGAACAAATGAGAAATGAGGAGGTATTTTCCTTATGGAGTAGCTAAAAGTCTTACAGTTCATCACTTCATAACTGTGCCTAAATTGAACTGCCTCACCGAATATCACAGGTACCTAAGTTTAAGGCTCGACTCCTTCCTGACTTCCATGAAGTGCACCTACCTGATAAAAAGATAGTAGAGCCCACCAAACCTGCTCCTTTCAAGCTGAAGGTTGACGAACGAGGAGCGGCAAAGGGGGAACGCTGGGAGCAGATGGTAAGATCTTCAACTAAACCTAAAGATTGATTGACCATATATTAAGATGTTCTAGACCAGAGCTTGGAAACCTTCAACATCAGAAAAGCCATATTGGGCTCCTTCCCAAAACTGATTTGATTCCTAAAATGAAGATAAAATGTCATACGGCTAAAGTTCTGTATTCCGCTACATTACGGGGCGTAGCAATCATGGTGGTAGTGTGATTGACAAAACGCAAACTTGTCTGTTTTCAATTGGCTAAAATATATATATATACATACATACACACACACACACACACACACACATACGACAATAGCCAGTAACTCTATTGGTTTAATGTTGTCTTCCTCTTGAAAATGAATCACGTCTCTGTATTTTTGACATTGTTTACAGTCTGTATCTTAACCGATTCCTTCCACTTTAAAATCTTTCTCCAGATGAAAGAGGAGTTAAAACAACAGGCAGAAGCTGTGTGTTTTAAGGCACAACCAAACAATGTAACGCACAAAGAACCCTTTGTACCGAAAAAGGATAATCGCTCCATCTTGGGTATGTCGTACGTGGCAGGTTTTTTCTTTTTACTTTTCCATGTAGTGTTGCACACCGTTCTTTTGGGCTTGCTTGCATTTGTGTACGTTTTGTTGGGGTGCACATTTAATTCCAAACCCAACTCTCGCTTCTTTCCGACTTTTACCACTGCCATCACTGCTCTCACCTCTGCCTGACCACTTCATCTGGTCCTCTTTGTTCACTTTGGCACATTCTCAAGCCAATACTACTAATTCTGCAGTTCCCGAGGGATTCCAGTTGGCCACAGAACGGAGAGCCAAGGAACGTATGGAGTTCGAAAAGGAGTTGAGTGAGAAGGAAGCGCAGAGGGCTCTAGTGAAAGCGGAGTGGGCAAGAGAACGAGAGGAGCAGGAAAAAGAGGAGATTGCAAGACTTCGACAGGAACAGGTAAGACATTTCAGAATGAGTGCACCTTATCCTTCCTGACCTGGAAAGTTGTGAATTAGGGTCAAAGTAGTCTAAAAAATTTAGCTGCACTTAAAATGTTTTTCTTCACTATAATGTAAAATTCTTTGCCTGATTTTATATTATAAATTCCATTTCTCTTTTTTTCGAAAGGTGCGCAAGGCCCAGCCCATCAGACGTTACAAACCAATGGAGTTGAAGAAGAGTGACGTGTCTCTCACAGTGCCCCAGTCTCCAAACTTTTCAGATCGTTTCCGCATGTAAATGCGTAATTCACCATTACGTTGACTTAGTTGTACATAGTTCTTTTTATGTTTTACTATTTTGTCTTTTATATCTCTATGATGTCTGAACTTTTAGAGTAGTTTTTATCTGTTTGTGGCTGATGCATTAAGTCTTTATGGTCAAGTAAAAAAAAAATTACAGTTGGGTGTTGTGACTGCCCCAGCCTAATTTCATTTTCTTTTTTTTTTCTTTTTTTCTTTTTGAACTGTCCTGTATATGAAGACTGATTTATCTGTTTTCCTATTTTCTTCAGCTTTTTTTTTTTTTTCTTTGCAATAAAGGAAACATTTTAGTGTAAATGGTGGTTTATTTATTGTCTGTTGAGGTTGAACAGAAATTGAACCATTTAACTGCTTGTCAAAACAATTTCTTAATTTGGTTGAATGCCATCTATAAGTGCTCAATAGTCTTGATTTTTGCACTAATTATTGTCATTTTTCACTAAATACATAGACAAGTTTTATTGTAGTTGTATGTAGGTCATGTAAGGGGCAGAGATTTTCTCTTTGTTCCCCCCTCCCCAGGGCCAGCTCTGCGTGCCTCTATTATCAGTTTACTGTTTGTGAGCCCCCTTCTCTGGTCTGCCTATTTCTGGTGAGGTGGCCACAGAGTGATAAAAGAGGATTCTGTCAGATTGGTACTCCGTGAGCTTCCAGAACTCAGCCTGTTCAAAACCTTAGCTGGGAAACGCAAGTAATTTTTTACTGGACAACTTTACAGGTGGGTGTTGTAAAATATTTTATTTTGTGTATGTACATCTATCATTACAAGACATTTGCACATGTAATTCAACTTGTACTGAGGTAATTTGTCATACTGCAGATAGTTGTTAGTGAGCTACATGCTGAAATTTACTAGACTATAAAACTTAATTCGTCATGCATTGCTTAATATTGTATAAATATTAACCTTATTTTAGTTAATTGTGTTAGTTTAACATTTAGAAAGTTCTATTATAAAGATATTATTTGTTAGCTGAGTTTTGTTTCATGGCTGGGGAAAACTAGTCTCAGCTTGTTTGCTGGAGCTATAGATTTATTCTATTTATTTATTTTTAAAGGAGTTTGTTCTTTTCAGCTGGTCATGCTAGGAGAGAAGCTAAGACAAGTAAAACCAAAATCTTATTTCGGCAGAGTTCGGTTATAAACTTGAAAGTAACAATGACATTGTGTGTGTGAATGTAAAGCCCCAGTCCTAATTGTAATTTTGACCTTAACAAAACCTCTATTTTTTCCATCTCTCTCCAGTACAACCCTCATTCCATGTCTGTCAAGGGCTCCATAAAATGCCCCGTGCCTTCATCCAGCCCCACAACCCTGGAGGCCAAGGTTGATGACCTACGTTTTAAAGTGGAGCAGCTCCTCTTGAGCCCTGGGAGAAGTTGCCCCATGTGTGGGACGTGCGTTCAGCACAGCACACTGCAGGAGACTGTGACCAGCCAGCTGTCAGCTCAGACCAGACTTCTGGATTCTCTTGAAAAGAAAGTCTTTGAGATGAGAACAGCTCTGGAGGAAATTGCACGTGGTATGGAGCCAGAATGTCTCAACCAAATGTCTCATGTCATTCCAAACCTTGTCTTCTACCGCTGAATTCGAATATTTTGAAAAATGCTAATAACAAAACATTAGTGGTTCCTGCTGACTTCCACTATATTTCTGTCTGTTCAATAAAAGTCAATGTGATCAGTATTCTTTAAAATATACTTTTGTGTTCCACAGAACAAGTACAGATTTTGAACTAGATTGGTGTCCAAGTAATTTTCTGCTTTGTTTTTATACATGTAAGGTCTGGAGGACAGATTGTGTGAGAGAGTGTCTGTGCCTTTAGTGGCTCTACAGAGACGGAAATCCCTGCCTGTTCGAACCTCTGCGGTCAGTGGAAAGAGGGACAACAGACAAAATTGCTTATCAATGGTTCCATTTATTCTTAAGACTATGGCAGACCGTGATTGCATTAATTAAAATTGCATAAATTATATTTAAGGCCCATTAACACCACAAACAATAACTGTAGTTTTAAAAAATGTATGAGAATAGGAAAGTTCACACTATAACTAATGATAATGACACAATCAAAATATAATTAGAATTATTTTCCGAATGAAGAGCTGATAAATTAACAGCGACAGCCGACCAGAATCCATTCAGTTTTTAAAATCTGGAGCATTTAAGGCTGCAAACAGCAAAAATGAACAGGATGTTATCAACCAGTAATAGCTGTTGCTATAGTTATTGTTTCTGGTCTGATCAGGCCTTGACCATTGTTTTTTTTCAACCCCTGTTTGTAAACTATCACTCTATTGACAGGAGGAAGTCTATGTTCGCTTGGACAGAGACCGCAAAATGGTGCCACATGCTTTTAATATACCTTCAGAGAAAGGTAACTACTATAAACTAAGTTTTACAACCATATATGTCATTTGGAAAGGTGAAGTGGGGCAGCAGGATTTTCATGGTCATTTCTGATGGCCATAAATCTGAATGACGGGCCTGTTAGAGTGTCAACTATTTATGCACTGCTGAATGACAGCGAGACCTACAAATCACCTGACTAGAGAACAAACCATAAATAAAAGGTTATACAAATAAAAGAGAATGACTTTGGGGTTTAAAACATGTAGGTATGCTACAACATGCATAATAAGGTAATAAAGCTGTATATTCTTTGTTTGTGCAGGTGTTTTGCTAAAAATCAATGAAAATAATGGTATAAGAGAGGACCATCAAGCTAAAAAAGATTCAACAAGTATTAAAGTTCACCAGGAACCTAAACGGCAAAACATAGGAGAAAAAGAAACATCCACCGTAACCCTGAAATCAGAATTATCTCCTCGTCAAACACCAAAAATCAATGAGGTTGAGAATAAGAACATGTCACCAAAACCCATCATTGCTCCATCAGTGGTGACCCAGAGAACTCCTCCAGGTATTGCCCCACCAAAGACAGAAGCCCAAGATGACCGAAAGGTGTCACCGCCAAACACCAAAGCAAAGATTGTGGTTTTGCCCGACACTATCGGACCGAAGCATACTGAAGCAGTGAATGTAACCCGACCAAGTCAAACCGTACCAAAAACAACTGGGCTGATGGCCCCAGCAATGCCTCAATGTACAGCTTCAGTGGTACACAAGAATACTCCAAATGTCTCTACAGATGCAGTCCAAACATTTCCCAAGACAAGCCTGGGTCCTCCTGTAGCAACTGCGCAGAGTTCCGGAAAATCATCAGTAAATAAACCTACAACAAAAACGTCATCACAAGATCCAACGTTGCTACCACCAAGCCACAAACCGCCAAAAACAATGGGTTTAAATGTTACTACAGCTACAAAAGAGGCTTTCGTGCTTAGACAAGTGAACAGCTGCCGTAACTCCCTACAGAGGTACGGTGAAACAAACAATGGATGCATTGCTTGTCCCTCAATTTCAAATGCATTGTACACAGGGGTTGACTTAAGATAAGAGTCTTTATTAATCCCGAAGGAAATTGTTTCTCCACAACTACAGATACAATGAGATAAGAGAAATAGAAATAAAAATACGATATATTATAAAGTCAACTGTTTTTCATTGCATAAAGGCAGCCTGTATGCAAAAGTGACTATTATAGTCTGTTTATAAACATACAGTACTGTATATTATTATAAATGTTATCTTATAAAGATTACAGGTCCACATGGTATCAGCACCTCTGGCTAAGAAAACCACTGAAGCAGTGGAAGCAGCAAACCACAGTTCAGGTGGAATACAGATTAAAATAACTCCAGCTACAGACAAGAATTCAGTACCGATGAAGAGCCATAACCCTCCTAAAACCTGTTTTAAAGTAATAGGTAAGTAACCTGAATTTGATGACATAACTAAATAACAGGAACATTTGTAAATAATTTGAAAGGAAATTAAGTTCAAGGATTTGTGTAATTAACAGTGACAGTAAATAGTTTTCAGAAGAGGGTAAAATATCCACTGAATGACAATGAACTGTGCTTGTGTGAATTTGTTTTCAAAGGTTAAAGAGGTGACAGGAGGCCTTTAGTATAGCCTGACCTTAGACATCTGAAGTATCCAGACTATGATAATCCTTTGTCCCTGGCACATTATTGTATCATCCACTCTCCTGCAGCTGTTCCCACTCCAACCCAACATGAAGAGCGATATAGATCAGATATCAACACCATTATCATCTCATAGTGATGGCTGACCAAAGATTCCCACTGATTTAGATGAACTCTTGTCTCAAAAACACAAATAACGGTGTCTTTCTGGCTCTTTACAGATGATGTTTCACCTCAGCCTGCACCTTTTGCTCACCGGTTTGTTTCGCTGAAGTCTAACCCTCCACCCAGTGATACCTTCAGTATCCACACCGGAGAAGTCCTGGGAGGGTGAGATGATCCTTTCTGCTTACTGTAACTGTTAGCATTCACTTAAATCCGTTTGTTTTTATCATGTACAATTATTTATTTAGCAGCTTTGACATTTTTTACTAATCTGTATCATCAGTGGTCGCTTTGGCAAGGTACACAAATGTACAGAGACTAAGACAGGGATGAGGCTTGCTGCTAAAATCATCAACACAAGAAATGCCAGAGAAAGAGTAAGTAGACCAGATCTGTTTACATATTTATCATTTTACAAATGTAACTGAAAGCATCTGTGCTTTAACTAGAAGTGCCACAACAAACATGTTGAGCTGGGTAGATTACTTAGAAATGTGTACTAAGTATTAGTAATCAAGGTTACTTAGTACTAATGTATTCTGACTACTGTTTAGGTACTTTTTGATTACTTTGTTACTAATTTGTTTTAAATGTACCATACTGATTGATAAAAACAAAACAAAAAACAGAGAGAAAGAATATATTCCATCTTGAAAAATTAGATTAAACCAGTTTCTAAATAGGGCTTATTGTAAAAGCTACAGTGGGTTTGTGAGTTTTTAAACTCCTGAACACTGAAAATAGAAATAATTTTTTCCTGCAAATGACACTAAACTGAAAATATGCAAATGTGTTTCTGAATAATTAAGTAAATGATTATACTACTTATCATTATATTCAAGTAAATATCTCCTGTCAGATATGTTTGGCTTGCAAAACTGTTGAGGAATCCTTGCATTAATGAACAAACATGAATGTACCTCTACATCTACCTATTTTGTACCTCCCCATCTCTGAGTACATCTTGCTTTCAAACTAGTGCTCTGCTACCACAATTAGTTTTTTTATTACCAACATAACAGTAGCATAATAAACTAGAGGTTATTTGAGACAAACATAAAGACTTGGATAGTTATATTTTTTTATATGTTCAGATTATGGTTTAATTGTGTTTATTTAGTTTCACTAACATTTAAACATCTTGGGTCAATAGTTTTTTTTTTTTGGTTAAGTCTATTATGCTCACCAAAGCTGCACTGGTTGGTCCAAAATAGTAGAAACAAGTTCTATTTTTTTATCTTTAAAATGTATTCCTGTGATGCAAAGGTTTTCAACAGCCATTACTCAGTCTTTATTGTCACATGAACACAAGCACTCACAAAATGCATGATATTTATCCTGATGAAATTAATTTCTCAAGGTTGTTCCTTTTGCTTTCCAGGACATGGCAGTAAATGAGATCCAGGTCATGAATCAACTCAGTCACCCCAATATCCTTCAACTTTTTGAAGCCTTTGAGGTCAAGAATCAAGTTGTGCTCATCCTGGAGTAGTGAGTAGTGAGATCCTTATTAAGCAATAAAACACAGTGGGATGAAGTGCAACATGAAATGACAGATCCTTTTATTCAGTGTGGAAGGAGGTGAGTTGTTTGAGAGGATTGTGGATGAGAGCTGTCTGCTGACTGAGGTGGATGCCATGGTGTATGTGAAACAGATCTGTGAGGGTGTCCAGTACATGCACCAGATGTATGTACTTCATCTGGATCTCAAGGTAAGAGAAACAAAATTGAGTCATGTTGTTCTGTCAGATTTTATTCTTTTATTCTTTATTCACTGAGATTATACGCCTTGAAAAATGTGTAACAGTTTATCACTTTTTTTTTTTCAGCCAGAGAACATTCTTCTTGTTAATCACTTTAGCCATCAGGTGAAAATTATTGACTTTGGACTAGCGAGGAGGTGGGATATATACTATTGTATTGTACTTGTCAATGCATTTTCACGTGTTCAAATGAAGATTAGTGTTGTCAGCAGTTATTTGCACAGAGATGACTTTTGTCATACATACTTTCCAGTGTATTTCTGAATGCGTTAATCCTCTAAGAGTTCAAATAATATAGCTAAGGCTTATTTTTATGGTTCAATTGACTTTTCTCCTCATCTCTCTTTAGATATAAACCACGAGAAAAGCTCAAAGTTTCATTCGGAACACCTGAATTTTTAGCCCCGGAGGTGGTGAATTTCGATTTTGTGTCCTTCCCTACAGATATGTGGACTTTGGGAGTCGTCACATACATGCTGTAAATCACATTGACACACACACACACACACACTCATTTGAGCAAATTTATATATTTGAATTTCAAATTTGCTGTACCACTCCAAAAGAGACATAAACAGGCCTTGATTACAAAATCATTAACTTTGAAAGTGATTTTATACAAATTAGTCACAAAGATTGACTAACAGTCCAGTAAATGTACCGGGAGTGACTCCAAGAACATCAAACAAGTCAGTAAAACAGCATCCAGGGTCACTCAGTCAAGTGCTTATTCTAATTAAAGCAATACCAGTGTTGTGGAGTATTCTGGGCCGCCTCCAAAACAAAAAAAGAAACTTGTGTAACCCTGTTGTTACCCACTGAACAATCGTCTTTGTCAGACGTTGAAATGACATCCCTTGACAAGCCAGAATGAAAGTTTTTATGACGTCTTTTTATGACGTCTTATAAAAAGACGTCATAACTTTCATTCTGGGTTGTTAGGGGATGTCATTTCAACGTCTGACAAAGACGATTGTTCATGTTAAATAAATTCTTGAGTTAGAGAAGCAATAAAAATCAATCAGTCACCTTTATTTATATAGCGCTTTTAACAGTACAGATTGTGTCAAAGCACTGAACCGTATCAAATTGGAGAATAGAGTCTCAGCAATGTATAAAAATCATATTTGATTTCTGTTGTTTTAGATTAAGTGGCCTCTCTCCTTTTCTGGGTGATGACGACAGCCAAACCCTTAACAATGTGCTTATGGGCAACTGGTAGGTTTATAGCGATTGACTACACAACAGAACACAAGTTAGCTTAATTATAAACAACCGCTAGAAAAAAAATCTTATAGTCAACAAACAGCTCCAAGTGAAATCTGTAGTAAAACAACGCCCACTGTTGGATGGTTGTAGGTACTTCGATGAGGATGCGTTTGAGCACGTGTCTGCTGATGCTCGGGACTTCGTCTCCAACCTGCTGATCAGAGAAAGGAGGTGACATTAAAAACACTTAGGTTTAAGGCTGATGATACATGGGGCAACTTTTTGAGCAGTGGTTCTGGGCAACTTTGGGCAATGTTCCCGTCCAACGGGAAGCAGGTGAGACAGGGTAGACCTACAGTATGCAGATAGAAATGTGCTCAGTGGAAAAGGGCCCAAGAAACAAAATTGCCCACAAACTTTTGCCATGTAACATCAGACAAGAGACTAATACTAAGTTTAACTTAATAAATTCATTCATCTAAAATAAGGATAGTGTAATTGTTTACCCAAAAATTAATATTTACTTAAATGTTGCTCTTAGGACATTCAAGATATGTTACTGTATGCATATAATATGCATTACTAGTGCTTTCAAATGATTAATCACACCCAAAGTAAAAGTTTTTGTTTACATAATATATGTTTGTGTACCATGTGTTTGTGTTTATATATATATATATATATATACATATATACATATATACATTTCGGTATAAAGGTGTTTGTTGTTTATTTACAGTGGTCGTCTGAGTGCTACACAGTGTCTCAAACACCCGTGGCTCAACAACATCACAGAGAAAGCAAAGAGCAGCAACATTGTGCTGAAGTCTCAAGTTCTCCTCAAGAAGTATATGGCCAGACGAATGTGGAAGGTGAAATGGAGAGAACACACAATGCTTTACCACTTCAACACTGTTTTAAAATACTAAATGCTTGCTTTCTGTCTTCATTTCTCATTCATCTTCATCCTTCCACCTGCCTCCTTTGTACAGAAAAACTACATAGCTGTTGCTGCAGCAAACAGGTTTAAGAAGATTGGAAGTTCAGGTTCCTTAACCATGATTGGAATCTGAAAGTGTCCTGCTGACGGCGCTCACTATGTGTGATGCACTCTTTTTTTATATTGTGTGCTGCGTTGCCACCCACCTTTCCTATCTGAATTCTCACTGCTAATATAATCATTTAAATCCATCTGTGACATGTAATTAAACTGATGCACAACTGATTAATCGTGATTAATTGCGTCTAAAATAAAGGTTTTTGTTTATATAATATATATGTGTGTACTATGTATATTTATTATGTAGCATATATATATATATATATATATATATATATAAATACAAAAACATGCATGTATATGTTTATGGAAAATGTTATGTTTATATTTTAAAATATGTATATAAAGGCCTTTATAAATTATATGAATGTGAATACATGTAAATATTTTCAAAGTATATACTGTATGTGTGTGTATTTATATATACATAATACATTTATTATTTGCGATTAATTTGATGGGATGAATAATTTGGCAGCACTGCAAATTGAATTGAATTTCCTTTTAGCATCACATTATTGAACTATAATTGAAGAATCATCTGGCAGAGAAAAAGAATGTAAGAAAATGCTGTTTCTCTTCAACAGAGTACGGCTTGCAGCTGATTATTCATATATGTGTAAAGTATATAATAGACAAAGACCAGTGATGCAACGTAGAATACTGGTGACTTTTGTCATGTTTTGTGAGGTAGGGGTTAGACCATCAATAGGAAGTAAAAACAGGATGTTCAAAAACAGTGTTGTATACAGTAATGTAGTGCATAGGAACCCGTCTTTGAAAACACATTCATGTCATTCTTTCACTGATGAAACACTTCTGCCTTTTTTACTGGCAGTTTTAAGTTATGGGTTAAATAAACAATACGCCCATTCAAATTTCACGTGTCCAATCTTTTAAATGCTACATTAAAACAAAAGGAAACAAAACACTTAAATTGGTTAAATATTAGTTATGTACTTATGAACAATTGTTCAGCTTTGCAGAGCAATATATTTCCATTCACTTCCACACAATCACACATGGGGGAAAGACTTTGAGATCCCCCCCCCATTCCTTTGTGTCTAAAAAACAGAATCTCAGTGGAATTTCCCTAGAATTGAAATTGCATCATTGCTGATGTCATCTACATGACTGCTGAGCTTAGGTAAGAACAAATGCTGATAATAAAGTCTAAAAGTCATTCATGTTTGTTACAGAATATACATTTTAAGAAAGGCTCTGATGAACTTTTAACAGAATTCCCTTTCCATGACTGCTCAAGGTTGGCCTCCTTCATGATGTATTTCATTCATTCCTGTGTATTAATTTTTACAGAACACAGCAATAATGCAATGAAATTATATTATATCACAGTGGGTGTGTAACAGTAAAGATTAAGGTAATGATTTATAATCTTTGCTGGCATCTTCAATATGTCAGATGATATTTGCATGACTATAATAAAATGATCTCATATTAATTGTAGTTAGTATAACAAACAACATGACTCTAGCACATTTATTAGTGATACGATTAGTAATATTATAAGATAATAGATACAATAATTATGTGATGTCAAATCTAAATATTAAAATATCAAATGTACAAGCTGTTTTTGTCTTTTTTAGACTTAATACTGACACGTAATAGTGTAAAATATTGTGTTACCTGATCACACTCATCCATATAATATACTTTAGAAATAAACAGAAAAATTATATATTTATTATTCTTAACTTGATTGACAGCTGGTCGTGTTATGTCAACGTGAGGGAGCGACCTCTTCATCTAGAATCAAAACAGCTGATGATAAAAAGAAAAGTGTTGTGTAAAATCTTTTTAATTCGTTAAAATACTGAGTGCACATTTACAATGCGACGCTGTTGCTGTCAATACATTTAACCATTATGTACTGTTGAACTGTTTTAGGCAATTTAATCAGTGGATGGATATGAACGAGAAGGTATGTTTAAGAGGCATGGATGTCTGCGAAGGTTCTCTGTAAGTGTGTTCTGCATTTCAACATCGGTGGTCCGTTGTTTTTAAGCAAGTCTGAGCACAGTTAGAGTAACGTTACACCGATGATTTCTGTACTAGGCTGAGCCTCTTGTGCAGTAAGGGGTGGAGTGGACTTAAAGGAGGGGTCACATTTACACAGTCGACTTCTCATATCCGTGTGCTGTTTTCTTGAACAGATAGCATCCGATTTTCCACTCTACAGGTGTCCTGCAGGCCAGACTTGACATTTTGACCAGAGGTAAGCGTTTTTATTTCTCGCCGATGTTTTTCTCGACGGGCGCGCGATACCTCTCATTTAAAACCTAACGGAAATTTTTCGAGGAAACTCAAGATTTAAGCTAATGTCTCAGTTTCGCTTATAAGGAGTAGTCTACCCGTTGGTTGTTACCTTAAGTAATGAGTTCTTAACTGGAAATCCGCAAAATTACACGCTTGGTGTAATTTAGTTAACCCAGTGAATAGTCGCATTGTTTCCTTTCCTTTGCGATTTTCTTGTGTCGTAGTTTGAATTTCAAGTCTTTCCTGAAAGAGCGAGGCCCTAGAAGTCAGTCTTGAAAACTTCAGACATTGTGGTGTTTTTTTTTAACAGTCGGAACCTGTGTTTTATTAGACTTAAAATACAATCATGTAAAGCCTTTCTAAAGTTAAGTATTTGGTTAAGAAACGAGTAGTTTGCATAACACACGAGGACGCGTTAACGTTACTGTTGAGCGACGTCATACTCAGAAACTGTATTTACATTTTTATAAATTATATACCTCTGGATTAGCGAGTTAAGAAACGTGTCACGAAATCCAACTTGACCGTTAAGGTTTACAGTTGCTAAAAAACAACACAACTAACGTACACGGTGGTGACTAATAATCTCGTGACTGCAGTCCTGAGGTAATAACAACAGTTTCACCTTTCTAACAGATTTACTTGGTTCCTTGTTACTTAAGACATTAGCATTTCTACGGTTTAATTTTACTTGACTAACTTATTGGTCTGGTTAAAGAGAATGAGGAGTGCTATTATATTTGTCCTTAAGGTCCAAACCCCAGCTGTTACCTACATTTATTTGATTTAGTTTCATATAGCCTGTGAATAATAATAGTAATAAAAACATGGTTAATGTTTTGTTTGTGTCTTGAGTTACTATCCAGCGATAATTTGTTCTGTAAGAACTAGCATCACTCACTGGACGACAAATGATTCAAGTAATTTTGTGATGTTAGCCAGAAGAGCATCTCCTTGTCCACCCCGGAAATTCTTGGAGGAAAAAAATCTGATCTATGTATCTGTTTATTTACACAGTTGTCTTTTTTTATCACTGTGTAATCTTTCACATTTTTTATTCATCTTTATTCTTGCCCTTTGACATTATTTTAGTTTTTTTAATTCATTTATGGTTTTTTTTAGTTACTTGAAAAGAATACTTGGCTTTCGGTCAGTACACTGACCTATATATTGATTCTGTATTTTAACCTTTTTAGCAGGTGTTACTGGCAGTGGGTGTGGACGTTTACTTTCATTTATGTGTTTTTACCTGTGTTTTTCCACAGAATAGCATCATGGCTGTAGAAGGTGGAGCAAAATGTATCAAATACCTGCTCTTTTTCTTTAATTTCATCTTCTGGGTGAGTTATAAGATAATACCTGTATTATTTCACATCACATTTTGCATTAGCTATTGCATGTGTTATAACTGCTGACTGAGTTTATTGTTGGCTTATTGCATGTTATCTGGAGGATTTATTGTGAAAGATTTACGCGAAACACTTTCCTAATCACCCTTTTTTACAATTCATGCTTCTTGGCATTGACTTTAGTTCAGTGAATGACTTTAAAGTAAAAAGGAGAAATAAAATGGTCACTTTTTTCTTTACTTCTCCTATAAGTCTTGTGATATTCCTCCTCCCACTCTTAAAACCATAGTCACTATGACACACAGTTTTGCCAGGAGTTAAACTGAGTTTTTAAAAAAAGTCCTTTTCTAGTGACTCAGAGTAGAAAGCCAAAAAATGTCACAACGTTCAGGAATACGTGTTTCCTGGCTTTGTCAGATGACAGAAATACAGTCATTTACTGTTAGGAGCATATGGTCAAACATGGCTGCTTTCAAAGACCAATCACTCACAAGCAGGGGTTTGTTTACTCAGGAACCGGGCAAACCTTTGCGTTACATGCCTAAAACTAATGAGAATGTTGTGCTGCATTTAATTTCAGTTAATTGCCATGCTAACTTGTGGATAGACACCATTTCAAGGCGTAAAATTAAAGCGTGCTTAATGCAAACGTGTGGTTTTGTTGTTAACACTTCGCTGTTAGTTTACTTTGGGGACTAAAGTGTTTATGGCTGTCCTTCAGCAGCTCGCTGATAATGCAGGCTTCCTTTTAGGTCACGGAAAATAGCACTCACTTTATTCCAGCAAGTTTGTTTGATCACACGGCGCACTGTTTCTCATGCATTCATCTTGTGCTGTTGGTGTTGACATTGTTTGGTGTCTAAGCATTCCCTAGAGTAAAGGTACACAACACGCACTCTGTTTAAAGCATAACATGAGCTTTTAGTGGTATGTTTTGTAAAAGAAAAAAAAAAAACATTCTTGCATCTACAGCGCTCTATCCTTCAGATAGAGTCATGTATGAGCCGACGGCTTGTTTTTCGTTCACATGTACTCTGATGGGGATGTACACAAGGCCACAAGCTCATTTTAACACCTATATCATATATGCTTTCTGTTAGACGGGCACGCTGAAAATAGTTTCTGTTTCTGTATAACAATATTTTTAATTTCCCAAAGTACATTTGAACATTATTATGTATAACATAATTCTTGATGTTGCAATTTCAGTGGCCATTTTAAGCATTTTCTGGGATTCGCCTCACCTCATTTTAGTTTGAAGTTTTATATAATTATATAAATAT
Organism: Enteromius afrohamiltoni; assembly: GCA_034779775.1. Taxonomy (NCBI): domain Eukaryota; kingdom Metazoa; phylum Chordata; class Actinopteri; order Cypriniformes; family Cyprinidae; genus Enteromius; species Enteromius afrohamiltoni. The sequence continues at coordinate 13,828,970 of JAUYWG010000061.1, forward strand.
AGGATGAGGAGTGTAATTATAATTTAAATAAATCATTAGTGGCACAAGAAATATTAGTTATGGTGTTCATTGACAGTGTTGGGAGTAACGCATTACAAAAGTAATATATTACAGTAATAAATACTTTTTGCTGTAACGCAGTAGTGTAAGGCATTACTAATCAAGTTTCAGTAATATTCTACTCGGTACATGTTCAGTAATTCTTGCGTTACAACACACTCTTAGCCCAAAATTTTTATTGTTAAAAAAACAGCAAGACACAAGATATTAACATATAAAAAATGTCGGAAGTCAGCTCTATTTTCTGTTCATTGTCAGTTATTATCCATGTGTGCTGTACAGGTTTGTAAGTCAATACTAAATGACAGCTTCTAGTACATACAGTATGTGTAGAGCGATTTATTTAATTCATCTCGTTCTCGCTGGCGTAACCTTGTATGTGTGACGTGGTCAAGTAAAGGCATGTTTAGGGCAGAGTTTACAGGAGTGTCGTGAGGGTACTGGCCCAGCAGTGGAAAGAGTGGCATGAGTTCATTCTCTGTTCCAGGTCTGAGGCTATTAGCTTCATCCGGCTCTCACTGGCCAGTAGCACAAGCCCATCTTTTTTTCCTTTTACCAAAAACAGCTCTTAACAAGAAAATTAACAGAAATGAACTCATATATAAATACAAAAAGCTTTAAATGACCACTTAACAAAACACAAAAAAGTAGAAAACAAAAACTCTGTCATTATAATTGTATAAAGATGACTCAAGGTGCATCAGAGGAGATGGCGGGTTTAAAAACAGTAAATTTGTGGAACTAAAGTAACTTTCCCAGGGAAATTTCATTGTGTCTTTACTGGACATTGTATCACATGGAGATTCTTTAACTGAAACGTTTGAAAGCAGGAAACAAGGGATCTGATGTGTTATAATAAAAAAAATGTAAATAGTAGTGAAAAGTTTCTGTTCCTTTTAGATTTCTTGATACAAAACAAACATACAGCCATTAACAATTCCAGAGAGTTTTAGAATTTCAGTCTGGTTTAATTGCTTTGCAGCAACAACATTTTGAACAAAAAATCTCTTATCTCTTATGATCTCTTATATTTCTCTGAAAGTAAGAGAAATGTAAAAGTCTAAGTTGTATGATTGATCTTTCTATTTGTGACTGCATCATGTGACTTAACGCATATAAGTATCAACATTCTTTGACGCATTCATGTAAAAAAAAAAAAGGAGAAGAAGAAGCAAAGGCCAAGCGGAATATGGTATGATAATAGACAATTAAACACCACTCCTTATTTGGGTCATTGTCATCTGTTTCTTCAATGATAGACACTAGTGGCAGTTTCAACGTATATCTTTATTTCACTCTGGAGAATTCATCCTCCTATTGTTTTCTCTTTTTTAGAAGTTTTGTTCAGGCACCTGCTGCTACTTATTACCCTCAAATATTTACATGGGTGTTGCTTTGTATGTTAGCCGGATCAGTATAGTCATAAAGGTTGATCTGGGTTGTTGACTTGCTGCGAGACGCCCATACAGCCTTCATTTGTACAGCGACATAATACGTATTACTAAACATCCTTTACACTTTGCTCAGCTGTGCCGATCAGTCCTACTTTCCTTAAGAGACATTTACACAGTACTTTATCTGTGTGATAATGATAGTGCGTAACTAATTTCATGACTGCTGACAAACTTTACATAGCATTATGAATAGATATTTCAAGACAAGCCATTACTGTACTGAAACTGGCAAAGACTCTCATTGTTCTAATAACTTACCCACACCTAGTTACAACTCCCTTTTATTTTTCTCTTTATTAACACTAACCTCATTAAGTCAAAATCAGAGTTAGGGACCAGAATAATGAAATAAGTTAGGGAACCAGTTATTTTCTTTACATCTTTTGCAGAATACAACACATAAAAATGAATATTAAACATTAATAATTGAATAGAAAAGATAGGGTTACACTTTATTTTAGTTTCACGTCTACCTATAGAGAAGTACTGCATTCTTCATATCTCCAAAAAGTCTTTAGTTTTATTATATTTATAAGATACGGCTTTATGATTCTCCCCTAAAAAGCAGAGCTTCTGGTGGTGTGCTGTGTGGGTGGAGCTTAAGAGTGACGAGCACTTGTGGCAATTGCCAACAAAACACAGACATGAGACTTAAGCGTGATCTCGCTCTCTCTGATCTATGCCTGCTCGGGCTTGTGCTTCCGGGAGAAATACCCATATAAGAAGTTCCTTTCTTAACCACGTCTTGAAGACAAACAATAAAAATAAAAAAACTTACAAAACTTGTACATACCCGGAAGTAAGATGTTGGCACATAAATACTCGGTCATATGTCCAAATAGTTTTTTGAGACTTTGTCCATGCGTAGCATGAGAATCCATCTTATAACAGTGTAAACAACTCTGAATGCATGAAAGTGCATTCTACCCCCCTTTAAGGTGTTAATATTACAGTGCAATAATAAAGTCACTGCTTTTCACACTTCCTCTCTCTGTCTTTCCTCCCTAGCTGTGTGGCCTGGCCTTAATAGTTCTGGGGGTATTGGCTAAAGTTTCCATCAACACCATGGCTTTCCTTAAAGGAAACTCTGGGGCTCCTCTAGTGCTCATAGTGGTGGGAGTCATCATCTTCTTCATCGCATTCTTTGGCTGCTGTGGAGCCTGGAAGGAGAATCAGTGCATGGTCACCATGGTATGGATAAAAATGTGCATGTAATGAGTTTCCAGTAAATGTAAACCGATCAGCGTTCAGACAGTTTTAATGGGTAGGGTTGCTTCAGCTGTTTGCACTAGGGGCTAAAATTTGTTTGCACCATTTGTTCTTAATGCTAAGTATTAGATAACAATCTCATTGTAAACAAAATGTTAGTCACCAAATGTGACATTACATTTACCCTTTTATAGCTTTCAAATTTGTAAAGAAGTAGTGTTTCTAATCTATAAGGTTTGTTTTGATCTTATTTTACCTCATACAGCAGCAGGCTGTCATTTCTTAGATTGCTTTATTTATTTCCCCACATTTTATCCCAAAAAAGATTAATTACATACATTATTTTTTTTTGTGCAGTAGTTTTATCTGTTATTCATTTTCTAATTTAAATATTTTAATATTTAATTACATGTTATATATTTAAATATGTTAATATATTATGTGTGTAAAATTAATTAGGAGCAATTAATAATACTCCTAATAAGAAAAATATAGGGGGAAATGTAAATGATACAGGGGAATAAATGTTAAAACATTAACATGTAAATGTGTGCAAGCGGACATGTGGTTGGCTAACTGGAACATGACATTCATATGTGGGGGTTTTAGTGGTGTAGCACACTAGTATTAAAGTGCACTGCAGAAGAGATTGAGGTTAACAATAGATTATCTTGCATAGATGACTTATTCACATCATGAAATCAACGTCCTGTTTCATTAAAGAAAGTCATATTTTCATTTAAAACCCCACAAGATTTTCTTGAGATGCTGATTTATGACACACAATTCATGTGGTCTTCACAAGACATCCAGACTTAAAACTGTGGCATGTATAGTCTCAGAGAAATTCACTTAACTATAATGCCCTTATATGAGGCTGCAGGGTTTAAGAGGTTAAATATTGGCCAAGTAACTTGGTACACATTTACATTATTACACTTCATCCAGGCTATATTTCCACTAACTTGCCACTGATGGTTTTGTTTATATTACTGCAGCATGTTTTTGTTGACATGGTCAACACATGGCGAACGGGTCAAACCAGATTCCTTTTTATACAGCACTTCAACTGAAGAATACATGTGTATCTGCGTATTTGACTAAGACTGAAATTAAAGTTACAATGAACTGGTGCCTCAAAATATGCCATTGTATACCTACACAAAAACAATACAGCACCTAACATCTCTTAATAAAATCATTAAAACCTTTGAAATGCTGTTCCTTCACCTTTATCACTGACTTTTCCTTTACTCTCTCCTAGTTTGCTGTTATTCTCTCTCTCATCGTCATCACTGAAATTGGAACTGGCATCGCTGCATACGTCCTTCGTGGGAAAGTGAGCACTTTTCTCATTGCCACTGAATTTTTATTCATCCGTTTCCTAGTACCGTTTGGCTAATAATGATTTCTCTGCAGCTCACTGATCTGCTGAATGACGGCTTTAACAGTATGATCAAAGGATACAATGAAACTGAAAAACATGATGCCATGAATACCATACAGGAAAATGTTAGTAAACCCATACCTCTTACATTTTGGATGTGCTGCTTTTCTAAACAATTAAATGTTAATCGTGAAGTTAAATATGAATTTGTACTGTATTTCTTTTAGTTCAAGTGCTGTGGAGGAAACTCCTCTGATGATTGGTTGAAATCAAACGTCTTACCTAGCGGTTCAGTCCCAGACAGCTGCTGTAGAAATGTCACTAAGAATTGTGGTGATAAAGCTATGCACGATGCCAGCAAAATCTACACAGAGGTAAGACTTCTGTACTGTGGCATTTTTACACAGAATGCCCTCACATCTAAAAATTAAAGTTGAAATGTACCTTCTTTTTGTTGTTGTGAAATAACATTGGTTTAAATTGTTTATTGGACAGAATATGTGCATTTTAAGCACTTAGGTTTTGTTTTTGTGTTTGTTTAACAGGGATGTCAGCCCGCTCTGGAAAAGCTTCTAAAGCAAAGCATCCTGTGGATCGCTGTGGGAGCTCTGGTCATTGCATTCGTGCAGGTAAGACCTGCAAGATTGGTTTTCCTATTATATGCACATCGAAGCATCCCCTTCTTCGTTCACTAACCAATAAATCGTTTTCTCGTAGATCACGGGCATTGTGTTGTCTTGCATTCTGATGCGAGCCATCCGCAGCGGCTATGAGGTCATGTGATCACATCTAGTGACAACACTTCATCCATATCAGCCCATCACTTAAAGCTCGTAGAGACTGTTCAGGTGTTTTTAAAACTATTATATAAATGGCAATTATTTTCCCCCTTGCTGTGTAAGTTGGCAGTACTCATTTTCTTTGAGAATTAAATATCTATGACGTCTGTGCTTCTGAGACTAATCCAGTAGATCTGTCTCCTGTTAAGTCTGTGATTTATAATTTAGACATTATTTTTAACTTAATCTGTACTGCAGTGATATTCCTTTGGGTTATAGGACAACAATCAATTACTGATATGCCAAATTTGATACATTTATAGAACCGTTTGTGTCAAAAAAGAATAAATAAAATGTTCTAAACAAGCTTGTCCTTGTCTTAAATATAAAGAAGGTAAATCAGTGCTACTTTGACGAGGGATGCAAACAGAGACCATCAAGTTTAAAGTCTTTTCATATTGTATTGAATATATACTTTACCACAGAACCACACAGCATTCCATTTATGTATAAAAACAAAATAACGCAACTCATTTGGCAACATAAAGATAATGGCATAAACTGCACCGTGTTTTTACCTGTGTTCTTAAGTAAAAGGCACCTGTTAAAAGGCTGAATAAGAAGATTTCAGAACTTGACTACGCTTAATAGGACAGGAACAAGGTTCAATATTGTTTCTTTAGAACTCAAAAATAAATAACAGATGTAGTTAAAGTATATGCTGCATTATAGAACATAGCTTAATAATATATTAATGAATACACTTTATCTCCATTTTTTTTAAAGCCTGAAAACCTGCTTTTCGGTTTTGACATCAAATTTACATCATAAAAAATGGTTATTTGTAGTAAAACAATCTTAGAGAGAAAATGGAAAAATGAATACGATACTTGTCAGTGCAGGTTTTAAACAAAGGTAGAAAAAGGCTCAAAATTCAATTCACAAATGACTGTGCAGGAACAAATGCTGTTAGTAAAACAAACGTTCAGAATGATAATGTTTCAATATTAGACCAATAAGGTTTAATTCCAAATGGATGCATTTGGCCTATGCTCAGTGTGCTTTTTGTCTCAGATATGGTTAGAACCTCTCTCAGCGTAAATGTACATCATTAATTACACACCCTGTCTGCATGGAAAAAAACAACCTCCAATTTCAGAATCCAGATGACATCTTTCAATGACCATGGCACCCTATCTTTTGCTTACTGAAGTAAACAAAATGGGACACATCTTAAAGAAACACGTTTAAAGCATGACAGCCCCTTTAGGGAATAATTCCCTCGTTATGACAGTAACCTGCAACTAAGCCAAAAGTAAAAAAAAAAGTTTGTTTTACTATTTGCATTTGCATACACGAGTCTGTTTGTTCCCGCTGTGTTTTGCTTTTGGGTGTGCTGTAGGATGATCAGTCATCAAGTTCCTCCGGAGGTCAGTGGCGTTGGCGTTTAGGGAAGTTTACAGTTAGCAGTACCATACAGTGCAGATAGAGGGAGGTCTCGGACTCTGGTCAAACAGGAAGGGAAGGAAAGGGGATTCCACAATGAATGTGCACCACAGTAACAGTCAAGCCAGTTTCAAAAGAACAACAGTGGTTTCCTGTGCTATTTGTTCATGGCGTTTAACGCAAATGCTGCCGACCAATTAAGAAACATTCAGGATATTTTAAAAGAAAAGTTAAGAGCACATCTGTAATGAGGAATGTTAGTATGGTAGTTATTATCCCATGCTTTCATCAAGTACTGTTTAAATTTGGGTAAAAAATAAATAAATAAAAGAGTTAAACGAAGTACAGTTTTAAAAAGCAATTACTTTTGGTTCATTTGTGACACTGAATTGTAGGATACAATATCCTGGGCAATACACTCAGTTGTTCACTAGCCATTTTATATAGTCTACAGCGAATGTGCATGCAGAAATGTTGCAATGAAATCTTGTTTAAATATGCATATATCAATTGTATGCAATTATATCTGAACCCTGGTAAAGCCAGGTTACAAATTCTTATTTCATAAGGCTTGTATACCTTTGAGGTGTGTTGAGAACTGCAACCACTGTGTGAGCCACTCCCGGCACTGTCCTGGACTAAGGCGGTCTGGATTCAGCCCTCTAACGTAACAAGCCTAGCAGATGTGATATTAAATATTATACAAACTAAATCAAAGAATTATTACAATTTACAAATACTATTACAATGAAAATATTGCTAAAGTACTGAAAAATAAAAATAATATTTAATGACAAAAATAAAAATATAATTATTTAAAGTGTTTACTATTACGAAGTTCAAAAATCTTATTTAAAAAAAGTATTATATAATTATCATCAAAATATTTTACTAAGTAAAGGCCGCTAATGGAATGGTACAGGCGTAATGAGGAGAGACCTCCGACCTCTCTGAGCTCTGTGTCCTTTAACTGATGCAAGCCTAATTGAGCAATGGCTCGGTCAAGCTGCATGAGTTCTAAGGCGTGGCTGTTCAAGCGTTGACCAATCCAGAAGCTTGGGAGGCGGGGCGTCAGAAAGAGCAGAGAACAGAGGTGTCTCTGCAAATATATTTTAAACATGACTAAGACCAAGTACATTTGAAGTGAAGTTCATCGTTAATTCTAGCTCATCATTTGGAGCTCACCTTCTGATCTGCATACATTCTATTGATACCCAAAGGAGGTCCAGAGAACAAAGTTCTCACAGCATGAACATCAGCCACCACAGGATGGATTCCACTTCGGACCTGCAGACACACATTTATCATTTTTTATACGTTATGTTATATACATTTAATTATATAATTAAGTCAAAATCTGTATAAAATAACTGACAAGACTATGTAAGACTATGACATAACGTAAAATAATGAATCGGCTCAGGCTACCTTACTGCAGAGCTCTGTAAGGCAGCTTTTTAGTCGTCCGTCTTGAACCAATGCTGATGTGCTCTCCATCCCTTTGACTATAGCCCAGTGGTGCTGGGCTCTCTGGGTATGATACACCCCCTGAAACTCCACCAGCTGCTGTGGGGTCCAGAAGTGCCGGATCAGAAGCTGGCGAGGATAGAGGTACCTAGAGGATGCAGGCATATGATCAGCTAGGCACTAACACTCCTCACACTAGGGCTGGGCGATATATATCGAGCGTTATATTACGCGCATCTCATTACTAAAGCCGGTCCTTTGATTAGCGCTAAATCTCCGTCAGATGTTTTTAAAAGGAACGCCAGTTTATGAACAGAGCCGTACATCACTGAGAAGCTACGCGTTAGTTTCGCGGGTGATTCAATGGCGCAGCTTCTCAGTGATCTACGGCTCTGTGTATATGCTGGCGTTCCTTTTAAAAACAGCTGACGGAGATTTAGCGCTAATCAAAGAACCGGCTTTACTGACGAGATGCGCATAATATATCGTTCGATATATATCACCCAGCCAGCCCTACCTTTACACCATTTAATAATAATAATATATTTTAATAATACTGTGTTATTTAGATTTAAAAACTACTCAAAAAAGTACTATGTTGTAAAATAAAAAGCTGAGTATTTAAGTATGAAATTGTACAATTTTAAAATCACTTTTTTGTTTTAAAAATCACAAAATTACTTTTTTATATTGTATCAATATATAACAAATTACGTCCCTGAGGATGAAAGTATCATTGGATAAATGAATGGAAGGGTAACACACAAGGGAGACATTCAATATTCAAGCAGTGCAAAAGACAAAACACTAAATATTCAGCAGAGTATGATAAATACTTACATAAGGATGAAGACCAGGTAGTTGGCAAAAGGAGGTATTGATAAGATGACCAATGGAACGGCTTTGATTAAGTCCCTGCGCACCTGAAAACAAAAATGTTAATGTAATACAACACCAACTTATAACACCAATATATCCCATAAATGTCTGCTTCAGTTCTTTGACCCACCTGCCTGATTTTCTCCATATCACAGTAAGGCAAATTCTTGTACTCTGTTCTTTCACTGACCATGCGGGCTACGATTCTTCTCACTTCTTTACCATCCTGTAACAGGAGCCGGAAACCTAAATAGAAAATCATAAAACCTATATAATAACATATTTGCCAGTGATGGTTTGAGGACCAAAAAATCTGTAATAATTTTAAGACTTATTAACTACTCTGACCTCTCATAAAAGTTTGATAGAGAACATAAAATCGTGGAAAACGACGCTGCAGGAATCTCTCATATTTCTCACTGGCCCATTTCACACCGGACATGACGCTTCGACCAATCCCATGCCTGGCTTGTGAAGGAGAGTAGTGTCTAACGAACCACAAACTACTACACAGACAGACATAAAAACAAACATACAAATAAATACACACGTGTGATGTCACAGGGCAGGGCATGTACTGTATTTCCAGATGCATGCATACCAATGCATTTTTTCTCTGGCCAACAGCTGAAATGAGGATAGACAAGGATACATATTTCTCTTGGCTCCATTTGTATTATTTATGATGAAACATCATCACCAGTATCATTTTATAACGAGTCTATATACAAAATCAATGTATGGTATGATACCCACCGCCGACATGTGATCAGTCGCTCTGAAATTGTTATAAAAAGTACCTTGGTTTTGTGGAAGCCAGTCTAGGTGTGCAGAGGCTTGCTTTGACCCCGACAGGGCGTTTTCCGAACAGTAAGACCAATGAAGCCCCGCGGCATACCCCTCTATAGGACAGCGCCATCTTGTACTGAGCAGCTGACATTTGAACGTGGGCGTGTCTTCAGGGAATGGAATGCGGCCTTTGTTTCTACTCTCTGCGATTGGCTGCTTCAATAACCGCATTTATCATAACCAATGCGCACCAATATTTTGTGCCGATGGATACCGTAGTATTTGTGTGATAGGAGTCTTCCTTTTAAAAAAATGACAAGTCTTCTCCAAATTAATTGGAGTATTGTATGTTAATGATCCCTCATGTTTAGAATAGTCTGTAAGGCTGTTAAAATAAGTCCGTTTTTTTCATTTGTAATTGTTTCCTCTAATGTTCTTTAATTGTTTTATTATGTTATGTTTTATTTTATATAAATCAGTTAAACTAGTTTTTGTTGACAGTGGTCAAAGACAATATACTACCCTTAACTCTTGCAGCGGTATATAATTATGATGCAATAATGACGAAACAAATTAAGGTTTTTAAATAGTGCATCACGTGACATTTCACATTCACAGACGGTCTTGATTGGGGAGGGGAGCACATACCTCACGGTTACAAAAAACAAGTTGTAAGTATTCTGACAAGATAATGCCACTTAAAAGAAGTTAGAAAGTAAAGTTACTGCAAGCTGTGATTTTTATTTTTTAAGGAAAATTGCAAATGTTTTTGATCGAATGGACTTTTGGAGCTCTGCGGTTTCCGTCCTTTTTAAACCGGGCCGCTTTTCTACAAATCAGTGTGTGTTTTAAAAAATGTTTTTTTTTAAATTTAGGGTGACCTTTTATCAAAGCCAACGGAGCCCTCAAGGCTGAGAAACCTAACGCTGGCCAGATCTCCTGAAGGAAGCAAGCATGTCCACTTTTAGATTCGGGAGTAGTGTTGGTCCGTCTGGAGTAAACTCTGAAAACCAACAGCAAAGCTGGAATGACGCGACCGGTAATGTTTTTTTTTTTCGAGACCGGTAATGTAGCAGCCCGATTTTCTATAGGCCTTACTCTTTTCAAGTCACAAAATGATAGTTAAGCATGTCTATCTAGGATAGAAAAACCAATAACAGTAGCGAAGTGGAATAGAAAACGCGCTGGGAGAGCAGCAGCGTCATGACGGCGGCTCTTTGTTTCCACAGGTGAAGACGCTGATGACGCCAGTGACCCCAACAGGATTGTGCAGTGCCCTTATGACAAAAACCACCAGATCAGGGCCTCTCGCTTTCCTTTTCATGTTCTCAAGTGCAGGAAGGTGAGTTATGGCATTTGCTACCATTTCAGTAATAATTACTGAAACTGTAAAAACGCAGTCTTCTTGACACTGGTGTTATGAGAGCTATAAACCTTCTTATTTAGAACCACCCCAAACTGGCCAGCGAACTCAAGACCTGCCCCTTCAATGCCAGGCACTTGATTCCCAAGCATGAGTTGTCTCATCACATTGCAAACTGTGAAGACAAGAGGATGCTGAATGCTGAAGATGGTTGGTGTTGTGTGTTTGAATATGGGCTGTTAATGTAATCATTCATCTCACTCTGCTTGGGGAGAGACTCCTGTTGTGTTATTTGGATGAAAACGATACGGGGGGATCTGCATTCATCCAAAAAGCCAATCAAAACTCATTTAGAGACCTCTGTATAGCCTTGTTTGAGTTTTTCAGTGAGTGCACTTCTTGCACTCTTGTATGTTTTGGATCTATGCACCTTTTTATAGGATGAATGTTTGGTGCTATGACATGTTCCACATGTTATTTATTTTCTATATTTGTTTAGGACATGTAGAGCTGCTGGAGAAGTTCCAGGTGCCTGTTAACAACTGGACAAACCCTTCACCCAATGAAGACTGGGAAATGGGTCTGTGACCTGATGAATTTATGCTAGGTTTTTTGTATACTAGGCTTCTATTGTTTGTGGTGGCATTGCCACTTTGCCTTATTTAATATGTATAGTTTCTGCATTCTGTATTTTGATTTTGGCTTAAATGAATAAATAACTGCTTTATGGTTGATTTGGTCTTTTGGGGCTATGATTGCAGAAACTGATGATGCTGCTGCTATGTTTGTCTGGGGTGAATCCAACAATCAGCTTGCCCAAAACAAGTGAGTCCTCATGTTCTTTTCCTTTTTTGGGTAAAATAACCTTACCATAATGTTTTGGTTGCAAGTAACCAAGTTAAACCACTAGGAGTGCTTGTAGTTATACCTGCATACACATTTTCTGACAAAATGGGGCTGAAGTGGTTTTTGTTTTACATACATCTGCACTCATGTTTTTGTTAGGCCAGAGCCGTCGACCACTATCAGTTTATCCGATGGACTTCGGGCTCCACGGACTCTTCCATGGAAACTCTGTAAGCACACTATAACACCATTTATTTTTTCACCAGGGTTTTTTCGCTTGTAAAGAAGTCTGCTCTTCTATGTGTGGGTGTTGCGTACACTCCTGTAGATGGCAGCAGCAGCATGAGCTGATTCAAGAAGTCCTGTGACATTTTCAGGGGCAAGTTGCATAAACGGCAGCTACGTTGAGACCCTCTCATGAACTGGTTTCACAAACCAGTAGTAGACCAGGGAAAACCAGTGTCTCTTCAGATTCACAGTCCAATTAGGAATGTGCGATATTGACAGACTTTTATTTTATTTTTTCCATAAGTGATATTGATAAGACAACATTTTGCTGTGTTGTTGTGTTGGTATATTAAGTACCGCTCCGGATAACCGACAGTGGAAGAACACGCTGTAAATGTGCACACACACTAGTTTAGACTTCACATAATGTATGCGAGCGCTCTAGTGGTGTTTTGATTGATCTTTGCAAAATACTGATAATGTCAAATCACACATTAAAACGATTCCAATTTTACAGATGAGATATCACACACCCCTAAGTCCAATCTTTTTTCATTCATGAAGATATGACCTGTCTTTATGGGGAGGAAAAAATAGGTGTCTTATAGTTTAAAACTAGCGCAAGCTGTTTATGCAACCTGCCCTTGGCTGTGAGTATGTAACGCTATTATCATTTTTCTCACTACCTTTCACCCTTTCCCTTTTTATTTATTTTTTTATTTTAAAACAAGGATATCACCACTGGATGGACTTCACCGGCTGATCTTACTTATTTAATATTTTGGACCAAGTTCTAGCCTAACTTGTTTAAAGTCTACTTTATATTTTAAAGTTTTTAATTTTAAAGTGTTGTGACGTTTCCCTTTTCCTATTTTCTACAAGTTAATACGCTGTCTATAACTGCTTATGTTCCTTGTGTAGAGATGCTCCTTCTTAAACCAAAGACTAGCATGCCATATAAGGAGAAACCATCAGTGCCTATCTTTCTGGACTGTTTGCTTTGAGCTTTTTATACAAGAGATAATTTGATGTGTTTGATTCATTAAAGATTTTTGAAGTGAATACCTCTATTGAATTTAATTTTTATTTTTTAAACCCATACACAGCTGCTAAAATGCATCCAAATACTTCTCTTGGGAGTTTGATGCATTCAGCTTCTTTTTTTTTTTTTACTTCAGATTTGTCAAAACTGTTTGGGACATTTATTAGCTTAATTTAAAACCATTAAATGGCTGTTATGTGCACATTATGTTTAGGCTTCAGTTTGTACAGCTTGCAGAACAACACTGAGCAAGATCTAAATTGTTTTTACATGCAGAATTCTTTAAAATGAATCCATTAGTACATTAAGTTTTAGATTACCAGATTGATAAATGCTGTAAATTGTAGCTTTGAGCTTTTGAAAATGTTCTTCCTGTTCCATTTTTGATGGTTTAATTACCGCCATTCTTGTATTGGAGGTTCATTTTAGTTATTAGATCGTTATGTTCTTGCGCAAAGTGCTTTGAGCATTTTTAATTAGTGTTTGAACATTCTGTCTTTTTTTTTTTTCTTCTTTACAGTGGCTTCTTTGAGTCAAAAGATGACAGGCTAGTGTAACCCATGTGTCAATATGAATAGAGCGTGAGTTAGTATGGCAGGGCCACAGGTCTGCCCCATCTTCCTCATCTCCCATGCCTCGTTTAACCCGCAAAGACAGCTGGCCACACCAGCTCTCCCCTGCTAGCTGCACTGACAACAGACATTTGCACAAATGACAGGGTCTGTGTGTGTGTGTGCTTCTTTTTGTGTAGGCAGGGCTGATTGCTCGCCCCCTCTGGCTTTTCTGTATCTGTGTTTGTGTTAAACACAGCTGTGTAGAACTTCTTTTACAAGCTTGCTTACATTTTTAAACTTTACACTATGGGCATGCAATCAAATTATGTTCGGTGCTGTTGGTTTTGTGTGTGTGTATGTATGTATGTATATGTAACAACATAATTGTTTCCTTATTCAACTTTTTCCAGTTGAACGTCTTTTTATTTTTTCATAAGTGTCTTTATATAAGACAAGTAATAATATATATTAACCTTAAACTTATGAACAGAAGTGAGCTTAATATAATTAATAATGCATTGGATAAAGACCAAAAATACAATTCTTGAACATAGCACATTAATATGGGGGTATGCCTCGCTCCTCAACTCTTTAATCTTAATCCATAGTTAAACCAGATCAAAATACACACACAAGACATGCTGCAACATGACTGACTATAAAGACACCCTCATGTGCATCTGGTTTTCTTCCTTCCAACAGATGCAGAAATTAGCCAGCATCTCTCACACTTGCATTTGCTCAGTGTTTAATGTTTTGACGTGAGAGTGTCAGTTCTTCATTGGTCACGATGGTCTGTAGAATGGGACAGTGCTTGTGGAGCTGACTAGAAATGGGTCACTTGTACCCATCAGCTATGCTGAAAGAGAAATAATGCAACATAGAATTACATTTGTCTCAATCGTCTAGACTTTAATGTGCTCGTTAATAGATGAGATGGCGCAGGAAATAGTGTAGTTGTTACTGTGTGAGTGTTGTTCTCTGCCCTTTTTCTAGATTGCTGTATACTATTCATGAGGTGCAAATATATTCTGTCCTTCAATTAATTTTCCCCAAGGAACAATTCTAACAGCCTGTGCTGTGTCTTTCTGTTCTGCCAGCATTTTGCTCCTACATCAGAGAGCACCTAACAATGTTTTGTTGTTGTTTACTGGACCAATAATAGTGTAGAAGAATATATCTCATAATATATACAAAATGTAATTAATTCAAATATGATAGTAGTAATGATGATGATTATTAAAAGGATAGCATTCGTAAATGCTATATTTTATTTACACACTATACTGCCTCTTTTATAATCTCTCTTATTAATCATAATCATTTATCATGATCATCATCATCACTGTTCATTGTAGTAGTAAATAGCGTTTCCACCACATAATTGGTAATATTTGACTTGACATTTCTCATAATAAACTTATTAATTTATAATTTTAACCTATGAGAATTATTCCTAATTATGCATTTGTAACCGTGGTTCTACTTTCATCTCCTAAATCGAGTGTCACGGTGTTACTTTCCTCATAATTTTGACTTAATCCCCCAGTTTCACAGATGAGGTTTAAGATAGTCCCAGACTAAATTGTATGTTTGAGCTGTCTTTGTATGCTGTATATGAAAATATATTTTGCTCTCACATATCTTAAAACATGTCAGTGTCATTGTTCTGTGTTATGATGCACACCTGTAATATTTTCCTCCATAAGGCTTTTTTTGTACTAGTTGCTTAAATATCTTTAACTAATTCCTAGTCCTGGTTTAAGCTTAGTATGTCTTAGTATTTCAATTTAATCTAAATCGTCATTTGTAATTAGTATTTATTTTTTATTTTTTTGTACTTGTCACAGTTGTTATAAAATTGATACATTTCTTCTTCGTTTTTTTTTTTTTTTTTTTGCACAAACTAATTTTTGTACATGTGTATTTAGTATAAGACCATTAACATCCCACTTTATGTATTTTTTTTTCTCTTGGGTTCAAGTTTTAGTTAAGTTTCAGTATGGCAAAAGTATAAAGGGGGGAAAAGGCACTTAAACAATCTTTGGACAAAATGGATTTTAAAGATCAAGGTTTTGTTCATCAGTCTTCTATTTACAATATATTCTTCCATCAAATTTTCCCCCTCTCAATAATTTTTTTTCTTTTTTCCTTTATCGGTGAGCCAGCATTAAACCTTGATTTGACTTTAACAAGATTTTCTCAATTAATGCAGAGCAGCGCCGCACTTAAATGTCATGCACAACTTTAATGTCATGCACTTAAAGCATTTAATGTTTGCTTTAAGTAAGTAAAATAAGTTAAGTGAAGGATGTCTAATAGTGTATCATTTACATGCAATGTGATAATTGAAGTGTTTAGAGCTTAGGTTGAGGTTTCTGCACTGTCTGGTTGGTCATCATCTGCGGAAGCACTGTGTGAAAGAGCTGCTCAGCAGGGCTCACCGCGCTACAGCTTGAGACTGCATGTATGAAAAGGTTCAACAAGACATTTCTGACAGAAACCCAGGGGAAGCACAGTCATGCAGAGTGAGTGGGTAGACTACCAGGATGAATTTGATTACATCACTGTTCCGTAAAACTCTAAGACCTTGCCTTTATGTTGCCATTTAACATGTTTGTTTGAACCTTTTAACTATTGTAGTGTATACCAGCTTTCTTGCTTTATCCCTTAGGTAACTAACACCAAGGCAACTTGCGTGTCTCTTGCACCACATTGCAAACTCTCAGTCTTCAGTGTATTATTGTTTCCGTCTTGCAGCTATGCCAATCCTGAATTTTATCTTAAAGTCCTAGTTTCACAGACAGGGCTTATCCTAAGCCTGGATTAGGCCATAGTTCAATTAGGGCATTTAAATAATTTTAATAAGCATGCAGTACTAGTGTATATCTAGAAGAAGTGTTTGGACTTACACAGTGTCTTGAGTTGTCACACCGCGCCACAGTAGTCTGTCTACACGGGAAGCGACCATTGAAGATCATTTGAAACTTGCGACTAAATAGAATGCTGCACTAGTTTTTTGTCGCTCCCCATCCAGCACAGTAGGTTCTATTGTATTTTGTCCGGTGTAGATATGGTGTTAGTGGGGTTTTTTTGTAATATGATTCTAAAACGGTTTAAAAATGTCCACGTATGGATAAAAAAAAAAAAAAACACCAACGTTTTGAACACTATAAAATGGTGACTGATTTTAACTGTCAAAAATGCTATGATTAAAATCTGTTTCTCATATGGTGAAAACTATAAGAAATCTATTTTTTTTTTTGTAAAATATGATTACATTTAGTCATTTTTGGAAGAGAAAACGAACTGGTCATCTTAAAGTGCGAAACTGTCAATTGGCTTGACCAGTATTTTTATTTATTTATTTATTTATTTTTTCCCCCCGTTCCACAAAGTATGTGTACCTCATATGACTTAGATATTGGCGTCCAGAAAACATGCAAGCTTTCATCAGAAAATAAAATGTGTAATAATATGCAGCCAGCAACTCGAGCTGTCAATTCTCATTGAAATCTAGTTATGCAATATTTGGTGCGCTGTACAAACATTTGCGCTTTGCAGTACTGTGGCAGGGCTTAAAATGCCTTTTGCTGTCAATCACATTTAGACTCATTGGCCTGAACAAAAAGAAAGGGAAGGGGGGGAAAAAACTGTCTGTCACTTCCTGTTCCTCACACACCACTGGAGCGATGGGTCGCTCTGTCCTGACTGATGGAAAGGTATTGCAGCTGTTACTCCCAAATGCTGAGCTAAAGTCTGAGGCTCATGGGACGAAAGGGAGCGCTTAAAAGCATTTGCGTTTGTACATGCAAAACAGAGAGAGGCATTCAGAGGGATAGAGAACAAGAGCAACTGAATTAGCAGGGTGAATTAAAAAGGATGAGAAAGGTCTGGACATCATGGTGCCTCGTGTCACTTATTAAAGCATCTGTGGGTGTGTGATTAATACCATACTAAAGCATAATTTCATTTAAGCCTACGGTACTAACCTATATTGTTGTTTTTCTCCCACGCTAACAGCCGTGTGACCAAAAAAACTCAATCTTTCACATTTGCAAACTCCTAATTAAGCCACAGTCTCTCCAAAGAACTAGAACGTACTACTGAATGAAGTATTTCTGTGTATTGCATGTTGAGTGTCTATAAGATGGTGTGACTAAACACAGCAAGTTTTACTCCCCGAGTCACACAGTTAGTCTCCAGAGAATCTTTTTTAGGCTGTGTCCCCTGTGGCTTTTTGGCAGACCCTTGATTTTGTATAACGTCTGTCAACGATGAATAAAAATACTGATTACTTGTGGGAGTTAAAGCTGTCATAAATGATCTTAAAAGAAGAGATTTCATAGATGGTGAATGGTTTTGGATTCACCTAGGAGTAGTTTAGGGCATCGTTATAATTATGTTTCTCTGTCGGTATGAGTCTCAGTGACGGCTGGTATAAAGAGTGACTTCCTGAAGGATCACTATAAAAATCAGAAATTATTTCTGCCTGCTTGAGCTTTACACAATGGCTTGTTGCATAACAGGTCAAGACGGCTGCAGCCCACCTAGACCCTTTTTTTTATGCGTTTCACATTTATACTAACATGTATTGTAGAGGTCTCACATTTTCCCCCCCTTTTTACCCTGACATTTCCCCTGTTCCATAGCCTTTCTCCAGCTCTGTCAGTTTGTAATGCCACATCACTTCTCAGGACCGTACCGCTGTCTGACAGCCACTACCACCGGGAGTGACCTTTTCTTCCATTCCTTTCATCCGTGCTACAGCTCGCTCTCCCTCTATCCTTAAAGAAGGGCTGAAGAAATATAAAGCAATCATGGCATCAATCATTCAGTGGATCTCTGGGGAAAATTCATGAGAACCCGCAGCAAGATTCTCTCTTTTTAGTTCCATCATCAAGATATTCTGAGGGAGAAAAATAAGATATGCATTAGATGGCATTAGAGTCAAACTGCACAGGCTGGAAAAAAGTTTCAATTTTTTATCTCCTAACTGTGAAATATTTAAACACCAGAGGAACATAAAGATACCTACCCATAATATATATTCATCCTAGACCGACCAAAAGCAAATCTGCAATATTATTTACACGTGTACCACATTAATTTATAAAATGCAATATTGGGCTATTAGTAAACAAACAACTTGCAAGAGACTAAAAGTGAATTAAAACTATACACATATGAAAAACAACAAAATGACTCAAATTAAAATGTAAACAGGAAATATATACATTCAAAAGCTGTAGTATCTTATTAATACTAGTAAAAGCAGTATGTTATAATATTTTAAAACGTAGTTTATTCCTGTGATGGCAAAGAATCATTACTCAATAGTGTATAATATATATTAAATATTATATATGTTATATTTTCTTTTTCATTGTTGTAACTTTATAACTGTCTTTACAATCATGTAATTTATCTTTGCTGAATAAATTGTGAATAGAAAACGATTTCACCTGGGCCTTATAATAGCCTGTTTGTCAATTAAAAATAAAAAATGATTAGGTTATGCTGTTTATAAGAAACCAGCATCATGGTAAATCAGTGCATTGCACGCTTCATAAAAAGCACCATGATTAAAAAAAAAAAAAGCAGCAGTGGCCGGTTACATGTGTGCGGGTGGGGTCTGGTGAGCTGAATGTCCTAGGATTGGGGTCAATGATATAGCATTCAGCTTTAATCTCTAATTTGGATTACGGTTCCCTGTTCTCCGTTGCATGTATTTCAGCACCATCTGTTTTAAGGTTCTGTAGTATATATTGTGGCACGTTTACAGCATGATGTCAGTGTGTGTACATATACAGGGGACAAGGTATTATCCAACTGATTTCTAGAAAATTATGCAACATCTCTGTTACCCTGAGGTTTTGTTTTATGAACACTGATATGAGATGCCGATTGCTAATAAAAATAAAGCCAATCTTTTTCATAAAAGTTTGTTGATGTAATGTAATGAATGAATGTAATTAACAAAGTTACATAATGTTATGATTTGCCATGCTTTCATAATTACACTATTCATTCACCACAATATTTGTGCTTTAAAACTACCGTCGTAAAATTAAACGCACCACTTGTTATATTTTCCTCAGGCTAAAGCTCATGTAGAAAGGCAAGCTGGTGAGCTAGCAGAATGTCAAGTTAAAAAGCTGACATATTTTGGGTCATTCTAATCTTTTTAGCTGCTTGTTAGTGGAAAATCTATTGTAGCAGTTGTTAACATCAGTTATCTGTTTTAAGCTTCCAAGGACATGAGATGTTAACAGAATTAAATTGTTTAATGGCCTGTTCTACCAAATATGAAAAGTAGATTCATAATTTGATCATATTTGTGAGAAATTTAATAGTCCACCGAAGCTTAGCTGTAAGTGATCTGCACTCTAAGTGTAATTATACCTTTTTTAAGAAAAGCTAAATTAATGTGCTTCCAATGTGGAAAAAATAATGTGATAGATAGAAATGAAATTCATTTATTGTCCTTTTCTTTCTTTTAATATTTTTTATTTATTTATTTTGTAGGACTCAATTCAGGACTGCTTGGACCTTTGCAACTGACCCGAGGTAGTCATATATTTTTGTGATTGCTATAT
>JAUYWG010000061.1:13855254-13901536 GCA_034779775.1 Enteromius afrohamiltoni
ATCTATCTATCTATCTGTCTGTCTGTCTGTCTGTCTGTCTGTCTGTCTGTCTGTCTGTCTGTCTGTCTGTCTGTCTGCAGTTTATAGGTCTTCATTTTGAATGAAGTCAGTTCATAATACCACATAAGCCAGGAAATATGGCTCTTCCTCTCTCATCTATCATTGTCAAATTGACAATGGGGCAGATTAAGTTACAGGGCACAATGATGAGCTAAATGTATTTACCACAGGGTTTCCTCTTTCCTCTCACTGTCTGTGCAAGGTGGCCACAAGAGCTATGTGAATTATTTGCTAAAATATAAACATGAATACTCCAGGTAAGCTGTTTACACAAATATATAATTCAATGAAGAAAAGAGTTTTAACAATGCAAATGCAAATCATTAGAAAATATAGGGTGCTGCACTGGCCCGCTCTCAGAAAACTCATTGTTTCTTGGGATATCCCTTTTCTATAATGACTCACTTCATGAGGCATACTGTAAGCCACTTTCGGGCCAATTTCATTGCCACCGCCCAGGTATTATGTATTATATAGTTAAATTTAGAATGACCTGGGATATTACATAACATTCTGCCCAGGGTCACTAATGTTGAGGATCCTTTTCAATTTAAGCCCCAAAATGCAGCGTTAGAGGAAGGTGTCACATGCAGTCCCTGGCACATACTCTGTCTGCTCAGTTGTACTTTCCTTGGTGGTACCATCGGCCGCATACCTTGGCAGGCACAGGATGTGTCAGAGCAAATTACAGTGGCCCAAAATTAGGCCATAGAATTTGGTGTCCTCTGAGGAGAGGAGGGGATATGTGATACCCTGCAGGCCTTGTGGTGTGTAGCGTGACTGTCAGCAAGCAGACTCAGTGTTTTGAAGCTACCGCACAAAATTATTAAGAAATACCACTTAAGGACAAAAAGGCCTTCCTTGTTCCAATGCAGTCTGGCGCGAGGTATCATGATAGTAGCAGGATGGGTCTGCAGGGGTACTGATGACTCATAAACACTACATGTTAGAACGGGACATAGTCAAATGATGATGCTTCTAAATCTACAATGTCATACAATGTTGTGAAGAAATTAGCTGAATGAAAGTTGATGAGATGATTTAAATAGCCTCCAATAAGCTACCATGGGACAGACTGATAGCTCGAGACAAACTGCAAATTGTAGGCTGTTCGTTTTTATCATTACAGCAATGAGAGTTTACAGGGAGCTGCTGTATGGTTGCTAAGATAACCATATTTATTCATCAATAAATCAGTATATTTCTTCCACACATTTTGTGGAACAACTGTTTAAATGGCCCACTTTTACCACACTTCATAGTGTGTTGAGGGGGTATGAGGTATGTTGAAGTCTACTCTAATTATGTTCATTTTAAATTTCACTGCTATTGTTAGCTTCATAAAGCAATATAATGACGTATGTCATAATCTGATTGAAAATGGCCTGATAATAAAGAAGAAAGGGAAAACTAAATATAACACAAGAAACACGTCAAACTGATGTGACATCAAGTTCAGATCTGAATCATTCACATGACACAGATTAGCCAGCTAACTGTCCATATGGAGAATGCTCAAAACCACAACTTCCTTCTAGAAAGGGAAAACTCATCACAGTGCAGTAACCAAATGACATCATGACTACTACAGCAGTTATGAAAGAAATGTCGAAACCCTATATAGTTAAGAAACAAATCAATACTTAGGCTGATGAATGGATAGTGCAGAAATAAGAATCTCTTCCAAGTCATTGCAAATTGGTACTTCTTTTTTCTTTTTTTTCTTAAAGGGATAATTTAAACGTTTATCAGCTTACCCCAAGGGGATCTAAGGTGTGGGTGTTTTTTTCCTCATTAGATCCAATTGTGAGCCTTATGACTTTTTCATAAGGGGCATGAGTCTGGCCCAAAGTTAACTTCCAGTCTGTGTGTGTTTATTGGCCTGGTTGGTGCCCCAGGCTACAAACACAGCTAATGATGAGTAATGGAGTTGGTCTCAAGTTATTGTGCTGTGGGATGTGTTTCCCATAGTCTATGCAAGCATCAAAAATTTCGTGTCTTAGGCCATCAATGTATCGTTACGATGGGGTATGGTTTAATTGGATTTCTCTGTGCATGTTTTTTCCCACTCATTGAAAAAGTTCCCTATACCGACCATTATATGACTGACAGACGGCTTGACTTAAAATCTTAAAATTAGATCTAATCAAGAAAAAAAGACAACTAGACCTTAGATGCCATGGGGTAAGCTGATAAACTTCAAATTTTATTCTCAAAGTGAACTAAAGGTTAACCTTTGCCCACTTTTTGGTAGCATGAAGGTAATGAAGAGCTGTCAAGCTACTCAATGACAAAAAAAACATAACATTTTTCATTAGCATGTGTGATACATAAATGACTCTTTTGAATTAGGCTAGATATTGTAATCAAGTTCAGATCTGGATGATTTGTTGACAAATTGGATTCATTTAGGATTGGATTCATATTGGACTTAATGCTATTATACTATCAATGCTGGTTAATGCAAATATTAAGCAATTTGAAGAAGGTTGAGGCAAGTTGGAGCTAAACTCTGCAGGACCCTCCAGGACCAAGTGTGTGTGTGTTTTTGATTTTGAAATTAACTGGTGGTCATATCTATGCAGATGACATTAATTGGGGAAGCATTTACAGGGCAGAAATCCAACATCATTCAGTTGCACAAATTCAAGATCACTCGTGATAGATATCTCATCTGGACAAGAGTCATACACACGTTTTTTGTGCACATTTTTGAATACAGGCTAGAAGTACCAAATACTCAAACCACCCTTCAACCATGTTTTAGTTTTTCAATGAAAGAAAAGCCATGAAGACCTTGTTTTACTGAAAAAACTAAATAATGTAAAGAAATGTTTCATAACACCCAAGATACATTCTGTTCAAAATGTATTTTATTTAGAGAGCTGCACAAAATCAATGAAAGATAAGCAATACCTCTCATTTAATGTAAAAAAAAAAATAAATGAATGCCCAATCATGATTTTGTCATTGTGAGAAAAGTTACAGTCTGCAGAAGCTCTAGTCATATATATCTTTAAAATACATACATACATACATACATACAAATATAATTACTCTAAGGTGTTGCTGTGGGGTAATCAGAGGTCTGTAATAATACTCCAATTATTTGCATGTAAGAGGCTGTACATATACAGTAGCTGCACCGAATCTCCTGTGACTTTTATATAAACTATTAAAATACACTTTTTCAGTGTCACAGGATCTGAAACAATAGGCAAGTGTACCACAGTCCTCCAGCTCACATCAGTTCTGTACTCAAAATCTGTTTTTCAGTGTAAGCATGATTCAGAGGATATGTTAGGGAGACGGTTCTCTGGCACTTGAGCGTATTTAAGGCTTTGTATAATCATTTAAACATCCAAGTAAATGATTTTACTCCCTGTTTTGGTCCATGGCATTTCTAACTTGAAGTTGGAAGGTACTTTACTGGTTTTTGGATGTTTTTTTATGTGGAATATGCCATCTAAACATAGCTGTAATACTGATATGACATCTTTCATCCAGAAGTCACAAGTAGAGCATTTGATTTACTTCTTTTGCACCACTGACCTGAAATGCTACTGACCGAAGCCACCATTTCAGCTAAAATGTACTAAGATTTGAAACTCCATGTCTGTGTACAGCAGGGGTAGCCAGCGTTGGTCCTGGAGGGCCGCTGTTCTGTAGAGTTTAGCTCTAGAGTTTAGCTAAACTCTGCAGGACATCAGCACTCCAGGACCAGCCTGGTTTAGAGTTACCAACAGGTTCAACCAAATGCATCATTTTCGTTATGTCTCTTAGTGAGTTCAGTGTTGAAGACTATGCGATCTCCAAATGCGGCGTGTAAGTAGAATGTAATCGTTCTCTGATTCCATTGCAAGAAAGCAGAGAACAGTAAGCAATCAAGTTCAATGTCTAGTGAAAACCTCAAGATCTCAAAAATCTCTTTTCCATCTCTTTCATCTATTAAAGTCACTCCAGTTGTCCTTTTATAAAGCCTCTTTAGAATGGCAATGTGTCCATGAAGATTTTATCCACAATGGGTGGAGGTGGGACCAAGTCTTCCAGTTTAAGATAGAAGATTCTCTGGAGGCCCTGGGTGCACAGTGTTCTCAGCTCCGGAAGTTTGCCCAGGAGTCGGGACAGGTAGTTGGGCCGCGTGGCCTCTGGGGTACTTGTGGAGACGTGGTCTCTGAGACATGTGATCAAGCGGTTTTGCAGGTCTTCGATCCGTTTGGGCTCTTTCAAACCATGTCGATCTGTTGGTCACAAGTAAAGTTTAAAGGTCTGTTTGGGATAAAACTTTACATTTCTGTAGTTTGTGTAAAACAAAGTCATTTACCTGTGATTATGACCAGTGTGGCAAGACAGGAGAAAGATGATACGTCCAAGTTCAAGCGGTGTAAACTCTGAGAAAACTCCATAATGGAGTCAATCCAGTCGCCAAAGCTCCGTACGCACTGCGTCCGGTGCAGAACCACACCGTTGCAAAAAATAAGTTTGTCTGTCTCAGGGTTTGACCTAAACATAATGAGATAAATAGATGCTTAGTTATCCCAAATACGACTTTTATAGTGCTAAATTCAGTGCTGTATGAACTGACATGTACCTGTAAGCTAGCCGAAGTATGAAGAGCTCAACAAAAGCTGACTCCAGAAGAAGGTCTTGGTCCTCCTTACAGAAGGCACTGAATCCAGGGATGTTTCCAGCCCACTTCCTGATCACATCCATTGACCCTGTTAGCAGGTCATAAAACTGCTGTATGTCGTTGGCGTCCTCCTTCTCAGACAATCCAGACACAGATTCCTGATACTAAACAGTGACCAAAAATGCAATACATTAATTGACAATACTATTAAAACAGCACTATAACTTTAAATTTTGTGATCAGAACAATCATATGTGATCAGATGTTGTGAAGCATGCTATGTTCTCACCTTTGAATAGTCTAGATTTCCACTGACAGGGTTTGAGTCGATATGGGCAGTGACGAGAGAGGCGATGATGTTTACAGGCGAAGACACCGACAGTGAGTCCTGAGCAACTTTTGGTTTGGATGGCAGACGACCTCTTCTACCTTTCAGACTGTCTGTTCTCACAACTACAAAGAGCCACAATATGTACATTTATTAAAATTGCTCTGAGGGTATGTGGGTATTTTATACTCTTTATGTATTTTGAATTAATTGGTATTATGTTCTTCATTTAATAATATAATATGGTGCTGGCAAACAATCAAAATAAAAGGTTTTGTTTACATAATATATGTGTGTGTACTGTATGTATTATGCATATATTAATACAATCATGCTTTAAGAAAATATATTTGTTTATATATTAAATATATTTATATATAATTTAAAATATATGATTATAAAAAATATGTGTGTGTTTATACATACATAATAAATATAAACAGTACACACATAAAACAAAATATTTATTTTGGATACGGTTAATCGTATATATATTTTTTATTCTCACCTTCTTTCACCATCCCCACAGCTAGGCACTTTTGGAAGCGGCAGAACTGGCACCTGTTTCGCCGTCTTTTGTCCACTGGGCAGTCTTTGTTGGCGAGACAAACATACTTGGCATTTTTCTGTACTGTGCGCTACAAAATCAAAAAGGAAACCTGGTCAGTGAAGTAAGCTCAATTCCCAAAACCAAAATTCTGAGTTGAGTTGACATAACATGACAACATTCAAACTTATGATTTATCAGCAAGACAAGTAGAGTACACTCTCTCACCTTGAAAAAGCCTTTGCATCCTTCACAAGTGCGCACCCCGTAATGCTGACAGGAAGCATTGTCTCCACACACTGCACAGCGTCCTTCGTTTCCTGTGGGGCTCCTTAATTTAGGAGACAGGTGTCCGTCCATCAGTCCTGAGCCATCCCGACTGCCTTGCTCCAGGCTGAAGGGAAGTGGAGAACCGTGTTGCTGGGACTGGGAAAAGGGATCCTGATCTGGTAGTTGTGGCTGCAGCTGTCCCAGAGGAGAAAGCTCATCATGTCCAAACGTGAAGAAAGAGGCGGCCTGGTTCAGAGGCTTCTCTGAAACCCAGCAGCCCTCATCAGGGGAGCAGGGACCGAAGGTGCTGTCCCAGGCAGACATGTGCTGAAATCCCGGCGTAGAGGGTGAGGGTGCAGATGCTGGACTTCCGAAGCAGTTTGACCCACCTGAAGAAGACAGTGTGTCATCTAGGTAGCTAAAAGCAAATGTGCCTGGGTAACAGCCGTACACCTGGAGTTCATCCAGCTTGAACGAGTCCTGCCCGGAGGTGCCACTCGGACAAGAAGAAGCAGCGCCTGTGGCGATCTGGCATGAGTAGGTATCAAACTCCCCAACGTAGCCTCCGACCAGAGAGGTAATGCTGGGTAGGGAGGGTGCGGAGAGCTGGTCCCGCTGGTCAGTTACATCCATGGCCAACCTGGAGGTGAAGTCAGGATTCAAAAACTCTGAGTTGAAGAGGAAGCTCTCATAGGTCTGGACTCCATGTTGACTTTGAACACAGGTCATTTCTGTAGAACAGAACCACAACATCTACTTTTCAATATTGTAGATATTGCTGCTGAAACCTTATATGCCTCAAGAGTTGATTAACTCATCCTGACCTATACCTAGATAGGCTTACTTGATGACCAACAACTCAGTCTGTATAGACACAGTTCTCTGAAACTCCTTTGAGATTTCTGAGAAAACTTAGAGTACCGTCTGGCTGGAAAGGGCATCCATGCTTACTGTGTTACCACATAAAGTACGTCAGACGAACATGACACGTGGGTTGCCTCACTGAGAGGGTGTGTATGTTTGTGAGTGTGAGTGAGTGGGCGGTGTATGTATATGGAACTTTTTTAAGATAGACTCAAATTTCCCCTGCAAACTCAGGCATGGTGTTCAATAATATAAATTAAGAGAAAAATTGCTTCCGTTTAATTTTAACGATGTGGATTCAATCTTAAGTCAGGGAAATATTTGGAAAACATGCAACTATTAACATTAAAGTAATTCTGCAGAAAGTACTTGACTTGAAAGTAGCTTGGTAAATGCATAGGCTAATTATGGCTGAGCAGTCTGACAGACATTCATGACCTTGCACCCAAAAGAAGGTGAGAACATGGCCACTGATGATCCCTTGACCCCTAAACATTTCATTGCCCCAATATGTTAACTAATACACAAGTCAAAAATGTCAAGGTGGTCTAACTGTCTGACAATTGTAAAAAAGTAAATAAATAAATCAAAATCCTGGACATTAGTAGTTTAGCATAATATATTTAATTTAAAATTTGTTTAAAAATAATCACTAAAATTATTTTGTTTTAGAATAGCGTTCATATCGTGAAAAACCAGTCAGTGAGGCATAACCAAAATGCAGGAAGCCATTTAATTTTGTTTAGAGACTAATAATATTAAAAGTAAACAAATAAGGGCTAAATGCTACCCCACTTGACATATTTGGAGTAAATCCAAATGTGTAAATGAACGCTTTTTATATGGAAACGTTGATATTACATTGTTCTTTTCTCGTTTTTAATCATTATTTGACTTTTACCTATATGGACCATTTAATATATGTATGTATCACACAATTAGCCTAAGTACAGTGAGGTTTAAAAGGAAAGTGTATGGAGATAAGTAGTTGGCTGGTGTGCGAGCACCTGTTGCAGCGAGACCGCGCGTGCAGAAGCGCACCACTCACTGTAACACACACACACACGGACACACACACCCTCCCAGTCTATTCTTTCATTTCTTATATTCTGACAGTCAAATCGTTTTACATTTTAAATTCCCGAAGCCAACTCATCCTGTAAATTCAGCTCTAATTACGCGCAGGTCTGTTTGTTTCCGAATAACTCGCGCGCTCCTCATAGTGAAGAATACAGAATAGCGAAGAACACTTAAAATTAGGATTATCTCAACATTTGACCTCAACAACATAAATGTTTCTATTTATAAACACGCACACCTACTTTGAATAATGCGTTATTCAATTGCGTTACGATTTAAACGAAGCATTAAACAGAAAGAAAAGAGTGTTCACTGACTTTCACATCTTAAAAGCAAAAACGTACGTACCTGAAAATGTGTGGTGGTGAAGGACCTATAAGTGTCCGTATTCCAAGTGATGGTTAACCATGTATAAACGTCCCCGCTCACGACAAGACTGTTTTCTCAAATTTCTTTGAGCGAGCAGATATATAGCGACTACTTTATTGTGCCGTTACGTCAAAGGTGCATCCTCTCGAGGCGTTCCACTGGCAAATATGGCCATGCAGGGGCGGAGATCCTCGGCAAATCTTTCCGGCAACCAACCAATCAGTGAGCTTGCAGTCAAGAGACATGACGCACAAACGGGATTCCATTGACGCAAACAATCCGCACGTTTATTGTTCTAATTATAGCAGCGTACTGCTGTGCAACTGGTTGAATTTAGTTAAAAATAGTGAGGAGAAGACACAAATAACTAGCAGATAAGCGAAGACGAGCATCAGAAAGAGTAAAAAGAAACACAGCCTTTTAAAAAAACATTTTAGACAAGATTCATTAAGTTGATTAAAATGAAATAAAATACTTTTAGGTAGCCTATATACATATAGGCTATTTATTTTGTTAAAAAAATAAATGTTTTTATAATATAGGTAAATGGCTTTTATGATTTGATTAGATTTTTTAAGGTTTCCCTGAAATTCTCAGTTATTGCTACCCCATGTGACAGTTTCCTCCAAAAGAAAACCACAGTGAGCCCACGAGGAGAGGGAAGGGCTACACCTGCACGGGCTCAACGTGCCAAAACATGCAAGTGTTCGAAGTAAAAATGAAAACGGAAGTCAGCGCTGTCTGAGTACTACAATACAGGGTGTGCGAGGGATAGACAGTTGCCAGTAAATGCCACGTCTCTCCTGCCATGCGGTGATTCTCATACTTTTCCTTTTAATTGGGAATGAATAGCAATCATAACTTACACAGTCACAGATATTATTTTATGCAGTTAGTACTCCAGACAGTTTTAAAACAATTAAATACATTCAGTTCAAAGCACACTCTTTATCGGAGACAGAAAGTAGAGTAAGTCTGAATAATCTATGTCTATGGTTATGGCTCTGTCTGCCATTTCTACAGATGTTTATCTATAAGGTCAACAATCTGACCTTATGCATGTCATGCAGCCACATAACTCACATGATAAAAGATATATAAAGTAAAAGCTTTATTTGTGTCCATCATTGGTATTCTGACTATTAGAAACTCCTGATAAAGGTGAAAACCTCCTGTCTATGTAACAGGCGTACATATTCATATAGTAAACAACTGTACTTGGCTACCTTTAAGGTGCAATAAATTACCAGCCAGTCGTGTATTTCTGATGGTGAGATGCTTGTGCTGCTATTTTAAAGAGCATGCCCTGATCCAGATACGCTTGCTGAGTGGGCTACTATGTGATGATAGAAGCAGTCCATATCAGTTGTTTCTCATATAGTACTTTCACACCTGAGACAGTTTCCTCTGCCACATCGGCAAGTATAAGATTTCAGTCAAACACACTGAACGAGTGACCTAGTCTTCCTGAATAGGTTGATTCAAGTGCTAGCAGCCAAGGAACGTGAAATGCAGGCTGCTGACACAGTATCCAGTATATGTATTTAAAAACAAGGACATCAGGTCTTCAAAAGAATTCAGAGGCCAGCGTGGCGGCAGAAACTGGGTGCTGACTCTTTGAAGATGGCCTGTGCTTGACCTGGGATAATAGTATGTGACTCTGGACCAGAGGACAAAAACCATAAAGGTCCTAAGGGTCAATTTTTAAAAATAGATAGGTCAATGTTTGGCCAAGATACATCTCCTTGAGAATCTGGAATCTGATATTTGTCCAAATGAAGTTCTTAGCAATGCATATTACAAAAAAAAAAGTTTTGATATATTTACAGTAGGAAATGTAGAAAATATCTTCATGGAACATGGTCTTTTTCAATCATTTTGGGCATAAAAGGAAAATCTATCATTTTGACCTATTCAATGGCTATTGCTACAAATATGCCTGTGCTTATGACTGGGCTAACAGTATAGGCCAAAAGTGTAACTATTATTTGTTTGTCTTCCAATTTAGGTACTTCATAAGGAGACAAACCATAATAAAAAAAGGTTTACATTTATTTATTTATGTATGGATATATTCTAATGAAGTCTTGTAAATTATTTTTAAAGATTAAATCTCTTGTCAGCATAACATTACATTCCAAAACCCCTATGAATATGCATAAATAAAATGAAGTCTATTTGAAAAAAAAAAGATTGGTACAAAATTTAATTTTCAGTTATAAAGGCAATGCAACAAACAATCATGATTCACATTTTTTTGTAATTTAAGAAGTGCATTACATTGCAGTCACGCATAAATTGCAATTTATAAAAGCAACTCATTTTTTTGTATTCATTGCATTCTTGGAAGGGTGCAGTCTCGATCACGCTTTATCTTTTATCGGTGTTTCCTGACATTCTCCGTGCTTTTGCCAAATTCCATCTCGCAGTCTGGGTACCCAGAATTGGCTTTACCTCCTCTTTCCGCCGTTATCACGAGTTGGCATCTTTTTCCTGATCAAAGCGTTTTGTTCACGAGCCTGTTATTTCTCAAGGCAGCCGCGGAATCTCCTCCGTTCTTCCACCAGTGATGCGCGCGCGGACAGGAGCGGGAGCCGAGACATCGATCTGTCTAGATTCGCTCTTCCTCTTTTGACCGTGCGGTCGGAGAAAAGAAAGGATGTGTCTAGTCTCAGTCAAAGAGACCAAAAAGAGGAAGCTTCGTCAATGACGTCATGACGTGCTTCGGCTGACGTAGCAGGAATCCCTCCCGCGCGCGCTGCCATATGGGGAAGCCCAGCCGAATACAGCAGAAGCGCCTGTTGCTAAATGACGCGACAGTTTTCCATTACGGCGTCCATTTAGTTCGTGCCATAAGCTGGATCACGAGCTTAATTACTTTTAAAATAAACCTTTTAGGGACAGATGATAAGCCAAACGATCACCGAGGGACAGTTACAGTTCAATTATCTTACAGCTGCTGAGCTGTTGGCATATAGGTTGAGCTGAACTTGTCACGAGGGCGGGATAGGAAAAAGACGACGAGGAAGTGGTCACAAGACCATGAGAAAAACATTGTGCTGACACGCAGAACGCGATCAGATCGGAACAGGTGTTACGAGAAAAAAAGAAGATAAAAACCAAAAAAAAAATATGCCTACACATTTCAAATGAGTAAGAAAAAAATTTATCTGAGCACCCCGCAGGACACGAAATAACCTACAATTTCGAAAAACACACTCTTAGTCACCTTGCATAAAGTCTTGCATCAAGTTAAAGTGGAAAAAGTGGCAATGCAAGTGGACATTTTGGGTGCTGTAACATTTCATTTTAAAACCATGGGCATTATTAGGGGATTGGTCCTCCCTAACCACTTCCACTGTTCTGCCAAGACTTTCCATTAGTTGTTGGAATGCTGCTGTGGGGATTTGCACGCATTAAGACACATCTGTAAAGTCAGCCGCTGATTTTGGGTAATGGGTCTGGCTTGCATTGGGGTTCAGGTTTGGCCTTTGTGGAAGCCAGTCAAGCTCTTCTGCGTCGGGAGGATGCACGTTGAAAGTCTTAAGTCTTAGTCCTTTTTTTTACTTTATTTTTGGCTAATGGCTGCTGAAAGTTCAGCATTGACATTACCTAATTAATTACCTTTTAATAAAATGTTTAACATATTGCAACGGGAAAAAAAACTAAAATTGTAGAAATGTATTCCTCTCTATCACATATAATATGGGACATTATGTATTACCTGATGAAGGTAGAAATGCAGTGTGTTTACTATTAAAATAGAGTTGTGGAAGTGTGCTGTCCTTTCGGCTTGGCCTTCTTTGATCTTTTGATCATGCACCAGCTCTAAAGTGTTTTTGGATGTGCACATACCATTTGGTTACGCTCAAAGGGACATCATGCACTGGTCATTTTACCATATAGCATGTATACCGTACATACCTGGTTGCTGGGTTCAGAGTCACCTGTTGTTAAATCAAAGTGATTTACGTACAGCTGTTCGCTTTCAAGACAGAGTTAGCTCCCCGTCTGTATGTCAGTAACTGCATCATGTGGCTCTCCACAGTGCAGCATGCCTAGAGAGCCTAGAGAACACAGCCTGGGTTTCGAATCAGATCAAGTGCATATCATCCTCCAGAATAGCCAGTTTGCTGTCTTGATTTAACCGTAGCTTAGTACGCTGATTATGTAATGATATGCAAATGTGCTAAGATAAGGTCTCTTGACATTGGTTGGATCTCAAACTTGACCTTGAGAGGATATTGACCACCAGAGGCTTTAGGCCGAAGCCAGACAGCTGCCTTGTTCCTTCAAGCTGAAGTTATCAAATGTAAACCACCAACCTGATCACTGTAGTTTCATTTCAACTTTTTAATGAGGACATGTATGCTGTTAAAGGGACAGTACACCCAAAGATTATGACACAGCCTAAATAACTGGACACGCTTCTCATTAATGCATATTTTATAGGTCAATCTAAAAGTTAACACACAAACCCAACAGGATTTTTCAATGTTTGTCTAAAAGTAGTTTTGCTTAAAGTTTGTATTGCTAAATACAACATGAAAATATCTTGTGTTAACCACAGAACTTATTTGAGTCATTTAACCAAAAACCAACCGACTTCAGGTGGATGGAAACATAACATGCTAAAATGCTTGTTTCTGGGATGTGGCCAACCAAAATATGTTAAACATGCGTTTATTCTCTCTGTACAGAATGAGGACTCTGAAAATAAACCAAAAAACATAAGAGCACCATATAAAAAATCACATTTCATATTGTCAATTTACATTCATGAAGCCTTCATTCGCACAAAGTTTTGACATACGCACTTGCTCTGATTAGCATATTCATGAGAGAAATTATAATATCCAATACATAAATTATTTTTTTATGGCATGTTTGACCAAAATCGTTCTGGATGATTCTAAACCTCACTCAAATATCCATCAGCAACATTTAACAAACCCACCGGAGGGGACAATTGCCAAATAACAACTAAAATGTTAGTTTGTTCCATTGACCATGTGACAGAGATCAGTGGTCCAGAGGTTTGGACCACTTTTTTTTGGAGTTTGGAAGCCCTCTGGTCTTAAAGGGTTAGTTCACCCAAAAATGAAAAGTCTGTCATTGATAACTCTTCAAACCAGCAAGACCTTCATCTTCAGAACATAAACTAATGTATTTTTCATGAAATCCGAGAGCTTTCTGACCCTGCATAGATCTCAATGCAACTCAAAAGTTCAAGGACTAGTAAGGACATTGTTAAAATAGTCCACGGGTCATCGGGGGTTCAACTGTAATGTTATGAAGCTACGAAAATACTTTAAGTGAACAATAAAACAATGACTTTATTCAACCATTTATTTTCTTCTGTCTCCGCTGCATGTTCAGGAGAGTGCCATGAGAGGCCTTGAATGTTGCTGTCTGTCTATGCAGGGTTAGAAAGATTTTTGATTTGTGTTGAAGATAAATGACTGTCTCACATGTTTGGAAAGACATAAAGGGTGATGAATTAATGACGTAATTTTTTATTTTTTGTATGCAGTAACCTTATAATTAATTTCCATTCTATACAGAAGTATTCCGGATGTTCTTCAAAAATGCACACTCCCTGGTCCAGCATTATTGTGTCAGAATCCCAGAGCCTCTAGTGCAGTGCTTTCTAGAGTTCAGGCATTCCTCCAGCAGGCTTAGGTCACCATTCACCTTATCCAGTTCCACTCCTGGCGCACCAGTAAATAGATAGGAGGCCATATTTAAATATATACTACATAAATTACAGCAGCGAGTTCGTTAGGTGACCACAAGATACTGAGTCTCAGCTGTGTAGTCCGCTGTGAATTCCTTTTTTGCCTGAAGACACTATCATTACAAAGATGACATAAGAAACGCAGAGATGTTTGGGTAGGGGGAAGTTGGCAGAGTAGAATGTTCCTTTAAAACATTTACAAGTTTTTATCACTCAAAAAAAAAAGAAAGAGAAAAAAGCTGACTTTCAGAAAAATATATTTTATAAAAGTAAAATCACTTCATAAATGTCACGATAAAGTATGTCTATGTTTGTATCTAGAACCTGTTGCATCTGTTGGAAGGTTTTTATATTTTTTAGGACATTAGGTAATAATTTCACATTTACCTGAGCCATTATAGAGCTCATACGCCCTCTGCTGGTGACTTAAATGCATTAAAAGGCATTGTTTGGATCATCGATCGTATTGTAGTGCCGTGGCATTTGGTCTGTCATCAAGTAAAGCACATCTCATGGATGCACTCAGTACTCACTCACACAACTCTCAAATGAGAAGGATGTCTTTCCAAAGCCTTTGACACTTGATTCGTGTGGACATTTAGCACATGGTTTAGTGGCCTTGGTGTGAATTCATAACCATATTAGAACCCCTGGCGTGCCCTTGACGAAACCCTAGCACCTGAAGAACCTGCTGAAACTAAACTACCTCTGCAGCCAAATGTGGCAGCCTACTTAATAAAACTTCAATATTCAATAAAACAGGCCTATATGCATTAGTACAACATTTTACATTTGTTATCGGTAAGTTTATATTCGGCAAAGATACAATTAATTGTATTAAAATATTGCCGTTCTATTCATCAGGTAATGAAAATACACCAATGTTAAGCAGCACAACTGTTTTCCACATAGTTGATCATATTTCTTGAGTATTAAAATGATTTCTGAGGGATCAAGAGACACTGAAGACTGGAGTGTTTAAAACTCCAATATTAGTTCATAATATTACCGCTTTAAAAAATAGCCTTGGTAAACAAACATATTGAATACGCTTTCTCTATATTACAATTATTTTAATTAATTGTCCATTTATACGTGGATGACTACTTAGCATTGCATGCTTTGCTGATATAGTGCTAACAGTCAAGAGTTTGTGCTCTTAGTTGAGTAGTGTGCAACTGGCTAAATTCGCCATAAACACCGGTTTATTTCGCTGTGTTGGATTTCTGCTCGGGACAGCAGAGGGTCAGGTGTCTCGGCCGTGTGAAGCTGTGGGAGATGAACCAGTCCTCAAGTTACTCAGCTACTGGTGCTAATACTCTCCTTGCAGTGTTTCTGGATGCGTCCGAGTGGAAAGATAGGAGCTGGAAACTGTACAAACACTATAAACACTACCATATTCAGCATACCGTCACATGACTTCACAGCGTGAATGCGTACACAAGCAGCACGCATTTTTTATGAGGAACTTTCCGTATGTTTTGAATCCTTATTTATGCCCGCAATCTCTTAAAATCAATATAGCATATTATATATAGCAATTACTAATGCTAATTTCACTGTAAATTTGCATGCATTTCTTTAGCTGATTGATTGTCCTCGGCTTTTCCGTGTAATTATTATGCCAAAAATAAATACAGTATTGGCTAGACCTGTTTTGTAACAGGATGGATATTTTGATCCACTAGAGGGCAGTATTTGATTATGTGTATGAAATTCACTACAATCCTTTTCAAGTTAAAGGTTCTGTCTAGTACTAATTATATTCTATCACGAATCTGTCCATGAATTTATATATCTATTTTATGTTTTGAAATTGAACATGCTTTATAGACACAGTAAAGTCATAAATGATTGCTGGTCTATGATGAATGAGTACCGGAGAACATAAATCAACTGTTGAAATCTGGAAATTAGCAAACCCTCTCAACAAAATTGCTCATTGTTGAAGAGAAGGTCTAAGTGTGAGATTGCATTTTCCAAAAACGTCACAACTTTCAAGACATCTTTTACATTTTAATAATACTGGGCATGTTTTGTGTGATTTCAGTCCAAGACATCTTGATTCCCACTGTGCCTGTTTTCCGTCTCTCACACAAACGGCATTGTCCCTCTGTGACGATGGCCTCAGATAGACCTCCTTTGACTGTGCCCACTCACATTCTCTGGGCTGGTGAACTACCCACTCTCTCAAACGTATGTGTGTGTGTGTGTGTGTGTGTGTAATGCTTGTCCAACTGTGTGAGGTTTCATTCTGATTTCTCACGTATGACTTCAGAAGAGTCTCAGTGACAAAACAACCACTTCTATCTATAAAAACAATTAAAAGGTAATTGTACAGTACATCACAATAGGGAAGAATATAACATCTCAAATTCTGTTTAATGCCCACATTAACACTGCTCTATCACACACCTTTTCAGTTTCTTTGGACTAACCTGTGTATTTCTTAATAGTTTTCTAACATGAACGCACTCTTACTTTTTCAAAGTGATCAGTGTTATAAAATCTGCCTAAAGGACAAAAGATAAATAAAAACATAAAAACAGTCCTGTACTTAAATGGCATGAGTCATTTATATGGGCCAGGATATGATTCTGACTCTTCTTTGAGGGCTTTTTTTTTGTCTGAAGAAAACACCTAGAATACCCTAGCAAATGCCACCACACCACAAATGACTCACAACATCTTTTTACGTGCATAGCGATGATCTAGTGACCAAAACACTGCAATGTTAGCAATGTACAGTACTTACATTATTTACATTTTCTTTATATTCAAATTTAACATACTTCACACTTTGTTTAACCTTGTAAAGCCAGAAATATTTAATTCAGAGGTCCTGATAATTAAAAAAAAAATCAGATATAGGCAACAAATCAGAATTGAGCATCAAGACCTGCAGTGTAAACGAGGCCAAATAGGATACAGGAGGCTTTATAGGGTTAACCTTTAATATAGGACACTGGGTGTCACTATGGACCTCCAAATGAGGGGAGGCAGTAAAGGGAGGGGGTGCAAGTTGTTTGCATTCCCAGAGCTGAACAGGAAAACAGTCAGGAAGCTGAGCTGAGGCTCAAGCTGAGGGCTCAGCCAGGAAAAGGAGAGGCAGAAAGTGCTTAGAGGGACGCTGCCTCGGCCAACACCTCTACCACTGCGTCTGATTCAACTCCAAAGCCAGGACCAACGCCATCTATGACTCACTACAGATTCAAGCAGGCTTTATAATTCCTCTTAGTTTGTTTTTTTAATTCTTGCATCTTCCAGCACTCAGGTTGCTTTTCCAAGGTACAGCTCATAGACAGCACAACAGTAATACTGTCTCAGAGTTTCCTTGATCCACTCAGGGTTGCTGTCGCCAAGATGGTTTTAACAGTGGAAGAAGAAATGAGGGGAACTTATTTAATCTCTTTGTGTTTCATAAGAGACTTATTTTCATGTATAATTAAAGTCGCACCGAATGCTGAAACATTTTAGCCTTACATGCACTCAAAAACACTCCCCCAGGCAAGACATCAGATGTCTTGAAATGAAATCATCATGTCCTGCTCGTTCTGATGTAACTAACCAATGCTGAGGTGACAAACCGCTCCATGTCTAAATCAGACTGGCTGCAGAGATCATGGGAGATCTTCATGCAAACGGAAAAACATGCGGCAGCCAATCAGAAACCACAGAACTTCCTTCTCTCTCCAGAGAACCTAACGCCTACGCGGTTCCAGTACGACGGCTGCCACTCACATCCATCCATCTGCCTCTTTCGCTGTCGTCATTATTACTTTTTAAATTCACCATCACCTTTTATGTTTTTAATATCTCACACTTTGACTAATAACACTGTCACTAATACATCAGCACTGACAGAAATGGGGCTTTTTAGTATTTTTTCACTTTGTCAGTTACAGAGAATGTATTTGACATTGCGTAATGTCTAATTTCTGATTTTAGTAAACATCTTTTTTTACCTTATATGACCTTATGCTCCTCTTTTAGAAGTCGTGTATGCATATTCGCCCTTGTAAGTAATGTGTGACCCACGTGTTTATTTTTAAATGAGTCTCATATGCTCATACAAGCTGCATTTATCTGATCAGCATACAGTAAAAACTGTAATATTGGGAAATATTTATCAAATTGAGAATATCTATTTGAGTATATTTTAAACTGCTTTGAGTACAAATCAGAATTTTCAGCAGCTGTGATCGTTCAGAAATCCTTCATTTAAACAAGTAGTCAACAAACATTTGAATTTTTTGTTTTTGTATACGTATCAGTTTCTGATTTGTTTTGTCTTACTGATTGGCGGATTGAAGCGTGTCTTTATTAAGATTGTCTGATAGTGAGTTTAGTCAGAAAAAGAGAGCAGTGTGATTAGAGGCAGCTGGTCAGAATGACCTACTTCATCTGGAATTTAGACTGGGAAACAGACAGGAACGAAGTACAGTATCTCCAAGTTCCATTGCACTCTTCCTCTCGGTCTTGGAGCGTGGCGATCGCTGGGTCTCCTGGAAAACCCTGATGAATCAACATCCCCACCTCCTGATAAACACGCTCACCAGTGTTACAGAATTGACCCGCAGAGCCAAGCTGTTCAAACACAACAATAACAGCAACATTCAGTTACTGGGACCTGGCTGCACAATGTGTTCCACTCGTGCTCCAGTGTTTTTGGACAACGGGTGTAGGAACAACAAAGACTAAAAATCTATCAGTGTACAGTTCTAAAATCCATTCATGCAGGGCCAGGTCATATTATTTCAGTTTTACAGTGCACCTTAGTTTTAGCACACATTTCCTTTTAGTGTTGAAAAAGGAATTTCTTTTAAGTGGAGACACTATCATTCATTTTACACAAACAGACGTACACATACACAATCTTCTCTCTGATCTCGATGAGGCGATATGCAACTTTGATCTCTCTGAGAGAGAAAATACACAGACACAACAGAGTCACCAAAATAAACCCTGCTCACGTGGAAAGTTGACCAGTATGTGAACGACTTTTGAGGCATTTCCATTTCTGTATTTACATTATTTATTACACTTTTGACTCATCCCTTACACCTTAACTCACCCTTAAACCTACATACCACCAAACCGGTCCCTTACCCATATCTCACCTCAACAGCAGCGAAAGTGTTTTGCAACACTATATGAGCACAATAAGTACATTGTACTTATTTTTTGATGTAAGTACAATAAGTAAAGTAAGTAGTTAAGCCCATCTAATATAAAGTGTGACCCTGCTACCTGTTTACACTGAAATCAACTTAATTTGCAGTACCGTGTAGTTCACAAACTGTCCGCCAAAAGTAAAACATCTGCAACATGTACTTTTGTGCATTCGTTGAGGAAATGTTCAGTCGTTTTTAAAAATAAACTTATCACTGCTTGTTATGGCAAATAGCCTCACCAGCTTCCTGCAACAACCTGCTTTCCCTTCCTGTCTGTTTCTTTGGGGGCCTTCTATAAAAAGCTTTAGTAGCAAAATCCCAATTGTAGAATAGACT
Organism: Enteromius afrohamiltoni; assembly: GCA_034779775.1. NCBI lineage: Eukaryota > Metazoa > Chordata > Actinopteri > Cypriniformes > Cyprinidae > Enteromius > Enteromius afrohamiltoni. Next base: position 13,874,650 of record JAUYWG010000061.1, read on the forward strand.
CCCATCTATGTACCCAAGTATTGCTACATGTATTTTCCACATATTAGGTCAGATAGTTTTCCTGTCTCAAAGGCCTTCATGGAAATTACATTGGCAATCAATGTAATCTTTTAACCAGGTGCACACTGATTTACCAGCACCACACAAACAGTCGTGAGAGGAAAACGGTTTTAATGGCAGGCAGATGGTGTCCACTTGAGAGCCGACGTCTATTCTGATAACCACTATCGGAGGTTCTGTCATCATAAAACCGCTGTAAATGAGGAACAAACTCTGTGGCTGAAATACAGGATGGAGTGTAATTTAGATAGTCTTCTGTTTAAATACCTCACAACGGCCTCCATATCCTGGTTTGAGATATTTCACCCCCCACTCACACACACACAGACACCCAATCCTAATAAGTGTATTGGTTCACAGCCACATGGTTTAATGTGAAATGAAGCGTTTCCCATTTTGTTAGCAGGTTGCTCCTAACTCGCCTCACTGAGTTCAGCTGAAACGCAGCTGTCTATATTACTCCAGTTCTTAAGCTCTGCTATCAGCAGACATGTTATAGTTTGGCTGACTCTTTTGTTTAACTATTCCATATGGAAAGACAGGCTGGAGAGATGGAGGGAAGAAATAACGTTCATTAACAGACATTTATGCACCTGTTACAGCCCGAGGCTCTGAAATGCATGTGCACTGTACATGTGGGAAACTGAATGTTTGCGATGTGTGTGAAAACTATTATAAATCACGACATAAAACGTATCGCTTAAAATGTGAAAAACATCATTATCTGTTAATTAGCCAACTAATGATCTATTCTCTGGCATAAACAAAGCCACGCAGATGCTTGTTTTGAATGTGTGCACTTCTGGGCCATTATTTACTCACCTGCCATGGCAGGCAACGTCATATTAAACCCTGCAAACAGAGGGAATATTGTCTCAACTAGGCAATAAACTGGAAGTACTACTACCTCAGTGTGGGGATGGAAATAGTGAGTCGGTTCAGAACTTGGATAGATGTTAGGAAATTGCTTTATGTTGTTTCTAACTTCAACAACACTTCCTTTGGAGATTAATAAGATCAATGCATTTCCCAGACAAAACACTTCTTTTAGACTGATACCGCACTGTTTAGTTTAATTACTTTACATATTTGAAATAAAATGCAATTAAAGTAATGCTTAACTTATCCAAACTAGCTCCCAATGATATTATATATTGTTTGTACTGTAAAATCACTTTTTACTACTATTTAAATTAGATTGCATTCCACTAGGCTATATAAAAGCAAAAGATCCAACTAAAGGGTCATTGTATATAAATTCCAATGATATTGTTGGTATTTATTGTGGTAGAAAAAGAAAATTAGTGGTGCATTAACACGTCTGGTTTCATTCAGGGAACTTTTCAGATGGAACAGGGATTTTCATTTGATTTCAATCTCGAATTGTAAATATTGTCCGGTGAATCCCCTTCAAATAGAACTAAAAGATTACGCAAAAACTTTTCTTTCTCTGGAAAGAATTGTACAGTCTTTTTTTCACCAGGCAGCATTGCATTGTGATGCATTTCCTGCACAATTTCTTTACCACATCCTGTCTACACATGTGACTTGTATCTGCACTCTCTCACAACCATACTCACGCTCGGTGATCAAGCCAAGATGTCACATACATCAATCCATTCAACTTCCTTAGCAACATGGACCAAAATACACTTATTGATTGCTACAACAGGCAACTCTTTTGCACATGCTCACTGCAAAGAGATTTTAGGATTGTTGCTGTCTCTATTAATATTTAACACTATTTGTAAAACACAGACAGCTTTTTATATGAGAACTTATAATATACCTTTTACTGTAGATATGCAAAGCATAGACAGGTTCTGATGTCATACATGTGATTAGTGGTTTGGGAGGATGTTGTACGAAAATCTACAACTTACACCCTTAAAACACTTAAGACCTGACCAAAGAAGCTCTAAAATAGCCTTTACACCCACATGTCATTGACTTCCTATCACAACGGACACTGAACTAACATCTCACACTGATCAAGGTCAGTTTCGCCCGTACACATTTAACCTTGACTCATATAATAAAATATGTTTGGAAAAGCTAGCAGAAGCACCAAGATGTTCCAGACAGTAAAGAAGTAACCAGTTAAATTGAAAGTATGAATAAAAGTTGCTAAGACAACTAAATAGCAAAGGCAAAACATGGCAGCATACATAGTGATGTTGGCATACATTTCTGTTCCATTTCTCATTTTTAATAGCACTTTTATGCTTTAGATATCAGGGCCAATAGTTGTGCTCGTTTTCCAAATAAGTCTGTCCACAGCAAAACTTTCTCAATTTATGTAAAGACTGTATGTTTCGTGGTTTAAGTCCAAACTATTTAATAATATTCCAGTGACATGCAAGCTTCACTAGAATATTGTAATGCAAAGAGGAAGCTCAACTCATTTCGGCCTCTTCTTCCTCTTTAAGTTATTATATAACAAACTCTAATGAAAAACATGCACATGGACACAGCCTGTTTTGTGTGATACTAGGAAACACAGAATTAGAGACACAGTCATGCTGTCAGAGCACAGATAACAGGAATATCGTCATTGGAGCAGTCTCTCGAGTTTTGCATGTCAGTTGTAACGTCTGGGGACAAAAGCCGTTGTGCATGAACTGAAGCGATTGTCTCCAAAACGTTCTCTTTGTAAACACAAAAAAGATGTTGTTTTTGCTGTCGGTGCAGGCCTAAGCCAAGTTGACGTCTGACACTGTTACTTCCCATGTTAGCAACCACAAACTCACACTCGCTCTGCAGTGTAAAATAGATTTTCTGAATATTTGTGGCCTCATTTATTGATGCCACGTAAATTGTCTATTTATGTGCGAAGATTTTGTGCAAAATTTCCATCGGAATAGCAACAAGTGCCTACGCGCGCACACATTTGATCCCGCGTTCGTCCAACGTCGACGATGAACTCTAGATTAGGGGCGAGTGCCTGCAGTTGGTAATTTGCATAGGACACGCCCAGACATCTCCATATAAGGGCTTTCCTGACAACTTAATCGCTACACCTCAGGCTTGATTTCACTTAAGTTAAATCAGTTTGATTTCTAAATGTTCTAAACGTGTTTTGAATGAAAGATAAATGTAGGCCGGAAGCTGAATTATCATAATGCTCGCACACAGTTTTGACGCAAAATACGTGTATACACCCCACAAATCCTATCATGATACTAGGTTGTGGGTGGCTAGTTTGGCATGGCTACAACACGCAGAGGTGGAAAGTAACTAATTAAAAATACCTTTTAATGATGTCGTTTGCTTTGAGGTTATTTTAACCTCGTACATTTAGGTCGTACATTTAGTCTGAAATGATAACTACACCCTATAATTGTCAAACACGAAAATTTATGAGATTAATATCATGTTTTGCTCCAAAAAGTTGTGTTTAAAACAGTTTGCTTTTGTGTTTCCAAATTTTTTCTTATCACAGTGAGACAAATAAAAAGTGAGAGAAAAAAACACCCAGGCATGTATATACATTTAATACAATTTTAGGTAACACTTTCTATGATGCCTGTATTTATACATACATTTTAAAGATATTCTTAAGGCATTATAAAAAAAACTGTGTTATAACATCTCATGATTAAGTATAAAAACAATTATAATATATGTATATAATATTTACATATTTGTAGATACAACTTGTTATAAGAGTTATAAGAGTATGATTATTTATAACACACAATGAACACCATATTAAATATGCTTCATTATAATGGACTATACCACATCTTGACACCTTGTTTATTTAGGACCTTACAGCATCTTGTGAGTGGTTAGGTGCTGAGTGTTATTTGAGTGTTTCCTGTGAGGTTTATTTTTAAGGTTAATTTGAGCTAGCTAATACCTTCATCTGAAAAATTACATGTTGCAGAGTTACTTATCAATAGAATAAAATTCATTCATAGATCTTATGGCTGTTTGAAAAAAAATAGTATTGTTATTATTATTAAAACTTTTTTAAGTGGTATTTGTTAGCTTTAGGTAAAGTAACGTAAGTAAAAGGGCAAGATGCGAGACTTATTATGCATTATAACTATGCATTATATATTATATGTATTTTACTATAATCCGTTGTAATCATGTTCATTGTGTGTTATAAATTGTCATGCTCTTTTAAAAGCTATAACCACAAAAAAGTAAATATTATATCACATGAATATATTAATATTCTTATGAATATTCATGACATGATACATGATAAAGTAATTTATAATATATTTTTCTTTCATTATAATGCCGTAAGAACACCCTTATAATGCATTATAAATACAGGCTTCATAGAAAGTGTTTCCAAATGTTATATTGTGATGCAAGCTATGTCAGTTAGTGTTGCATTGCAGCTGTATGTTTTTTGTCTTCATCAGTCAAAGCATCTCTATCTGCAAGTTACTCAGCTTTAGTGATATCTGATGCATTTGTCCATACAAGGGATTTCCTGGCTCTCACATGTGAAACAGATATTAAGGTACATGGGTGTTAAGATTAGAGTTAACCCTGCTCCATAATGCTCACATCGTCTCATTTTGGGTAAAACTAGAGAAACAATACCAAAGTACTTTGCAATGCAGTAACTTTCAGCAGACTACTACTTGAGTCATATTATTCTTTAGTACTTTTGCTTGTACTGAAGTAAATTATTCCAAAAGTAGCAATATTTTTACTTAAGTACAATTTCTTAGTTCTCCTTCCACCACAGATAGTATGTGGTTGCTTAAGTGCTGTAAATGGTTTTTAGCTTGTCTTTTTGATTTGTTTAGTGGTTGCCTAGTGGCCCAAGTACAGGCGTCATCTTTCAAGCACTTAAAATTGATATTCTGGGAGACAGACATGCTTCACGTTGCTTTGTTGACTGCACCTTAAGAGAAATCATTATACCGTTACAAAAATTAACCATGGTTTTATTAGTAATAATAAAACCTACAGTAGGTAGACTAGTTAAACTATGGCAACCAAATTAACAATGGTTTTGCTATATTAACCATAGTTTAAGCATGGTATTTGCAGTAAAACTGTGGTTATGCAAATAGTAATCAGTCATGGTTACTACTATAATACTATACTTTTATTTAATTAAATTAACTATAAAAACGGTAGTAATGCTAACTTTAGCAAACATCATTAATAAGATATGAATATGCATATTAACAAACTTGAGTGCCCCATCTCCACCAAGCTCCCATCTCTCCTGCCGTGCTAATTTCACACGGCCCACTCTGTCAGCCCATTGTTTTTCCCCAAGCATTAAAAGGCCCATTCATGGCTTTGCTTTGGGTCTTGTTGTCTTCTTACTAATTATGCATTCAGACTTTTTTTTTTTACTATCGTCATGGCATGAAATGACTTCAGCCTTCGAAATCTGCTTAAAAACCCAATTACGTCTTCAGCTGACAAGTTACCCACACACCCATTTCTGTAACCGAAGACAAAACAATGGCTAATCAAGACACAGGGAACTAAGCAGTACTGACACTAGCGACCATCCAAAGAGCTTCTGACGTAACTGGCACCGGCTGTGAAGGCAGACAAAAGGGAAACGACGTAAAGAGAGCAAGAGAAAATAGAAGGGGGAGTATTTCATGACCTGGAAGGGCAGGCTGTACACTGGGGTGATGATGTGGTTTGTGTCTTGTCAAAGCACCATGGGGGAATGTGTTTGTGTGTGCAAGCGGAGGGCCAGGGTTCAGCTCTGACCTTAAGCAAGAGAATTGAGGCTGGTGGCCTGGAATCCTGGGGTCACTCTTTGGATGCACATTCCAATGCATATTCCTAACAGCAATCTGCACATTCCCTACAATGAATTCGTTTGACATCACTGAAGGTCTCTCAGAGTCCAGCATTAGAGGAATGCAAGAGATCTCTTTTATACTACAAAGCACAAGTCTCTGCCCCTGGACGATGTTGTTTTTGAGGTTAGGAAAGCACATTAGGGTGTAGTCTTTTGTATGAGCTGCCGGTATCGTAAGTGCAAAGACAAATATTTTGGAAAGAAATCAAAAACAGCTGCACAATAAGAGCACTTGTGCTCAAACGGCAGGGATATTAGCGTGAAGTGGACTTCAGGGAAAATAACCTAAGAATACATATTAAATGGAAAAAAGTACATACTAGAGAAACTATGAGGGAACAATACCATCCTTTTATTTCCAATCTACATTTTCACAAAACAAAAAAAAAAAAAAAAAGATAAAAAGTTATTTACACATACATGCCAAGAAGGCACTTCTTAAATATCCTTCAGGACCAAAGTATTTTCAAGTATATATAAAAAAAAATCCTTCATTTTGTACATCTTCAATGAACAATTACAAAAAAGGAAAAACAACCACAAAAATAAACATTAAATAAATAACTTAAACATAAACAAAATATGTACAAATATTTGCTTCTTGATTTAGATGCAAAATGTGCACCAGGAAATAGAGTTAGACCATGTTAATAAACTAGTTAATTTACTTGACAAAGTGATTAAGACACGCTGGTCCACATTTTTGTTAACGGTTCTGTTATTTGTTACAGAATTTTAAAGAAGCGACAAACAGACATACACATTCTCAGCATTTTAGACTCGTCTGAATACTTCAAGTCTAAAACTTATGAAATAATATTTAAGTTTAAACCAATCTTTAGCTAATGTTTTGTATTCAGATGCGTTTGCCACACTTAAAACGATCACTAACATGACCAAACAGGCTCTAAATTTTTCTCAGAAAACGAGATGCAAACACTGTTTTATCATCACCGGACATTCTTTGGTTTATCTTTGCGTCTACTTTTGGTCTTCAGATTTCTCTCATTTTAAACTTTTAGTCTTTGGCTAAGGGAGTCTTTGAGTTCTCAGTTTGCTTTTGTTTCTCACAGTTTGCTTTCTTCCTCTTCCAGTGGTCGGTTGAGTCCGGGAATGTACTTCAACAGCCTCCGCCTGAAGCTCTTCTGTTTGGGTTTGCGCTGCAGTGTGCTGAACCCTCCACACTGCTGTTTCTCTCCGTTAGGCACCGAGGACGACGGCGGGCCCCTCAGGTAACTGCGTGTGCTGGCGCTGCGGGTCAGGGTGGTCTTAGCAGTAGTGAAGAGCTCGCTGGCGGGACGAATGAGGCGTGGACGGCCACTTTGAGTCTTCTCTTGGTTTGAGTCGAGCTCATCGTTGCTGGAGCGCTCTCTCTGGAAGATGCAGGTTTGGTAGAGGGGGTCATCCTCATTTGTGGCAGCACTAAGATGGCTGACGCTGCTGCTCGTGCTCTCAGTGCCACGTAACGCACGCATGGCAGCAGGGCTCGGAGCTCCCAGACTACCGTATAAACCGGCTGACTCCAGAGACTCGTACACAGCCACATCACTCATGACGATGCCTGCGAGATTGAAAACAGATAGCAAAATTAATCTCTGGAAGTGCTCCATTATGGATTTTTAAGAGTGACCTTTTATGCAGTGTTTAACACAGCTCTAAGTGAATGAAAACATCCTGCAAAGTTAAATTTGAAATTACACCATGGATAAAGTTATTGTCTACCAAAATAAATAATCGAATCACTGAAATGAGTCATGTTGACATCAACAATCAAATTTTCATATTACTTTTTATATTCTCTTTAATCACATCATTCTGTTACATGTTCTTACAACATTTCAGCTAAGTATTAATCCTAAAAATGATAATTATGTGTACATTATCAGTCTAGCATTGCGTGTTTGTTAAAATATTCTAAAAACAGTCCACCTTTTTAAATCTTCTATCGTGTGTCATTACATTTATCGCGTTTACTTGTGTGGTGTATATTTCATGCTTCAGAAATGTGATGTTACTTCCTGTAAGGGAGCATAGTGAGCACCGATGCGCCTTCGTTTTTGCGGTGCATTGTGGGATTTTTCAGGCAGCTAACATTCCAGTAAACTAGAAGGATTTTGCGATTGAGACAGCCATTAAAATGTCAGACTCTCTGATCAGTGCCCTTACTACTGAACAAGAGAGCTGATTTAGACGCACCCTTGGTCTGAATTAAAACCATAGACCGTTTAAAAAAAAAAAAAAAAAAAAAAAAAAAAAAAAAAAATGGACGTAGTGTCCATGACGTCACTCGTAGGTTTCTGAAGAGCGTTTTTGAAGCCTAAAGTGGGCGGAGCTGACCGTCGCCATCTTTGCAACGCGTTACCGCTCGTCACTCACGGATGATCCAAAATGGGCAATGAGGCGGGATGTGGGCGGAACTGAGGTGCCTGGTTGCTGAAACCATGCCCGCCTACCTCGCCGACGTATTGGCGGTTTATTTTTGAACTAAGCCATAGACTATATAAAACAAAAGCAGAAACACGGCAGAGATATTAAAAAAAAAAAAATAAAAAAAAAAAAAAATCAGTTGTCACGACGGGCAAAATTAGCTGTATAGACCAAAAACAAAACAAAAAAAATTGTACAAGGCTGTAAACGTTTTTTTCTACTGTAAAGTTGGGCATTTTAACATGGAGAGTCAATGCGAATGACTCCCTTTTGGAGCCAGCCTCCAGCGGCTAGTCGATGAATCGCAGTTATAATCACTTCCGTGTTTGTTTCACTAAAGGGAGCGGGAGGTTGCCGCTTGATTAAAACGGAAATACATTCTTTGTCACTAGGTGCTAGATAGCGGGTTCCCCGGTAACTATACACAAAGCAGAGCTCTCAGGCTCGGTTTACACTAGTGCATTTTAGTTTTAAAACAGCCCGCCTATCTTTTACACCAATCCCGTGTTTCCATGGTCGAAAAGAGAGACTATTGAGAGCGTTTTAGTTTAAACACATAGGGGTAGCGTTTCACTGTGAACGGAGCAAAACGGAGACTATTGAGAAAGACGGTGCGGCTGCCCAGTGCCCACATTCTCTCTACGTATCCTTGACGACTTCCCATTTGATCGTTCCAAGCACACAGACGCGTCCGCGATTTATTTAATAGAAAATCTCTCTATACATATCTGTACCTACACCAATGTGACTAGCGGTCCTGCTATGTTTCAGAAACCATCAATGTTTACACTACACAACCTAAAACGGATGTGTAAATGCGGAACGTTTTCATACTAAAACCAGTTTTAAAACTAAAACGCACTGTAAATGGCATTACGGGGATAATGAAATGAATGACTCCAATCGGACCAATCACAGTGAATTACCGCCACGGAAAGGAGGGAATCGTTGAGTAAATAGTTTCATCGAGCAAGTATGGTACAAATAAATGTTTTATTGACCTTGCATGATTGTCAACCTGTTATTGGGGACCCCCAAAACCAAAATATGAACCTTTTATTACATATAATTTTTTTTAAATAAAAAGTCTTAAGGCTAGTTAAGTCTTCTGTTGGTATGCCGAGGCATTTAGTTTGATCTTTAATCACACAGGCTTCTGAATTAGTTTTTCTTTAACCACATTCTTAAATTGTCCATCACAACTTTGTGCCAATAGGAAGTGTTTTGTGTGACACAAATACATGCAGAAGTGTGCAAGTGTCAGGCGTCCAACCTTTAGACCTTATTGAAACAAGATCATTTGAAAGCCTGGTGTAAAGATTGCTAGCATGTGTTAACTCACCGTGCACAAGCCGCTGCTCCTGCACCATTAGAGATCTGTATTCGTCCCATTTCTCATGCAAGGTTTGCTGCAGAGACAAAAAGACACAGTAAGAGTCATTCATTTCACGTGTCACTCGGCTGTTCCCCCCCCCATCATCCTTATCATAGAGAACGAGGAAGCGTGTGGTCAGGGAGGTCAGACAGTTCTCAGTTCTCCATTGCTACTTCTCACACCAACCAAACATCAAATTCATTGCAGAGTTCTTTGTTGCATGGGTTCATTTTTTAAATAAATTACTTTCACCAAATATAAACTTTAAATGTTTTTTATTCTATAATTAAGTTTAGGCATCACAACAATATGATTTAAATTGTTAAAAATGTTTAGTAATTTTAAGGCGATCAAAAAAAAAAATAAATAAATAAAGTGTTATTGAATTAAGGTTTTTAAATATTAACTTTAAGTGAGGAAACTATTATGTAGACAATACAAAAGTTTATTAAACATTTAATTGTAAAATATTTAAATCTGTTTATTTAAATTATGCAAAATTTAAGTTATGCAAAATCTTACATTTGAAAAAAAAAAAAAAAAAAAAAAAAAAAATAAAAAACAGTTCTATTTAGCTTTAATTTATTATTTCAGTTTAAATAGTTTTAATTACAAATGAATAAAAATAATGTAAAAAAACGTAGCTGTAACAACTAACATTTTCTGGATTTGATTTTTAGCCCTTTTAACCCTGACAAAAGCCTTCGCAACCAAAAAGTTTAACTCATACCACAGAAGTGACAATCAAATGAAACCATATTATAGTTGTCATTTTTATGGCCTAGGCTTTTTCTTTCATATATGAGAATGTCCTAAGGAATGTAAAAATGTGCCTTGCTTCTTTTCGGACGGTGCCATGTCAGCTGTACTGTGGTATGTGAGGATTAAGACTGGCCTGTCACTGGAACAGGTGGACTGTGAGAGGAAACAGGTGTGGTCAGCGCTAGTGCTCGGTGCCAGACCGGGGCAGCTGTGTTTAAGCTGGGCTTACATTACACTGCTTGTAAACGTCTACATATACGAGACAACAAGCATGTACATGTGGTTTGAGAGACTTACCTTTAGATACTGTAGCCTGGCTTCCAATTCTGCTTTTCGTATAGCGTCACTATAGACGGTTTCAAGCCTAGACAGAGGAACAAAACACAGCGTTGCATGACAAAGTCACTTCCTATACTGTGCGCGGTATTGCACTTCAAAGCCTCAATCTATTAAAGACAGCAATTAAACAAAGTCAAAGAGCCGTTTAAAATGGACCACAATGTGTCTGAAAATGAGCTTAGTGGTAATACAAAAACTCCTTCCCCAAACGTATAAAATTTCAAGACCGGCGTTGGTGATATGGATATGAACCTCTTTTTAATGGGTTGCTGTAAACTCTCTCATTCACAGCATAACACCATGTTTTAAAGTGGAAATAATTGGGTTAAAAGCCGTGGAGAGGGAAGGCATGAGCTTTGCATTCATGTGGTTTACATCACTGGTCTCCACACTTTATAAACGGAGCTTCATTTTCACTGGCCTTTTATCTTTTATTACACAGGAAATAAAAAAAGGGGGGCGGGGGAAGTGTGGTTCCAATTAAGTAACAGCAGATCTAATTTTTCATTGTCAATCAAAGACCACAGGTACACTTGGAACAATTTACTTTCAATTTAAGCTTTTAAAGCTGCTCTACTTTGAGGAAAGAGTGACAATTTCGCTTCTTTAGAAAATCAGACATGAGAACAGTAAGTATCTACATACCTAATGCTGTTGCCTGATGATTTAATGAGCTGGACGATTTCTTTATGGCGAAAGCCTTCCACAGAAGTGTCATTCACGCTGGCAATCGTGTCTCCTACAAATCCAAGAAAAAGTGTTAGAACGAGAATAGATATGATTGGACATTGTGTGAGTAACATTTGTGTACTGTGTTTGGCCTTAAATGGATATTTTTCTGGATTTTAAAACCTGACCTGCTCAAGTAAATTCATGAGATCCCATATTTCATACATGAAAGTGAGCAGTGACGCATTGATCACATTCAATTTCTTACAAAAACCCATGAAACGGCTTCTGAACATTTGGAATATAATGTACAAATTGCATTGACTGCATTTATGGTGCCTGTTTTGCCCTTTTTAGAGCTTGGGATGCAAAGTCACCATCTATTTTCATTGTATAGAAAAGAGCAGCATGAACACTCTGCTAAACCTCTCCATCTCTGTTCCCCTGAAGACAGGTTATACAGGTTTAACCATGAATAGACATTAAAAGAGTTTTAATGTCTAAAGTTTTTTCTCCAGTAGATAGATCAACCTGATCCATTTTTGATATATATGGGTTTAGATGGGTCCTCTATTCTTATTAGAGGGTTTGTTTAATGAGCTTTATAAAATGCGTTTAGGGACACATCTGCTAGAGAGGGGCTGGATTGCGCTCATCAATATGTAGTGAAACAATTCCTTTTCTCCTTGGAGAGTTTTGGGTTTTCTTGTCAAGAAGGATGAGGTCATGTGCTTTTGAGAGACAGGCCAAAACAGACAATAGCGCAAAGCATGCAGGGAATGCAGGAAGCGAAACCAACACGCAGCAATGCTGAGTAGGAGTTCCTCTTTACATCTGATCTGACATCAGTTCATTTAGGAGTTGTGATTGTTCTGAGATCAGTTGATCTTCCCCAAAGTCCAAAATATAACAGAGCAAACATGCATTTTAGATGCAGAACTGTTTGTTCTTTTTTGAAATGATAGAAAAGAATGCAGATTCCACATACAGTATACAGTTTCTGGAAAGCGCTAAGAACTCGTATAAGCCTGAATAGGGCATTATAGGACAACGACATAGATGTATTTTTAGAAGTTAATTTTACTTGTCTACAAAGTTTCTACAAGGACTAAAACTACCACAAAATGCGTTTTTTTTTTTTAAGTAGAATACTAGCTAAAGTACTAAAGTATTAGTGTAGTATTAGTAATATATTTTCTTTTATACCAAATAAAAGATTTAAGTCTGGTATAGTAAGAACTTGCTAAAAAAAAAAAAAAAAAAAAAAAAGATACCCTAAAAATAAATATACAGCCCACAAAAAAAAAAAAAACTTGACAGAGTGACCTGATCCGGTATCCGGTTTTACAGTTTGAAAGAGTAAAATTCCACATACAGTTTATGTGGGTGCTGCTCTGTGAATTTTGCTCTTGCTTAAACAGCAGGGCTGCCACTCAACTGTCATGGTGTTGACAGGTTGACAAGATCTCCAAGTGAGCAAGCAAGCCTTCTGAAATATTACTTCTATTCACACGGACTCATTTTACTACAAAACAGGATATTCAAGAACTAGAAGAAAACTGATCTTTATGCTTTAAAACGCTCCTGTGAACCCGAGGACCACTCTGAATATTCTAGCCTCTGTGTCAAATGCCGGTTTAGAGCCGGAATTACTGGGCAAATATAAAGGGTGGTGTTAATGTGAGCACACTTACCGACTTTAAGGCCTGCGAGTTGGGCGGGACTGTCTTCGTGGACTTTGCAAACAAAGGTGCACATCTCCACTGAGTTCTCACTCTGGTGATGCAGCCCATATGTCTGTTGACACACACACAAAAAAAAAAGGCTGTAAACAAAGAAGCCTCGTCTGTAGAGGGCAATGTTATTCGTAGGTCTGCAATCTGATTATACTTAAGTAAACACAATGAGTCATACTCCAGCAAGGTGTGCCATTTTCTTGTAAGCTGCGGGTTATTGTTCGACGTAGCATTGCTAAATCATGTCTGATAGTGTTTCCACAGTGGCTTAACACTATAATGTGCTCAATGACTAGAATGTTGACCTGAGAGGCTTCACAAAGACTGACTGACAGACTCAATGGCTTAAAGGATGCTGAAAGTGAGGGATGGCTCCAGGTGGTTTACTCGCATGCAAACATCCTTGACAAACAAGCCACACTGAAACTGGGCCATTTTTTGTTGTTGTTTCGATGTTTAAACTGTAAATGCAGTTCATCACCACTAAACCACACAAAGCCATCTGGCTGAGGCTTACAAAAATGTGTGGCTATTCAGCAGTTTATATTTTAGCACCATTTCTGAGAGTTACCAACAGATAAAGGCAGTTTAATTCATGTCAAAATCTATTTTACTTCTTTAATGTGGAAATGTCTAAAAAATAAATCAATAAATCAAGTATTTAATTCAGTCAAAATACTATGCTTTTCTGAAGTAAAGCAAGTTACATTTACTTTGATATTATCCTTCCAACAATTATAATATATTGAGTGACTCTACATGGGACAAGCGCTTTGCAAAATAGATGGATAATATAATTGAACAAATTGATGGATGCGTGATAATATAATGTATATAAAATTGGATAATATAATAATTGTAATTAGTCACATCCAAAATATGTTTTAACAGGTTTACATTATGCGTGTATATTTATTATGTATATATAAATACAAACACAGAATGCGTGTTTTGAATATATTTAAAATGTATATTTATATTCATACAATTTATATTCCAAATATTACATTTATCTTAAATAATTACATGCATATATATGTATGTGTGTGTGTGTGTGTGGGCGGGTTTATGTGGTTTATGAGGACACAAATTTGTATAATGACATGGGTATGACACTGAAAATGTCCTCATAAAACACCTACATATTGTAATACCAGTGTCCCCATAATTCTGAATTTTGAAATAAAATAGCAATTAATCTGTATAGAACTGTTATGGATATAAAGAGGGTATAACATACTACAGTGGTGTGAGATATTTCAGAGAATGAATATTAGGAGTTACAAATACCATGCAGTTCTACACAGCAAGAGAAGTTTAAAACGGAACAGGAAGAGACTTAGTGACACCGTCGCTATGCAAAACATCAGCTTCTGTTTCCATTTTAACTGTAATCAGTAGCTCATGTTGAAACGCACATGCTGATATACTCAAGCCATTTGCATGTTGGTACCTTTGGTATCAGTGGTACTTTGGTTTATGGATGTGTACAGATACAAATGAGCATCTGACTCTGCTGTTAGTTTCTTGACGTGCGTGGAGCCCAAAATGTTTGCTGTGGCGCACAATGTTTTCATCAGTCACCGCAGAAACGCGCTGTGGCTCCAAGATGCTCTCACAATGTTCACTTTCACAATGAATGACAATTTCTTGAGTGTAACATGTGTAGGAATGCCTCATTTCAATAGCTTTGAGGATGACTGATGTTGCTGCTCACTTCCCATACAGAAACCCAAAGTTGTTGTTGAGGTTAACAGCTTCATGAGCCGAGTATACTGTTAAACCTCATTCTGTCAAATAGAAAAGGTGAATCTGACTAAACTTTGGGTGACTTTTCAAAAAGGCGGTCTTAAAGGAATGGTTTACTCAAAAAGGGCTGTTCTGTCATCATTTACACAACTCTGTTTTGTTACAGACCTCAAATGACTGACATTATTCAGCAGAGCACAAAAAGAGATGTTTCAAAGAATGATCACGCTGCTCTTTAATGTTACAATGAAAGTGAATGGTGAATGGTACTGTTAGCTGCCAAAAAACAAACAAAAGCATATGAAGAGTTTTACAAAAACAGTTAACTCTGTGTTTTACTGTGGTAGTTAATTTTTTGTTCAGAAAAAATTTTCAGAAATAAATAAATAAATATAATAATAATAAATATATATTTTAAGAATAATAAAAATTAGATATATGAGAATAAATTTGATTAGAATGCACAATGATTAAAAAAAAAAAAAAAAACAGCCTTAAAAAATTTGAAGCCTAAAGCCTTAGGTTTCAAATATTAGGAGGGTGTCACTTTAAGAAAAACCTCTATAGTGTTAAATACCCATTGCCTTATTGTATGGTCTGAACTCCCAATAAACACTCAAAAGAAGAAACAAAACCACACACACATTTACAAATATCTCTAAAACGGGAATCATTTGTCAAGTATTTTCAAATGTTTGGAATCATTCCGTTTCCTTCCTCTTCCCACACACTCCAACCGCTTACGCGAAGCGGAGACACAGAGCGCCTCAGGAGATGCAAAGTACAGACATATTTACATAGTAGATACAGCCAACCATATCCCTGCTGCTAAGAGACTTTGAAAACAATGTTGTCTACAGCACGCCATCCTAGAAAACTATTTGTTTCTTGATATGTTGCCTCTCATGTGACAGAAACCTGATGTCATGTCCTGTACTAGAGGACAAAGCAGGAAAGGAGGGGTCCTCCATCCTGCATCTGAACTATAATGCATTACTAAATATAAACTAGCTATCTGGTACATATGTCAAAACAAAGACATACTCTGTGAATAATTAGGAATGCAGGGTTCATAATCAGTTCCACATTGAGGAACTTTGATGAAGTGTACACTGTGAGGAACAAATTGCAGAGAAAACAAGCAGGTTCTTATACCAAAAGGTCACAACTACAACTGGATTACACATGGATAAACCTTAGCTAATACTTGTTTCTGTCAAAATGAGGTCAAATCAACACTGGCGTCATTGACTAAACTATTTAACCACCAATTGATCCTTCATCTGAAGTCTTACCGAGCAGCCCACCCACATGTACAAGCTAAGCCACCTTAGAAAGGTTGTTCGTAATTTATCACCATTTCAGACTCCTTGAATGAATTCAGAGAGACGGTTTTAAATCCCTCTTACCTGGATCTCAAAGCCAAAGGCCTCTTCCTCTTTCTTCATCAGGATCACTGCGTTTCTAAAAGGAATAACCAAAATATATTCGGTTTATACGAGCAAAAAAAGGCTGTTGCACAGTGGCGGTCTTAGTAAAGTGTCGTTCCGAGCAGATTTTTCTCAATCTATGATCTTGACTGATGGTCAGTGCTTACAGGAACATGGATGATGAAAGACACAGAGGAAGCGCATAATCAACCGCATGATACTGCTGTTTTGGAGGATACGTCTGTGTGGCGTAATGAGGAATGTTTGAAAAAGAACAAAAAACAAAAGATTCAGATGTCACACCCAGAACAGCTCATTTTCAAACCATGTTTTCAATGTGCTTTCGGTTTCATACGGTCTGTGTTTTTACAGTTCTCAATTACAGCCGCCTCAGGGTATGACCATCATATAGGTGCATTTTGAACTGGAGATGACTTCTGCTGGGAAAATAGTAGTTGTATAGTCATTTGAGCGATCTCGGGATTCAGGCATGTCCATTATGAATACCATGACATGACAAGAGTCCTGTGTTTCTGGAAGCACTGATACATCATTGGACAATCATGAATTATGCATACGCATATACTAAACAATAAAGAGATGCATACAGTGAAGAAAGATTGCATCCGACCATCTCGCTGATCCATATCGCACTCCCTTTTATTCATTCAGTCTTCCAACAAGGTCAGTTTATATAAATCTATAATTGAGGTTGTTTAAGGGCGGATATATTTATTCCATGACACCTTGGAAAAAGCGTGAATGACTAGGGTCTGACGTTTCTGTAACTGTCGCAATAAATAGAGTGTTTTTTAAGGAAGTAACAATGACGCATGCAAACACCAATCAAATCTGCGTAGGTGGAAAAATCTTACCTTTGTGGTTCTGGAGAGTGTGAGAGGGGCTTCCATTTTTGCAGCCCACCATTCTGTTTAGCAAGATGAAGAGAAAAATAGAAAGACAACAATAATTTCATGTTGTTTAACAGCTCAGACGCCAATCATAGATACAGCAGAACCTGTAATGCATTTTCCATTTCGGTCACGTTTTATCTGCCTGGTTTTGTTTCTGATCTTATTTCATCTCCAGACTTGGGTACACTTTATCTAAGATCTAGGCCAGGTTGGCGAATACAAGTTTTGTCATGTGCTTCAACAGCACTGATGTTCTTGCTGATAATGTGGCAAACCCAACCTAAAGAGCACAAGACATAAGAATTCATTCATATTACACCCGCTCTTACAGACGCCCATTCAAATCGGGCTGTACCTCAACCCCAACAACTTCAGCTTCCCACAAAGTGCACTTTGTGCACGAACCCTCCAAAACTAGTAAAACGTTGCCTTTCTTTATTTTCATACACATTTAGAATTGTCGTAGAGTCCCCCCTCAATGACTTCATTTATTTGCATGCAACTAAGAGGGTCCCGCGGGGCCAGTTGGACGGGGTAGCAAAGCTCTCAGCCACACAATACCCTGTTGTGGCCCGGCGTTCACGCAAAGTGTAGGAGTCCACATACAGAGAACTGTTCATAAACCTACCCTGCCCTACAATCCAAAGCTTGTCATGTAGTACTCCACTGTGAGTAAGCTTTGTTTCTGCAAATTAAAATACAACATACAAAAATGTTGCAGACTAGATCAGAGTAAACCATTTAAATATTTTCCCCTAAACCTAAAAGATTTCTATTTGTAAACAGCAGCACATTTATAATCCATCCAAATATGAAAATTGTCAACCCACCCTCAGTGACAAAACATTGGATTTCATTAGCATGGATAAAAATGGTAAACAAAAACACAGAACTGAAACTACAAAACAAAACCTTAAAGATAAAATTAAAACTACCCTAAATGAAAAACTAAAACAAAATACTGAGACAAAAGAAAGAGTAAAGGGTAAATGAATGACTGTATTGTCAATACTGAGATCATATCAGATCTATTTGAATATCCAAAAGGCATTTCATTACACTGTCCCCAACACAACTGAACTGACCCCTGGTTACTCAGGCTTTTCAATTCTGCAATAAATTCTGTTCCACACCACAAAGGTCATAGATGGACAATTCAGAGAGGGCTTCACTGCCCCAAACACTTGGTCAGGATCCATAAAAATGGCTTGGCTGGCCACACAGGAGGTGAACTGTAAAAGAGCAGGCCCAGAATTCAGCAGGGACAAATACGAGCTGTTTACAGTTACTCAAAAGAGTCGGTGGAGACAGACCTGCATGTGGGTGGTCTAAAGACACCGGGAAACACTTTACACCATGAGTGACCATGACACACACTTCAGTGAGTCTCAACCCAAGGGCCGGAAACCATGCAGGCTCACATCTGTACGGTCAAAACCCAAGAGAGAAATTGCTTTTGCCAAAGTGGAGTACACTGTACAATTGACCAGCAGATTAATGCCTCTCTTTAGATTTGTAAGGAAGTATACCAGACTTTGGATAAGGCAGGGTCTATACCATCAATGTAAGAGCCAGATGTGGTTCATGAAAAATAATGATTCATAGTCATGCAGAAATGAACAAGTATAGCCACTTCTAACATTTCTGCATGACTGCTCACATGTACACATGCAAATTAACTTCTTGAGAGGAACCATCACATGCTGAGGGTCACAGATGCACACTGGTGGACAGGTGTGAATGAGCACAGGTCAAAATTCTTCACATGCCAAGCAAAGTGTGGCAACTGCTTGAGCCATTCAAACAGGGACATCATCATCTAATTGAGTCTAGCTACCTTAATTGGTGCCATGCAACAGTGAGTGGGTCTTAATCTTTGAGTACTGCACATTTGCTATCTCCCATACCCAGTTCAGAGCATCAAACAATGAGCTGATGATATGGATCAGGTGTGTTAATGAGAGAAATGCAAAATGTCCAGTTCAAGGCTATTCCAAGACCAGGTTTGAGAAACACAGTTTTATACAGTTACATCCAATAATGGTGGCATATAAAGGTTAAAAAGAGAAGTGGAACTTGTGTGCTTGCAGATTAATCAGACTTGACGATTGCATGCAACTGCTGGTCCTAATCAACGCAAACGCATCACAGGATTGTTGTTTCTGTGCTTAATTAAGAGCAGACAACTCTAAACAATATATTAAAGATGTTGATGCACAGAGGGCAGATATAAAACGCTGAAACATGTGTAATAATTTCTAAAGCTTTGACTCCAGTAGCTGATAGTATGAGGGATGAAGTGCAAGTTCTATTTTAACTCCGTACAACAACAGCTTAACCTTGCTTAAGAAAAAAAAAAGGGTTTGCTGGTCTTAGATGCCCTCCCATGTTTTGAGAGACCAGATAAAACCTGTTTAAGCATCAGGATTTCCTAAATAAGCATCTTCACTCAACATCTGGGCATAGTAATATCTTGACTAAGTCAATATTGCTTTAAAAACAGATGCTTTATTAGTTTTATCTGGTTTTAGATGGTCTCCCGACCTGACAAGTGCATTGAAAACTATCCCAAACACCCTTGTGTTGGTTAACCCACTGTTAGGCTGGATTTAAAACTTTTTTTCTGCACATGTATAACTAAATGTATTCATTAAATGTTTCGTACATGTAAACACGTCAAACTAAATTCAAAAGAAATGCTCCTACCTTTTTAAAGTTCCTCGGTAGGGTCCCTCCAGAGTAAGCGAGGGTCTTATAGTTATAAACCTCAGTGGAGTTTGAGGGTCCTCGGTCAACGGTCCCACAGCTGTCCGATTTGGAGGACGTAAAGTAGATCTCCCCACTGTCATGACACAGCGACCCGCTGTCCGGCTCGCTCGAGTTCAGCTTCTTTACGCGTCGGAAAGTCATATTTTTCATAGTCCGCGTGTCACCCGATAAGAAAGCAACAGTATATAAAAAGAAAATCCAGAGATGAAAAGTACTGAGTGTGGGTGAAGAGCCACCCACTCGCCACAAGCCAGCACTCTGACTTATGCAATAACCCCCGGCTCTAGCTCAGTATCAACAGCAGCATCTGCGGACAGACTCGTCGCGTTAGAAACGCACATGTGAAGGAAATACTTGAGAAGGGGGCGGGGCCACACAATTGGCCCGATGCGATTGGTCGTCGTGGCAAGACACGGCATAGATAGAGCATTGAAACCGTTTTGCATTTATAAATACTGTTATAGGGTTATAAACAGCATTATTTAGTAGACACTATTACCAAGGGTTACTTACAAAAAGTACCATGCGTTCGACTGGTACACAAAAAAGATTCAATAAACACTTGTACGATTGTAAAAATTGTATCATTATTATTATTGCTATTTGTAGTAGTAGTATTTATATGCTAACTATAATTTGTATTTATACTGAACTTTATTTAGTTCCTCTTTTTAGGATTGTTGCACAATAAATAAAATGTCAGAGTTCTATATGTGAGTTGATAAAACCTCAATAGCCATATTGTCAGGTACATGTTTTTACTGTTTGGATATTAAAGTAACTTTTAGCCACACCATTCAGCGGTTCACTCGAAAACCACGTTGTTCTTTTGTGAACAGATTCTTTAAAAAGATTCGATTCAACAAAACAACCCAATCAGACATCGCCAGAATATATCTTTTGAGCTCATTTTAATGATATGTATTATTAATTGGGGTTATCATGAGTAATCACATACTAGTTTGGAAAAAAAGTACATCACAAATACAATATAATAAATAAATAAGTATATAAATGCTTACTTTCAGTAATTTAGAAATGGTATATGAAAACACGAAACCTAGCTGATCGGGCCAGTGTAAAATGAATTAGACTGATAGCGCCCTCTAGTGCTTTTTTAACTAAACACCTCATGAATGTAGAGGCAATATATGAAACCTTTATCAAAATAAAGACATACACTGCAAAGGGTTTAACATTGAAATGTTTATTCAGACAAACTCACAAAATTAAGAGATTCTACATTCTCAGGAGCAACACAAAATTAAAATGCCTGCCAGAGTGCAATAAAACCTTTAGGATTTTGCCCATTGAGTTATCTGAAGGAAAAACAATAGACTGACTGCTGTGTAGAAGTATGAAATGTTACAAAATCAGTTTTACACAACTGACTCAATACATTCTTAATACAATGAAAGTAACCTAATAAAATTAGTTAACATACTGTTGGTTTCATTTGGATGTTTTATCTAAACATTACACCTACTATTTTAAGTGTTTACATTTTAACAGCAAATAAATTATATGTCTCATAAAGCTCTTCAGATTTTAATTTGCTAAAGCTAGACATTGTTCTGGTAAAGATTCCACTAGTCATTTTTTAACCCCGGAGTAACCTGACATTCATGATTGGTAAATTAGTGAAAAGGAGGAAAAATCTAAAGGAATAACTAAAAGCAGTGTGCAGAGTTTGCAAATATCTATCTCTAATATTTAAAGCACCTATACAGTCACTGCGGATCAAACCTTGATTCATACGCTGGGTGCTTTGGAGCGTATCTTTTTATGTATATCTACATAACCTTAAACAAATATCTGTTTACTTGGAATGAACTGTGCACTTGATATGTGCATCACAGCAAAAAATGCATGCAAAAATGCATGAGCTACTGTTTAAGAGCACTACATTACTTTAAAGAGAGCGCATTTTAAGTTACGATGGTCTAGCAAAGAGTATGAACCTCATGTAAGTATAATCTCCTATAAAAACACACAAGGATTTGAGTAAACGCTAAAATCTTATTAAGCATTTGCTGCAAAATTTACATACACTGTCATAAGCATCAGAGTCCTTGTTAATGCACACAGAGTATTGAAGCGAACTGAATCATCCTCAAGCGTAGGTACACTCTATTTCAGGTTGAAAAAGCCCGATTTGGCTTGGGGGCCCATCAGCATACTGGCTTGGTTTTTGTGTGTGATTTGAATCTGAAGATGAATAAAAAAAAAAACAGGAAACAACACATTAATCTCATTTAATGCTGACATTTGTTTACACTGAAATGAAAGGAATTGTTCACGACTCGTACACGTTTGTACTCTCATTCTGACGGCACCCATTTACACCAGTAATGCTAAACTTCTCAAAATCTTTTCGGTTGACGATAACAATCTTGGATGATGTTTTATAGTTGAATTAATTTGACAATAATGTATTTTTTAAAACATATCTCTATCATTCATTAGGCGATTAAATTGTCCTGTTTTAGAAACAGCACTTATGATATCTAAAAACTGTTTAATGGAGTTTATTAGTAGATTTGTAGACACAAAAAATGTAATGAGACTTGAGTTAGTTGAGTTAGTTGAACAAAAAGACTTATTACTACTACAATGCAGCCAGCAGGGAATGGGGACGCCAAACAAATATCAACTGAATCTTTTTAATAAATGATTCAAAAGAGTCACCTGCGTGAATCAAAGTAAAATGCTTAGAAATGCAGTATGGTGGGTACTTACGGTACAAGGTGGCTGCATCCACGGTTCCCCATCAATCTGCATGGGTAAAGCCTTCTTTGTCCTATAAATGAGTGTACATTTTTGAATAAAACAATTAGGTGTATTTTAGAAACAAAAATATGCAGTGAATCATATAATGGGCAATTGCTTGGATGACATTCACAATATATGACTCCACAGTGGTCAACAGTGTTAAATTGGCCATCCCCATTTAATGACAAAAGTATTGACTAATGGACTTTTGAAGAAAAAAGCAGACCAACGAGTATGCAAACGCACGTAGACTAGACAGTTGAACATGTCTAAGCATGTCATGACTTGTTTGTGCCAGTATGAGCTTGTTTAAAGACAATTGCTGACATGTAAGCGTTTTACTCACCTGATGGTAATCTGAGATGTTTTGGCGAGTCGGACTGCGCTCTTCATCCCTGTGTATATCCGTCCCATCTCAATGGCTCCTTCCAGTCCCACCAGCTCCACGCGTTTGTCGCTCATGTCTGTTTGGAGAAAGTCAGTTGAGTTTTTTTGGATAATCTTCATGTTAAAGGTTTCTCCCCACATTGAAGAAAACCTACCTTGTGGGCTCACTTTTAAGACTTCGGGGTCTACTATGACTTCGGGCAAATCATGCTCCGCTCTGTCACTTTTTTTGGCTTCACCCCACAGGTTAGAGCCACCGTGCATGCTGGGAATGTTGAGGACGGCGATGCCTTCCAGTGAAAGACTACTGAGATCCAGCTGGCTCCCGCAACACTGGATAAGTCCAGACAGAAGTGCTGGGGTCAGTTCTGTTATGTTTTTCATATTCAAAATGATTTCTAGCTGAATACTTCTATCGTGCGTAAGCAGATTTTTAAGTAATGAATTGCATTTGCTTCATATCCTGAATTAATGCCCCTGATCTGGTAGATTGAAATGTTCCTGGCTTGAGCTCTGGCAGAAGACTAATACCAGAAGCAGGTTAATAACAGGTGTTAGCACTCTAATGCCCTCACTGTGCTCATGCTTTTAAGTTGATGCCTTTTGATGGGCTTTCAACACAAAGAAAGATGGAGCAAGCTAAGCTGGATGATCAATAACCTCTTTGAACTTAGATGGGAGAGTGATCCTTTTTTTGCAAGGCGTTTTGTTTTTACCTCAATGGTCAGACACTCCTTGAGTTTTTTACAAGATGCTGAGATCGTCTCGGATGTGGCAAATTCAAAATACCATAGTTTGTTCTTCATTCTATAAGAAAGAGCATAGGCATGAAAATGAAGCCACTGATCATTTTCTTGATGGTGTTTATTATTTATGCTTTTGATAATTAAATTGAATATTGAGCAAGCTGTTTTTTAAAAACAACAACAAAACTATTACATATAACCAAGTCTGCAGTCAGTAAGATTTTTAAATGTTTTTGAAAGACGTCTCTTATGTTTACCAAGACTGCAAATGTTTACTCAAAAATACAGAAGAAGTTCTATCTACAGAAAAAATCTATTTCGATATATTTTTTAAATGTATTTGATTTCCTTTGATTCCAAAGTGGAATCTTTCGTGTCACATGATCCTTCAGAAATCATACTTATATGCTGATTTGATGATCTAATAACATTTCCTATTATTGTGATTGTTAAAAATAGTTGTGCTGCTTTATACTTTTGTGGAAACGCATAATTTTTTTGCAGGATTCTTGGAAAAAAAATTATTTTAATGAGATGTATTTCACTGCCACTGTAAATCAATTTAAATCCACTCTTGCCGAATGCATATCTACAAATACAACAAATACAAATAGCAACAAAATAATAGTAATATTTGGTTTACTATTATATTATCTTTATTACAGTTATAATTGATCTTTTTTTCCCTTCCAGTAATGAAATTCAAAAACCATTTTTAAATTCCAGGAAATAATAAGCAAAATGTAATGTAATTTCTTTCAAACAACCAATCTACATTTACAATAGTTTTCATTCAGTTTTAAAAATGATATTAATCAAAGTTTCTTACAAATGATTAACAAATCTGTTTCACTGTGCATTATAATGAACACCAGAAATACACCTTGTTTACACACATCACGTAAATATAAAAGGCCAATAACCAGTTATTGTCTCACATCATGAATGTTAAAATTAGGTGATTTTGATTTGGTCCTAGTGTGCAACATGCCCACCTGCTGTTAAACTTCTGCGGGTGTTTCTCCCTCATGGTGTGGAAGCGGTGAGCAATGGAGGCGTCCTGTTCCACACACAATCAATACAGTGAGAATAATAAATATACTAGGAGCTAAATAACAAAGTTTTTCAAACAACGTTATATACTGGCAGAGAAACGAGAGGATTAAAACTAATAAATAAAAATAATAAAAAATAATAAAAAGTGAATATAATCAAGGTCATAAATCAGCTGAATGCAGTACTGTATGTATCGTACCACTCCAATGGAGAAGTAGTTGTTGATGATTTCGTAGGGCACAGGGTCACCTCTCTCCTGACTGTCATCCAGGGTCACCTGTATGCTCCAGCGATCCATTTGAACCACTGAACTGCCCTCAATGTCCTTCAGGATTCGGCCCAGATCCATACCATCATAACCTATTACATTACAACAGAGAGAAACGCTAAATGTATACATTAGCTCAGCTTCTGTATATACATAACTATATATACATAAAACCTAACCTCCTCCCCATCGAAGACAGCGAGCAAGATCATTTCCTGTGCCAAGAGGAAGCACGGCCACCGGGGGGCGCATTGGCAAGTTGGCTTTGTCTTTAAGAGGAATTGAAAAGAACATTTGGTTGAAAGTGAACAGAGCTAAACATACATATGCTCTTTTGTTTTGCTTCGAGCAGCACACAATGTATCTTTGATTTAGTTTCCAACCTATAGCATCAAGGATCCAGCCAACTGTGCCGTCACCTCCACAAACTAATATTCTGTAGTCCGGCAGATCTTTGAAGAAGCATAACCTGATTTGGAAATGAAAGATACCATACATTACAATCTCTTTTTTTACAAGCTTCTGTTAAAGTATTTAAGTCAAAATATTACCATCCATATCTATGAATTGCAAAATGTGGCTCATACACCATGCATTTTTCAATCTTAATCAATTTTTAATAGTTTGTTGCACAAGTTCAGTCAAGTGGATCCAGGGCATGACTAAAGACACAAAATAGTAGTGAAATCCTTACCCTGGTCCTGGTCCACCATTGGAAAGGTTATAAACCTGCCGAGGATTCAACAAGTACTGGAATTTCCGAAGGACTCTGTAAGATTGTACATTTTGTGAGTAAATATTCTGATTTAAAATAATCTTATCTAAGACATACAGGTAATTCGTATGAATAAGTTGATGCATGGAAAGATGGAAGGAAGGAAGTGTTCTCACCTCTCCCCCTGTTTACCACCACTTTTAGGATTCACAAACACCAAAAGAGGATGAGTGTCAGGAATTGGGTTTATCTGTTCAAGTAGAGAATGTTGTGTGTTAGTTTCATTCGGTACCTCTTGTCTCTGCCTGGGAAAGCTTAAACACAAAAGACTGTCTAGGCCATGTCTTACCTGTAGTACCTGTCCATCGGGTGTAGTGTTGTGGTCACTGTCATCACTTGCAAATGCGCAGCCATTCTTTATGCAGTTCGGCCTCTCCTATGTGAGGAACCAAAAAAACGAAGATATAAGGGAGAATGAAATCAATATTCATTTCTGCTTTGTATTCTATTTGAGCAGACCTCTAATCTTTTAACGAATTAAACCATCTAATCAACAACACAATGGTATTGTTGTGCTTTTGTAGTGAGTCATGGAACTTTGTTGGCTATATTTGTCCTCTAATAAACATCATGTGACTCTGGACCACAAAACCAGTCATAAGGGTCATTTTTTTTCATCTTCATACATCAACTGAAACCTGAATAAATAAGCTTTCCATTGATGTATGGTTTGTGAGAATAAGACAATATTTGTGGCTGAGATTTGAAAATGTGGAATCTGAGTAAATCAGAGTAAATCATTTTATATCAGTGCTGTCAAATGATTAATCGCAATTAATCGCATCCAAAATAAAAGTTTTTCTTTACATAGTATATTTGTATGTACTGTGTATATTTATTAAGTATATAA
>JAUYWG010000061.1:13905555-13933994 GCA_034779775.1 Enteromius afrohamiltoni
TATTTTTTTTTATCGGTTAAAAATATCAGGTTTCCATTTTAATATATTAAAAATATAAATGAATCCTGTGAAATTACACTTATATGTGACCCTGGACCAAAAAAACAAATAAAAAATAAATGAATGAAATAAAACGGTAATATACTTCTGGTTATGCAAACAAATATGTGTGTGTGTGCAAGCATGTGTTGGAAGTGTCACTGTTACTTGCAGTAGTGCAAAGTCAGCAAGCTTTTGGTATGCTATATTGAGGTTGAGCCAGACAACAGAAGGACAGAGTGCAATAAATCTACTAAATTTTAATGTTTTCTTATTGCTTCAGAGCAGTGTAATCTGAGGTACAACTTTGTACACTCCAAAAATAGCAGCTCTGACACTGCATCTGAAAATGTGGGTTTTCTTACCTTCAGTCCTAGTAAAACCAGCAGTGGGACGTTATTCATTCCCCCCTCCACCCATTCCTGTAATGACACCGTTCCACTGCTATCTGCGTCAATCGCCGTCATCATATCCTTCAGCACCTGAGAACAAGAACATTGTGCAATGAGAAAGTATATTTTTTTGTATTAATGTGTTTCTGTTGTAACTTGTACAGTATATATGAATTGCCCCGTAACTGTATATCATCACTTCATTCGAGCAACATTATGCAAAATTTTGCCCCATAACAAGTTGACTCATGTCAAACGAGGAGGAATGTCTCTTCAGCAAGGTGTGGTTAAGATGGAAAATATCTTGTTGAACGCACCGGCATTTCCCTTCTTCTCTGCAAATATCACACACACACACAACTCACAGGCCTCAGTTCGGACACATCCCAACCGAGGTAATCTGCTGCGTGCATCATCTGGGCAATAATGCGGTCCACTTCCTGTTTTTCAGAAACATGACTGGTTAGAGATATTACTGAAAAATGTAATTTGAGCATGATGATTCAGTTTTGTTACATAATGAGAAATTGGAAGTAAATTATATTTCTGACTAAGACCACCCACCGAACTGTCCAGGACACCATTGCCATCTCTGTCATACAGCCTGAAGGCAACTGTGAAGGGAGAAAACATGGAGATGTACTGCAAAGATGGCAACAATCATTATAGATCAAAGTGGCAAAAAAATGTATATTTACATTCAAGTTTGTCCCTGGGCTGCCCATCTTCCAGAAGAGAGAAATAACAGGACACATCCTTTAGAAAGACTTCCCCTAAGAGCGAAAGCAAAAATAGCCTTACATTCAGAATTGAACAAACAAAAATAAAAGGGTTGATAAAGGTCAATAAATAAATATGATTCCCAATTGGTTGATTCACTTAGAGATTTGCTTATACATGGGACCTATGCATGTACACTAATATTATTTCATATTTTTGAAAGCAGCCTCTTATCCAAAGCTCATTTATTTGGTGGAAAATACAATAACAAATTACAATTTAGTGCCGTCAAACGATTAACCACTATTAATCACATCCAAAATAAAAGGTTCTGCTTACATTATACATGTGTGTACTGTGTATATTTATTATGTACAAGCAAAGACACACAAATACAGCATATATTTAATGTAGTAACATGTACATGTATATACATATATAATAAATAAACAGAACATATTTTTCTTAAATACATACATGCGCGTGTATTAATATATACATAATAAAATACACAGTACCCACACATATATTATGTAAACAAACGTTTATTTTGAACGTAGTTATTTGTTTGACAGTACTATCAATTTTAATAGAAACATGAATTTTCAGAAGCAGAAATAATTCTAGTTTGCCGATTCACTGCTCAAGAAATACTTTACTATCATCAATGCTGAAAACAGTTGTGATGCTTAATATTTTTGTGTAAAGCATTATACCTAATTGTACGATTATTTCATCAATAGAAAGTTTGAAGTATTTGACATATATCCTGGATCATCCTAAATGTCTTAAAAAGTATTAACTCAATAATAAAACAAAAAACAGTAGACATATACAATCATGACCCACTGTTTTCATCTGATTTTGCTGACTCTGAGTTCTGGAAGGATCTGAACAGCCGCTGGCACAGATCCGTTGGGAAGTCCTCCACCTCTAAATATGTCTTCAGGAAGAGGCGGAAACCTTCCTCATCGATGCACTAAAGACAAATCATTTTGTACAATAAAGGATGAGAGTGGTGCATTAATGACTGCTACGCATTCAAGGAACACAAAATACACACTAACACGTTTTTTTAATATACCATTGGGCTTTTTAATAACATCTATTTTGGTATCTATTTTCAGAACGTACACATTATTGGAAACTAATACAGCCATAAAATTATCTGGAACCTTCTCAAGGGGTTGTGACAGAGATCCAATTAGATTCTGCACTACAAACCTAATCCTAGTTCTACTAACAGTGCCTGATGCTCCTGTCCTAGATTTCAAAAGAGTTAATAAGAGAAAAAAAAGCGAGTTTTATTCAAACTTCAAAGGCCTCAGGATACTGCTGTTCTGTCTGGAGTAAAAAGAGGAAAATAGAGATATATAAGATATGTTACTCCTCCCATACTAACATACATAAGACTTCTATGACATCGTTTGTGCTTTATTTTGCTTTAGTCACCCAGCACAAGCAAAATATAAAGCGTAGAGCGAGACAAACAGAAGCATTGATTTACAGTGTTTTTTAGAGCCTAGTCAGCTGAAAGACTAGTGCACATATCAGGTATACAGACTAAATCTTTGCAACATGAGCATGCCTGAATAGCAAATCTTTTTTGAGAGCTAGAATCCCACGACTTCAGAGTAATCTCTGTACATTTTACACGAAGCTTCCTGTTGGATAACTATTACAATTGTGTTTGGAAGTGTAACCTTGTAAAGGAAAGTAGACAGAAATAAGTAGGAACAGTCTACCTTTCTAATATCTAATACATATATTTATATGTATATGTAATTTTTTTAATGTATGTGTCATTTTTATATGCATTTCATGTTTTGCATCATATTTGTATGACATATCTTTATTGAGTTTTTCAAGGTTTTCCAAATGGGTTTGCATCATATTTAATACAACAGGCTTTTGTGATCAAATTCTGATGCTGTGATGTAAACCATATCTATATAACAATAACAGATTCTTACATAAAATTAATATACATATCAGTTGAGGAGAGCAAATCACACGCAATGCAAAATAATAATGATTGAGATACAAATGAACTTCTTTATGTGCAAATAAACATTCTTCAAAAGCCTGTTTAAATGTATATTTCAATAGCTTTATAAGGTTAAATCATGCAGCTTGTTGAAGAGACAATTTTTTACCTGCAAGCTGAAAAAAAAATCCTATAACTACTACATAACTACTTTGGGATCAGCTCTTTTGTCTCGGGTCACCAGAATACTCTAGTGCATGCATAGCAATGCTCTAAAATCACAGAGACTAGGAACCTAGAAAAAATGTCTTGGCAACCACCCACTAGAGCTTCACATAATGGCAGTGAGTTTTGTGTGGGACACGCTGCTAAAAATCTGTGCGCATGGCACTCACTGACTGAGCAGGTACACGCTACACGAATTGTCCAGCGGATGAGCTCAGATATGCTTAACCAGACGTGAAGTGATTCACATTAAAGAGATGGATAGATCTGTTCATGGGTAATTGGACTAAGACGCTGTAAAAGCAGAGAGCTGACAGTTGGCCTCTGGCAGCCTGTTCACTCACCTCTCCGTGTCTGTACTTGGCTAACCTGCCATCTGCATTGAATTCCTTCAACACATCTTTTACTTTTAGACTGCAGTCTGCAAAGAGACAGACAGGGCGAGTGGGAGGAAGCAAAGGAAGAGAGGAAGAGGAAAAAAAAAGATAAGTTGACATTTTGGCATAAAGAAACACAGACATTATAATGAACTGTATCTGTCTGCATCAACTCTGCATGAAAGACAGGCTCCGCTGGAACTCAGTACACACTTAGGACAAGCACCTACAAAACCTTACTGGATAAAAATCCATTAATCATGCTTGAGACACAGTGATGGAGGAACCAGGGGTCAAGGTTTGGCTGCAGAGCATGACCCTGTTAGCCCCTGCTGGACAAATACTGCAATTGCATGATATGGAAAATGTCTTTCTTCATTAATGGCCATTCAGAATAATGGGACTGTCTTATGTCCTGGTCTTGCCCCTTCCTAATATGTTATATACATGCTCCTTTTCAGATTATCCTCGGCAAGAACAACATTTTAAAACAGGTCAAGGATTTATGATGACCATCTGTAGTTTGACAAAATTATTATAAACTGCAAATAAATTGTATCACATTTAGATTTAAATCCTAAATATAATATATGCTTTACCAGCGCACAACTCATTATGAAGAGCTTTTAAAAAAGAAATAGATCAATATCCTCAAGGAATATTTTATTTACCTTTACACTTAATAACTGATCGGATGCTTTTATAAAAAAAAAGGCATATGTGTCCAAGATATATATGCAATTTGTGTTTTCTCTGGGAATTTAACCCAAGATCAATTGAAATAAAGAAACACTTATTTCCTAAAGGACTAGTTCACACAAAAATGAAAATTCTGTCATTAATTACTCACCCTCATGTTGTTCCAAACCCATAAGACCTTTGTTCATCTTCAGAACACAAATTAAGATATGTTTGATGATATACCTGACCCTCTATAGACAGGAACACCAGTTAAACAGTCCATGTGACATCATCAGTGGATCAACTTCAGATATTCAACGCTAGGGTAATACTTCTTTTGCGCAGAGAAAACAACGACATCATTTACTCTGCCATTCTTCTCTTGTGACTTATGTCTTCAGCTATTTTAGATTTTTTTATCTCAACGCCTGTGTACGCTTTCCTCTATAGGCGCAAACAGCCGCAAAATGAATTGTCAGAAAAAAAGTTCTTAGGGGAACAAAACATATGACTGTACCTTTAACGGTGCACAATTGGTCCTTAAGGTACCCCAAAATCATGAAGGTACAATCAGATGTCATTGAAATTTTACAGACGTTGTCGCTTTAAGAATTTAAAATTAATTGTAATTGATTCTTCAACTTTGTCCCCATTATAAAGCCTCAATTCGATGCTTGGATGGATTTCTACATATTTATTTGTGTCATTTTTTTGTGTTTCAGTAATTGTTTCAAAAGCAGCCTTGTGCAGTCAGAAGGCTCGAACGCTGCATCATACTTGGGAAGGTGAGCATATTTCAGCATTACTGTTCTGACTTAAATATCTGTGATAAATGTTTTATTAGAATTCGTAATGTACTTCATGAGCCCACATACACATGTTATACTTTTATAATTATCTTACACTTAATGTAGGCTACGTAGATTATTTTTCTCCTTCAGTAAAATCATCTGCTGAGAAACACTGACTAAGATAAAATCTGGTTTGTGCTTTCTCATTTAGAGCAAGCCACCTTCACCCACCGAGTACAGAAAGCCAGTGACTGAAGGACTTACTGTTGATGTGACAACCTTACACCTACCGCTGTTAAGAGTAATCAGCCTCGTACGTTTACACCTGCAAAAATACCCTGTCTTCAATAGCATGTGGTCTGAATGACTGTCGGAACATTACCAAATTATGAGGATGTTGTTATGGAACTTTTGCTTTATGTTGTGATTATTTTACATCAAACTCAGGGACAGATGGCTCTGATGTCATCAAAATATCCTTCTTTGTGTTTTTCGAAGATGAACGAACTTCTTATGGGTTTGGATCGACATGCGGGTGAGTAGTTAATGACAGCATTTTCATTTTGAGGTGAACTTAACCCTTTAAAAAGTGCTAGTTTTTCATTCTAAAAGATTGTAATGTTCCTAAAGCATAATACAAATGATTTGAATATTTTATCCAATATATTAAAACATAGCCTATATGGTAAGGGCATGAAAAAGTAGCGTATGCATTGAAAATACTTGGTGTTTACAAACATTTACAAAGAAATGGAAACTAACACTCTGTATTAAACATGAAATTTGAAAGTAATTTTATAAATGATGTGTTTATGTCTTTCATAAATCATTTTAGCGACACTATTAACATTTAAATGATGTCAATATGTCAGTCTTTCCTAATACTGGTTGTCCATGTATAAAATACTTAAGCAAATGCATGCATGTAACACTGTAAGTAAACTGGGCTCACAGATGTCTTGGATGCACACGACTGGCATGTTTTTTTGACCCTGGGAATAAAGTGTCATTTCGCACTTAAGGACTAAGTGTGAGTCATGGTTTGTAATGAGGCCGAGCGTTTAGTGAGAGTGGGAGGGATGTGTGGGCATCACAGACTTACAGTCAATGTACTGCTGAAGCTGGATGAAGTCTACCGGCCTCAGCTCTCTGTCATCCGACTCGCCCGGGTCTGACATCACGCCAGAGCCTCTGAATAACACTGAAAGAGAAAGCTTGTTGAAAGGAAAGCACACAGATGAAAGACTTTTTATGCATTAAGGTGTTTTTATGCACTTAAAGTGAAAGGAAACCCACAATATAACCACATGCATTAAGATACTGATGAAAAAAAAAAAAAAAAAAAGTTTAGGCCTAGACACAATTATGCAAACACAAAGCATGTACATGCTGTTGTCATTCTTGTAACACACCCTGTGGCACATTCCATAAATGCTTTGACAATGACAAACAAAATTCATCAATGTTGCAGTTTTGTGATAGTAAAATAATCCATGAACATGGAGAACCATTTTAGAAAAGAAAGTAGCATGTTATTCTTCTGTTGTCAAGAATGATATTTAGGCCTATTCTTACAGGCTGAGCAAAGACTAAAAATGTGTCTGAATAAATTGCTATTCATGAATGAACAGAAAAATATGTCCTGTTTAGTCACACCAAACAAGAGTTCTGCATCTGTTCTATATGTTTCTATAAGCCACAAAGCCAGTCTTAGTTGCGGGGGTATATTTGTACAGTAGCAACAGCCATCAATGCATTGTATGGGTCAAAATGACATCATAAGGATATTAAGGAAAGATCATGTTACGTGAATATTTTTTAGTACATTTCCTATTGTAAATATGTTAAAACTTAATTTTTGATTAGTAATATCCATTGCTAAGAACTTCATTTGGACAACTTTAATTTGATTTTCTCCCCCATCGGATTCCAGGTATTTAAATAGTTGTATCCCGATCAGATATTGTCCTATCCTAATAAACCAGCATTTTTGGTGCAAATACTGTAAATTAAATTAACTTGACATTATAATTGACATTATAATTGCAATAATTTTTTTTTACATTTTGATTACATTATAATGGCAATAAATACATGTCAAAGTTAAGCTGCTAATGGTGGATATTTGATTAATTACAAATGTAAGTATTTTCTATGTATAAACTGTTTATGTAATTAAATATATGTTTTTTGTAGTTTGTGTTGTCCCTTATCAGTGGAAAATCATCACAAATAAAAAGGATTCATGCCAATATTGTCCAAAACCACACTTTTCTAGGGCCTTTCCAAACTTTTGGAGGGCAGTGTACATCAATGAAAAATTAAAAAATGGACACTTATGACTGGTCACATATGTTATATGTTAAAATTCTTGATACTGCAAAGATTTAAATTATATTTTACACTACTGTTGACTACTATTTACATATATATATATATATATATATATATATATATATTTGTTTTTTAAGTAACAAATACTTTTACTTAGCAAAAAAGTGTTACATTACAGTTACATAATATTAATAATATGATCAGTTTAAAAAAAAAAATGTTTTTGTACTTTTAAACTTTCTATTTATCAAGGAAATATGAAAAATATGTATCTTGGTTGCCACAACAATATTGTCATAAGAGATGTTTCTTGAGCAGCAAATCAGCATATTAGAATGATTTCTGAAGAATAATGTGGCATTGCAGATGCTGAAAATTCAGCAGGAATATATTACATTCTAAAATATATTAAAATAGAAAACAGCTATTTTCAATTCTAATAATATTACAGCCTAAGTGAGCACAAGAGATTTCTTTAAAAAAAAAAAATATATATATATATATATATTGTATTGTTTTATGAAAAATAATAGTGTATTTAAATGATTGTTTCTGTATTAAAAATACAAACACCGGTTTAGACACTATTATGTATGCCAGCCTGGCTATGTAAAACAGCATGTCACATCATCAATCATCCAATTACATAGTGAAGTGACTGTGACACTGCGACTCAAGAAACCAAAACTATTGAGCAGAAAAAGCAACGCTGCTCACAGGACACATGACTAACAAAAAGGCTGTGTTACCAGTAAAAAGAATCATCTTGTGGTTGGATGACACCAATGATAAGTGGAAACGTATTCCTATTTTATTTAATGAAAGAATAAAGAGTATGACTGTACACAACATGCAAAACATTCAGTGTCAGCTGACAAGATTGTCAGAGAGTCTACAGCATTGTTTCAAGGACCTGAGGCTAAATGAGACACAATATCTCTAAGAGTGTGTGTATTATATAGAAACCTCATGTTTCTGGGTCCCATCTGTAATGGAAAATGGATCAGTACTCTCATTAAGGAAAAAGGCAGTCTAGGGAGATCAGTATGCTCGGCTAAAGTTCTTCCTGTGCACATTCATTAAGGTGTCTTTAAACTTTTTTAAACAAGCCAAACAGCTTTGAAGGAGAATAAATGGGTGACCTATTTAAAGCAAGTGTTCGTCTAGAGATCTATTTTTTAGCAACTAAGAATAGTATCAGAATTAAAAGTTTCGTAACAGTGACTCTGCGTGTGTCTGCGAACACAGAAAACTAGCCACGTATTTAAAACCAACAAACAAACATATGCAAAGCTCTAGTCTGAACAATAGGCGGAGTACTATAACCCAACCTCTTCATACACTTTAAAGGTGGTTTATATTCTTCCTCAAATGATAAAGAGCTCAAAAACTCTGATGTGAAGGAAAAGGCAGCGAGAATGAAGCCCGCACACCCACTCCTCTCGTGATGTGAGCTAACAAAGGGTCACACCGTTCTCACTTAATTCCCTCAAAAGGTTAGTGTCGTTGCCTAGGAACTTTGTATGTGTGGCCCACTCCGTGTACGTGTGGGAGGGTGCGTGTGTGTGTGAGAAGGAGAGAGAAAGTTGGGAAAACAGAAGCAATACTTTTCTGTCAACAGCGGAAGCTTGCCGGTGCGTGACAGACTAGTTTACATACACACTGCAGTCTCATCAATCATTTTGGAATGATAGAAGAAATATTTTAAACGTCACAATATTTCTGTATTTTAAATCACACTGAGGATAAAAAACGCTCTCTAGCAAATAATCATCTGCGTTGCATGTTTTTAAATCCAACGAGCATTGAGTCACGTGTGAACTGAAACTAGTTGAAAAAAGTTGCAATTTATATTAAAATGTATATACCTCATGAAGAAATGTCACAATCATTTATATACTGACATGAAATTTGAAATAAAACAAATTAGAATTTGAATAAATTAGAATTTATTTATTAGTTTTATAATAGGTAAGTACACCTATTACTAGTAGTATTTTTCTCATGAAATAAATTGTTAAAAAATATCATTCTCAATACTGTAATACAATAAAAATGTTCTTACTTTACGTAAATCATTAAGCAAAGTCAGTATGAATTAAATGCAGCATCCAATGTTACTTGTGTGATATATATACTCATACTTAACATATACTCATTATATACTATCTTTTGCATTTCAATAGACAATTAGGGGATGGGTTTAATTGTCGTGAACATAATATCACAACAAAAACTCTTATTGGGTCTTAAACAGGCTTCACTTCCTTTATAAGAAATATAACAATGTATTTGTAGCAGGGCTGTTAATAGATTACAATTTTCAGTCTTGACACCATTTTTGTCATAGCACCAGCAGGATGGTCATATTCGATACTGACAGTCTTGCTGCTGCTGGCTGCGGGTCTCTCTCTCTCGCTGCCTGTCTCTGTCTTTCTCAATCTCTTAATTGTTTGGGTTGAGCACAGAAGCGTGGTAATTTGATTCTGGGCTTCCTCATCATTTATTTGCATGCATAGCTCTCTGTTTTATGGAGGGAGACAAATCTCTGCTTCACCAAACACTTAGTCCAGTAAAACACAGCGCTAAGGGCTCTTTGTGGTTCGGCTCAAAGTACGCCACTTTTGAGACCACTCACAAAAACAATGCAAAATAAAACATCACACTTTAAGACTATAAACCGTTTTCATTTATTCAGAAACAGCTGCCTGTCAGATGCACATTTATTCATGCCAACGTGTCCATTAGCTCAGGTGGATCGTTTGTTTTTCCCATTACAGATGAGGTTCACTTGGATATCATTATTGATTACATTGAGGTCTTTTTTTTTGTTATAATGAATGCCCAGACAACCAATTTTTGATAATACTATAAATATAAAATCAAATTATGTCCTTTATTTATTTATTCATTTAGCAGTATAACATGCTGTAAAGTGTACAATAATCTGCTCCTTATCATGAAATAAATATATTTGAAGCTGTATATTACTGTTTGCTCTTCTATTCTAATATTCCACTTGGCAGCCCCCACAAGTACATGAGAGAGTTATGTGTATCTTTAGATGGCAATCTTTATCTCATCCTAAACCCTGCAGGTAAAATGTCAGCAGAATTACAGAAATGTCAGCTACATTAAGGAAGTAGTGGGTGTTTGTAGTAGTTAGTTTCATGTTGCTGAGAGATTCCCCTGTATTGTGCATTGTGGCATGCTTCTGTCTTCCTGTGTTTGTCAGTCTTTCAGTGAGACAGTATTTCATCACTCTTGTTCAAATTTGAAGAATGTTGTATAAACTAGCTCTACAAGCTCTGTTTGCAGGTAAAGAACTACTAATGAAAGAAAACATGCAAGATTGCTAAAGTATGAGTTGCAGATTCACTTAGAGCAGTAAATCACCCACCTCACCACCTAAGTTGCATTTCCAACCCAGTTTACCAGAAAAGCTGGACTTAGAACACAACATTGAGCAGACAAAGGTGTGGTGCTTAATTCTCATGCTAGATAAAAACAGTGAGGTTACAAGCCTGTTCTACTGATCTAATATTAGATGTTCACGTATTATTTGCCTTTACAATGCCTTTTTAAACTATTTATAGAAAAAATACTTTCTAAAGCTTTGTACTGTTTGTACAAGCTGTCGTCTTGTGTCAAGTAAAACTGCTGTTTTTTTTTTATCTGTAAGTGTTTATATATCCCAGTGTTTTCCCCTTCCTTTCCCAGAGAAATATCTGATTGCTCAAAGGTTGCTCTTTTCATAAGTCAGAAGATCCTTCCTTGTAGTTTTCCACATATAACTATAACTATATATATATATATATATATATATATTAGTTAATTGTAATTAAAAATATTCAAAATAATAGTTTTTGTTTACATAATATATGTATGTTTTGGTGTTTATTTATTATATATATTTAAAATATTTACATGTATATACACTATGTATATTATTTTTATTATATATAAATATATTAAATATAAACAAATGTATTTATACACAAACATAATTTGTGTATAAATTTAAATAGATTTGCAAAAATAAAATATCAATAAAAATATCAATAAATAAATATTAAATAAAATATAGA
The DNA here is from genome assembly GCA_034779775.1 of Enteromius afrohamiltoni. Classification (NCBI taxonomy): domain Eukaryota; kingdom Metazoa; phylum Chordata; class Actinopteri; order Cypriniformes; family Cyprinidae; genus Enteromius; species Enteromius afrohamiltoni. The sequence goes on from JAUYWG010000061.1 coordinate 13,917,190, forward strand.
TTTTAAGTATTTTTTCATTAAAATATTAGGCTTTTTATATTAATGAATACATAATTATTATTGTATTTATAACATAATAAATATAATACATTTATAATAAATTACTGTATTTTTTGTTGTAATTTAATGATATTATTGTGATATTATTAGTGGTTTTTTTTTTATATATATCTGACATCAGTATTGGTTGTGACGAAAACATATAATTATGATTTTCATCATGGGTTTCCCTTCTGGCTCTAATGGAAAATGTTTGTTTTGCTGGTTATGAGCTGCTGCTCTTTATTAGATTAAGTGAAATCAAATCATTTTAGCTTTTCCAAGGAAACAAAATGTACATCTGGTCAGTAAGAAGGATTGCCAATCCTGGTGGCTCTGGAAAGAGTTTCCCCATCAGCTGTGTGGCCTCAGACCGTTGCCAAGGGTGATCAGAATGAGGAAGGGAGGAGGGGAGAGACAGATGAGGGGGAGGAAACCCAGGCAGCCATCGCGGGTCTTCCCCTGCTGGCCCGCTCCACCTACGCGTGCTTCTCAGTGCACACAACCTTCAAACAGACTGCTTTGCATTCCACCTGCTGATGTAAGGGTGAATCATTCACCTCAACAAATGCAGATGATTTTTGTCTCTTGGGGCAGTATAGCATGCATTTATCCACCTCATACATGTCAAACATGATATACTGTATGCAACAACTGGAGAAGTGGAAATAATTAATTCCCTCCCCTCCCAAGCGGCTCACGATCATTTTTGTTCACTAAATTACAAAAAGACTTAGCTTTAAACACTCAGCTTGCGAAACAATTGGCAGGCAAAGTTCAAGACGTGCCATAAAACAGGCCACAAACTGTAAAGGAGTACGAGTCACACCTCATCTGAGAACAGCTGCTGTGCTTCGCTTCTCATAGCTCCTTTCTTGTGTTCTACAAGTTGCATTTCAATGGAAAAAAAGCATCACTGACTATGTAAGTTGTGGCAGGACGACTTTTTCGTAAAAGCACAGGGGCCTCATAGGCGTGCAGGAAACCCTTTCAAAGTCACTCACTACCCGCAGGCACGCCTGAGCTTGCACAGCAGCCGTGCACACCGTCCTCCTCCAGCCTGCTGCGCGGTCTGTGCAAAGGCACATGCTTGAGGAGACACATGTTAGAAACGCACTTACACCCACACAGAGAGAGCACTACAGACAGCAGACTCACAGCAACTGTTGCACTAGTCTCCTTCCTACACAGAGCAATATCAAGAGTCAAAGCCATTTAGATTTCATTACCATGTACATCAGAGGGCATGAGAAATCAGACTGTCTGCAGCTGTAACAGACTCGACTGAGAAATTAGAGGATGCAATTACATCATTTATTACTGCATTTATGTAGCCTAAACTACACACGACAAAATCATCTCCACAAGGTTTCATTGTACAATGAACACATTCAGGGCTGAGTTTAGATTTTTTTCCAAATAAAAATGTATTTCTAAAAAAATACGATACTAACATTTTTGGGAGTGCCAGTGTTTCACAGCACAACAGTGACAGTGTCTTTCAAAACATGATTTGACTATTTCATTCTTATAAATCTGTACCATTCTAAATGAACAACTATTCCACAAAAGCAAAAGAAAATGGTGGTGTTTTCCAAACCACTGAATGGAAATATGACAATACACAAGCTGCTTGGATCAGCAATATCCAGTTTTTGTTTGCAGAGATTAAGTACTTACGGTCTGCCCCGGTACAAGTGAGGAAATTTGTGGTAAAGTGAATATTGACCCACATTCCATTCACAAAGCAAGAGCTTTGTTTGTTTCTGTTGTATCGCGATTGAGCTTTAGGAAAGACAGGCTATTCCTGAGTCCAGTTTTCACTGCTTGACTCATGACTTAAAAGCAGGAGATAACTGGAAAGACAGTAAACCAACCTTGTGATTTTCTAGCCAAGCCCATAAGGCCAGAGATTCCTCAGAGAATGAGTTACCATTATCAGGTAAGCTAAGCCAAAAGCTCCGGAGAGAATGTGGGACTAAATTAGGACTTTTAATTTCTTTAGGGACATCCACAAATTTAGTATAGGCTTTCAAATGAGTCAGAGATACAAAACCGCAGACTAAAATATAAGCATATTATATGACGGCTATGTTTTGATCACGACAGCAGAAACAAGAGTGGAAAAACAAGAATGACTGACTTTGTAAGTAAATTGGCAAAGGGTATAAATGCAGTGGAACTGAAAGAACAATTCCAAACCCTTCGCTTCTACTGTTGTGAGTTGTGACTCATGTCGCGACCTGAAAAAAAATGCTTCCAGTCAGTTACAAATATGATGCCTGTCAAACTGGAAGATTTGAAATCTCTTATGGTGATGAAACAGGATGAACTTAAATTACATAATCAGTTCACACTAAATAGAAGGACAACAGAAGGTAAAGGCTGCATTACTAAAGCAGTCTAGGTTTTTGCAGGCATTTAGATAGTCAGCAAGCTAGCGAAGTGATAACAGTAAACTAAACAATTCCAGAGAAAAATCCAGAGAATGCAACGCAAGTATTTAATCAGATGAGATAAATGAGTCAAATAACACATTAATACATAAGAAGCAGAAGAGGTCATATTTAGTGTCGTGGTACACTGCTGAATAAATCATCTTAAACCAGGTTACATTGAATTGGAACTTTTTTGGCTGGTCAGACTAGGAGACGAGTTTAAAGACAGGTTAGACTACTCAAGAGACCAGTTAGAATTTCCTAAACCACCTAAGACCAGCTAAACATCTTAAACTGAATACCCAGCTTTGTATTCAACGAAGTGCATTGGAGAACCAAGCCTTTGTATTTTTAAACAGCAAAAACCACCTTTTACTACTTTTAAATTTCCATGAACTTAACAGTATGACTCAGGATTAAAAAAAAAAAACAAACAAAAAACATCTGACAACAACTTCGAAGCAAAGAGGAAAACCACCGAAATGCAGTTAACTGGTACAATTTAAAATAGACTGGCCTGAGCGTTACAAAACATGACTGAGAATCGTACAGCTAGACTGTGTCTCAAAATCTACCGTTACTGAGCTGTCTGTCTTAAGCTCACTAAAATAGCTAAACATCATCATTTTCATTACGTTCGGATGAGTAAACAAGCATTTTTTGGAACGGCGTGCTAAAGCAACTCTGACGATGTTTCCTGCACTACTATTCACCGCAATACTATTTCTGAATGTACAATCCGAAACAAACAGCAAACAGTAGTCCGATTCCCTGATAAATGACTCATATGAGCCGATTCTTTTAAATGATTCAAAAACATACAGTGCGACAAATGTGGACTGCCTGTCCAAAGGATTAATCTTTTGAACCGATTTTTTTGTAAATCACTTATGGATCAGTAGCAACATTACTTAACGTTACTGAACTGCAACCTAATCATTTCATCATCATGTTATCATCACGAGTAATTGACTGTTGTGACAGATACACATGCTGGATTTATTTAATACAAATTAAGAACGAATTGAAATGTTATCATCACATTTTGTTGGTTTAATATTTGTATTCAATATTTAGAACCAGTTATCGTAACTTACAGCATTTGCGCTGCCTCTAAAAAGCCAGACGAAAACAACACCTTTCGCAACAATATTGTATTTATTTCTATGCATTTTTGCATCAGAAACCTGGAATTGTCTAATCATTTTCTAACAGCTGTTGATGGCATTAACTATAATATTTAAAAATACAAAAAAGAAAGAACAGAATTCTAAAAGAACCGTTATGGAAATGCAACCGAACTCGTCAAGTGGATTCGAATTTAGAATTATTACATTCCAAACGATTCCCGTCGGTAACTAGACAGCATTCTGGGCATCGTTACAACGTTCGAACACGCTTTTTGGACAGTCAGAGGGTTTGAGACGCAACCTTACGAGTCTCTACCGTAAGAAGTCTTGCATAGAAACTACGTGCGACACATTACAAAATCACTGTTGCTGTTTAAGCGGTAGTCACTTCTCTAAAACTCACTAATTTCACCACAAAAATAAATAAGCGTTGGTTACCTTAATCTCTTGAGGTCTGCAGGACCCGGCTGGGGATTCTGTCCTATCTCTAAAGCAGACGCAAGAGCAAGATCACCAGTGTCAGACGGACTTCGAAAACTGCTTCAGCGCTTAGAAAATGAATAAACAAGTGGCGACGGAGGCAGAACCAGCTTCGTCTGTGAGAAAGCGTTTAGCTGTGTTTGTCCGGTGGAGAACTGACAGTGAAGTGAACACGCCTAACTGTGAGTGACACTCCCATAGAGTCACAGCACCGCCCGCGCTCATGTGTCTGAGCTGAGTGATGCACTTTGATCAGATCCTCTGTGTGTGTATGAACTGTTTCTCATCCAGCACACCAACTCTAGTGACAGATAGATAGATAGACAGACAGATAGATGGTGTTACATTTAAACTATTAAACGTGTCATTATCAAAATTCCATTATTTTTAGTATGACATGTTTGACATCGGAGTGATTGTATTTATATCAGTATTTTTAGATTGTACAATTGTTTTATCAGTTATCACATAATTAAACTGCAATATATTTGATTGCCAAATGCCTGATTAACTCATACAGGAATTTGTGGTAAAAGCTCCAATCAAATCCTTACTTTTTGAAAGGGATTAAGGACCATTTCCTTTATTAGGGAGACATGAAACAAAACCGTTACCTGTTTTTTAACAGAATGAAATCCTAACTAGATAGATGGATGGATGGATAGATTGACAGACAGATAGATTTAGCTTTATTTTTAGAGGCACTTATTTTTGTGGAACCTCTTAAAATAAAGCTAAAAGTCTGATCATTAATAACATTTAAATAATTAACTATATTATTAATCTTGACAGAAGCGCAAAAACTCAAGTCACTGTCCAAATACTTCCGGACATATCCGTACAATACACAAAGCCACACAAGAATATTATTACAAAAAGAGTGAGCAGTTAGTGTATTTCATGCGGAGCAGAAGCTGGTAATGAGAGCTGCTGGGAAAACAATGTGACATTCCTGTCCGCACTGGTACTATAATGGCCTGGATTAAAATGACTTGCTCCATTAGTGGCTACAGGCTGGTCAAAGAAAATACCAACAACAGCAGGATTATTCCTGCGTGCATGTGAATATGAACACTGTTTGGCCTCAAAACAGAACAAGCTAAACGTAGCTCAGCAGATAGAGTCACCAAATAACAAAAATGTCAGTTAATTCTGCTCCAAATGATGGTATATGGCAACAGAATATTCTACAGACTGCTGATTTGAAGTTAAATTGCACTTTAGTGACATTCTGTGGTAGAAGAGAGGAAAAACAGCAAAAACATGAAGTAAGCGCTCTGTTCTGGTTTGCATTGCACTGGTCATTTTTAAAACAGCTCAAGTAAACAACACAACCAACAAGACGTTTCTGCTACCACGTCAGTAATAAAGACAAAGATACTGGTGTCGTATTGCAAAATCATTGATATTTATTCATATTCTGTCAGTAACCCACAGCACAAAAGCAAGAATAAAAGACAAAAACAAACAAACAGAAGAATGCCACATCCATGGACAATGCTGCAGCGAGAAACATGAGCTCTTCAAACGTTTCATCCCTGTTATCAGATGATAAAACCTGAGAGTCAAGAAAGTCTTGCGTGTCCAGTAAGAGTTTATGAATTCGAACACACAAATGTGAACTTTTATTTTTATAAATGATACGGAAGGTGATCAGATCCATCAGGACCAAGAAGTGAGACACATTAGGTCATGTTTAATCTCTCCAGCTTCAGGGCGCATTTGTGAGAAGAGACGATGTGCAGAGAAGCCATGTGACACGTTACACAGCCGTCATGCAGTGAAGCATCGAATGAAGTGTGATAAGGCAAAGTTCACAGACATTTCTCCCTAATTCACACACACCTGGCTGAATATTGCAGAGTAAAACATTCTCGGTCCTTAGTTTTCAGCTCATTGAACAACATTTGCAAAGAGGCAACTGTAAACAACGCAATGAGCATTCAGGTCTATGTAACACTGAAGCAGATGACACACAATAGCTCTGAAGTTACATTTCAGAATCGCTGAACTTACATTTTCGGTGTCCTCGCAATGACAACGACAACAGAAAAAAGCAAGCACGATGTGCATACAACACAATAAAACACTTTGGTTGCTGAGACAACTATCGTACAACACAAATTAAACTGATTCTTAAATCAACTCTGTACAACGAAGGTACGTAAAATATGCAAAATAAATTCTTATCCACTTATCCAGGAACCAATTGTACAATATACACAAACCTTCAACCATTCCATCTCTCTTTATTATTTGAAATTCATCAAGAGGTGCTCTGGCAAATGATGGATAAAAAAACAGTTCTGATGTAAACCACAGTAAAAAGGTCCAGATATGGTTGAGCATCTGCAGGGGATCCCACAGACATGCTTTACATCAGCGGTTAAGTTGGTCATTTTTCACAAAGTTTAAACTTCATAGTGATTCATGAGCTTTTCATCCATCATGGGTTCGCATATGGTGAAACGTCTAGACAAAAAACTCTTGAGGTCACTGATGCCATCTTGAAGAAGAAAAATCTGGTTCTGATTTATAATAGTGTTATAGCCAGTGATGCCAGTAGAAAATAAAAGAAAATATAAAAAAAAAAATGAAAAAAAATAACTTCTGGAGAAAAACTGAATTGAAAACCAGAAAATCAGCTGTTGATTTCCATCATATCCTCTCCATCACTCTTTCCACTCAAGAAAAACACAAAACGAGATTCATGACGTCTTGTTTTTCCAATCACCACACAGTGCAAACACAGAGTAGAGTTCTTTATCTAGCATACTTTAATCATAACTCTATTAAGAAAAAAAAGAATGACTGAGTTCCGTGGTAGTTGAAACACTCTAAATAGCAACTGAGATGAAGACAGCAAAAATGACCACTACTCTATTAGAACAAGAACAGATAGCATATTTTTGTCTATATTTCTTTATCCTCTGTATTTACAAGAATCTTAACTTGTCTTAAGCTGTGAGTGACACATATTTGCTCTCAAGAGGGAAATAAATGTTAAAGGGGAAATTAGACATCACTTCAAATCCTTTTTGATTTCAATGTTAATGTTAAAACATATGTGTACCATCGTCCCTGATAATGTTTCAAGTTGGTTTTTGTCATTAGGGTCCACTTTTTGAAAAATGTCCACTTAAGGCAAAGAGAATAGGGAATGCTGGAGGTCCACGAGCGAAGAGACTTCTCTGCCTGTGTCCTTCCTTAAAATTTGAGGTAACGACTGCCGAAGAAGTCTTGATATTTTTAGTGGGATGAACTGAGAATTTTTTTTTTAGAGGGGGGAATCAATTCAGTCTCTGTAAACCCCTTTCTGCTTTTCATCATTGGCACCCACCTATGTACAGACTATAAGATCTCCTCAACGCCGTGAGCGAAGATCATAACCAACCCTGGCTCCAGAATCATATCTTCACCCATGTGCTGGTTCTCACAGGCCATCACCACCACGGCCTGCTTACCCGGAATGCGCTTGGCCACATAGTTTTCATAATATCGCCGGTTCATCTGCCGTGTCTCCAGGGTGGCCAAGCCTTGGGGCCAGTTACGCTCATGGGCATTCTCGATGAGGTCATTAACGATTGACAAAGGGCACCCACTGTCTATAAGCGATCGTTTGATGACGGCTTGGAGGACAGCATCGGGTGTGGAGATCATTCCTCCCCAGCGGGTCACACGAGCAGGCTGGAGAGAGTTTACCCACCTGTGGCCAAACGGGAGTGGTTAGTTTGAGAGTCATCACATTAGTAATTATGGAATCAGTATTGTTGACTTACTCAACAGTAATCTATCTGTATTCATGAGTAATTTACATACTCGTGAATTACATAGATGACTTACATTTTATCCTCAACACAATACAAATAACTATGGTTATGGCCTTATTTTTTTCACATATACACACACATATATGTATAAGTACACACAATATATTTTGAAATTATATGAACAAAGTTTGGTGTATCTTTGAATACTTTTATTTAACAAGGATGCATTAAATTAAAAGTGTCAAGAGACTTATAGAGACTTCCTAGTCATCAAAAGAATCTGAAATAATACTTTTATGGAAATAAATATTAAGTAACAACAGTGTTCTCAACATTAGATTTATAATAACGTAATAATCTTTCACAACATCACTGTTTTCAACTCTATTTTAGGTGAAATAAGTGCATCCATGGTGACCGTAACAGATTTAAAAAAGAAAAAAAAAATGTAAATCATAAATATATATATGAGAAGAACATTTTACTCACTCTAGGATCTCATTGTACTCTATGCTCTCCTCCAGGTTCTGTAAGTTAGGGTTAGCACTTCGTATCGCTCGCATGTAAGCTTTCAGGAGCTGGATGTCACGTTTCTGAATAACAGAAATCATTAAAAACAGTGTGGTCTGTGCAAAGCAGAGATTCCGTGATTTTTAAATTCTAATAAATTCACCCGACATCGTGACATTAATCCAGCCTCATGATAAAACATAAAATACACAGGTCTGACCTGTTCTGCTAGTTGGTGCTTGTGCTCAGCTGCAGTCTTCTCTAGGTCAGCAATCTTAGTCTGCTGTTGCTGCACCACGCTGCGTAGGTGCTTAATACAGTTGTGATTGGGCATCTCATCTTTGGGCATTTCCAGCCTGTGAAGTAAAAAAAACAAATGTTTTTAAAATGTCAAACAAACATTGCAGACAATTAAGCACTGTTCACACAGGATGCATTCTTGTGCTGAAAAAGATGCAGAGAATCATGGAAGTATAGTCAAACACATCCATACAGTCCATGAGTGGGTTAAGTGAAAAGCAGATAAATAGAGTAGATACCCGCAGCCTTCTTCACACGTGACAGGTCGTTTAGGGTTGTGCTCGCAGTCCTTGAGATGTGACTGCAGCTGGTCGAGCCGAAGGGTGGCCGTGCAGCCGAAGCCGGCATTATCACAGGAGATCTGCAGCTTGGAAAGCATGTTACGCATGATTCGGGGAACGGGTCGAAGATGGGCGAGAGTCACCACGGTTCGGTCCACAGGGCAGATCTGCTGCTGTGCAAACCACTGTGTGATGCAGGCGTTACAGAAAGCATGCTCACAATGCGGGGCCTGAGAGAACAGACAGATTGATCAGGGTGTAACCTGAACTCCGTGCCTACTGACTTTTCCTGCTGAAGTGCATTTTTTTGCACACTGCAATAGTTTTGATGTTAAACAAAAAAACAAAAACAAACAAACAAAAAAAGCAGCAAAAATAAATCCGCTGGCAAACAGTAATTAATAAATAGCAAATAAAAAAACTAGCTTTATCAATAATAATTATAGAGTATTACTATTGTTGTTATTTGACTATTTTTAGGTTAGTATTAAGAATTGTATTATTTAATTATATATATATATATATATATTTTTTATATTATTATTTTTATTAATTAATAATTATGATGATAAACAATTCTAATGTTTTATTAACTACTCAAATTACTAATTGAATAATATTAATATGACAGCACTGTTGCTACATTATTTGCGAGTTATTAGTTCTAATTATCATTGATTTTAAGGACAATAATAATTTAATTATTTTATTAATATTACTGAAATACTTTAATAATAAATAATAACATGAATAACTGTATTTATATTTTTTAATTAAATGCATTAATTGAACATTTTGTGTGTATTAAAAAAAAAAAAAAAGCCTGTATATTTACTCAAAAAATATTTTTACAAAATTATAATTATTCAGACAATGTTATCTAATAACCGCAAACTCAATATTGTCTCTGTCACTTTCTAAAGGTGTTCTAGGATGTTGCGGTTGAACGAAGATAAATATTGACCTGCACTGGCTCCTCTAGCACCCCACTGCAGATGGGACATAACAGATCCTCGTCCACCTCTCCTTGGAACCTGGTGACGTCGTACCCCATGGCACATTACCAGAATCCTTTGATATCTGAAATGAGGCAGGCAGGAAGAGAGTGTTATGAAAACGCTGCAGCCAATTGCCTCTGATACAGAAATCCATGAGAAGACCTGGAAGTATGACAGGAAGAAACTAAAAACGTATAGCCTGTGTTGGCCATTTTTAACTTAAACGCTAAAAGCAGCAAGAACAAGGGAACTGTTAAAGCAGGCTTTAAACCAATGTATTATCTGAGCTTCTTTGTGGTATTTGTCTTAAACTGAAGGTTTCAGATTAAATATAAAAAAAACACTCTTTAGATGCACTAAAAGTAAACTGATAGAGGTTTAATGAACATGGCATTTTGAGCTGAACATGAAGGCACTTGATGTCCTGCTACAATTCAGACGCAACGTGATCGCATTTCCTGTACAAAGGTGACCTTTTTTTTGTACTTCGTAGAGCCACAAGGTCTACACAGCACTCTCAAGTGAAAGATGCAATGTCTGTTTGTATGCTGGTATGAGATTACAAATGTGCCATCAAAACAAAATGTAGGTCCACTGTGAAGTGTGGCAGCCCACTTAGTAACCCAGCATGATGGGAAACCATTTGTGGCCTACAAATTGCATTAAGATTAATAATGCGAGGATGGAAATTTCAACTTTTACATAATTTTGAGAAATGCAAAATGGAAGGCAAACATTAATCAGTTAGTGTCCAAATGCCGGCGGGACACAATCAAAACAACAACTACAATTGTTTTCTGACTAACCAGCTGTGACAAGCAAAAAGACATTTTATCAGTCGGTTCCTTTTTTTTTTTCGATAATGAAATTTTATGGCAGCAAAATCTGCTTTCATTTTGTTGTATATTTAACATTAAATACACCATAACTGCTTGTGACTGTATCACTAGCCACTTCGTAAACAGACATCACTACGTAAACAAAATCTACACGCATTTCTGCCAATCATTTCTATTTATAGAGACTGCTACACCATATCTTTAATATACATTTGATTTTTTTTTTTGTAGGGCTGCAAAACAATGAAATGCACTCAAAATAAAAGTTACAAAATGATTTAAATACTATACGTGTATACTGTGTATTTATACGTATTATATAGGAATATTTTATTAATAAATGTACAATTTTTCCATAATATATACATGCATGTGTCTATTTATATATACAAAATAAATACACGCAGCACACACATATAGTATGTAAACACACTTTTATTTTGAATGTAATGAATGGTTTTGCAGTCCTAGTTTTCAGTGCCAATTTACTATTTTAGCATTACCTATTTAGGATAACTCATAACTTTAGAACTCATTTCTAGATTACAAGTAAGAACAGTTCTTAGCCAGAATAAGCTTCAATGTGGACCGGAATTTTATGGCGAAAAAAACCCCAAAAATTACGCCCATAAAAAATTACATCTGTGACAGAAAACTGACAGAAAGCAGACCTTTTAGCAGCACCAAGCACAAAAGAGATAAACTGCCCTAAATGCATTTCTGATTAAATATGCATGATCCGAGCGATTATGTAATACACAACAGTAGCATTTAAGAGTTGCAAGACATTTTCTCTGCTACTGTATCACGTGAAACATTCAAAAGAATTGTTCATTCATACCTCACGAAAGCGCAGCCCTCATGATCCCTGTACAATGAGTCGTCCTCATGTGTCAGGTGGGCAAGGCGATCCTCCTTACGATGCAAGACTGAACATCCCCCTTAAGAAAGAAAAAACAAGACATCCACAGAGATGCAATCAATACACTGCTATTTATTTCAGAGCAATTTAATTAAGATTTAAAAGCCTGTTTGAAACATTTCCTGGAATCTACTGAAAAGTTACTGTCAATTAGTCCATTTCATGGTGCCTTTTACACTACTCTCATTTAAGCTTACGGATGCTTTTCCCTCCCACTCTGTCTTGAGTGGAAATCCAAAACCATTAATGCCTGGATGCATCTCAACCAAATTAAGAGCCAACTCATTTAATAGGCTGATGACGTATGGGTGGAAGCTATACATGCACACGCATTCACAGGGCTGGATGATATGACACGTTATGAAAAAATATTTTTTTTTCAATGGCCATCAGCAGGTAGAGCTTTGAGAGCAATTAAGAAACCATGACTCGGATGTGTCTCATCCAATCAGTGTTTGCCTGGCAGGCCAAAAAAATCCCATAGACTTGCAATGAGCCATATATAGGGACCAAATCATCACGGAGACATTGTGGCTGGACTGGTGGTAAGCAGCCACCCAGAACACCCTAGCAAACAAAAAGCAACAGCCCGGTAACAATATATTACACCCTAGCATGACGCCGATGATTTTTCACAATAACTTGTGTTTTTAGGTTGACGTGTGCAAACCTGATTTAGACATACGTCATTTTCCCACAACCTACCAAAACAAAGCAGAGTCGGCAAGGATAAGACGTGTGATGTAAAGCACTTTGATCCAGAATTGAATTTTTCAAAAATTCTTTTTAAAAGTCATTAAACAAGAAGCAAAATGCTAGGGTTAAGACACAGTGCATTTAATTTGGTAAAACAAATACAAAGCAAAAAAGGGGCAGCGTTATGTAGACACAGCATCTTTTCAGATTCATAACAGTTCTGGGAGGGGTGGTGTTGTGTCCCGGTAGGCTGGTGGTGACCTAATTTTAGCTTGTCTAAGCAGACGGTGGGGGAGAGTGTGGGTGGTTAGGCACGTTCTCCCCTCAAACCCCCACTTCAACGATGGCGTTCCTCACTTTTATTCAGTAAAGATCTGGTTTAGTGGCATGAAAGCAGGATCATCGAGATCAAATTTGGGAGTGAACAAATACGCTGGCACACATTTTCCAGTGTTAAGCGTTTTGTTCCATTAAATAAGCGTAAACTACCTGAAATTTTGGACCGTGTATTGGATGAAAGGTCTGAATTGCCTACGTTGAAGTATGAGACCACTGGGTCTATTAACATCAGCTTTTTTGATGCTGAAAATGGTAATATGTAGTTAAGCTTGATATTTGTCTCTCTACGCACATTTGTATATTGTAACTCTACGGATACATTTTTCTCAAGTTATTTACAAATACATATGAAATAATTTGCATGTGACTACATCATAATATCTCAATGTCTAAACATAAGACAGTCCTATCTATCAGCATATAAGACTGGATAATGGTAAAGTTCAACGTTAAATGTACAGATGCAGCCATTTAAACAAGATGCATACTGATCAGAAATAACAGCTGAACATCACAGACAGCCATGAATATTAATATAATGTCATGCTGGATTCAGACAGACAGGCTAACTGTACTGTTGCCAAAATACATACATACAGCAATAAACCAGACAGGACAGCTGCAAACATCTGTACAGCTATTAAACCTCCTGGCGATGTAAAAAAGCTTCTGCCAGCCTGTAACACACGTCTGCTGATGTGTTTGAGCGAGTAGGCACTTAGCATTAGCCAACTCGCTAACGGTGCTGTACAAAAACCACCAACATAATCATCACAACCACTGGCCTTTATAACACAGTTGGTGTTTTGGGGTATAAAACGGAACGAATGTCTTAAATAGTATTTTATTCACAGTTAAATTGCCTTTAAAGTGTACGCGTTGATGCTAAGGGGCTAGCGTGGCTAACTAGCATAAAATCCAACTAGCTGACGCACGCCGAAAGAGCAGCTTTGGTCTAACATTACACCACACGTCCTTAAATGTCACATTACAAATTGTAGCCACTAGTAAACCCCCTGTAAATGTCATTTAAATACTGTTCTGGTCAAATAACGGCTTGTCGTGTTCATGTTTCGTCACTGTATTTGCCTCCTCCAGTCTGTGCTACTCTCCGGTAATTTTACAAGGCGGTATAATTAAAGCTTTGAAAATCATTCAAGCAGGACTGTAATACCTGTTCCCGTAAATCGCGGTGTTCCTCCCAGGCTTAATCTGATTTCTGGATTTGGAGCCTGTGATATTTGCAGTGATCTGAGAGATGGCTGATTTCTCTTCCTGAGCCGAGCGGATGAGGTCCGTCTGAATCTGCTGCTGCGCCTACAGGACACAGTGTGTGTGGAGGAGCAGTTATACATAATTTACTCTCATAGTACATGCATGCTAATCTAATAGTGTGTGTGTGTGTGTGTGTGTGTGTGTGTATATATAGGAATAAAAAAAAATCTATATATTTATTCATCTATTTGTCTGTTTATCTATATACAATATGAACTCATACATGAAAGTTACTTGGACATGTTAAAGTATGGCTAAAGAGGGCATGTGCTTCAGTTGGCTATATTTGACAGAATAAGAGTTAGAATGTGTTGAATTTATATCACATAGTCATGAGGCAATCCAAGCTGATCAATGCCTTCCCGTCGTGTGTGTGATCTAAGATAGGCTTAACGCTGCCTGCTGGTGAAACATTAACCTCCTCTTCATAAAACAATGCGCCATGCCTCATGCTCAAACACTAGGAGATTGAGAGGATACTGGAGATCATGTAACGGGATTAAGAGACTGCAAAAAATCATGGGCGGACGGACAGTTTGGTAAAGAATTTATAGTCAAAGCATAAATTCTTTAAGATGGCATTTTAGAGGCTTTAAACTTTTTTTTTTTTACTTTGCTTGTTTTTGCAATGTGCTTTCTATAAGTCTTTTCAAAAGTACAAATTGATAAAATGTTGCTCTTTCATAGCTCCGAATATATTCTGAAATACAGTGCAACACGCTGCTAGATATAGGCCTACATGCTTTTGAATGCAGATGTTGGACAAGTTGTTGGGATCTCTTGTAAACTTTATTTCTTGTAAAGGATTTTTTTTTTCTCAGAGGAATAATCTGAGAAGCAGGAAACTTGAGTAAACCTCATTCGATTTAGAAGGAACATATTATAGAGCCCTCGCTCATGATTTTTACAGTATGGATTGTAAAAAAAGTTTTTACCTACCGTAATATGGATTGATTTAGCAATGGCTATTGAATTATGCTTAATTAGAATTGTGTTAAATTGATTGCTGATTCCCACATACTAAAATGATTCATGTTTATTGGTATTTCCCCAAAGGACAACTCTAAGCTTCAGTCTTCTGCTCTACCACTGTATGATTTCTGTGACACTAGCCACGCTTGTACTGGCAACGCATGTCCAGGCTGACAAGCTCAGAAAGTCGAATGAAAGTATGCATGTGAAATCTACACAGGGACACTTAGAGGAAGCTTTTGAAGAGCAGGTACGTTTGAATGATTCTGTCAAATCATAACATTTAAGCTGTTTTTGTTACTCGTCTTTTTGACCATTGAGGTTTACTCGTCCCTACATGTCTGTAAAGTAGATCTACCACATTCCAGGAGGGGTTTTTCAAAACATTAAGAGATCAAGTGCTTTTTGTTTGAGGGTTATACTGAGTGCAAAAAACCTTATCAACAATTACTGATGCAATCACTCCAATTGAACTAGGTTAGAGCTTTCAGTTGTATGTTGAAATTCATGGATTGGAGTGAAGGTTGCAGACTTTGCAGACGGTTTATGACACTTGTAAATCCTGAAAATTACATCCTGAATGTTGCTAAGTCAGATTTGCTCTTCTCCCAAGGACTACTACTTGCAACGCCTATTTCTTCAGTATGGGGACAATGGGACTTTAACCTATGAGGGTCTGCAGAAGTTGCTAGGAAGTTTAGGTCTTGGTGAGGTCAGTGTCCTGGAGATCCGACATGGTGGAATGAAGCATTCTTCTCAACCCCAATCCCATTCCCACTCACATGAAGACCATCATCACCCTCAAAGGACCACAACCTCACCAGCTCCACTCAATGAAAGGTAATATGGCTAAAGCATTATTGTAAACTTGTTTACTGTGGTTAATGGCTATAAAGTTACCTATTTAAAATATTCCTTTTATTATTCCCACAAAACCAAAGTTTCCTAGTATTTGATCTGGTTATTGTTTATACAATTCAAATATAGTTTTATGCTCATTCCAATGACTTCTCCATTAAAATATTCCAACATAGACCTCACATTAAATCAGTGCTCAGTGGATCTGCTGCAGAATGGGGTCATTTGGACAATTTTCCAACTTCTGGTCTAAGACACCAACTGGAAGAAAGTGTGTCAGACCATCCGACTGAGAAACACCTTCATGGGAATGTGAGTATTTACTCCTAAACTTCCTGTTAGAGTGTTACAAATGGACAAAGTCTACCAATGAAATCTCTTCATTATCACATAACCAAAGGTCTGTTGATATCTTGTGGTGTGCAGACAGTAAAATTCAATTCATTGTTCCTGTTCTGTGTGATGTCAACAAACCGTTTTGGAGAGAGGTAATCATATAAGAGGTTTCTGCTGAGGAGACTGGTTTAAGCTGGTTATTGCTAGTGTCTAGATTGTGAACCAGAATATGGTATGATGCTGTATGTCTGCAAAACTCTGGAAAAAGCTTGCAAAGCTGGTTGACCTTTATGAATCTTCTGGTGATTCTGGTTAATGAGATTATTCTGGTTAAACTAGCCAAAAAATTTTCTTGGACTACCAGCACACAAACATGCCCAACTGTGGATTAGCATCTAAAAGAAAAAATTGTGACATAAAAACCAATGAAGTGACACAAATTTTTTTAATAGTAGAATTTTGACTTTTAGATTGTAATAATATAGTAATTACTACAATTGTAACTCATAATTGTGATGTTATAAACTTTAAAACATCAAAATTATGAGTTAAAAGTCAGAAATATGATGGTATTGAATTGTATTGAAAAAAGTCAATATTACTTTAATAAAGTTACAGTAAT
>JAUYWG010000061.1:13943447-13955437 GCA_034779775.1 Enteromius afrohamiltoni
AACGGTATGTCTTTTTTGTACAATGAAATTCAAAAGGAATGTTTTTTTTTTTTTTTTTTTTAATGATACAGGTTCCATTTTTGTGTTTATTTTTTAAAACTTACAAAGACGTTTAAATGACAAATACTGGGATCTTTAAGTCAGACCAAAAAAAAAAAAAAAAAAAGCTGATCCAAAGATAAGCAATGAAACGTTCTTTGGTACCGCATAACATATGGCCCAAAGTTCAAATGTTGTGTGGGGAGGAAAAAAAAAAAAAAACCCTGCATATTTTACTGCAGACAACAAAAACAACATTCAAGATACCATTTCCAAATAGAACTATCACATCTCTAATGCACAAAAAAAAAATAATCATCATAATAATTCTAGGCAATGCGCTTCGCTTTTGGTATCAAATCAATTGATTAGAGGTAAATGAACAGGTCTAAACACCCCCCAACAAACACACACGCACACATAAATGCTTAACATGCCACGAAAGCAGACACTGACTTTAAGTGGGCGCTGGAGAAGGTACATGGAAAACGGCACTCTCTGACCTATCACCCGATGAGCAAACAGAAATGCCATCTTTCCAGTAAGCAAGTAGTATTGATAAGGCTTTGACACCTATCACAGTTTCCACCAAGTCCATTGTACATTCCACAAGAAAGTGCCACTTATGGAGGCAAAGCAGGAAGGAGTTCAAATTTGTACAATCCAAAAAAAATAAATAAGTGAAATAAAATACCCTGCTTAAAGAAAAGAAAAAACAAAACATGATGGATGATGTAAGAGGGCATTTTCCTCCATTAAGGATACTATGGCGCACAAAAAAAGTTATTGCACTTCAGTCCATTTCATGTGGATACTTCGACGTCGATACAACAGAGAAAAGGAGTCATGCCAACATTCTACAAGACACTGGGTTACAACTAATCTCCAATGCATTACCACACAAAAACGACACGGCACACGTCTACTTCACTAAAGAGTTCACACGTTGTAAAACTAAACACGTTTTTTTTTCCCATACAGAGTTTAAACAGGTCACTAGCAAGAACCAATCAAATGTTTCGCCGTTACGCTTTCATTAAATTTACAAAAGTTAATTATTCATCTGCGTCGTGTGTCGTGACAAATTTGATCGCGAGTTTTGACGCCTCAAAACGCAACCACGTAGATGGTGGCAATTTTCGGAACGTACAACAGTTGTTCATTCATAAGGCTCACTAAAGGTGTTAATGGAAGACCATACCCTGTGGCATGTACTTGATAACAAAAGGCACAATCCCACATACTCGTCACGAAGTGTAGTACTTTAAAGAGATGATGAAGATGCTTACAGACTCCAAAGAAATAGCAGCATGCCACGCAAAGCAGTCATTTTCTCAACCGAAGCCAACAAGCAAGTAAGGTCAGTGTTAGATTTACAGATGAACTTCTGAAGGTCGGTGATCGCTCATTGAAGCTCTTGGGCCATCTCTGGTGGCACTTTGCAACTCCACGAGATAAAAGAAAGTATTCCTGCATAGCTTTTTTTATTTCTTTTTTTAAATATGAAAATGTTTTTTAAAGGGACCCCTACGTGCCCTGTCAGATCAGCCATTCAGTCAAGCTCCGGTGGTCTTCTAACTAGCCTTATGAAAACAAGCTGCTGGCGAGAACAACAAAAAGCAGCTATTTTTGATTAGATCATTCGCTTGCAGATTTACAATTTGAACTATTAGCGCTTACTGAGTAGAAACATGAAGTAACACGAAACTAGGGTGAAGGACATCATCAAGTTCAAGAGCACCCCTTGAAAACGCCAATGTTTTCCATTTCAAGGCCTCGGAACGTGACCTTGGGATTCCAGTTGCACGGAGCATGCGTAGCTAAAAGCCCACCCAAATTTCATGTACCAGTATATATAGCACGATAGATTTTAAGGACAGCTAGTTTACGAGGTAAGATTGCCACTTCAAGGCAATTCCGACCACACTTCTTGAGGAAATATGTACAGCACATCTTCTTGTGCTCTTGTTATTTACCTTGTTAGAAATATATTCATTTATAACATCACACAAGTATTAACTACCTAAATGTTTCAACTAAGACAACGATAAACGGGGAGAAAAATGTATCTACTTATATAAAAGAATTTAGCATTGGATAATACATTTTTTTCCCTAGATATATTCCCAAATCTTTGTGTTTTTATAAATCAGTACTTTTGATGTTTCATTTAGGAGAACCTAAACCCGACATTGTCAGATTTTTGCTTAATGAGTGAAGTTGATCAAATCATTAGCTGTTCCAAATAAACTTTACAGCTAAATATTTGAAAGACATGTATAAAAAAAAAAGACCATTTTGTTCTATGTTCTAGTGCAAAAACTTCTAATAAATTCCAGGAAAATGATTATTTTGAGGCCAGAAGCCATTATGGTACATCTCTCAGCAAAACAACCTATAGAACAGTGTGCTTCTTTTGAATCTCATCGAAACGAGATCCCAGGTTAACGACAAAATCTCTCAAGTGCTGCGACTGCTGAACTGTACCGTTTCCTCTTAAGGCAAAAAGTTGGGAGATAGACATAGGTTAAATGAAACGGGTGTTTTGAGTATTGCCTTAAATGGATGTGTCTTCAAGTAGTAGGGACGCTGAGGTCCGCTGAGGTAAATCAGACATTCTATCAGCCATTAATACCTTTGCGAGAAAAAAAATGATATCGATACAAAAATGCGAGGATGGACATACAATAAGGACACTGAGTTAGCTACAATTAATCTGCTTTCCAACAAAATGGTTACAATTATTAGACGACTCTAGTTTCCAACTGCCTGCACGTAACTGCAACCATTATAGCTTGGTCAACAGGCAATGAAAGCTGGCCCTTCGTAGCAAAGTTGCGTAAAAAAAAAAAAACAAGCTCAAAATTTGCTGATCAGAACAAAAACAAGAAAAGCTATGTAAATGTGTCATTTTGGTAAATGTCAAATTTGCCCTTCGGTTTAAAATGAAATTAAGGCGTTTCGTAATTCCATTGCTTAGATATAAACCTCAAATTATCAATGGTTTGTGGGAACTATCAATTGCAATGGAAGGCTTAAAAAATACAGTTTTTTCGAAAGAGCCGTTGACTGAATGACTCAAATCCGGCTACTCACTTGATAAGGGCAAATGCTAAGTTATGGCTTAGCCATGAAAGCTTTCAGATGGAGGCAATCTCCAACGAGGACCGACCAGCCCATCAGTATAGCTTAGTTACGAATATACTGGCATTTTTAGACAGTCTGATTGTGAAAGTACTGGCATTTTACAATAACACACTATGTGGATCTCCAAAAAAAATAGAATGGGCACAAGTAGCTTATGTAAGCTTGGACTTCTTTCGCTTTCTTTTTTGGTAATGGTCTTGACGCACACTCAAACTGAACCCAAGGAATCATTCATTCACATTTTTACAAACGTATCAAAATGAGAAAGGAAAAAGAAAAATTATGGCACTAAATGATTTTAGGGAGGAAACCCTCCCCCTTATCAGTACTCTAACCTACAAAAAAAAGTCTTGCCACTTTGTGACCGGGTTCCCTTATTGTTAGTACACAGAACACCTAATGCACCTACTCAGACTATTAAAAGTTCTGAAAGGGTTCAGTTCCAAAGTTCCTGCTGTCAAGCTAATTATTTCATCGCTAACTACTGCATACAATTTTATTCACCAACATCGAAGCAAGCTGCTACCATCATGGCATACATTCGACAAAACAATTCAACGACTTTAGTGCAATGCCAATAAGACAATTCGAAATTTGAGGAATTAAAACAAGTACATTTTAGTTTGTTTTGGCTGGATAAGAATTATTTTCGCTAATAAATAGACAAAGACCACCCCTAAAAAGAAAAAATTAGCTCCAAGATACAATCGAAAGCAGCACTTTTTCTTGCACCAATATGAAATGTATTACTAATCACAGGCTCCATGGGCACTTTGTTTTTCGAACTCAACTACATGTGTTACGACTAGCTAGACTAAATTTATAAATATTTTGTTTTGTACAACTACAAGCAGTATAACTGGCAGTGCAAATAACTTCAAGCTTATCCACTTGCACTTCATTATCGTACCCACGCACTGATCCCCTCCACCAAACCGCAGCAAAGTTATTGTACGTGATAAAGTCAAGCTCAAGTTCAGGTAAATAAGCTTGAAATAAACTCCCATGAGGGACTTCCTCTTAGTCATGTAGCCTACTTTGAAATATTTCCCAGGCAAAACACTGTGATATAACTTGACTAATCTGATTTGCACACATGCACGTTTGTACTCTTGCAAGTAGAGGTCAGATATTTGCCCATTTACAGCTTGTGACAGATGCAAAAGCGGTTTTTTTTTTTTGTTACTGAACAAGCAAGTGCTTTATATCAGGTCTGCGTGGAGTGGAGAAACTTAAGCAGCCAAAACTTGTCATTACAAAGACGAAGAGGTCATTTCGTGAATCAGTATAAATATGCTCTCCACACAGCCTTTAAACATCTAACGTTAACGTTTCGTTTGTCTACACACCTTCATTCACCCATAAAATATCAGTTAAATGTTACAATACCTCAAAGCTACTCTATCTACATCACTAAAATCCTGATATACTGTAATGAAAGCAACAGAATTGGTATATTTGAGAACAAGTCCACGTTTCACGCCTGACGGTATGCATGAATTCTTGAATTAAGAGATATAAATTTGTATAGCTCTTCCTAATTGGAACAAAAATGTTGATGCTTTTGTTTGTTTATGGCAAAATTAAAAGCCCTTTCAACTGATTGTCTCATTACTGACTGAGCATATATTGCCTGTTTGTGGTGCACAAACAAAAAAAGGGATGTTTCAAACACTCATTCACAATGTTCTTATTTAGTGTTTAGGTGCAAAAAACCTAATGGAAGCACAATCTTTGCTTTGTTAATTAGTCTACCTTTGGCAATAAGGAAGCATTTTAAAAAGAGCGGGGGTGAATCTTATTTCAGTTCAATTGAAAATATAATGCCTTTTTGGATATCTATTAGTTTCTATTAAAATTGCTTGACTTTGGTCATACCCATGACTGCTCCTCAACACCATAAACAACTGAAAAAAAAACCTCAATCAGTGTAAACACTTGACATATACACTCCCCCAAATGGGTTCTGATAAATGAATCACACGTTCATCTACTCGGTGATCAATTCATAACGGATTTTAGTGAAATACTCATATTTCACTGGTCAAAGCACCATTTTGACAACTTTAGGGGAGCTCATATAGTGTGTTTAACTGATTGGACAAAACTAAATTCAGTAGGCACTGTGAAAGCAAATCCACACTAAATATTGTAGCAAAGCAGTAGATTTAATAGAACTTTTATAAGGCCCAAAAAGCAAAGCAAATAAAACCCAAAAGTCCCAAGGAGCAAGTACTGCGTATGACATTTGCATCTGTAATGAAGTTTGTGCTTTCTGTACTTCCTTAGTGTAGCATTTTCAAAATGTTGTTTAAACGGCCTAAATCATGACACTTTTAACTCCTCTTTCTTCTGCCCACCTACAAACAGTGATCTGGACTACCTAATACCTCCATTGTAAACCTAATATGAATTTCCACCCTCAAAACCCATCTAAACACTATCCCTTTTCTCTCTAACAAGTAAACAAGCATTAAATATCAGACCCCTCTCTCAGGAGGCCATTGGTCTTTTGGCTTAAGGTAGTATGGTTTCCCTTCTGTCAATATGATTCTGTTAGGTTGTTTGTTTTTCCTGATCTGTGCTAAATCAGATTGCACCTCACATAAAAACCTCAAAACATAATAATCAAGTATGGGATGAAAAACTTGGACTGTTGCGCAAAAGTGGATGTCACACATACGCGTGCACGCACGCACACAAACACACACACACACAAGACCACTATCAAATACATGGTCCCGCAAAATTCATGCAAATCTAGTGTAACCCGTTTAAATTGTTCCTCAGGGCAGGCTGTAAATTCCTATGCAAGGCCACAGCGTCACGCAAATAGGAGGCATGATATGGAAACCCATCCATTATCACTGTTACCATGGAGACACACAGCTGCATAATTCTAACATGAACCGAGTCGAATCGACCACAAATGGAGAAGAAATAAAGGGCTGACTCGCCAGTGATGGATACTGGTTCGAATAGATGGCTTAGATTCAGATTTTAGACTCGTACTGAATGGACAGCATCTAAAATGGGAGTCAGGGAGTGGGAGAAAAAGGAAAGCGAGGGAAAATAAATAGAAATAAATAGCTAAATTCGTCCTCTCGTGTTCGCTCTCTACTGAGATGTGAAGAAAAGCTTTGATACTGGCACAGGAGGGATGTGTGGCTGTAATTGCATATAGGTTTATCTAGGTGTGTAGAGAGGACCAAACCAAGCGACCACGCTTTTTTTTTTCTTTTTTTAGCGAGTAAGAACGCCTTACTCGGTCAAGTAGCCATCCAAGCCAATAGTAGCACCATGGCGATCTTTGCCGTAACCATGGCGAAGGCCTCCATTGGGCAGGGGGGGACAGGCGGCGGTGATGCCACAGTGCTTGAGCAGGTTGAGGCTGGGAGACGACGGTGAGGATGAGGAGGGCGTGGAAGAGGAAGGCTTCATGGTTGACAGAATGAGAGCTAGGCAGTCGGCAACAGCTTTATTGGATGCGCAAGCCAGGGCTGGCGTATGACCTGTGACGTGAACAAAAAACACAAAGGCGTCTTAGCTGAGGAGAAACTCATTTAAATATAGTAGTCACATGACTTATGGAGTGAACGTTCAAGGGTTAGTTTACCCAAAAATGAAAACTCTCTTTAATTACTCACCCTCATGGCCTTTTTGTGTGCAAAGAAGACAAAAACAACTTTATTTACCAATTACTTCTCTTCTGGGACAGTCTGCTGCATTAAAAGAAAAGTTTACTCAAAAATGAAAATTACGGCATATTTTCCTCACCCCCAAGCCATCCTAGGTGTGTATGACGAAAATGTATCCTGGCTCTTCCAGTCTTGGTAAGGCTGGTGGATAGCGGCAATTATATTGAAGCTTTGTAAATCGAATATATCCACAAGTACTGCGACATAAAACTAACCCATACACCTTCGGGGGGTTATCACATGTCCTCTGAAGCAGATCGATGGGTTATTGTAACAAAAATATTCCTATTTTTTTACATTTAAAAAATTAACCGACTTCTGTTTTTTCCTGCAAGAGTAGAGAGTCCCGGCTTCTTGGCTGACCTATGACTTGACGTATAACTTAAGGCATACATCGAGTCAGAAGTCTGCCAAGAAGGGTAGTTTTACGACGCAGTACTTGCGGATACATTCAATTTACGGAGGTTCAAAATAATGGCTGCTATCCACCAGAATAGCCAGGATCCATTTTTTAAACTCTGTCTGTGTTCGTCTGAAAGAAGAAAGTAATATACACCTAGGATGGCTTGGGGTGAGTAAAATCTGCCACAATTTTCCTTTTTGAGCGCACTATTCCTTTAACAAGAGCACCACAGTGCACAACAAGTGCTCTTGCAACTTTGTAACATTATGGTTGAACCACTGATGTCACATGAACCTTTTTTGACGACCTTGTCCTTGCTGATTATGGAGGGTCAGAAAGCTCTCAAAATTAATCAAAAATATTTGTGTTCCAAAGATGAAAGAAGGTCTTATGGGTTTGAGGGTGAGTAATTAAAGACAGAATATTTATTTTTCGTAAGAACTATTCCTTTAAGATGAAGCACTGTGCTAATGTAAAGCATTTCCCAGAATGTGGTGCGATTTAGATTACAAAGTAATGAAAATAACATCAAGCACACCCAACATAGCATTTCTAACATGGCTAAGCTGGCGTTGCAGCCGATACATCAAACTAACATTCAGTCAACCAAACATGAAGTTGCATGGTTCACAATCTAATATTGTTTTTTTGCAGTAAATTATGTCAGTAAATGATGCCAAGTTGTTGAATTATAAATGGTCGGTGCATTCTTTTTTTTTTTTTTTAATCTCTCCCAAACATCACTTGTCGTTGATAGGCAAAGCAAAGCACATCAAATTTATTTCATGCTGGTAATTCTCAGTTTAAATAAATTTATGCTTAGTGTTTCAAATAAATGTTATAATAAATCCCTTCATATGTAACATTTTTGCAATGTCTTTTTGTGGTTTAAAGAGAACTTAAATTTACTACAGTGTTCATGTTTTGGAATTGTTTTATTTACTATTTTTTACAATTATTCCTTAATGTAATAAAATGTGATTGAAACAGTTTGGTTTTTACCCAGTCCTACCAGTATTTAATTGCCAAAAAATACATGTGAATATATATATTTTTAATAAGCAGGCTAATCTGGACCATCTAAAAGTTGGATAATTAACAGATTTGCAATGTTCAGAACAGTAAATTAGTAGTATGGTAACTTCATCAGAACTCCATGGAAACAACTGCACAATATACTAATATTAGTCTTTGCATCAGTTCATGTTGCCGTGAGCTGCTGAAAAAAACCCCACAGAAAATCCTGTCTTACCTTCCTCATCCACTGCCAGCACTGTAGCTCCACGATTCAGCAAAGCCTGAACCACGGTGGCCAAACCATTCCTGGCGGCAATGTGGAGGGGCCTGAAATAGAAAGAAAATGACGTTGAGAATCATTTTAAAGCTTTGATCCAGTTTATTCTGTTTCAAGTAAAATGTGTGGTTTCCGTGCCACAAAGAAAAATCAAGCAAATGTTTAAAGCTAGTCAGGATGCTCAAAAAAAAAAAAAAGAGTGATGTAATGATATTGCTACAGAGCCATGAGTAATTGCAATCTAGGACAAAAAACCCCAAAAAACTCACATCTGAAGCATACTGTTGGTTGCATTTATGAGGATAGGGTTGTGGATCTCCTTCAAGATCAGCATGGCACACATTTCATGAGCCTTCAAACACAAAGACAGTTATGAATATGCATTTTGAGAAATTTGATCAAGATAAAATTAAGTGTTAAGTTTTATTACCTTGCTGCAGGCCAAGTGCAGGGCAGTGTTCTTGTTCACATCCAGGAGGGACAGGTCGGCTTTGGCTCTGTGCAGCAGCAGGGCTACAAACAACAATAACAAAACATCTAAAATTACTAAATTCTTCATGAGACATGAGACTTACAATGCACGAGGGTCTTGGTTTACTCGTATCACACATGGCACAAGTCTTACCCACAGCACCGCTTTGGCCATTGTCGGCGGCCACCATCAGTGCAGAACGCCCTGAGTGGTCCACGGCGTTGATGTCAGCTCCCTGCCGCAGAACCAGCTGCAGCCCAGCCACGTCCTCGGCAACTGCAGCTGCGTGAAGTGGGGTCCTGAGTTCAAAATGTTTAGATAGTTGATAACTCATATACTGGATTTCAATTTGGAATTATTGCACAATTATATTGTTTTATTATATTGCACAAATATACATATATAAAATTGTATTTTAACAACTTATTGCACCAACCTTCCTTTGGCATCCCTGATGTTTACCAGCGAATTACAAACACTGGATTCCAACAGCAGCTCTGCAGAACCACTATGGCCATTAATGCTGCAACAGAATGACAAGAACATGCAGCAAGGCGATCAGGAAATATATTCCCTTCCTTACATATGCAGTATAGTTTAGGGGTGGCATGGTTCACAAAACCCACGGTACGGTTCTTGTTATTTTTTCTTTTAATCTTTAACACTCCAGAAATGTACTTCAGCATATGATATATGGCTTAATTATCCACAATTTAGGATACAGCATTAAAAAAGTTAAATCATGTAATCATCCATGAACTGAATTGGATGCGTTTTGCACAATACTTGCATACGGCCGCAGTTCTATTTCCGCTGTCATCATAGGTAATAGAGCGCAGATCGGGCCGCATTTTTCTGTCCGAGCCCAGGTCACCTCCAAAAATATGTAATTTTATTTCTCATACACATGCACTTTATTTGTGTGGAAAGCCCGCTTTTATTATGCAGCTGTAGAAAGGCGTTTGGAAATGTCAACGGATGAGAGAATCAGCGCACAAGGGGCAAAAAGTGCCGTTATAACACAGACGGACATTCCCGCTGATGTGACGGAGCTCAACCAGAACCCGAGCATTCTTTCTAAATAAACCGTCGGGGTACCGTCAGACTCGGGTCGGGTATCCATCCTCTAATAGGAGACATGAAATCCAAAATGTTCCCACACACCAGATTTATACGACGCTGGCGCATCCTCCAACTCCGGGCTGCCTTCCTTTTCTCTCCCACTTGCCATTTTTTTTTTTTACACGTACAGTATTGTGACCTGCAGCACTCACTCCACACCGTAGACACCTCAATTCTTTCACGCGAAAGCGAAACACACTGACATCACAAAAGGGGCACTAGGCTACATTGCGCATGTCATGAACCATCGAACCGTGTGACACATGCATGCACGCACCGAACCAAGACAAGCGAACCGAAAGGTTAATTCTTTTTTTCTTGAAGTGTGCCACCCCTATTATCGTTTTATTTAGACTCTTCACAAATCAAAAACCAAATACGAGTTTACAAATAACATGATTCTATGGGTGATTTCAGTGTCTGTAAAAAGCATATTTGAACAAGAATCCATATACATGACCATTCAAAAGTATGTGGTTGGTAAAATTTTTCAATTATTTTAGGAAAAATGTTTCTTATTCGCACCAAGGATGCATAATTACTAGAATTATTTATAACAGACATGTCCATGACTTTTTGATACTTTTTAATAAAATAAAGCAGTACATCACCTTTGGGAAAAAAAAAAAAAAAAAAAAAAAACTACTCACAGAGCACAGTGCAGTGGGGTGAAGGGGTTTCCCTCCTGGATACTACATGGTTTAAGTTCAAGTAAAACATCCAAACAGTCTTCATGACCTGTTTCACAAATAGAGCAAGTCACCTCTTTAACTTATGACAGTTTTAGCATTGTGAACGAGCTGTTGAGGCTCAAAAGGTCTAAGCTCTTACCGTGATAGGCTGCCCAGTGTGCGGGTGTGTAGCCATGGCGGTCTGTGATTGGGTCGTGGGGATGGGAGTGGTCAGCAGCGGAAAGAAGATTGGAGAGAATGTCAGCATGGCCACAAGAGGCGGCCAGATGGACCGCGGTTCGCCCCTGAAAATCTCTGCTGAGGACTGAGACGTTGTGGGACAGCAGGGCGGTTATACAGTCCTCCCGACCCATCACCGCCTAAAAGGACAGCCCTGGTTACAAACTTCCCACTAAGAGAACTATAGAAAAAGCTTTGCTAATGATTTCAGAATCTCACCCCTCTGTGTAAGGCTGTTCTTCCTCTCATGTCTCTCATATCAGGGCAAGCCCCTCTCTCCAGAAGCAGATGCACACAGTCAGTGTGCCCCCCCAGAACTGCCAGCATTAGTGGAGTTCTATCAAGAGAGAGGGAAACAGTGAGAATAATAATAATGAAAATAAAAACGGAATACAGGTTTGATTTGACACCATTGTTTGGGAACATTTTAATAATTACAATCTCTTCTCCAAAATGGAAGTGCTATGCATGGCTTTGGTCATTTAAAAAGTGACTTGTGTGTGAATTATATATTTTGACACTTAATTGTCATATTAATAACTGAGATTAACAAATTGTCTTGTTTGTTTACACCCCTGACATATATTTAGAAAAGTATTTCTGTAAAAAGAAAAAAACAATAGCTTCAATAGCTTTTACTTTAAATATTTAGGTTATATGTTTTAAAATTTATGTTTTAGGTTTTTTGGAATCCAGACAACAGTATTAGTATATTTGCATACAACACTAATTTATATTTCACTGCAGTATGGTCCAGTAACAGGCTCAAGACATTTCACCTAAAAATACTTTTATATTACTGAACTCATTTTGTTGTAATTTTCATAAGATAACCATGTTTAAATAAATCAGATAATATTCTATTAAAATTATAAATGGTATAAAAATGCACAATATAGACCTT
>JAUYWG010000061.1:13955537-13970969 GCA_034779775.1 Enteromius afrohamiltoni
TATATATCTCAATACATTCCAATACTCTTAGGCCCGGTTTCACAAACAGGGCTTAGCTTAAACCAGGACTAGGTATTAGTTAAATTAACACAGAACAATGACACTGACATGTTTTAAAATATGTCAGAGCAAGATATTTAATATCTGAGACAGCTCAAACATGCAATTTAGTCTGGGACTAGCTTAAGTCTTGTCTGTGAAACTGGGGGTAAAAGTGCTGGGTTATTGATTTATTTTAACCCCAAGTGCTGGGTTCAGCTTTTTTCAGGATTATTTTTAATATTTGTTACCTAGGCGCTGGGTAGTTTTTCCTGTAACCAAGTTGCTGGGTTATTTTGACCAAGCGTGTATTCTACCTAATATTTACCCAGCACTGGGTTGCCAATTAACCAAAGATGGGTTGTCCTTATAGTAAAAATGATCGTAAATCATTAGATTCAAATAGTTGATGCAGGAAGTCATGCGTTTACTTATAATGAATGCTGTGAACATGAGCATTGACGATGATCAAAAAAAACAAAAAGAGCCATCGGCTCATACATACTGTCCCTCTGCATCTGTAACATTAACAAGGTCGGCTCCTCCCTCACTACAGAGCAGCATCCGCAGACATTCTGAGTGGCCATTGGCAGCTGGCATTTAAAAAAAATAAAATAAAAACATAAATAAATAAATAAAAACACAGCAACTTGTCAAAATCTCCATAAATATAAGGTTCACAAGCCAGTTTGCGCATATGTACTCTCTGTACCTGCAACATGAAGAGGGCCCCATTTGCTGCGGTGCTCTGTGAGCAGGCAAGATGCTGATTGGCAGAGCAGCAGCTCTACGCAGCGAGCATGTCCTCTTTGAGAGGCCACATACAGCACAGAGCGCCCCACCGGGTCACAGGCATCCACATACACTCCAGACTCAATTAACACGGCGACACATTCCCAGTGACCTGACTCCACCTGGAAAGTAGTTTCTTTTAATATTGTCTCATAAATAAATTTGGGGAGGGGGGAATCAACAGGGAGCAGTATTAGAGATCTATATTGCTGCTGTTTTTTTTTTTTTTTTTTTACACTTGGTACATACCGCCAAGTGTAGCGGGCTGACAGACCCGTTGCTCTCCTTGTCTCCTAGCATGTTGAAGCACATCTCCAAAAGCTACAGAATCAAGAACAAAATACAATGCATGTATCAATTCTTTTGCTGTAAAAAAAAAAAAAAACCTCAAACATTAAAATCACAGTGGACAATACTAGAGTGAAAGGTCAATCTCACCAGCTCCAGGTTTTGTTTGTTGCCATGGGCTGCAGCATAATGCACAGCACTGTATCCTTTAGTGTTGCACAGAGATGGATCAGCGCCATTATCTAACAAATGCTCCACACACCTGAACGTATCAAAAAACATGAGACTCAAAACAACTTTCTTCATAGTTACACAAACATTCAAAAATAAATTTGGGGTATGTAAGATTTTCTATTTTATTTTTTATTATCTATTTTTTAAATGTTTGGTATTGCAACATAAAAAAAAAAAAAAAACTTACAGGAAGGATTCCTTCTCCCCATCCTCTTGGTTCTGATGGGTGCTGGCATGGGGTCGGTCCGTTCTGAGGAAGACGACAGAAATCAGTAATGCCGTGTACACCATGCACTGTTTTATTAAATAGATGCAAGAAGATGTGTGGGTGGGTGTGTGAGTGCATTTCACCTGCAGAACGCAGTAGATGCAGCTGAATAGTGTAAAGGTGTACAGCCAGAGCGGTCACGCTCATTGACCTCCGCCCCCGCTCCTACCAGAACCACCACACACTGATACCTCCCATTAGCAGCCGCATAGTGCAAAGGAGTCCTGACGGAGAGACATCAGTTTAAATATTCAAACATCCTTAATATATAAAAAATAAGACATTGCACGGAATACACTGAAAGCAAAAACATTCAGCGAAAATAAATCTTAAAACAGTACCTTCCAAACTTGTCCTTCTTATTCATGTCAGCTCCACTGCTTAAGAGCAGATTGAGACATTCAACATTCCTGAATGAAAAGAATAAAGAATTTGTATAAATATTTGAAACATCTTTTGAAATTACACAAGTCAGATCAGCAAAATGACCTTGGTTGGCATTTGTGTGCATAAAATGCTGTTATATGGGACACCTGACATAAAGTGGGCCAGTGGCTTTTTAAATAGCCCGCTCTAAGTAGAGCTGCAGTCTCACCCTCCAGAGGCAGCAGCGTGTAGACAGGTCCTCCCAAAGTTGTCTGGGGTGTTGATGTCAAATCCGGCTGAGAGCACGTGTTCTTTACTCATTGACAACACAATGCTGTAGAGCTGACCTGCAAAAGTCAATGCAATGCTAGTTAGAGGAATCCACTGGCAGCAAAGCGGTCATGTGAAAAGCAGTCAATGGACTGATTTAAGACCTCAGTCCATCACTAATGAAGTAGCATGTGATTTGACATTTTTGTGAAGTAACATGTACATAAATATGACAACTATTTAGTACCATATTATTTCAGTCACAGCACTTCCCTAAGGGACAAGGACATACACAATATAGTCCAAGTTCAAAACCATTTGGCCCTTGCTGCAATTGGTCACTGTATATGGAGAAATGGTGTGTACCTGAGGAAAGTAGCTTACGACAACAGTCAGAGGACCCGTAAAGCACAGCTAAGTGTAGAGGAAACATCCCATGAATCCCTTGTCTGTACAAAGAGCACAAATAAGCAAATTATTTCATTGCACATACCACAAGCAGATAACATGCAAACTGAGAGGAGATTAGAATCAGACTCCTTGTAAATGCAAATTCCTCGTACATTTACAAGGAAGAAAGGTAGACTGTGCCATTTTTTAAATAAACTGTCAGAAATACAAGGAGAAACGAGATGCACATGAAACAAATACACTCAATAAAATGTGTCTGCTATTAACAGATTTTTTTTGGGTCACATTTTCATGAAAAAGCAAGGAAACATGTAATATTTCGAATTTATTGTAGTGACACAATCTTAAACATTTTGCAACTTGCAACATTAAATTATTATTTTTGCTCTTTCTTGAGCCAGTGACATGCTTTAGCCAAATGTTGTTAACTAAAACTATATAATTTGGAAAAACATGCATTTTTTTGATAAATCGCAATAAAACTAAAATATAATTATTATATGAAAACCTGAAAATGACAGAAATTTTAACAGTCTTGGCAACTAACGGAACAAGTTAAAGTAGAGAGTACAAAACAGCATGAAATTACTTTTAACTTTAAAAAAAAATTATGTAAGTTCAAGTAATTTTAGGCTATTTTGTTATTTTAGCACCACATACCATTTTGCATAAATGTAATTTACAATCATGTGCCACAGAATTTATTTTAGTATGATGATTTAGTAGATGACTCTACTCCACACACACAAAACAAAACAAAACAAAAACACCTAAAGTCTCTTTCAACGAACGTGTGTGTACCTGGCTGTGTCAGCACCGTTTGTCATTAAGGTGCTGATAAGCAGCTCGTGGCCATACTTAGCAGCAACATGAAGAGGAGTATTGCCATATCTGTCCACACAATCTATCTCCCCACCTGAAGAGACAATACGTGGGGTTAAAAATACTACAAAGGGAACTGGAAATTGAATGAAAAAGAAAAGTAACTAACCATTCTGAATGAGGATCTGAGAGCGAGTGAAACGTCCATGAATGGCGGCCATGTGCAAAGGGCTTTTCCCTTCTTTACTCTGTAGAAAAGAAAAGAAATAAAGCGAAATCTTAAAATGCTGAGAAAGAAAGCATACAACACTTCAACTCAAATGCATTTAGATAATCCAATCAGAGTAATGTGTTAATAAACCACTCCCGTTTCCCTATCCAGACCTGCATGTTGACATCAGCACCGTTGTTGACCAGCAGCTCCAGGCAGAGAGCTCCGTTAGTGGACACGGCAGCTAGGTGCAGGGGCGTGTAGCCGCGGTGGTTGGGCTGGTTGACATTGGCCCCACGGTTGACCAGCTCGTTGGCTACGGCCTCCTGTCCCGTGTAGCAGGCCACATGGAGAGCAGTGTTTCCAAAGGCATTAGGCTCATCAATCTGAGAAACAGTTTTCATCGGAAAAAAAAAATACAGTGTAAACCAAGGATCAACCATCTTTCATTTCCAGGAAAATAGATAAAACATTTTGATGACTTCTGGGGACATACGATTCTTTTTGGCCTAAAATGTGTTCTTTCAAAAAACAGGTCACATTGCAATCATTTTTGACCCATGCCCTAGTGACGAAACAGCCGCTAGGGAACAATTATCTGGGTTATAAAAGGTCATGTCCAAATGTGTAATGTTTAAATATGGCTGACAACTTCATTTTTCTGATGCTTTATCTTATATTGCCAGTATTTCGAATCAATTAAAGACAAATTGTTAAAATGATTCAGGAACCGGACACTTTCTCAAGAAAGAGAAGAAATGGGAAAAAGCTCAACGGCAAGCCCTGGTGCTGACCTCGGCTCCATTGCGTAACAGGTACTTGACCACATCGACGTGGCCACTGGCAGCAGCAGCGTGGAGAGGGGTGTATCCTCGCTTATCCTTACAGCTCTTATCAGAGCCCTGAGACACCAGCAGCTTAACCACCTCCAGATGCCCTGAAAGAAACAAACAGGTAAGTATTACTGCAACTTCCAGGAATCACCTCTAAGTAGCTAAAGATGATGAAACCAATCAATTGCTTTTTAGCAACAGAAAACACCTACAGCACTTCAGAAAGATAAATGCTTACCAAGGTAAGCTGCCCAATGAATGGGCTGCCTGTCCTTCTTGTCACTGGCACTCAGATTGGCTCCCTTGTTCAGCAGCAATTTAACCATCTAGTTGACAGTAATAGAACAAAGTCACATTGTGTCTGTTTAAAAAAAAAAAACATTGGTGCATAAGAGGCACCAATGAGAACTTAAAAAAAAGTCTGTTTTAAACGATACAGAGATGTAAAATCAAACTGGCACTGAGGAAGTTAAAAGGACAAGTATTTCAGTACCAAGTTAACTGTTTTTTTATTTTTTTTAATTGTAATAATTATTTTTTGTGCCATTAAAGGAATTAAAGCAATATCAACTTGACATTACACACACACACAAAAAAAGTTTAGCGTAACCTAAATCAATATACAAATAAATTATTCAATATATATCATATTCAATCCTTGAAGACTATAAATCTTGACAAATTACATTTTAAAAGTTCTATATATACAATTATATATATATAATATTTTTATTTTCAAAATACATATATAATAAAACAAAATGTTACGAATTAAAAATACTGTGTACACAAAATGACTGGCTTTTTAAAAGGTTTAAAACATTTAAAAAAAAATACAAGTATCAAATATTTTATATTAAAAACACACAGATATTATGAACCATTAAAATGATTATATTTTAAGATTTGAATTATAATGTACTGGAATTGCCATTTGACATTGTGACAACTACACAAGCAGTTCCAAATAAAGACTGAAAGCAGCGAATGTTGTATCATATCCAAACAGAAGCATCTGTACTCGCTCTAATGGCAACTTGGCCTTTCGCAATCTTGCGGAGAGCTAAAACAAAGATGTCGAGGGCTGAAGTGGCCCACCCAGTCGTTTAATTCACCCGAGTGCATTAGATAAGTAATTCCACCCTACCTCCTGGTATCCACTCTGAGCAGCGTGATGCAGGGGCGCTCTGCCCGTGCGGTCGGCCATATTCAGACTGGTCACATGGGGCAGCAGGGTCTCGACGCAACGCGTGGCTCGGTTGGCCGCTGCAATGTGCAGTGGTGTCTGCCAGAACTTATCCCTCGCAGTAACGTCAGCTCCCTTCCGTAGCAGCAGTCCGACAGCCCTCTGGGTAACAAAACAAAAACAAAACAATGCATGAATCATATTAAATTGCTAAAAATGCTAAACAATGGCATGAGTAAGCCGTTACTCAGATTGAGCCTCCACTCAGGCATATAAATCACCTTACCTCGTTTCTGGAAGCAGCTGCTCTGTGCAATGGCGTTAGCCACACATGGTCCTTTGCATTGACATTCGCACCTATGCAGTTAGGTGAACCAAAAAAAAGGAAGTATAAAAAGATTTAAAGAAGTCAAAAAATGGCTAATACTTAAGCCATTCCACATTTTGAAGTAATTCGTAGCTAAAGGGCATTGCTAGGCATGTCACGCAGCAGAGCTTTTCAATCTAATCTATGACAGTTAATAAATAAAACCATTATAGAGACATTTTTTATTAAAACACTTAGCATATTAAGCTATTTCTGTGCTATTACCGTCAGTAAATTGCATATTCACACCAAGCACGATAACTATAAAGATAACGATAACTATATTTGCACCCACACCAAACAAAATCGTCTGTTTCTTTTTAAGCTCAACTGCGTCTGCCGCTTTAAATTCTCAAGCGCGTGACAGCAGGATTGATTCTGTTTGGTTGTCAGTGTTTCTATCATTCATCAGCCGAAAATTTTATTTTTTTGAAAATGATTCCCAACGATATAGTTTCTCTGTCCTTTATCGTTATAGCTGTGGTGTGGATACTGCTATTCTTTAACATTGAGAACATTTTTAAAATTATATCTTTATCATTACAGTTATCGTGCTTGGTGTGAACGGGCCTTAAAGCCATTTTGTGGACAAGCAAATACTAAAATATTTACTTGTAGTTCTGCCCAAAATATTATTATCAACAAATCAGTCAATCGATAAATAAACAAACACAATTTATAGAAAATATTTATATAATTGACAGATTAGCACCTCCACGGTTCTCAGATGTTGGTTAAAGGTCACATGGTATGCAAGTAACAATTAAAACTATATAACATTTTTCAGCAAGTGAAAAAAAATAGTGATAGTAAACCCTGAAATGACTCAGTGGATATGAAAATGTCTCCTACTGCTACTACTAAGTCCACTACTAATGGAAAGTTACAGGTTACCATACAAATATTTATCTTAAACTGTTCACTTTCAAACCATTACAGTTTTTTGGAAGCTTCGGACATGTCCAATCCATTAATTTTGGTGGGATATGCTGTAAACATCTGTCAACTGAAAATTACACAAAATACAAAGTATTCCTAAATACACAGAGCAGAGATGGAGCTTGTGTGAAGCAGCACTTACTCTTAACAGAGCAGGACTTTAAGCTGCAGGCGTGTAAATGATCAATGTCAAGTGAATTGAAGCCTTTGATTTGACAGGACCCCTATTTTGGTTTTATTTTGATTAATTGTGCTGCCTATTTTCTTTATTCTTAATATTACAACTAATTTAGCTAAATTAAACTCCTTTGGGATTTGGAAAACCTTGATATAGACTGAACTTTTGCAAACGGGTTTGACAGGCCACAAATTTCCCTATTTCATGCATTTTAGCAAAGCTCGAATTTCTGAGCTCGAAAAGCTGTAGCTTTCGATACCAGATCTGTTTTATGAATTAAAGCAGTTTAAGGACATACCAGCGCTGATGAGAAGCTCCATTATATGAACGTCCCCCAGCCAGGCAGCAGCATGAAGAGGTGTGCGGCGCTCTTGGTCCTGACACAAGCAAGCAGGAGGAAAAACAAAAAAGTTAACAGTTTTTTTCATTTCCTTTCCACGCTGTCATTTTTTATTAAAGGCCCACACAGCCCATATGTACAGTCACCCAGGCAATCTGTCCATAGTTATTACATCACATATGCAGATGAGACGCATAATTCACGCTCACACTAAAATACTCCACTCAGAACATACCAGTGCATTGACTTCATCTTTCTTGTGCAAAAATAACTTCACTTCATCCACATTTCGGTTAAACACGGCCTGGACCAGAGGCGGCTGGAGGAGGAGGAGGAGGAAAAAAGGGTGGATGTTACAATGCTATAAAACATGACAACAAATCCAAACCTTCAGTTTGAGCAACTTCTGATTACAGTGAGGTGTATAACTGTATGATGATAATCAAACATCACTATCAATGAATATTGTAAGACGGCTTCATCAAAATAACACAGACTGCAATTGTATCTACGTATATATGATAAATTTGCATACAACATAGTTATACAAAGACATCACGTGACAAAAGCAGGAGTATTTGTTAAATAGATTAATAAACCTGTGCGTTTTAAAAACATAAACACACAATAGATGTTTTCCTATGCGTCTGGCTGACACCCAGCTAGCAGGCAAGCTAACGTCTGGGCGTGATAAAAGGGCTTTTTTATTATTTTCACCGCCTCTTGGGTAGCCCTACCCTCAATTTACACTAAAAACGTGATGTTTACAGCTAAATGCATGGCAATAACACAAGTTTCTATACGAGAACTGTATGGGAAAATGCCATAATCCATCGTCAGGGAGCTAGCTAACATATCAGGCTCTGCATACAAGCGCAGAGAGCGAACAACAAATTGCTTGGTTTTCGCCACTCGTGGGGTTTTACTATCCCTCACCTGGTCTGAAATATTGAGTACCCCCATCTCCCTGCGTCAGTCGGGCCGAAAGTCCCTCATCAGTAAGGAATCGAGGCTGGGAAACCAAGACAACAATCTTGTGTTGCGATTATAGACGTGATGAGTGAGGCTTTAGCTGGTGAGGCAGTTGAAAATAGCGACACCAGCGTGATGGCCGCCTGCTGCATCGACTTTCACAATAAATGCCCGTGAACTAAACCTTGCGCTGCAAAAAAAAAGAAAAGAAAAAAAAAGAAAAAGACAAGAAAAGAAAAAAGGTTTTCACACTTTAAGGTGGTTATTGTTTGCTGTGTATGAAAACTAGTTTAGAAAAATATATACTGTGTTAAAATGAAACATATTTTACGTTTACATTTAAAGTACAGAATTAAGGACGATCTGTTAATGCTCAAAATGAAAGACGTGCCACATAAAAATGTACTACTTTGACACACCAGGGCCTCTAGTATAAGGATATACAGTTAAAAGGCTGTGGAAATGCACACACCTCTGTTTACAGAGCACGTCCTGATTTTGCCAAGTGCTATCAACATATTTTGTTGACCCTGGAACAACATTTTATAGTCTTGACCATCTATACACCTAAACCTACCCTTACCTATGAGTACTGCCTAAATCCGATGCAAATGATAGATGACTGACACTGATGTACAAGCACCAAACACTGATTGTAAGCCTAAACCTCAAACAAACTGTAAATCAACTGGTTAATCACAATGTTGTCCCAGGGTTGAGAGATATGGTCAAATCAGGTTAGCAGTTTAGCGATGCTCTTCTGTGCCGCCTTGTTCAGTGTTAATATGGCGATTTTGAGAATACATAAAGCTGTTAAGAAATTTAAGCATTTTATATTATGTATATTTGTTTTCATATAAACTTTACACTGAAGCAAAACAAAATGTTTTACGCAAATGTTTTCTTTTATAATGTTAAAAACTATTGCTAAAAAAACTTTAGTGAGTTCTAAGCTTAAAAATGACGAATGGCCTGATTAATTATAAATTCTATAAAGGTTAACTTTTTGTTTTAACTAGGTCTTGATGATAACTTTTTTTTTTTAATTTGATTAAACAACGCATGGAAAAGGAAAAAAAGAGTGTTTATTTAGTAGATGTTGAAGGATGGTTTTATTGTTTTTTATTTATCCAACAGGAGGAGATAAAAAAAAAAAATCTAGATATGAAATAAAATGTCTGACATTCTTATTAGTCCACAAAAGTAGTTCATGTGTATAATGCCCTCTTCTGTTCAGACAAATCAGACACTTTGAAAACGAATGGAGGAGCTTCTCATACATAGTCAAAGGGCATGCATCCAAACAAACAGATATGTTTTGTTTCACTTTTTATTTGTAGTTTTTTAATGGCATAAATCCGTTTTCTGACTTTTATTTTGGAAACGCACTGCAAACAGCAACCTTCCGGTGGCCCTGTTGAAAATGTTGATAGGGTTGCCATTTTCAACCAAATAATAAAACCCCCCAATAGAGCTGTAAGGAAATGCAGGACGCACAATGAGTTTCTCTGCGAGCGCTCACTGTTAAACACCAGAGGAAACCCACTAGAGTTAAAACCATGGCAGACTCTGTAGTGATGGGGAGCGGATCTTTAAACTCCGGAAGCGTAAATATCTTTCATTTCTGTTTCCTAACCTACAGCCTGCTAGCTTAGCCAAACAACACTAACGTTAAGAGTTTGTTCAAATATAAGGCACATATACCGGCAGAATTGTCATTGGACACAGCAAACATATCGGTTTATTCATTATGTTATGCGTGAATATATTAATGCCTTACAATAAATGTAATGAACCTAGTTAAGTTATCTAGAAACAGTTCAGTGTCTAGCAGGATTAAATCTTCAGGCGTTGCCTACCTGAACACAATTTTTTAAAAATTCTCTTATAATGCCCAAAAATGCTGTCTAGGAGAGCAGCCACCACCATCCCTGCCAAAGGTCTTAGCTGATTTAAACTGGTCTCCCAGTCTGGAAGACCAGCAAAACATTTATGCTGGTATAAACCTTTTGATTAGAACCATAAATCGGAACAAC
Organism: Enteromius afrohamiltoni; assembly: GCA_034779775.1. NCBI lineage: Eukaryota > Metazoa > Chordata > Actinopteri > Cypriniformes > Cyprinidae > Enteromius > Enteromius afrohamiltoni. Next base: position 13,966,090 of record JAUYWG010000061.1, read on the forward strand.
CAACTCTTGGTTTTAAGACAGTCAAAAATGTGCAATTGGATGTCCTGATCTTTAATACCCTGTTCTTTTGATTGATAATTGCAGCGCTCTGGGAGCAGTAAGACCAGCACAAGTCCTACAGAGAACTATCAGCTGGCTCGGAGACGCACACTGCAGGTGGTGGTCAGCTCTCTGCTGACCGAGTGTGGCTTCGAGAGCGCTGAGAAAGTGGCGGTGGAGACTCTCACTGAGATGATGCAGAGCTGTGAGTCTTGGTCCCACGCTAGTAGACTCCTGGAATTACTATTGAAATTAATATTAAAAGTTTGAATGTCTTTTGATAGATATAACCGAGGTTGGCCGTTGTGCGAAGGCGACCTGTGAGCACACAGCTAGAAGTACCCCTACACTCTCTGATGTGGTCATCTCACTGGTCGAAATGGGTTGGTTGCCCTTTTATCAATATATTTAATCTTAAGGAGCAAAGTTCACCTCTGTATGTGGTTGATTCGCGTTATCTGTTGATGAGATTTTAACTAATTCTGAGCTTTACTTTTCCCACAATCACAGGTTTTAATGTGGATACTCTTCCAGTGTATGCCAAAAGATCGCAAAGGATGGTCATAACTGCACGTAGGTGTTTTATTTATTTATCCCTAATTTATCTGTTTATACTATATGATCTGTTATATAACTGTGCTCCTCTGTCTTTAACAGCTCCAATAACAAATGCTCCAGTCGCCCCAAAAGCCCTCGTGGCTGGACAGAAGCGCACTCATCCAACATACATCCCCAGCCACTTCCCAGAATTCCCAGATCCTCATACATACATCAAAACACCAGTGCGTTATTTTGCTCCCCTGATGCCTTGCTATTGTGTGACTTTTCATTAACACTAAGAACATTCTGCTTCAACATATTCACATTTGTTTTAGACATTTCGTGAGCCTGTGTCAGATTACCAGGTGGTGAGAGAGAAGGCAGCGTCACAGAGGAGAGATGTGGAGCGTGCTCTCACACGCTTCATGGCCAAGACAGGAGAGACGCAAAGCCTTTTTAAGGACGACATTAGTGCATTCCCTTGTGAGTTTTTCTGCCCCAAATACCGCTAATGCAGGCCCGTCGCAAAGAGGGGGACCTAACATGCCCGCCCTGCTTACATGATCAAGAGTGAACTTAATATTGAACTTAAATCTGGATCACTCCAAATACAGTACGTGGCATTAGGTTCTCTTAGCAGCGTGAAAAATAGAGCTTAAATTCAAATTCTGAATGGATTATAGGCTATATGGCAAGTTTTCTTTATAGCTAATAATTAAAAAGTGGTGATTTTAACATAAATAGCCTCTTAATGTCACAATATATAACACACAATCAACAAATTATCGACAGGCTATCTTTTTAAATCCGTTTTAATATAGAACTTGATCATTAATTAATAATACGGGTTATTACTGTTTTTTGTGAATGTCTGTGCCTGTGTACTATTTTTAGACTAACGACTACCCTTTTGACTTTCCGGTGTTCATTGTTCACCTGTCTGTGTGTAATAAGTGATCGCAGCAAAGCCGAGCACCATCCCTTACCTGAGTGCCCTACTGCCCTCTGAACTAGAGCTTCAGACACTGGAGGAGACCGATTCATCCGAGCAGGACGACCAGACAGATACAGAGAACAACCACAGTAACATCATGCAGGCAAGCATGAAGAGATTATTTTATATATATATGTATATGTATATGTATATGTATATGTATATGTATATATATATATGTATATGTATGTATATGTATATATGTGTATATATGTGTATATATGTATATGTGTATATATGTATATATATATATATATATATAAGAAGTCTCTGCAAAAACATACCTGCATGTCTGTTATTTTTTTGTAGTTTATAATGTGTATATGTCTGTGTGTGTGCATATGTATGTGTATAAGTATATATTTGTGTGTGTGCAATAACTATATTTTGTTTATTAGAATTAGACTACACATTATTATTACTATTACTACTGTAATAGACTTTTGCTTTTTTACTTCTAGGATGACCAAAGTGCAGATAAGGAGAACGTAGTGCTGCCACCTGGTGGTGTTGTGCCTACAGGGAAGGCCAATGAAGAAAACATGATTGACAATCCCTATCTTCGGCCAGTCAAAAAGCCCAAAGTGAGAAGGAAAAAATAAAGACGTATATATTGACTTGGCTACTTCTACATTAGCTAATTAGGATGGATGAAAACGTATTGGCACATGCTGATCACGTTGTGCACCTTGAAGTTATAGCTAACATACAAGGAGTCTTCAACAAATGCAATTCGAAACACGCAGTGGCCCATCATGTTACAGATGTTTGATTCTTACAGAATGACAGACTGTTCAGGAACTTCTGAAAAATATTAGATGGATTTCAAGCAGGCAACTTCTCTTAAGTATAACACAGCAAACAGCTTGTTTTGATGAGACTTCCCTTGAAATATCATTTAGTTTTTACAGTTCTAAACCACGCACCAGAAACATGACATTCTCTTTTGATTTGTTTGTATTTGTTACTCATTTGTGAATGGTGGTGATAAAAATCTTTTGTTGTTTATTTTAAGGCATCATTTCAAAAGTACAAGTTGAAAATTAAACCAGAACGTGGAGATAGTGTGAACATCTGTGTCTTGTGTCCTGTTACTTTACTCATTATTATTCTAGTTTAATTAATTTAAGTAATTCACCTCTCAACATGTTATGTCTTTAATATTGACATGTTAAAACTTTAATATTTGTATGGACTGACAGTCACTGATTTCTTCTGGTAGTTCTAGTGATCAGTAAAACAAGCTTAGATATGCCACCCTGTTCCTCTGTTTCCTAAACTCTTTGTCATGGTAGAGCTGCATGGACACAAAACACATTCAATTATGAAAAGGGGGGATTATAAGGAAACTGGTGCTGTCAAATTATTAATCGTGATTAATCGCATCTGAAATAAAAGTTGTTGTTTTTACATAAAAGTTTATTCTGTGTTTATTTATTATGTTTATATTAAAACACACACATACAGTACATATTTTGAAAGTATTTACATGTAAATGCATTATATATTCATTTTCTTATATTTGATATATCTAAATATATTCAATAATAAACATAACATATTTTCATTAAATATATACATGCGTGCGTTTGTATAATTATATGTATTTAATAAATATACACAGTACATACATATATATTATGTAAGGAAAAACTTATTTTGAATGCGATTAATCGTTTGACAGCACTAAAGGAAACACATTTTATTGTTTCTTTTTTTATATATTGTAATTTGTAGAACAATGTCTGTCATCTGTACCTCTGTACGCAGTGTTTTTCTCTCCAGCGATGGCACTTTTGACCAGTCTGGAGAGCCGAATTTCATAGGCCATGACACCTTCTTACTTTGGATGGTATGAACATATGCCCCTGGACTAAAAAGAGGACATACATTAAAAATCTGCAATTCATTTATATTAAACCTGGAATTAAATGTTTTAGGATGCTCTTGCATATACATGGATGTTTTGTTTTGTTTTTCTTATCACTAATCATTATTCAGTAGCACAAACAACTGCAAAAATCTTTTCAAGGCTTTCAATTATTTTTAAAGGACAATGTGGGCCCTGCAGCTTTTTTATTAGCAGAACACATTTATTACCAGGTGCACTCATAGTAAAATTATATATAAAAAAACTGTCATACCCAGGGCTGGAGTCTGTATTTGAATGTCTGAATCTTGCAGATGTACTATTGAATGGAGCTTTTCCAGGAGGACACACTTTAGACTGAGTCCAGTCCTGCTGGTATTTCTGTGGTGAAGGGGTGGCCGTCTAAAAAAGGCGATGCATTTAAATTACATTAAAACAAAGTAAGTTTGTTGCTTAGAAATAAATAAACAGTGAGTTACTTTAATTGGAGGCAGAAAGCGTCGTGCGGTGCGCGCTGCTAGTACATAACCCCTCTTACTCTCAGGTCTGTGTTGGAGCTCATATGTAAGAGTGCCCACCTGGGAACGACTTCAAATTAATGTAGTTGAAAAGAATGACACGTTTCATAACTTGTTATTTAACTGATTTACCTTTCGGCATACTCACCGTGTGGTTGTCGTAACATCCGGGTCCAAGTTCTTTGGAGCCGTAGAGCACGAGCATTTCATTGCCCATGCGATCAGGCGCAAAGTGCGTTGGAAACATCAGACGTTTCTGGCAGCTGCCAAACGCGACCCGAGGGGCTAGAAAGTGGATCAAAACAAATAACGCAATTCAATTTTGAAGGCGAACGATGCATTTGAGCCCGGTTATGGATAAATTACCTGCGCCCCGTGTCGTCATAGCGTCCTGATGTTTACTGGTTACCATGGTATCCAGGTGCAAACGAATGCTGATGATGTGGGCCAGATGGAATTCCGATGTATCCAGAAGGAAAGTAACCCACGCTTTAACGTGATCAATTTATTATTTCATTTATTATTAGGCCATTAAAACATTAGTATAATTAAGCAAACGATGCGTGTCAGGATAAAAGTATCCTTGGTCACAGGCCTATGTTTATCCATATATCATTTGGAAAGTTGAGTCACACACTTCAATGAATTTGAATTTCATTAAATAACAACATAGAAATCTAAACACATGATGTTAATGGTGATTTTAGAGAATGTATGTAATCTGTTTATCTGGTGGATGCACACGTGTCCCAATAAAAATGTTAAACAACAAGCCTATATATCAATAGTTTTAGTATTTACAGTTTTTTACAATCGCTATGACAGTTTACATTTACATTTATATTTATTCATTTAGCAGACGCTTTTATCCAAAGCGACTTACAGGTGGGGAAAACAGCAGCAATTAGTCCTAAAGAGG
>JAUYWG010000061.1:13975315-13993404 GCA_034779775.1 Enteromius afrohamiltoni
TACTGACCATGGTATTACTGTGCTCAATTGGCCTGCCAACTCTCCTGACCTGAACCCCATAGAGAATCTGTGGGATACTGTGAAGAGAAAGTTGAGAGACACAAGACCCAACACTCTGGATGAGCTTAAGGCCGCTATCGAAGCATCCATGGGCCTCCATAACACCTTTTTGTCGATATTTATATTGTTACATTAAAAACTTTAATATCATAAAATATTACAATTTAAAAAGTACTTTTTTTTGTTGTTTAATGCTGTAATGGCAAAGCTAGATTTTAAAGCAGACATTACTTCAGTAAATCATAAATCATTCTAATATGCTAATTTGCTCCTTATGAAGCAATATTTCTTATTACTGATGTTAAAAAGTTGTGCTGCTTAATATTTTTGTGGAAACTGTTTTGTAATGAATGTGTCCTGGCTGAAAAAAGGATTAAACTAACAATTTTAAACACTTTTTCCATCATGAATTGGTTGTTACGGACCTAAATTCCTATTATTTTTCCAACATAATTGTAGGGAAAAGTGTCACATGTGAAGGAAGTCAAAATATACATGTTGTTATCAATCCAGGAAAACTTGGGTATAGAAATCATTTGTAATCTTAAGAGCCTGCTTTCCTTAATGGCTTTAATGCAGTCGTCACACAGATCCACTTTAAACTGCCAATTTGTCTTTTCTGTCTTTACCTATTTCTTCCAAAACAGAACATTAGCTTAACATCTGCTAATATACCTTAAGTCCAAACAAAACGTCCGTTTTTTTAATGTCTCTAAAGGTAATGGTGAGATTTGGATTCATCATGCCAATTACGGACACAGGGATCTTGTAACCTGTCCTCATAAATTAGCAACAACACCAGGCTGCTACTCTCCTCAAACCCGCAGCCTGCGTTCCAGGTACTACAAATACACTATAAGATCACAAACTAACATAAACCTTCAATCTTATCTATTATTAAACTAGTACACAAAACAATAAGGGATAATCTACATTTACAAACAGCTATTTAACAAATAAACATACTATATATAATAAAACTATTGATTTGTGATTAGATGTGTAAGTATGTGGGAAAACAGACTGCAGAGTGATAAAAATATAAACAACTGGCATTATCAGCATAAAAAAATAAGCATAAACATCTTTCTTTTTCCTTATCAGCTGCAATGGGAAGACGTCTTGTCAATGAAATGCCTCAAATACTTCATTCCTCTCTGACCCATGTCCGGATGTCCATAAATGCTTAGAAGTGTACAGCTGTATATAATATTGTGAACAAGTATAAGTTTTATGTGCACTTTAAATGAAAACACACTTTATTATGTCAGATGCTGAGAGTTGACTTTCGTGAGAGGTTTCTTTAAAAAATGTGCAGTATGGAAAACACATCACCACCTGTGTTCAGATGCTACAGCTTTAGCTATTTCTCTAGAATAAACAAGCATGCCATCTAGTGGCACTTTATGGTATCAGCCGTCTGACGTAATACGATTATGGACTTGTCACTTTCTGTAAAGTTTTTGTTGTATAGCTTTATCACATGTGTTGTATATAACTGCACAAGAATAATAATTCTTTGACATTGTACATTTTTAATTCTTTTTTTGGTGTTATCCTGTATTGTGTTCACTCTATATTAAGAGACAATGAAATGGCTTCTGTGGTCCAGCGTCGTCATTTGTCCTTCATTGTAACCGATTTCAAATGGTGCTAGAAACCCCAAAAGACTCTGAACACCAAAAGAAATCGGTCAACCTTGGTTACAGGACATGTTTTAAAGTCAACCGTAAGTTGTGTTTCCGCAGTATAAAGCATGAAAGTTGTCAGTTGTCCAGTTAGAAAGTGTCGCATTTCCCACCCCAGGAACACTGATTTCAAATGGTGCTAGATTGATTTCATCAGCACTCTAAGACACCACTTGAAACCAGCTTCCAGGAGAAGACACGGTCGGCCTATGATGTCAGGTGCTGAAACACAGCTCAGCGTCACTCTTCAGAGGGCAGGGCTTCAGACAAAAAGACAGAAAAACACTATATTAAGTCACATATTTTATCAGAAATCAATGTTGAAAGACATGTCTTCCACTTCTGCATTAAAATGCCACACTGCTGAGACACAGCTTTGGCATTTAACAGAGCTAACACTGGATCGTGATCTTGGAAACCAAAACAATAAAAATACTAAGGTTTTCTGACCTTAAATGCTATGTGATGAATCTCTCTGAAGCTGGAAGAAAATAACTTTCTAACAATACTGACTGGACGATGACACAAGAAGAAGCCCTTCACCAGTGACTATCCTGCTCAGGAGCTGTGATATCAACGACAGCAAGCAAGTATATATTTTTGGGTTTAACAACCTTAAATCAACATAAAATGCAACTGCAACTGCGTGTAAATCATACAAGCTTGCAAATCATATTTCAAATCATACAACATTTTGATCGTGTGACCTTCATCAGGCATAATTATGGAGATTTTAAAATCATGAATATTAATATTTATATAAAATATGAATATTTAATCAAATAAAATAATATTATAATGTTTATAATAAATGTAATAATGTTTAATACAATGAAATACTGATTGTAATAAAAATTGTAGTAATACAGTATATTAAGCAATAAATGACAAACCATAAACAAAACATCAAAGGTCATACATTGTCTGTGGACTACATTATTAACAGTATATGTTTATTAAATCATATTTAAATTATTTACAGTTACTCTTTATTTTAAGGTGTCCGTGTTAGAGTGTCATTATACATGTATATAAATTACCTACTTAATATATGGTTAGTATATTTAGGTTAAGAGCTTGGTTTAGGGTTAGTTGCATGCAATTTTGCATAATTTGTAGATGCTATAATAGTAAGTACATGTAACGTGCAACAAGGACACCTTCATTTAAAGTGTTAATTTATTTACATATTTACACATTTATTAAAGATATGATAATTAACAAAACAATATGTTAATGTTTAATTTTAAGTGTTAAAACGTCTAATAGAAGTAAATTAAAAAAATATACATATTTCCAATTTGACTTCTGATTGGTTGACAAAAGAACTGTGTAGTCACACATGGCCAGCAGAAGCTACAGTAATGAGCTTTCCACTCTGAGCTTTTATTAAACAGCAGCAACTCAAAACCCAATCCTCGTGACAGATTCACACCTCAAACCACAAAGAAAACAAAACGCAAACGAGAAAGCTCACACCAATTCTGGCAGGAAACCCAACACGGCTAGACTTCTTTCATGCAGGATAACCAAGACTATTAATCTACTCTGCAAACCGACAAAACACAATCAGGAAGAGCACATACAGGCTACTTCCATCTTGCACATCTTCCACTCGGGCGCTTGCTTTAAACCTTCAAAGCGCAGAAGGAACATTGCCTATCTTCAAGCAATCAAATGTATCGAAATATCGATCTGAGGATCAAAGATGGTGTGTTTTCGTAAGCACTAGTTACGGCACTCATAAGTGGTGTAGTGCCAGTGAATAATTATACACGAGACAATGCTGATTTGCAATCTGACTAAGCAAATTTGGCATGGAGGAAAAGCTGTGAACAGCCTGTGTTTGTGGGCCTTAAGTGGAAAATTGCAGCGAGCATGGAGAAAGTATGTATAGTTTCAAACCCAAAGGAGACCAATCCCCGCCTCCGTCTCTATAGCTACAGCCACTTTACAAACCGAAACATATTGTATTTCTTGTGTTAATCTATAACTACTCAAAGCAAATGAGAATACGAACTTGAAAATTGATATCTGACATTTACAAATAGCTCTCGTTCAGTGCTTTAGTACAGCGATATATAATGTAGCCTGTAGGTTTGTTTATTCTGTACTGGATTTGACTAGTTTCTACGAGATGAATTTTCACCAAAAAGATTTTGGATCAAACTTATCCCAAGACAGGAGCGTATTTTGGTTTTAAGTTTTAGGACAACTTTCAAATGTTTACTACAGCATATATAATGTTACGATATAAAATATGCCAAAAGACTGTCATTTTCTGTTTACTTTTATATTAACGTGTTGTAAACCCTAACGCCCTGTACGCCGAGCGCGGTTTCATCTGTCACTCATTGGCAGCACCTACAGCATGCAGGCAAACCAGGAAGGATTCAAGAGCAAAAGCAGGTCAGAATATATGACCAAAGCTCACTGCATTCAACAAATCGTCATTCGTTTGGCTTTTACAACTGCTAGAAAGACACAGAATGAAATAAATTTGAATCCAGTTACAATTTCGATGAAGAGTACTCACTAGAGCCATGGCGTATAAAGTCGTGGAGGAGAGGTTGATTCTCTGTTTTGCTGCCTCCACCGCTGCAGTCTCTCAGAATGGGCGAGCGCAGGAAATGGAGGAATCTGGAAGGGAGATTCCTGATGCCAGCACTCGGCGAGGGTGTGGCGGCAGGTACTGCCCTGTAGACTGACATTATGCCAAGGTTTTTTGTTCTTTACATATCAGTGTTCTCAGAGCCAAAGTCTCAGAGCAGATAAACATCCCACTCACCTGACATATATCCTCAAATTTATTACACCTTCCTCCTAAATCTTTTTTTTAAATGTCCACTCCTGCAGACGGATTAAGAGAGATTCAGTAAAGCAATTCATGGATGTCAAAATATGTTTTCTGGCTTCTTAAGTTTGCTCAATGACTGCTCTGCGTGTTTGTTTTGAGCAGTATACGGCAGAGCTGTAACATGCCCCAGGAGCTCGGTAACCCTTATCTGACTGATAGGACAGAACTCGTGGGAGTTTCCCGGCCGAGAGGAGAGAAGCATGGCGACAGTTGCTGTTTAGAGGTATCTGGTTGCCCCTCTCACTTTCTTCTGGCTGTTTGTTTGCCTTTGGCCTGTTGTGCAATATTTATAAAAGACTTTAAGGGGACAGCTTTGTTTTTCAGATGACTAATACATTTTTTAAAAAATTAAATAAGGAAATAAATAATGAAACAAATCTAATTAAAGAACAAAATGTTATATATATATATATATATATATATATATATATATATATAATTTTTAATAAATGTATTTATTTTAATAAATACATTGTTAAATAAATATACAGTATGTCCCCAAAATATCAATCAATTAAAGATGATTGATTTTATAAATAAACTCCCCCAATTGTTTTTGGACACTTATTATAATTTTTTTAAAATATGAATTTCATTGCAATAAATATCATTTTCCTTTGGTTTGCTATTTTGGTTTGATAACAGATGCCCCATTGTTTAAATAAATTTGTACATTATTAATCAAAAGTTAAAATTATATATTTACATTAATTTAATTTAACTAATTTGTACTTGTATGTCTGAAAATGTCCAAGTACTTTTGGGCCCACTAAATAGACGTAATAAATGAACAAATTAAATTATAATTATATACATCCATTCCTATATATTGTCTAGAAAACTCAAAACACAGAACAACGGCAGCTTTCAAAAATGAAAACTCGATTACTCAATTTCTTCTACATTCATTTAAAAATACATTGAAAATGACAATATCAGCAAAAGTTCAAGACGACTTTCTGAAAGAAAAGGACCTACGCAGACATCGATATCACGGATGGAAACACTGATTATCAGTGAAAAATACCCCAAGTTACAATCTGCGTCACAGCCTGATCTTCAGCCCAGACACCCGTAGGTTAACTCTGTCATGTGGCAAGCTTCATCCACAAAAACGCCCCACCCACATGATAGGGAGGATGATGTAGACACGGATGCAATCCCCTCCGGCCCTTTGGTGTCACCAACGTTTGCCAGAGCTCTGGTCTGTGGCGTCTAATGCAGCATTAACAACTGCAGTGCAGGCCTCTGCCTCACACACACACACACACGGATGTAACCTGGGGACAACAGCACTCGAAACGCAACAGGTTTTAGAACAGGACTGTCCCCCTAATTGTACAAATCGCATGCACCTAACAAACTTGCCACAGAAGGACGCTGTTTTGACACAGTCTCTCTAAACAGGAAGCTTAGTGGTCAGCCAGCAGAGGATGACAGCAACCTATCTATTGATCAAATCAGAACAAACAACAAGAAAAAAGACAATTCTAATCATACACAGGCTAACCAAACCTCATAATTTTGCATAAAACAGCAAACGCCAATGAAAGTCAATGGTAAGTGAAACTTTTTTGGAACAACATAACGGTGAATAAATGATCACATCCCATTAAACCTCATTAAAATCTTTCACTCACTCTCATGTTGTAAGGCATTTTAAACAACAGTAGGAAACAAACTAAATTGGACCCCATTGACTTTCAGTGTATGCACAGCAGAGACATTCTACAAAATATCTCCTTTTGTGCTCCACAGAAGAAAAAAGGCACAGAGGTGTGAAGGAATAAACAATGGCTGATTGTTTATTTATGGGTGGATTATCCCTTTAAGTAACACTTTAAAATACAGAGGGTCTACCGAGTAACATCTCTCTAAAACAACAACACTACACCGTAACACAGTACTCACAGACGATAATATTTCCTCGCAGCCAATCGGATTAATCGCTCCAGCTCCCTTCCAGTGCTAATCCAATGGGATTTGGAGCTGCAAAAAGTCGGAAGCACCAGCCACCACCTGATAGGAGCAGGGCTCTGTCACTCATCTCCCTGATGCGGCTGCATTAGGAAGTCTAGCGCATGTGAACTGGACGCCTGCCAGTGCACAGTCACCAAGAGAGCAAGGTAAACAATTTCTCTCTCTCTCCCTCTCATTCTAGTCCTTTCCCTGGTTCCCTCCCATGACATTTAGACCCTTTTCATCAACTGAACCCTCCTTAGGATGCAATTTAACCCCTGTACTGAAGGTGAGATGCAGGGAGAGAGGTGAAAACAATCACGCACCCACAAGAAAGTGCTGCAAATATGACTGCGTCACCCCTTGTGCTTCTAGTAAACTCTGCAGAAACAAATGTTGTTGATGGAAATGCGCCGTCTGCCCTCGTCTCTGCCAAAAGATCACAAATTTAGCCGAGGCACCTGCTCTTCTACTCGTCCTCTCTAAGTAACGTCTAAGTTACCTCTCCTGATGTCTTAAGGATCCAGAGACTGATCTCAGGTCAGACTGACAGTGTATTCGACTTACCTGTTAAGAGGAGCAAGAAAAGATGTGTTGTAACGTATATATCGGTATCGTTATCGACAGTAATTGTGCGTATACGCCACTGACCCTTGCGGTATCCGATGTGGTTCGAATAACAGTAAAAATAAAAAATACTAAACTATATAAACTATTTCTCACACCAACCTTCAAGAGCAGCTTTTGTTTTGTTACCGTTTTTTTTTGGTAACCGTTTTTTTTTTGCCGCCTCGCGACGCCGTCACACGCCCAGCAAACGTCGACACACCGAACCTCTGCGCACACAACCCGAGAAACTATCACGTTCTCAGCATCCATGTTGGAGCTGCGATTGTGGAGAAACGGACTAAAACGTGAAATCAGAGAGAGTGGAAGTGGGAGAGAAAAAGAGATGGAGAAGAGGAGGATGAAAGGCGGACGAGCAGACGAAAGGGCTGGGATACACTCACAGGTAAGAGAAAAGCACACATGTCCGAATCCTCTCCTCCTAGCTGCTGTTTTCCTCTCGACGTGAAAAAGTGACGTAGCAACTAATCCAAAATCTCTTTCTCCCTCTCTCTCTCGCTTCCTCCCTCCCTCTCTCCAACAGACCTCCACCCTCTCCTGCTCGCTCTATTTTCATCTTGTTGCAACAGCAGAATTGCTGCTGTTTTTCAGACAGACACATGTCGACATAAATAGATCGCTAATATACGCATACAAACACGCTCATTGTGAGACAGATAGTTGCTGTCTGATTCTCTGTCTCCTTCTCCCTCAGTTTGACTCTCTTGCTCATTGTGACGCAGCACTTAATTCTTGGGTCTTTTTCGCTCTGTGTTATGACCACACAAACGCATCGTCTCGAAATCCACATAACGAGTGGGAAAGTGAGAGACAGAGACACTTTGATATACACTTGGCTTCTTTTTTTTTGCTGTCTATCTGGTGTCCTCCTCTCCCCTCTGTCCTCCTATAACTGTTTCTCTAACCACCAGCCACCCCCCCCACCCACCCCCTCTTTTATATCTTTGGCGTCTCATCTGCTTCTCTGACAGACGCGCTGGTGTCTCGGTGAACTGAGATGACGTTGCCCCTGTGATCACCTGACACCCTGCAGCTTTTAAAGGCACATCGCAGAGCTCTCCTTCAGTTATGTAACAACTGGGCTGTTTTGTTTCTCGTGTTTTTAATCTCGGCCTATTTGCTTGGCCTGTTTAAAATATCCAGGCTGTCGGGGGACAGCTAAATCAGATAATATGGGCAGGGACGGAAAGAATCTTGAATCTATGAACATCACAAATGACGTGACTAATAAGGTAACGTCATTCCAACGCTAGGAGAGATTAGAGAGATGGACATGCAGGGCTAGATATGATAAAAGACTTTATGATTAAAAGAAAACAAGAGGGACTGTAGGATCATGGGAAGCCGCATCAGGGGCTCATAGACTTCCTCTTCCTGTTTTGTGACTACAGATCTGTAACCATGGAGACAAATAGCAGAACAACATGGATTACGTCACCATATTCAAAACTGCATGAAAAAAAGTGATGCATGAGGAAAAAGGGAGGGTAAAACCTAGAAAAATCTCATTTGGAGAAAAACAAAACATTTATTGAAATAAAAAATGCAAATTATGAAATGAAGGAATAAATACACTATGAAAATAAAAATTACATACACACACACAAACACTAAAATACTAAAAATGTATTAATAGCTAAATAAAATAATAATAAAATATACAATAATAAAATAATGCAGATAGGACATTAAACTGATTCATTAATTTCTAAATTCTTATCAAATAAAAAAAGCCAATTATGACGTATATGAAATCAACGAATAAATACATTAGTAAACAAAAAATAATGTACACAATAATACTAGAAATTAATAGCTAAATAAATAATGCAGAAAAGAGATTAAACCGATTCATTAATTTCTAAATTCTTATAAAAAATATTAAATCAATCTTTTTCAGAAAACTGGACACTAAAGACCTGCTTTTCTAAAGATCTTCATACACATGCATAACAACAACAAATAACAAGACACTGTTAAAATTGCTCTATGCTCAGACTACCCTGACACACTTTATCAAAGACCACAATTCCCAGCATGCTCCACTGTATGACATCTCAATCTAAGTGTGGAAGTGAGGTAGGTCAGCTGGCAGGGTGCACGGCAGCCCGCAGTCTAATGATACACCACCAGCCAAAGTTAATCCTCCTCTCTGCTCCAGTTTATCTCAGATTGGATAGACTGGGATAGATAGAAGAAAGATTGAGAGATGACGACAGTATGAAATACTACGCTATGAAGTATGATGCTATCCTTAATAACGTTTGTCTTTAAGTAATCAAATATCTGCTTTACGCCTAAGAAGGCGCTTCTATGTCTCCCTAATGGCTTTTTGAACCACCTCTCATCACATTACAACTTGGCATTGGAACAATGTCAACTGTGTATTGATTAAGGCACGTTAAGTATGCAAGAAGATACAGACCTATGGAAAAAGACTCTACAATGAACTAGAACCAACTGGTTGTTGGAAACAGAAATAAACGTTCGTCCATCCGTATGTTGGATTGCTTTTCTAAATGCAAATTAAACCTGGTCATAATAAACAGTGCATTTTACCCAAGCTGTGCTTCAATCTATTTGTGTCCGGGTATATCAGGACAGCTATTATGTAACATTTACAATTATGAGGGCATCTGTTGAGCTGATGGTTGGGAAGACTTCTGCAGCATTTATCAATTTGATGTGAACCATTAGAAATATCACGAAGCAGTTTGTGCAGAGATGCACTGCATTAGTTCAGGCAGTAAATAATACCAGAAATAGTTTTTATGTGTGTCAGAATCAATAAAGGTACCTATGGTTTCATAAACTGTCCCAACATTACACATTATCCCAGTTAAATGTCACTGATTAATAAATGACTAAATCCTGATTAAAAAAAAGTTTATATTCTGTTAGAACAACTTCTCTGCTGACTAGGACTACACATCAATCAGCTAAATATGCCATTGAAGAAAAGAGAGGTTTGTGGCATTAATAAAATGAATTTTTACACCAAGGATCCAGTTGCGTCAAAAAAAAAAAAAATGTTATAAAGAATCTTAGGTAACATTAGCCTGGTTTATGTGACTTTAAAGCTCATAGGAGCTTAGTCTGGCCAAGCTACCTTACTACCAGCCTTCTGGGAGACGGGCTTAACCTGCGTCCATCAGATGCCTCTGTATACTACTGGACGAATCTACAACCAATCAGACCACTCATTCCGATGACGTATGCGTATCGGCGGAACCTGAAGCCACCGTAACTTTGCTCGGGAAATGAATGTAGCGTCAAAGGACGTATGGGCGGGCCCAGGCTAAGGTAACACTTGAAGCCTTTATGTATAATGCATTATATTTATTCATAACGTGCATTGCAATACATTATAATGTGTCGTAAATATTTCTCACTGAATTTAAAATGCATAGTGTAACGATTAATTATAATGTTATACTTTGCGTAAAGTGTTACCAAATCTTATAACTTGTCGGTGCCAGCAGCCTCATGGGCAATACACCGACATATAGTGCTGTTGTGCTTCGGGCGTCCCGAGCTCGAGTCCTCGCTGTCTGCCTAAATACTGTCACAAAGGCAAAACAAATTCTATATGTTATAACTATTTACTAATTATTACTAAAACATACAAAACTAATAGTTCAGTTGCAAATTTCGAATCATCAATCCAATCGCCTTGAGGTTTATTACCGAACTTACTTCTCTCTTTGAAGTCCTCAAACTTTAATTTAGCCCAAGGGCCAACCAATGAAGAATAACAATGTAGTTTAATCCTAGACAGAACTGGCCACCCACACCAAACGAAGGAGCTTTGGACACAAGACAGAAAATCATCTCTTTATCAATTCAGCATTACATCTTTCCGACCTTTAACGTCTAATATAGCACCATGTTTGTCTCTTTATCATTTCACACAGGATATACAGCAACAGTGCAAGCTAACTAGCATCCTTCCTGTCTGTATGCCATCATTAGCAGCAAGCAGCAGGTGAGTTAATTTTAGCAGTGTCATCTCTACATAGTAGTCCGATTCCTGTAGGCTTAATCTCTAACAGTAGGGGAGCCTGGCCGACTGACTACACGTTGACCCTGAATGACGCACTTTCAATAGCTGCCAAAGTGTTCGCTCAGATAAAACATTGGCGAATCATATACGCCAGCAAAGTGAGCTGATTCTCATGCCGTTGAGGAGTGTATGGGATTTTAATAAATGGTGAAAGTGAATTCCCATTATTTAAATTTGGTGGAGAGAAAGCTTATGTAGCTTGGACGGATGAAACTGCAGATTCCCACTGTGAACGCCACAATAGAGCCACACCCAAGAAGTAAATGCAAGTTTGTTTTCATAACCTATGTAAGAATAATCTCAGAATGATGAGACACATACCTTTGCAGTGTTGTGGTTGCTCGTCGTCCCCGATTCTCTGAAAACAAATATTAAACAAATTGGTATAAATTGCATTACTGAGATTTCATCTATTAACACAAGGAATGTACAGTACAGCACATTTTAAACAATGGCGAGTGCAAGCATTCCTGAGACATGTTTGAGTTTGTCTGATGAATAAATACAATTCATCATCCGATCTCGAGTCATTTTGGCATTGAATTATTCCTTGGACCACTTAGAGCCAGATGTATTCTCAAACCATTATAGGATAATGTTGCATTACCCTAAAACATGACTTCCTGTTGATGTGCTTTAACAACACTGATTTATCCTACCCTCTTGCATAGTATCTGTAATAAGTATATTGATTTATCATATATGTTACATATGTGACCCTGGACCACAAAACCAATCCTAAGTACCACGGTATATTTGTAGCAATAGCCAACAATATTCGGTCAAAATTATACATTTTTCTTTTATGTCAAAAATCATTAAGATTTTAAGTAAACATTATTCCATGATTGTAAATTTCATAGAATAAATATATATCAAATATATGATTGTGATATGCAATGCTAAGGACTCAATTTGGATTTTCTCCATATTTTGTGATACATGTGATCAGATGGGATGGAATTTGAACCTATAACCATTCAGTCGCCAGATTTAAATTCAAAGCTTTCTAGTGAGTGATTTTAAAATAATTATTAATAAATAATGATTTCAAATTGTGAAATTTGAATTAGTTTGAAAATAAATACAAAACAAGCCTTTATTAAAGCATGACAACAATTATTAAAATAAACAGCCTTTTTATGTTAAATAAATAAAACGAATCAATTATTCTTAGAATAGCCGCTCAGTATAATAAAAGGTTGAATCAACCTAATCTTGGAGTCGGTCGCAAAACAGCGCCGCACAATGGCAAATACATGCCAGCTTTGTTTACATCAGAAATAAAAGGTGCGCACTTGACTAAAAACACCATTATCTGATAAATAAAAGGCTGATAGTGATGTGTTTCCCCCACGGAACATCCAGACAGTAAATAAGGTCCGCAGAATCAATAGGTTCCATAAACTCAGTCAAATCGTATAATAAATAGGCATAATCAGCTAAGACTGAACATGCCTTTCATGCAAATATGAGTTTATTTGTGTCCTCAGGGCAGCAACTATTTGGTTAATCGACTGATGTCTGTGCGGAAACTTTCTACGCTTTAATCAGTAAAAATAACAACCGAGCTCATCTGTTAGACGGTATTATTTTGACTGTCTGGTAGAGATGAAACCATTTCACGGGTCAGAGCAAAGCACACTGGGCTGTAAATAAGAACTGCGTAACATCCTATATTCGCCACGCCAAGTAGTCTAGGCCAACCACGCACGCACGCACGCACGCACACCTTTGTCGCAGCAGAAAATCCTCCTCCTCCTCCCTGCAATCCCCACCTTGGTTTTTATTCTTTCCCAGAATCACCTGTATATTTAACTGAGGGCAATAACTAGAATAGGTATTATTAGAGCATCTCCACAAGGATGGTTAACAACATCATAAAGCATCAACAAGAGACTGACTTTATGGGCTCTATGCATACATATATGACACATTTTAAATAATAAATGCATCAATCTCGTATTAGACCGCGGACACGGCGAGTCAAAAGTTCATCGATCTATCACACATCATAAAACAGCATGTTGTTCCTGGATATGGATTATTTAGAATAACACAACGCCCAATGTGAATGACCTCACAACTTTACTAGACAGAAACCACTCCTACTAACCTGAACAAACGTGTCTTTATTCTGCCTGTTGGTGATGCCGAACGATGGATGCTATCGGCTTGAACTTCATTTTTCAATTATAAAGCGTCTTGATGCCGCGCACATCGAATTTTCCACAGCGATTCCCCGCCCAGGGCACACACCCCCGTGTTCTGATTGGCTGTCCGTCTTGAGCGCAGTATGTCGTCAGCAGAATCACATGCTTTTGACGCATGTTTACAAACACTCGAGCGAATCACATGTCGCAGAGCCGTATTGACATGTTTTGCTGGGTAATTGGGGTTGTTAGCAGAGGCATTTCCGTTTGCGCTACATTTTGTCTGACACATGCAGTTAAAAATGGCTGGGCAAATTTTATTGTCCTGTCATCAAATGTAACCACACTATGCTTCCTGCAAGAAAAAGGCGTTTCCACTCTGTAGGTAAAAGTCTTACGGGGCGTAAACGTGACGCACGTGTTTTTAATTTCAGATTAAAAAGTCGTTTTGATGTTTTGCTATATGAAATGTAAAAATTTACGAATTTATTTTATATGTGAATGTTAATAATACTAATCATATTAATATAGTAAGATAGTTTAAAGAGGCATGCCTTCTCCGTATTATGTGGGTGAATGTGTCTACAGTGTCAGTATGCATATATATATATATATATATATATATATATATATTAGTAAAATGTTCTGATCTTGTTTAGATTGACATTTATAATTTCTAAATTAATATTTTATATTAATGTTAAGATATTACGATAAATAGATGTTGGTTTGAAGTATTTGGGTCAATGTATGACGATGACTATGACAATATAATTTATCATAAATTACATAATATGTGTACTTTGAAAATAAAATGAATCAAAAAAGAAAAAAAAAGCAAGCTCCACTGTCTTTCCAGCTGCATTTACTCGCAATATAGCAAAGAATATGTAAGAAATATATGTACAGTGTATTGTTACTATTATTACAACAGAGGGCGCCATTTGTCCAAGAAAACCCCCCGAGAAGCTCACATAGATCAGTTAACATTCTTAATCCATGATGCAAGTGTTATGACGGTTTACACTATACTGGCCTGCACTTAATTTTGGGACCAGCTTTAGACTATAACCGTTTTGTCTTTAATGTATTACATTTTAAAAACCTTTAATCCTGTATGACAACAGAGTTGTTGTAGATTATCAAAAATTTCACAGCTAAGTTGTGCTTAGGCTTTGCAACTACAATACACATACACAGCATACACATTTAATAATAAATCCAGTGTCAAAATATAGAGAAACAGTCTCACACAGTTGTATGATTACAATAGACTGGAATGTTTAGAGTTGAGGTGAAATGACGCTTGAGTTGGGAGCAGTTAGAAGAACAGGAAATGAAATCGCTTAAGTGTACATTGCATCATGGTGGAAAGAAAGAGACATTTTTTCCCGATTCTGCATGGTCTTCATCAGATAATGTGGCCTTGAAAAGACAACGAAGATTCCCCTGTGAAGAAAGTTAACTCATCCCACAGAGAACAATAGCTGTATTCAGTGCATTTACATCTGCTGTCCTGATTCTTCTTATGAAACCAGTTTTTTATTCAATGATGGCATTTTTTTTTTTTTTTTTTTTTTTTTTTGACTATTCTTTGTTTTCAGTACAATAATGTCTTGGACACATGTTAATTTAACCAGCAACAAAATTCATTTGATGTTAATAAGAGAGATTAAAATACCCACATACATACACACACACACACACACACACACACACATATATATATATATATATATATATACAGTGGGTACGGAAAGTATTGCATATTTGCAAGGAGGAATGGCAGAGGATCCCAAAATCCAGGTGTGAAAAATTTGTTGCATCTTTCCCAAAAGGGTGCTTTTGCTAAATACTGAGAAAAGGGTCTGAATACTTAGGACCATGTGATATTTCAGTTCTCCTTTTTAATAAATCTTCAAAAATGTCAATAATTCAGATTTTTTTCTGTCAATATGGGGTGCTGTGTGTACATTATTGAGGGAAAAAAATAACCTAAATGATTTTAGCAAATGGCTGCAATATAACAAACAGTGAAAAATGTAAGGCGATCTGAATACTTCTTAAGTCTTTTTATTAAATTAAGTACATGAATTTATTATTCTATAAATACAGAAGCATTCTCATTTAGTTCTTATGATAGATATGCTTATATAATTATGCTGTGTTGATCTCTCATACATGTTCCAAACAACAGGTGCAGCCTTTGCACATGTGGGAAAATGTGATAGCATGCTTGACCTTCAGAGCTGCAGTAAAATGTTATGATCCAGTAATATTCTTAAACCAGAGGACTATCACACTGTCATATGGCTGGACTATACAGGCCTGTTCACACCCAGGCTCACAGAACCACTCGTCACTGGCTCCTTGAAAATGACCTCAATCAGACTTTGTTTGGGAGGAACTTCACCAGGCACTTATAGCTGCTGGTTGTAGCTGCTTGTGAAAGTGTGGTTTCCAGTGTTGACAACTTGACACTATGGCCATCCTCATTGTGTATGTGTTGTTTTTATATATGCATGCATGTGTTAGTGTCTAATAAAACTTAGCAGGATCATATTTTACGCATGATGAAATTAATAGCCCCAGGCGCAGCCACCAGGTGTCCGAGAGTGTGTGTCTGTTGAGAGATCACTCTGGCTTGGACTGCTTGGTATGTGCTTATGTGTGTGTAGTTTAAAATCTGTCATGGACACTCCCTTTAGGTCAGACTTAAGAGCAGCACATGGCTGTGTCAAACTCTCATGCAAGTAATGTGCACACCCCTTAGATGCGTAAGCAGCGTTATACTTTGCGTAAGTTTATGTCATGTTCTCACATAAAGAAACATTTTACTGCTCAGAGGTTGCTCTTTCATGGTTTAAAGGAATATTCTGAGATCAGTACACATTAAGCTTAATTGACAACATTTGTGATGTTGATTTATTACAGCTAAATTTAATTTCCACTTTTAACTTCCACGTTTTTTCCTTTTCTTTAAAAAGCAGAAATTTTGTTACAGCTTAGGTGGCAAAAATATATTTAAAAAAATAAAAATTTCAATTTCAAAACTAATCAGCATCACCTGCACCTCATTATCACCACAATCATCAGCCCCATAAATACCACACACCATCCCTCAGTCAGTGTCCACGCTCTTTTGTAGTGGACTCAAACCTATGCTTCTAGTGTTGCTACTACTGAAATACTTACCTTGTACTTACCTTCTTGTTCGCCTTCATTCCAGTTTCCTCCCATGTTCCTAGGAAGTTCCTGTCTATGTGGTGTGTGGTTGTCAGCTTTACAGTTCACAGGTTAACATATATAACCTATTTAATATATATATATATATATATATATACTAAAATACTGTTTCAATAGTTTTGCTACAGTATAGTTTGAAAGTTTAAATAATGTTTTAAAATGATTGTCTTTACTTTATTATCTATCAATGTTGACTTTCTCAGAAGCATTCAATGCTAAAGAGTTATTACTATAACTTTCCATTTATATGAGCAAATATTAACACTGGATTGCAAGCTTTAATGTTTTGTGCTTTTCTTTTCCATGCAGATTTATTTTTCTTTTACAGTGAAATCTGGAGCACGTCCAGCAGCTTTCTGTGACCCTCCCTGTAAGGACACTCTCTGAATGCAGTCAGTCACGTATAGCCATGGATTATGTGTCCTCTATACTATCTGTGCACACCCTCTCACTGCCATAGGACATTGATGACAGTCTGAGTGTATTAATATCTGTCTGGTTTGTGACTGGAGGTGTAGGGACAATGGAATGAGGCGAGGACTTTGAGATGGATTACTCTGAAAGGCTGAACAGTCATGGCATTCCAGGCAAAAGTAAGCCCCCTAGAGGGCTCTGCATTAATAAAAGGCACAACAGTCTTTTCTGTTGCTTAACTGAGCTTGAATGACAGTATTCTGATGTTCATTTCTTTGCCAGTCAGTGATGTAAATTCAGTTGCTCTTCTTGCAACAAACATCATTCCATCTTTTAGGAGTGAATGTTGTGGTTATACTGTTTATATTCAGATGTTTTGTAAGCAAAACACTGTGATGTTTCAGTGTTAGATTAATGTGCATGGATCATGTCCAGCATACAGTATATAGCTAATTATTAATGTTTCTTTGCTTTTTTGGTGTAATTAACTTTTTCATCTTTAAGACACATAAAAAATGCCTCACTTCTGGTGCAATTTCCATCATGACCCACAACAGTTCATTTATTTGTGTCACTTCCAGTCACGCTGTAATTTTGTCAAATGATGGGAAATAAAAAAAATAAAATGGTAACACTTTACATTAAGGTTTCCGTTTATAAATCACCAATAACTCATTTACAAATGCATTACAAATCATTTATAAGCAATTATAAATGGTTGAATAAAATGCAGATTTTAATGCAATACCTGCCAAATAGTAACCTCTAAAAATGTACGTTAACGTAAATTTAATGAGTCATGAGATATAAATGAGAAAACCATAAATACAACACCCTTCTGTCTTGCTGTAAAAAGCACCTTTTTTGGTAACACTTTATAATAACTACACGCTATGAATCATGAGTTAAGCATTAGTAAATAGTCAGTTCATCATTTATAAAGCATTGTTCCAACATTAATAGTCATTAGTAAGCAGTTTATAAATACAGCTATAAATGCCTTGTTCATGATTTATAAGCAT
>JAUYWG010000061.1:13993504-14028216 GCA_034779775.1 Enteromius afrohamiltoni
CTTGTAAACTGTTTACTAATGCATAATAATGTTGGAACAATGGTTTATAAAGGATCAAATAAATGCTTACTAATGCTTAACTAATCATTCATAGTGTGTATTTATTATAAAGTGTTACCCATTTGTTTGCTGCTTCATGAAATAAATCAGGAGTCTGGTTTTGAGTGAAATATGTGTTAATAAATATATTTGTTAAGCATTTATAACATGTGAGTTAAAATGGCTCACTATTTGGAAGGTATTGCATCACCATTTAATTCATACATTGCTTATAAATGATTTGTAATGCATTTGTAAATTAGTTATTAGTCATTTAAATTCTTTATAAAGGGAACCTAAATGTAAAGTGTTACCAATAAAATGTTTAATAAGGGTTCTGACTACAGAATGCTATTATAACCAATAAATATCCAAATTTATGACTGCCACTGTGGTGCCAAAAAATGACAAAAATGACAGAATTCTGTTGTGGTGCATGTTTATACATGGTTAGACATTGTTATTGGATCAATTAAACCATTAAGAGTGTGAAATGTGCGTTTTTTAAAAGAGAGTTAAAGTGCCCACGCCCTTGTTTAATAACTCTTTGGCTAATATAGTGACCAAGCTGATTAGAATTGCATTTGGCTTTATTGTCTGAATGCCTCTGGCTCTCACTGAACTGTCTCTAAACCCCACTGAAACCCGGACAGATAAGATTAAAACATATTTTATTCTTTTTAATGTGAAAGAGTGATGTTGAAATCAATCTGACAGTGTGTTTTTGTGCACGCAAGTGTGTGTGTGTGTGTTTTTGTGTAGCAGACAAACTACTAGCCAGAGACGCTGCTATAGGATTGGTCCCTTTTAGAAAGAGGAAAGCTGTCCATTTGTACACTTCCTGCCCAGATCTAGATGACCAGATGTTTTCCTACCCTGAGAGATAAGGACCATGTCACCATGCAGCAGTCAAAATGCTCACAAGAACCAGGAAGTTGGTACACATTCTTAAGCTCACATCTTCCTAATAGAAACCTCCTGAGGGTTCAGCTTCTATAATGGGAACATAATGGTCACATGAAATGGCTTTCTGTAGATAAGAGCATGTGACCATGCAAGACATTTAGCCATGTTTATTTTATTTATTTAGAATGCATTAACTACTTTATCTGCTAACACCTCTATTAGTTTGAGATTAATGGACCATTAACAATGAAACAGTATTAAAAAATAGAATTGCTCACATGCATTGCAATTAAATCACCATGCAATGCAATGTTTGTATATGTTATAATCAAAACTGTTTAATAAAATAATTAAAATAAGAATGAATGTGTGATGAAAAATGTAAGGTGGTCTTCATTCAGTACAGGAAGTTGTACGTTATAAGAGTAACATGAACCAGGGATCCCTTGTGACATATTTATGTTCATTTCAAGTGTTCTAGCCAAAACATATAAGATAGAACCCTTACTCTTTCTCCTCCTTCTTCTGGCTTTCTCTCTATGACGACAACAGACTCTCCTGGGATTCTCCAGCTTCCCCTCCCTTGGCTGGTGTGACCTGAACCTTGACACAAAAGATTATTGTTGTTCTCTGATTCTATCCCTCAGCAAGGATATCTAACCATAGGAGTAAACCGAGGGAAAGCTCCACGAACCTCACAGCTGCGACAACACACGCCTTTAGAGGGCTGACAAGAGAAAACACCCTGCTGTCTTGGGTGGGAGTGTGGATATATATGTGTGTGTGTTTAATCTCTGACTCTTCATGTCACACACTCTCACACACAGAAAAAAAAATATATACTAGAATAACAGATAAGCTCAGGATTTCTCTTTTTGGTGAATAACAGTGAATAACAGTGGATAGGTCTGATCAAAAAAACATTTGGTCAGCTATGTTATTATTGGAAAAATATCATGGTAAATAACTATGAATGTATGAATATTCAGTGTGATTGTATAACTAGTCAAACAATTAATCGCACATCCAAAATAAATGTTTTTCTTTACATATGTGTCTGTACTGGGTTTATTTATCATGTAAATATTAAAACACACATTTAGAGTATATTTTAAAGTAATTACATGTAAATGCATTTAGATATTTATTTTTTTATATTTGATATTATATAGAAATATTAGTGATGTCGAATTTAGCGTGTTAACGCATGCAATTAATTTTTTCAGATTAATGCGATAAAAATATTTAAAGCAGTTAAATGATTCCCCAACACTGTTCACTTTATTTAAAAATATATATTTTAATTTAACACCATTATGTTTGGTTCCCTATTTAAACAACTGCTTTGTGTTAAACTGACTTGAAACTGTTTTGTTTTGAATCAATTTCCCATCATTCCCATCATGTTTTGCACAGGGCTGGATAAGAATAGTAAATCTTGAAATAAAATGTTATTTCAGGCATTTTTATAAAGATAAAACTTAATGTTTTTAAAAGATGTAATGTTATGTTAGTGTGTTTTTGAGGGTTACCATTGCGCTAACGTCTACAGCATGTGCTTAGGTCTTATGAAGCGGACAGGACTCAGGAGGTATACAAATAACAGTTTATTAAACAATTAGGTTAAACAGGAATGTACTGGAGACGATGGCAGGAGAGTAAATACTTTGAAGACACGATATACTGAACAGATGAATAGTAGCTGATACTGTATTCTTGGTTACAGATGGAGACAGAAGATCACAGACTTTGGGGAAGACGATGACAACCACAACCACACACCACAATCCTGGGGAACACAGAGGGAATCCTTGGAAGCCTGGAGACACAGAGGGAATCTAGGAGACAATGGAGAGAGGTAAGTTCGCTGGTAAGTAGATCAGTCTTTGAAATCGTTCGAAGAGAGACTTCGTAGTCCACTTCTCATGAACGAGCTCGGACCAAGAGTGCTGTTTGGAGTTGGCTTATATGTGGTGGTTGATGAGTGACTTGATTAAAATCAGGTGGCTGTGACAGGTGCTCGTAATCCATGTGAGTGTAGGTGACTGAGTGAGACAGTGGAGCCAGGGGTGAATGTAACATAAGGAACCTGCTAACATGAATCAAAGTTGTTTGAATAATAATAATAATAAAAATACTTTGGGAATGCCATGGATGTATCAAAATCAACTTATGTTATGCATAACAAGATGGCTAATACCTAAAGTTAAGTAAATTAAACATATATTTTTTTTCAGTGTGGGAGGATGTCTTACTATTAATTTATTTTCCGGTTAAATGTTTTAGTTTTAGTTCAACAAGCATAAAATGTATGAATTTCATTAACACTATATTTTTTTTTATCAAATTGAGTTGACCCAACTCAATTAAATTGAATTGCATTCATTTCTTTTTTATGAGTTGGGGCTACATATATGTATTGGATGGAAATTCTGCCTTCAGTTAAATTAAGTTCATCCAATGAATAATTTTTTTGAGTGCAGGATTGGTCACCCCACTCACAACTATTGCTTCTGTCAGTTTTTCTCTTGACAAGAAGTGCATTTATTCAGCATTTACTGAACATCTTTACTGCCACATCACATCAAATGGGAGTCATTTCAGACGTGCATTCCTCACTTCAGCAGCAGGTATACGGTTCTGTGCTTGCAGCGTGCGCTCTTCAAATACATGCACAAAGATACCAGAGCATGCTGTAGATACCAGAGCACTTTCATTTCAAAGTGCGAAGTAAGCTACGTGCATGCAACATCATGGTCAGTTAAGACATGAAGCTTCCAAAAAGACAATTAAAGCTGCTTTAAGACTGTGCAAGCATGTAAAATATTCAACCTGAACTCACGGAAATGTTTAATAATTCCTACAAATTCGTACGACCTCATTCTTGTACATCGTACATATTTTACAAATTTCCAATTTCTGTGAATTTGTATGAATGACCTAAACCTCACCCCGCCTCTAAACCTACTCGTCACAGGGATTTAGACAAATCGTATAAAATTATATATATATTTTATATGAGCCATATTTAAAAACATGCCTTTGAAATGTTCTGGAGCAGCCCAGCACTGTCTCACTAATCTAACATGCCTGACCTGAAGTGGGTCAGAAAAGGTAAAAAGATTTGAGAGTAAATAAGATTTGTGTCAGAACTGCGTCTCATTCAGCAGCGGCAGCTCTTAAAGTAATAACAGCCAAAATAACCTATAATAATCAGTTGCTGTGATGTCTATTAATCAAAGAACAAAGATAAAAGGGGATAGCTTTATGAATTCCTCTATATTTAATTTATAATGTGTCTGATAACTTCAATTTCTGTATATTTCTGCTGCAGTGCACAAGTAAAAATGACAAATGGGTTATGTGAATATTTTTTTAAGTTCACTTAAATTTGGAAGTTCTTCTGTTTGTTGGAATTAATCGTGAAGAATTTCAGAAAAATATGCAATCAATTAGTTAATTTTTTTTAATCGATTGACAGCACTAATAAATATATTTAATACATAACATATTTTTCTTAAATATATACATGCATGCATTTGTATTTGCTATATTTACTGTACATAATAAAGTATACAAAAATGTAATATGTAAACAAAACCTAGTTGCGATCATTATTACTTACCCTTGTGTCGTTCTAAACCTGTGAGATCTTCATTAATTTTTGGATCACAAATTAATATATTTTTGAAATCGGAGTGCTTTCTGACCCTCCACAGACAGTGACACATTTGGTGTCCAAATATGATTCAACTGTAATATTATGATTTCTACGAGAATATTTTCTGTCCACATTTCCAAGAATACCACCATACATGTGTGTGCATTCTTAAGACAAGGCGCAGACTATTTTAATAATGTGCTCACCTTTCTAGGCCTTGGATGTGGTAGTTACCTTGCTGTCTATGCAGGATCAGAGCTCTCAGATTTAGTAAAGATTTAATAAATCTTAATTTGTGGTCCAAAGATGACGACATGAACAACATTAAACTCACAAATCAATCGCCAAATATGTTTAAAGATATTTATGGAAATCAACACCTGCAAACACGTGAGGCTTGTGAAGATATATTGCAGGTAAAATATAATTAATTAAAACTCTCCTAGACTATAACAAAAACGAATTGTACAATTGCATTACCATGGTTTTTAGATGTATCTTGGTGTACGCTTGGTGTCTGTTTTATAGAACTGTAAATGCAGTGGAATGGTGGTTATTTTAAGAAACTGTCTTAGTCATTCTTGTCAGATAAGATGGATTTATCTTGCCTTTAAGGAAGGCTGTTCTTCAGTCTGTTGTTTGTTTGTACCAGACTCATTTGTCCTTGTTCTATTTATGTTTGGTTGTACTGTGAGGTTATAGTGGGTGATTCCTGATTTGTAGAGCATATTTGTCATGCTCTATGATAAACAAGAGCATCCTGAGGATATTATGTGTGACATCATAAGGCTAAATTATATGAGAAGATATGAACTCACTCCAGGCAGGAAAATGTCAGTAATGTTTTTCATGTTTTTTTACTTGTTGGTATGACATAGTGATGTTTTTATCAGTATTTGCTAAACGTTGATAAAATACGTTGTGGTATTGCTCTTGAAACCTCAGATTTGGTCTGTATCTGGGCCTTATGCTTTCAGACAAGAGCACATTCTGACTTCCTGCAGAGTGATAATTACCTCAACAAGTAGTCTGCGTGGTATCTTTTGTTGACCCAACTTTCCCCCCAGCCTTTTCTGTGTTTGGGATTTTATTGGCAATGGCAGTTAACACATAAAAAGAAAGCTGTAAATTTGTTGTTATTTTTAGGAACATTGAAAACATTGACAGAATGGAAAAAAACGTTTAAGTGCTATAAAATGTAATGTAGCTTTCTAAAAATGCATTTCTAGTATATTAAGCAAGTTTTTTTTTTTTTTTTCAGTCAACCACACCCACCCCCTTCTCAAATATTTTCTTAAGGGTAAATTAATAATAATAGTTATTAGCTTTATTATTAATAGTATTAGTATTACTAGCAGCTTTTTGTATTATATTTTTTTATACCTATAAAACTGCAACTTAACTTAATAGTATAAAATTATATATTAGAGTACCCTATAATAAGGCTATAGTACTATAATAATATAATATATTATAATATTTCCAGGGGATTATATTTGTGAAATCATCATTATATTATTAGTGGCAAAACTGAAAGGTGTGAGACAGCAGTCTGTAACACATGACTTGCTTTCTCTTAAAGTGATGAGGGTCCAATGAGCCCCACCCGAATCCCTGCTCTGTGATGTCATCACCCTCTCTCATGCAAACCAGCTGTTGGGTTAAATAGCTTTTAGACGCCAGCCAAATTTCTGCACGTGTGTTGAGGTATGAGGAGAATCGAGATGGAGAGAGAACATATGTGTGCATTTCATATCAAACAAAAAAATTCTTGAGTAAACAGACTAGCGGCCAAATAAATGAAAAATTGGATTGTATAGATCCAAGGCACACAAAGACGAGGTCTCACTAGGGTAAAGCAGAAATGAATAGTGAGTCCATGTCAATTTATTTTTCAAAACTTTATTCCTATCACAAACATACATCAGTTTAACACAATGCTAGTACACCGATCCAAAATATGATGGAACACCGGAATGTTAAATCAAAATGTCATAGTTGAAATAAAGGACATGGTATTCATATGTATTTATGTTTAAAACATCATTTTATATTGGTTCGTTTTAAGAGATACAGTCCCTCTAGCACCAAATTTTGACCCCAAGTTTAGTCTTGTGTAAGAAATGCTGTGAAGTGTGAAAAAAAGATATGGGTTTAAAATTTAAAATTACTGTAAGAATATATATTTTTCTCAGCACTGTTTTCCATTGTATTGGAGTGAATAGACGAAGAATGATGGCCCAAGGTTTCATGGTTGCAACCACTTACATAATTTCTTTGCTAATGACTTTTGTACAGTGTAGTAGCAAATGCAGATACAAAATAAAAGAAACTTCTAGTATTTAAGCCAGGTCATTTACACGATTAAGTCAGTCATTCAACCCATAAACACTACATCTAAATGTCTAGAATACAAATATTACAAAAAGAGCATAATACTGGTTTACAAAGTACGGTAAAGCTGTAACACAATCTAGAAATGTCAGATAACCATGAGCTGTCACCCTGAGTGCTAACGGGTTTTGCAGCATGTCTAATTGGTTGGATTTTTACTGTACGTTAAGGGTTGTTTGCAGCAATGAAATGGAGTTGACGGATTGATGTTTGAACTGATTTCTCACGCTCAGCAACTCCAGGAATCATTACGTTGTCGTGCAGTGATATTAACAAAATTATACAACACTATTAACTAGTCAAATCATACTGTACACAAAGACAAACATAAAACATTTCATACAGTCTAGAAACACACAAACAATCTGGTGCATCCATTGGATTCTGAATGTTTCTATATGGTTTGATGTGATTTACTCTCAGCTGGAAGATGTGGAGTGCTGGGACAGGAACAAGGATCCTCACGGTGTTCCGTTCCAGCCCCTTGCTGCTCTTATGGAAGCCAGCAATGACTCATGGGAAAGGTCCCCCACCCCACAGCAGTACTGTATTATACTCAAAGGGTGAAACTATTGGACTAAAATGTTTTTCTTGCATCATTTGCATTGAATTTATATGATGTTTTTTGTATAATTCATCACTGTCATAACTGCTTTCTTAATGTACAACAATGTTTCATATAGCACTGAAATGTGTGCATTTATCTTGATCGATCGGGAGAGTATTACTTGACAAATTTGCCTCAAAATTGTTCCGTATGAACTTAAATTGAGCATTTTGCTTTTTGCGGTTGGAATTTGAGTCTTTGTCTTCCTTGTGCCTTATGGCCAAGGTCAATGCAGTAGATTGAGCTGGGTTTAAGAAGCAGGGACTGAGCGTTCTGCCCAGACCCTTGGTGGTAGATCGGCTTTTTCACAGCTCAGTGTCTGCTGTTTTGTTGGTAGAGTGACCATTGGTGGCAGCAGGAGGCGTTTGGGCCTTAACTGCCTCTTGTGACTCTCCGTTAAGACTGGGCTTCTCCTGTGGCTCGGCTTGGTTTAGAGGGGCCACGGACACCAGAGTGTTGCCCTGATTCTCCTCGTCAGCCATGTAAGACTCCTCAGCCTGTGGAAAACAAAATACAATGATTGAACTTTTCATTTTGCTTTTATATTATTATTTTTTAAATTTGTTTTATTACTGTAGATATTATTCCTATATTTGTACTAGTTAAAATTATCAATTATTATTATAATTGTTTTTTTTCCGCAAGGAATTTGTATAGCTCAGATTCATCATTTTTAGACTTTAGTTTTAGTTTATTAGGAGATGGGAAGTATCTTCTTCACCCAAAGATGAAAAATTCTGTAATTTCTTTAAAAATTCTGCCGTACAAAATATTTAGAAAGCAAGTTTTTACCAGAATATTTTGGAACAGCATTGACTTCCATAGTAGTAAAAAAAATGTCAATGCTGACCCAAAACAGCCTGGTACAAACATTTTTTTTTCTTTTTTTATATCTTCCTTTGTGTTTGGCAGAAACAGAAAAAAGAAATTCATACAGGTTAGGAACTACTCAAGGGTGGGTAAATAATGACAGAATTTTCATTTTGGGTGAACTGTACCTTTAATCATGTAGATCATTTCATTTTATCATCATAGAAATTTAAAGAAAAAGTTCAAGGGATAGTTTCCTCAACATTGAAAATGCTGTCATTAAAACTGTTAAAAATGTTGTTCCAAACCTGTAAGACCTCCGTTTATCTTTGGATTAAGAATTAAAATGTTTTTATGGAATTGGAGGGATCGCTGACTCTCCCATAGACAGCAAGTGTCAAAATCTGTAAAACACTTTTTGTGCAAAAAAACCCCAAAAAACTCTTTATTCAACAATTCGCCTCATCTGCATCACCCTGGAGTACTCTGGATACTTCCAGTGAACATAAACAAAATATGCTATTCTGTCCCAGCTGCATCAGATGTTTTCTACATTGTCACGCTTGATCTGAATGAAACAACGTATCCATGTGACTCTTGTAAAGCTTTGTAAAGTTAAGGTTGAACCCCTAATGTCACATGGATTATTTTAATGGTATCCTTGTTACATTTCTGGACCTTGATCGTGTAAGAACACTTTCTGTCTATGATAGGGTCAGATGCTCTCATATACCATACAAAAAATCTAAATTTGTATTCTGAAGATTTAAAACAACAAAAGGCTGAGTAATTAATGATGGAAATTTAAATTTCTTAGCCTCGAATATTTAAATTTTTAGTCAGTATTTTTTGTAAATCAGCATTGATGAGCAAGACCCTTTTAATAAGGGGAGGGTGTTCTTTGAGTGGAACATGTAAGCTTCCATGAAATCATTTTCGTTTGATGAAATATTTTTCCTGACGCATCTTCAAAGCTGAAGCATTTATTATGTAGCATATGGCTTATGAAATTTTGCCCTACATGAATGTAAGTATTTTTTTATTGTACGACTCTTTTTGAGGTCTGCCGAAAGTGCACTTTGCTTTCATCATTTCTCATCATTTAACAGAGAAGGAATTATTGGCAAGGAAATAAAACAGTTAGTGTTTCACTAGCACGTGTTGTGGTTCTGAACATTCGATGGGGCGTATGCCGCAGGAACTGCGCTGCACTGATATGCTGCCAATTGTTTCCCTCTTAATTACAAGCTTGGCAACATTTCCCGATCAAATACACTGAACTTTGCAATTAAAATGCGTGCATAACACATTCAAAATGGGAATTTGATTGGAAACACTTGGTGGTGGAGATACTGTTGGTGAAGTCATCAATTTGAAGGTTTAGACAGCAGGAACTGTATGAATGTGTAAATTTACTTCAAAGAATTGTTAATGTTGACTTAGAACATGCAATCAAATTCTCAATAAAACAATATTACAATAAATGGGGTTCAGTAAGTTTGAGACTCACCAGTTTTATGCCTTTTCCATTACTTTGGCGATGGCACTTGAAGTAGTATATGCCGACTATTATTGCAGCAAGCAGTAGGCCGGTCACCAGCACAGATACGAAAACGGGAGAAGATCCAGAAGCAGCACTATCTCCTTCACTTTTTGGCTAGAAAAAAACATTACAAGAAGTTTAAAAAAACTGGAATCAAATATTGGAGAGCATATTTCAATAGCAATTTGAGTCATATGTCTAATCAAGTGATGTTGTATCCCTTAATAGTGAGCAGGAATGTTATGTCATAGGTCTGTTTTAATAAAAACGACAGATTAATCTTCCAATGTGGTAGACATTGTATATTTAGTTGTACATGCTCATTTCACCCCATTTTTATTTGTACCCTTCATCACTTGACGTTAATCTTTTAAAGACTAATCATTTAATGACATCGTGAAATGTAAACTTTATTAAATCCCAAAATAAATATTCACTTCTCATATTCACTTCTTTATTATATGTTGTGATGCCTAAATTCACTTGTAGCATTTAAAGTAATTGATTTTAGTTTTTAGTTTTATTTTATTATAATTTTTTTTATATTAAAGTTGTGTTTTTTTGTTAACTTATGTAGCATTCCTGAGCACTTCTTATTTAGATTTTTTTCCCACTCTTCCTTGCATGCGTCCCATACACAAAACTTATCTGCTTTACAAAGCCTCACATACCAAACAAAAAGAGGAAATGAACAGGAAGGAGTCTTTGTAGTTTAGCACCTCTCCCTGCCTTTAACAAAGCATGTGTGGGCTCCATATTGTCCCATGGTGTCAAGCCAGAATAACCAACACCTATATCATGATGAAAAAAAAGTACAGATCCTGCGTCAGACTAGCGTATCGCTGCTATCACTTTCACCGGTCTCAGATCAGTTCTTGCCAACAATGGACGCTCATCATCTCCCCTCCAATTCTTCTGTCTAACCTCTTTCCTGGGTTCATAACCGCATGGCAGCAGTGAGAGGAAGCCCCTCTTCTTTCCCACTCATTCATCTTTTGTGTGGAGGGATTATTTATAGCGAATGACAAAACAGGATCTCCCTAATCTGAGCTCACAGGCATCAACAGCTCAAACTGCCCTGCAACTTTATCCTCTCAGACACAAAGCTTCCTTCCTTTCTGATGTACACGGACGCAGATGACAGCAACCGAAAACAACTGAAGTCACTCTGTCACATGGTTTGGACTGGCAAAGTAGAGATACTTGTAGAGATTTATAGTGGAGTTTAGAAATGTAAAGCTCTTTTAACAACCTTTTGGGTTTAATATGTGCATTAGTATGATACTGATTTGGCCTCAGTTTAACATACAGTATGAACATGTAAATGAAAATATAAATGCAGTAACACAATGTTCCTTTGCCAAAAAATTATTTTGTAGTGGTAATCAGGGTTTTTCCTGGCGGCCGCCAAAATGATTTTTTGTCCCTCCAAAGCCATTTTTGATTGGTTCATGTGATATAATGGCTGCTGAGCTTGTGATAGTACTCTTGTTAACTAAGGGAGAGAAAGTACAGAGAGAACACACTCTCTCTGCCTGTTTACACCTGGTCAGTTTATGCACTTTCTCAGAGTAAATGCCTTCCGATACTAATAATAATACTAATACTAGACGCATTACCACGGATTCAGCCAGAAAGATGACTGTCATGCTCCTGATTGTCTTTGTGTACCCTGTACTGTCCTGAATATATTTTCCTCATGCTGGAGCAGGGGAGAGATCACTCAAGGACCATACCAGACGATTTCTGGCCATCGCTAATTAAACCAGCTACCTGGACAGCACTGTCCAAAAATGGTCCTTGAGCGGACTTCGCCGCCTTTGTCGAGTGGACACTGGGAAGACATAGATCGTCTTTCACCGTCTGTCCCGTTGGTGATCTTGCCAGTGCCACTTCTGACGTTGGAAAATGCCACAAACAGCAGGAGCACGGAGAGGAGCTCCTCCCACTGTGCTGTGGCTGAGGGTGAGCTGGAAGATCTGGAGCTGCCAGAGAAGAACCTCATAGACTGGGAGACTCCAGTGGCTGTGCCTTGCATGGAACACAAAAACCCGCTCTTCCATCCATTCCTGTCCATGCCACCACTGTCATCTGCCAGCCCCAACATCTGTGTGCTTGATTTGCCATGGGTCTGCCAGTCTCCATCGGCGTTGTGGTTGGAGGATCCCTCACCCTTCGGCTCCACCATGGCCCCTATCTTCCACCTCTCCTCCATGGCCAGCTGCACCGGCCTCTATTTTCCCTCGGGCTCCACCTTGGTTTGTCATCGACCATCTGCACACTCAGAAGACCACTCCTCCAACTACGCCTCGTCACATCTTCCCTCCAGCTCTTTCAGACTCCTCCTTCCCTCCAGCTCCACCTACGTCCTCTGTTGCTCCAGCTCCACCGTGGCCTTCCTGATCCACGTCTTCATGTCGGTCGCCTACATCATCATCTGACCTCAACGTACGCAGTTCTGACAATGCAAGGATACATCTTGTACATGTATTAATGCTTTTAATTGTAAAATAGCAGCATATCCTTGCACTGCAGCTGACACAAAACAAAGATTTTACAGGTTTAGATGCAACATTTTTTTTTCTCAATAAAGCACCAAAAAGACCATAGGTGAAATTAAACCATCTATTCTGGAGAAGTGCAGTGCTAGCGTAGATAGTAGATAGTGCCATGGTATTACTATCTACTGTACCTCATGAAGCTTGTGAATGTGAAATCTAAAAGTTGGGTTTAGATAAATGTCATTAAATTGGACAAATCAACTAAAAATAAATTAAAAATCACATTTCTTCTGCATTTTCTTCATTAAAGCTGTTGACCAATGAAAACCAATGATTAAAAAAATTTAAAGATAACTCTGATAGTCCCTAACTGAACTGTGATATATAAACTGATTTTGGACCATTGTTTTTTTTTTTACCAGAATATTAGTGACCCAAAATTACTTACAGCTGATTCGTAACTTTGATTTGAGGCAATCACTTTTACATCAGAGGTAAAGAACTCTTGGGAATTTGATTGTCCTGGTACAGGTGTAGACAGGCTGTCATCAACAGTGCTGGTAACTAATCAAGGTGCCAAAACCAAAGAATCAAGGATTAGTAGTATCACAAACTAAAAACACTTAAGAAATGAATTTAGAGACAATCTTGAGGCCTCATACCTTTGTCATTATGGTAAACAGAAACTGTAGTTGTTTCTTGACCAGCCATAACAGTAGCTTGACTTACTGTTCCACCTGGAGCCTCTGAATTGTTTGTCGTGATTGTTGTCAAATTGATATCTGAAGTATTTGTGAAATCAGTTGGTGAAATTGTTGTGTCCTGTCCCTGACAACCTGCAAGGTAACACAGAAAATGTTAAAGATGTCCAATACTATAAGATGACAAGATTTAGGATGCACTTCCACTTGACATTGGTGAATTATGTAGTGTCATATTAGATAAATAGCCTAATTAATGATAACATTTGCACAAAATTGTCATTATTGTCCTGCTCCTAATTTTGCTTAAAAATAGCTCATTATTTGGTAGATCATTGCAGACACAGAACATCTATTTGCAAACTAGTCAATTTTTGTATTTCCTACTGAGCCAGGAAGTTGGGGCGGGACATATTAAAGGCCCCATAGTGTTTATATAGGTTATATATTTATTTTGGTGAAATATAAAATTCTCATTGATTTCAACTTTTGCAGTGTTTGACCAGGCTGTCAGGTCCTGCCTGCCGCTCTAACATGTTTGTTAGCATGTGGGTGGTAGGTGCACTCTAAGGTTGAGTAGAGGTTAAAAAAGCCTGGCCCTTTCTGACCTTTATTTAATGCCCGTGTGTTTCCACCCTCTCCAAAAATGTGCCTTGTTTGCACAGCCACTCTGCATTATT
The DNA here is from genome assembly GCA_034779775.1 of Enteromius afrohamiltoni. Taxonomy (NCBI): domain Eukaryota; kingdom Metazoa; phylum Chordata; class Actinopteri; order Cypriniformes; family Cyprinidae; genus Enteromius; species Enteromius afrohamiltoni. The sequence goes on from JAUYWG010000061.1 coordinate 14,007,347, forward strand.
AATAACTTACAAGGGTAATGCCCCTGACACCGCCTGAGCAAATAAACATTACCCTTGAAAAGCCAAGAACTTTGCTGTACATTACATTACCACACTCCTTAGTAATGAGTTATGTCTAGAGATGTGGAATGCAGGAAGCGAGTAGACGAGTTTAAAGGACAAATGAATGAATTTGCCCGTTTGGTTTAGGTGTTGCATTCTGAACTAATTAGGGTAAGTGTACCCATTAAGCTCACCAAAATCTAAGTTTAGGTGTTCTTCAAAGATATTGACATTGTTTGTAAGAACAATTAGTTGGTACTTCAGTACCATTTGAGCCTGCACATGTTCCAAATAAGCTCATGTGATGATTTATTCACAAAAATAATAACATTTATTTAGGAGCAAATGTTTTTTTTTATTATTCAGTGAGCGGAGTATTAAAAAAAAATGCTTTGCTAGTCCTTATCACCTGTACCAATAACACTTATCCTGATGAGCATCAGCTGTGATCTTTGCCTTGACACTCTCTCCCTCAAACACTTTCTGCAATAAAATGTTTTGTCACTATAGTGACAACACTATAATTTTTTTTACTGCACCTTTTTAAAGGTGACATGCCTTTATGATTTTGGACAGTTTCTGTATTTTTTGTCTCTTTTTGGTCATTTTCTCACTAAAACAACAATGTTTTCCTTTAAAAATGTAATATATGTTTACAAAAACAAGCATGGAACTTAAACATACTTTGTACTATGCATCATAGTCATTTTCATCATGCCCACGTTAAAGTGCCCCTATTACGCCATTTTAAAGGTTGCTAATATTGCTTTATGAGTCTTTTAAAACAGGCTTACATGTATGCAAAGTCAAAAAACACTTTCTCCAAAAATAGATTTAATTTTACCCCCTCACTAAATGATTTGTGAACAACTTGTGTGAAGCTGTTCGACGAATCAGTCTGTCTAAACCCTCCTTTTCGTGATGGCGCAGTCCTTTATGATTGGTCTACAGCTAAAGTATGTGTCGGAAAATGAAACGCCCATATACTTTTTGTAGTCGGGCGAGTTGTTTGTGATGTAGAACGTGCGGGGACATTATGCAAAATGTTACTTTGTGACGTGGATATTTAACAGAAAAGGATTTGAATTGCTGATGACTCGTTTAGGTAAATGTGAGCCTACTCCTTTTTTTGATAGACAAAATCTTCATTTATCGTGCACTATCGGTAGTTTATGATAGTTTATGTTCACACAAAGCTACATGACACACTGTATGAAAGATCATATTTGAAAGGCGTAATGGGGCACTTTAAATGTTATGTTTTTTTTCCTGTCTCCTCAAACTGAGTCGTCACACTGATGACCTCTAGGAGCGCTGATGTTTGCCTACATTGATATTCTCTGGTAAAACAAACTTTTATTTTTCTTGAAAAAAAAAGCAGCAAACACTTAAATATCAGGTATTATGTAGAGGTTTCACTTGTTGAACAGAATCTGTTTTCAGGATTGACTCAAGGTCTGTTCACATCTCTGTAGTTACTGTGCTCAATAATGTGTCTTTGACCTTCATTTTGTATATTTTAATTATACTGTTTTTTAAATAAAATACAAATCATTTAAAAAAACTGTTTTTTCCTCACATCTCCTAACATTATTTCTTACCTGCCTCAGTGACAGTCATTAATGGGCTAGTAGGGGAGGTCTTTGTCGCTTTAGGTGAGAATCACTGAATATTAATGGCCATAACAAATAGGCTTTCAGTCACAAAACATGTCTTTAAAAATAAATATTCTAACCTAATAGACTGGTTACTCATGGTATTACTCATGGTGCATTACTATTCAATATGGGTTTCATGGCCTCATTTCAGCTACTTTTATCACTGTACCATTTAAGCCCATCTTTAAAAAATAGTTAATTCATTAAAATTTTTTTCTTTTCATAACAATTTATGATGTATTTATTTGTAAATGAACATAAAATAAATTCTGAAGGGTCCTGAGAAACCAAAGTTTTGAGGTACAACAGCATACATATAGGTGGGAATAATTTGCCAAATGTGATTGATATGCAATTAAAATGTATCGAAATTAATAAAATACTGGATTGCATAAAATAATAATCAACATAACATATCATGTTCTCTCTTGTTAATTTGATGTCAAAGATGAAAGTGGGCTTAATGGGTATACTTACCTTATGCCATATCAGAAAATCATTGAACTTATGTTCTTGCTAAAAGTAACATCATCAGAAAAAAACAACTACTACTAGTTTTCATTTCTCACTGACACATTCAAGGTAAATCATTCTAGGTAAATTATAGATAATGATTAATTTCACACTAAAGTCATGTTAAAATGCTTTTTTCCTTTTTTAAAGTAAACAGGGCACAACTGGAAATTAATTCTTGCGATAACATGCCACAAATGCTGTGCATAAATGCTCAGTTGCACCTGAAATAGTTTTTAAGTGCTTTCAGCAAAGCGTTGAGAAAGTTTTTTTGGAATTGGGGACTAGAGCAGCTGAGCTCTAAATGTAGAACAATTTCTGGTGTCACCACACGTTTTGCCATCAAACTTGTCACGGAGGCTTCAGGATGCCATCTGGAGCTCATGCTGGGTGGTCTTGTGACTAGAAACTAGTAATACTAAGATATCTGCCACAACCATATCATAAATTGAATCTACATTTGTTTTAACAGGTGTGACCGTATTGTGCAGGAACAACAATTCTTGATGAATCTTTTTAGTTAAACCACCAAAAAATGACAATCCGTGCTTGGTGAAGCTCAAATCTCCTTTCTGTTTGTGACTCTTAGTGTTTTGTGATTTTAAAGCATGCATGGCCACCGTGATAGCGCTCACCCGCACTTACAGCTTAAAGCACCCCTCCCTCATTACAGAAACACCCTGAGTATCTTTTAAGCACTACTCTTGGGCTAGATACTGTGCATGGCTAGCCATATATTTTAATTGGCTGAACTGGGCATGCATCCTACAGCTCTTAAAAATGTTAATTAAACTAAGCACTGACTTACACAAGCCAAAACCTGACATGTTTATTGATATAATAATTGTTAGGAAAAATGTTCCCTCTTCTCCTAACATCATATAAACAAGACGAGTGTACACAAATGCCTTTGTGCACTTCTGCATTTGTGCTATTTCTACAAATAAGAAGCGCCACATTCTTTTTCAATGTGTATGAGGATGAACATCTTTAATTGTATGCAAAATAAAATTGCCCTCCCAGCAGCATTAGCAATATCCTGCATACTTTCTGTCCTAAGTGTTACGGGAAATTACAATTAGTGCATCGTAGTTAGGTCATTTTGGATTTTAAGAGAAAATAGAATGTTAATTGCTAAAATACTAATCCGAACAGTACCCAAAATGTTTTCTTGGTGTTTAACAGTACATGGAAGGAAGGTGTATTATGGTAAAATGTCACTATCTATTTACCAGGGAATACTAATATTTGTGTTGAATGAGGTCACTCCTGAAAATTCTGGGAGTAAGTCTTGACTAACCTATGAATTTCCATGTAAATGTTGTCCCTCATAGCCAGACCTGTGATTAAACCTTGTGAACACAATTTTGTTTCCAGGTGGACTGATAAAAACCTTGTGTTGTGTAAAGTCAGCCAGTCAAATCTGAGTTTGCCAAATCTAGAAAGTACTTTCCAGTTCTTATGTGGGCAGTTGGGAAGTGGGATTTTTATCCATAAATTATATGTAGATTTTATGCATAAAGTTTCTACATGCTCTCACAATATACATTTATGTATGCATAGAAGCCATGAGTAGTCACGTAAAACTTGATGCTTGATGTCTCACTTCAAAGCTAAAATAACTATGATCTTGCAACTGGAAATGAAAGTTATAAATTATTAATGTTTTTTTTAGTCACCATGATGCAGATTAAAAATGAGATAATTCAGGATCTAGTTTGATGAAATAGGTCAGTTGTCTTGTTGCAGTCTAAACAAGAATAAAACTCAACCCATCTAATTTTCATCCCAAAGGAGATAACCATCTTGATGTATTTACTATTTCACAATTTCTATTGCAGTGAAATCTGGTCATCAGTCTGACATTTGGACTCTCAAAAGCAAGCACAAATAGAGTTCTGGAAGAGAGAGAGAGAGGACGTGACTCCACCTAACTGCGTCGATGCATATTTTTCGTCCACCAAATACAACAGATATCGGAATCATTGTTTTCCTAAGGAAAGTGGCACAACAGGGACCAAATGTGCTCTCCACATTTCTTAATCACTCTAATCCTTTCCATGGTGTTCTGACATGTCTGGTCTGATGTAATTAGACGATCTCAGGCAAAGACTCTCAAAATCCCTCATGGATGTTCAGCAGTAAGCTTAGCCAGACACGTCCTGACAGCTCTGATATAAACCTGAGAGCTAAAACCACCTCCTTCATCCAGAATCTCTGGAAACATGAGAAATACCCATAAAATGCTTAAGGTTATTTTAAATTAAGTACCTCATTAAATGGATAGTTCAAGCATGAAATGAAAATTTTGCCATAATTTACCTTTTTCTCAAAAATGTATATGATGGAATTTTAATTTTCGGGGGTCAACTGTTCCTTTACGTCTTGCTTGCAGGATTCAGATTTCAAGAATTGAGCTAGATTTATTTGTGTTTATCTGCATGAACTATAAATATGGTAGGAGAACTCCAGATAACCTTAGACTTAGCATTATAGGTCATTTTATGATCATTGTCTCTATAAGTGTCCCCTGGGCCTACTCAAACGACTAAAAAGGATGTCACTGTAATTTTCCCAGAGACTTTTATTTCTGGCAATCTAAAGGCATGTCTGCTTTGCTTCTGACTCTGGAGGAACTCAGTCCCCAGTAGGAATGCAGCATAAAGCGATCTGCCTTTTCACAGCTCATAAGGGAGTGTCTTTAATCTATACCGGCATTTATGTTTAAATCACAAGCTTTTTGAACTCCGGGATGGTCTCTGTCTTCCTAACAGAGCCCCCCGCTTGTTCTTCTGTCTGCACACAGATCTGGGGCGTGATTAGCTAGCGGCATGGAAGGCCATCTCGAGATCACCCATCTCTGGGTCTGCTTGAAACAGGAGAAACCTAAATAAACAGCTTAGCGAAAGAGAAAAGAGTGTGATGACAGATGCAGTTGACTCAAAAGGGTCAGTAATCACTCTAATAAGTCACTAACGTGTTGTCCAGCAGGGTGGAGTTCATCTCTCTCAATCTCCAGATGCACAGATCTCAAGGGAAACATTTTCCTCCCAGTGTACTTTACGCTTTAACATTAGACTTTGACGTCTGCAGCCGGTTAGGCTGGACGGCAGCCTGGGACTCATTGCTTCTCCACCCAGGCCGTAGAGAGCATGTCTTGGTGATGACAGTCAACTGCAGCCCAATCCCCTCATTTAAGCAGACCTGAACTCTATACGTCTACTTACATTGTGCTATCGCTCTATCATTCTATCTGTTGTTCTATGCATCTACCATCCATCCATTTATCATTCTGTCTGTCTTGAAAAAAGTTTTGAAACGTTCAAATAAGACTTTGCCATACCAACATTAAAAACTTGGCTTTTCTAATTCACTTTTTGCACTTTTTTAGTAGTATTTGTTTCTTTTTCATGGGTTTGTTTAAAAAAAATCTTCCAACGGAAGCCCTTGTGATGCATTGTTGGTGTAATCTCTAAATGTTATTTCTCAAAAGGTCAAAGAACTTAGGTGGCAATTTTAACTGACGTGCTGCAAATCCAGTGGTCACTCTATCCACCCCAACTATGGGTGAACTATTTCCATTTGTTATCTTGAGAGTTTACTTAGCAATGAGCCCATGGCCCAGTTGTTTTCTGACAAAACAAAAATGGGGTGAAGGAATTAATCAAATCAGTGTCAGGCGTGGAATGTTCCCCAAGCCAGAACGAATGTAGGTATCTCCGATAGAAACTATAGACGATGGGCTAACCATTCACACAGTGATCCCATTCCTGAGCTTTTGGACTCAATTTGAGACGTATATTTAATACACAGACCAAGTCTCATTGACTTTTTTTACAGTGTTAATTTCCATAAGAACCCTCCAGAGTAATACAGTGTTATAAGAGTTTAATTTATGGTTTACCTAACGAATGTTGCATATTTTTGTAATGTTAATTCAAACCTTGCTTTTTTTTAAAAAAGCACCACATATTGTCCAAAACAGGCATCTTCTTGTCACTCCACTCTAGCTGCCAGCTGCCGCCTCCTTTAGCAGCTTACTGTCAGCATCACAAGCATTGCGTGGCTGCAGATGTCCATGGACTTTTTCCAAGCTCTTGTTCTTTGACATCATCATGCAGATTGATTCAGACAACGTAATTGGATATCTAAATGTTTGATCCGCTGCCATGCTCGGCTTATACAATGGTTGGAGAAAAGACCACAACAGAAAGACGAGTGTGGGGGTGTTTGTGTGACTGTCTTTTTTTCCTTTCTGATTTTTTCTTCTCATCACACAAAAGAAAAACTAGGGTTGGGTTTTGCCCCCTCTCTCACTTTCTGGCTAACCGTAACAAATCCCTTGGGCTCTGTAACGCTGTGGTTGAGGAGGAAAGACTGCCATGAGAAAGTCCTCGTGCTTTTGATGGCAAGCAAAGGATACAATCTTATGTTTTCAATTAGAGAACATTAGGTAGAATTGCCCTAGTTTTGTGCTGCTTGCTGAACATTAATTACCCCGGCAATTACCCCACCGGTTAAAGAGGCTCAGCCAAGGCTTATTAAATCGTTTATTCCTCAGGCAAAATGGCAGAAACCGCCATAGAAGTGCAAATTCCTCCATAAAGTTAGATGCATGTAACAATTACAAAAACACAACAATAGTTTAAAAAGCAATTAATGAAAAGGCTCTGTCCACAAATAGTGTACAGTTTTCTACAAATACTGTATATATTTCATTTAAAATTAAATTATGTTCATTTTTATATAAAACAATATTTTATATGTATTTATCTGTAAAATTAACATTACTTATTTATACTTGATATATTGTTATATTTACATATTTGTTGTACCATTTGATAAGAGTTCTTTTGTTTTTTACCTTAAAGGATTAGTTCATAAAAAATTTCCTCATAATTTACTCACCCCCATGTCATCCGAGATGTTTATGTCTTGCTTTCTTTAGTTGAAAAACTGTGGACTTCAACAGGGACAACAGGTTGAAGGTTCAAACTGGAGTTTCAAATAAGCTCTACATGATCCCAGCCGAGGAATAAGGGTCCTTTTTAGCAAAATTTCATTTCATTTTCTAAAAAAAAAATCACTAGATAGGACCCTGCATCAAAACGGACCTTCAGCCCATTGACCACTATTGATGTCCACTATATGGAACATTTTGGAATGTTTTCTTGCAAAAAAAAAAAGAATTTCTTTTTGACTGAAGAAAGATATGAACATCTTGGATGACATGGCACCCCCAACTACCAGGATTTTTTTATTCTGGAACTGAACTAATCCTTTAATCATGGAAAATACACACATTTATGACTATGTGCATTTTGGACAAATACCTAATCGATGTGAATACTCAAATGATGCAGTTAAAGTTTCTGTGGAAGTGAAACTTTGTCATCATTTTATAAGTTGCTGTTTGACTAATATGATGATCCAACCAGCACATTGGTCCAAAGTGGTGTCTTGGAGTTTCCACTCGTTAAAGGTTTTGTTGATCCACAGGCTAATTACACACTAATGTTTGGACTCAGGTTTTTGGGTAGTCATATTACCAGAGCGCCATGTCATAGTGAGAGCGGTTGGAAGCTGCATGCCAGCTGTGATAGACGCAATAACAGTAAAACTACATTGGAGTGCCAGGGGAACTTAAATAACAGACTCACAGGAGCGAGAACAACAAACCCTGATGTGTATCCACATTGATGTACTAATCAAACATGACTGTTAGTTGTTACTTCACATTTGTTTATAATATATAATACATAATAGTTGTTTTGTCCTAATCAGTTAATTAAGTTAATCAATTATAAGTAATGGACATAAACATCTAAACATGCAATTTACTGTTCGCTCAGATGATCTTTTCACATAATCACAGAATAGACTGCTTATTTTTCCACCCTTTCAGTTTTAATCAATATGCATCTCTGAAATACCCAGTGAGATGGATCACACCCAAATCAGAGTGATGTAAGATATCCTACAACATTTGTGCATAGGCTGGGTACATGACGTTAACCTCAACAGAGTGACCTGGGACTGCAGGAATGCCAGGCAGTAGCTTAAACCCATGAGAAAGTGGCAGCTGCTTGTTTTTATTGGCCAAAGAGTGCATCGTCAACCAAGGAGAATGTTCCAGAACCAAGTTAGGCAGATATAAGGTCCACAAGCTTATCATTTCTCTCCCTGTCCCATAGAGACCCCTGCCATCAATTTTGTTTTTGTTATGCGTGATGTACTGGCATGCATGAACTTCCTCTTTGTGCCTTGAATTGTGTCTTTGTGTAGCTAAACCCATAAAAACACTAAATAGCTTTGCTTGTCCTATCCAACGTGATAAAAAATACTTTACATAGTTGATAATAGCGCCTTTAAAAAACATCTGTGTCGTGCAGTTTGGGAATTCCCATTTGTTGGTCCAGATCAGGCCGGATGAATTGGCTTCTGTTGGTACAGTACAGTTGATCTAGCCCTTGGATTTTATCCAGATATCTAACTGTAATACACCACAGTAGCGGTTTTAGGATCTAGAAAAGACCTGCTGAAGGGACGCAAGGTCTGCCAAGTTGTTAAATACGCGTGAAGGTGTTTTCTCACTTGCCGTTGAGCTCAAATCACAGCCAGATTCAATATACTCCATGATGCTTGGGAAGCACCAACCGTCATCCTGGCACCTGTCCACTGAAATGCCACATTGCCACCAGGGTGTATAATGGGTGAACTCACAACATGGGAAAAGGTGGTAACTGAAATTCAGGGTGTTGTTTGGGTGGCTAACCTAGCTATGAGGAGAATGTGAGCTCAGCTAAACACATTTGCCAACAGGCTGTCATAGCAAATCATTATATCTTGCCCTTTCCATCCATCAGTTGAGGAAGGTTGCAACTCTGAAAGAGCAATACATCCGTTGGGAGGTCACAGTCACATTTGAACCGTGGGTGGATGATTGAAATGCAGTTTAGTCTTGAGTCCTCATTCAAATACCATGCAATTTGACCCTTTTTAGCCACTTAGCTTTGGTTAATTTAATTCTGCAGCAACTGTAGCGGGTGGTTGCCTGTCCAGATGGCTGAATCCTATGATCCGGTTATCATAATTTGAAGCTTTTTCAGTACACTCATTTTGTAAATTTTATGCAGATGCTTTTTAGGTATACTGTAAGATTGATCAGGTCATTTGGGAATTGAACCCCATGACCATCTCAGTGTCTTATGCTTCTGTTTGCGCTTCAAGAGCATACTCTGACAACAGAAATGTGCTATTTAAAACCTATAAACAGCAATTTCAGCTTTGTAGTGGAGTCATGGAAATCTGTTGATTTTGGTGGCAAAGTGATGTTGAATTAATGTTTCTGTGCTGATGTTTCAGTCACTAGAGTGATGAGACAGATTGTTTTAGAGACAGTAGACCTGAATTTTATGATCTAAAAACTCTTCATGCTCACATATTTTCATGGTTGTCTGAAAAGTGTTGCTACGCTTTGACCGTCCATTGGCGAGGTCTCACAGGAGTGCCAGTTGCACTGAAGTGTCAAGCATTTAACAGACTGGTGGGAATGGAAACGTATACTGCTTTGCGGTCTCTAAGTGGCTTCATTTGAACAATGTCTCCTTGCGACATGCAAAGTCTTAACAGCAGCATGGCTGTTGCAGCCTAATAAATTCACCTGCTTTACAGTTTCACATTACGCTTATTAAAATCTCTGAGCTGAACATTTTAGGATGACTATAGGAATGTTTGGCACTTTAGCTTCAGATTTCATATTACACACTAGCTTTGGCTTACTACGCTAAGTTCTCTTCAGCTGCCTAATTGAATTTTTCATTTATCTTTAAAACTGATTATGTGCTGTGCTGTTTGACGGTTTGTCTGGTTTGGAAGTCTGTTCTTTTGCAGCAGCCTACTTCTCTTTTACAAGATCTTTTTTTTTTTTTACAAGCACTAGTTTCCAGGCAAAAGTTTGTTCGGTTAACTCACCATGCTCTTGAAAAGCTGTTCTACGTTTAAACCTTCCCACCATTAAACCTACAGCATTACTCTCACTTCTAGGGAAAAAAGAAATGGGGTGTACAGCTCTGCCCTGCCCACATGGGCGTCACTTACAAACCAGCTTTTTTTTACTCCTTTTTGAAATAACGGACATGTGGTAACCTCCCTGCAAGGCGAGTGCCTTTTACTTAAGACTGTCTTGAGCCCTGTGGTTGATCATATAAACATCCATTTATATTCAGGAGAAAATGAACTAAACTCTGTGGTCCTACACCAAATCCACATGTACGACTGCTTTTCAAAAAAGACAATTTCACCACATGTAGTCTTAGAAAACAGGATGAAGATGCTTAACAGACTCCTCAGACAGTTTCCAGGCTTTTCCAACCTCTTCAGTTCCTAAACACACACATATACGCCCATGTTTCAGCCAGCTCCACCCAGACAGAGAACAGGATATAGCCCGCAATTACGATCAACGGCATGTTTCCACTCCAAACCAGGGCCCTTTGTTTGAGTTTTCCCGCTAACTTTTTAATGCCGTCTCCTCTGAGTAAACACTACAAACTGCCGGCTGTCACATCAATCAAGGTGAGACTGTTTTAGAGTAAGATTGAACAAAAGCTTAAAATCCCAAATATCAGCACTCAGTAGCAGGGATGCTTTTATACAACTTAACATATATCATATCCAATTACTGAAATATTTTCTAATAAATTATGAGATTTTTTTTTTTTTGTATAAATCCATATAACAAAGAAGCTTGTGAATGATACAGAATTTAAACTAAGCACATAATAAGAGTGTGCAATCATAAAACGCTGCATGTAAGGCACAAAACTTAAAGTACAGTTTACGAAAGACTTTAAAAAAACTTACTGTGAAGCAAAAGAAAGCCGAACATTAAAGCCAGACCCATCGTTTTCCAGAGCTCATTCATTTTACGTAGAGCCATTCTCATCTCTGAGCACGCTGAGGTGTGTGAGAGAATGTGTGCAGGCGCTGGGGCAAGGCTGAGAGAGTTTAGGGGTTTCCTGTGCCTGAGACAGAAATGAGCGGGTCACAGGATAAAGCATGGCTTGTGCTCCAGGGGTTTTATATGGCCCCTCTCCACTCCCTCTCTCTTTCTCTCTCTCTCTCTCTCTCTCTCTCTCTCTCCATTACCCTTATCTTCTTGCAGAAAAAGCCACCTCCTTCAAGTTGTGTGCATTTGATGGTATAAGAGATATGTGTAGCTGTGGATTTCTTTATTTTATTTTATTTTACAAATTCGCAGATACTTTTCCCTGGTAGCTGTTAATACATTTTTTATTAATTTAATTGTATTTTATTAGCTTACCTACATAGAAAAATGTACATAATTCACATTATTTATGTTATTCCAAACTTATTTTCATCCATTGGTCCACGGAGGGTTTGAGGGGCTTCAAGGCTGATATATAAATGATTACGTAGGTTAGATTCCTTCTGATTTCATGTCACAGTTGGGCTGACTGAGCGTCTGTACCTGGGTCTAAAGAGTTTAAAACCCAGATTAAATGAATGTTGCATGTCATAGTCCCGTTTTATTATTTTTATTTATTATTTTAAACTATGCCAGATGTGTGATGTATCAACCATATTTTTTCTTCTCTCTTTTCTGTAGACTTTATACAGTGTTCATAGCTGATCAGCTTGTGAAAGCACATCACGTCACACACGCTGAATTTGTGTGTCCCTGGACCAATGAGTAATACAGTGAGTCATCTTTAACCCTCAATCACCCAAAAATACCACCACACATACAAGGAGTGAAGAACGGAAGGCAAGCTGAGCAAGCCAACACGCACATCCACCAGTGTATCTAAACATGCGCACACCCTCATGCCCGAACCCATTTCCCTTAGATAAACTTTCATTTCTCCTTTGTGCGACTGGGCGGGAATCGTTCACATGTATCTGTGTGTTGGCGCTGCACAGAGAACATCTGGAAACGGTGCTGTGTGAGCAGCTTTGTGTGTTCTTGGGGACTGCTCGCAAAATTACTTGTCAAACATTTCGGCCAGATGGTGGAGAGAGCAGAGAACATGTGTCCCCCTCCCACAGTCAGATTTTTTTTTCGTTTCCCTCCCTTTTTGAGCTAAGGGGAGTTTAAGTGAACCCCATGTTGTAGCCCTTTCCTAAACTCTCAGGGAAGAAACACACACACCTTAGCACTGATTTCCTTCTTGCTGTTCTGTGTTTTTGGAAGTGAAACGATCGATAGGCCCAAGCATACAACATCCACCTGGGCTGTTCTGTTTCTGGCCAGCAGCAGTGGGTGGAGTGGGACCTCTTAACACCACGGTGTGAAGAGAGTTTGACGGCATGGCCAAGACTCCACATATGGAGCCACACGTAACCTGAGCTGTTCTATGTTATGCAAAGAAGCCACTACAGTTACAAATGACCAGTATGTCTCTTGAATCTGTCATTGATGTACTAAATGAAAAGAACAAATCTGTAAATGAATTCCTGTGACTGTGGTTTTGTAACGCAATATACTCCAGGCACTTTAGCGTGACCATAACTCACATGAACACTCATCTGTTTTCTGCTTCATAGTGGGCGACTTTTTTTATTCTTAAGCAGAGAGACAAATGAAAAATATACAAGCTTGTGCTTTTAATGTGTGTGCGTTTATCAAAAGCAATTTAAATACTCATTACAATCCTGAAGTAAAGGAAAAACACAAATATTTTTTCAGTTGTTTGAAGACAGCTATGAGATAAAATGAAGGGCAAAGACACTTGAGTTTTCTTCTTCTATCATCCAAAGCCAAATTACTGTAAAATATAGCCACCTTATTTTATGGCGCTATACTTAATAATTTCCTTATTCGTGTAAATTTTGGAAGTTTGGAATAAGGCTTCATTTATTAAAATAAATGACTGTAAAAACAGTTATATTTGTGCAATATTATTACAAGTTTTATTTGAATATATTTGTCAAAGTTTTCAATGTCACACTATCCTTCAGTCACCGTTATAATATGCTGATTTTTTATTATTTATTTTTTGGATAAACTGTTTCTTTCAGGATTATTTAAGTAGAAATATTTTAAAATCTGATTTACACCACAATGGTTGGATGGTTGTTAATAATGATTTCCACAAGACATTAAAAATGATTTTTTTTTGTTGCTTGCAGCAAATCAGCATATTAAAATATCATGACACTTTGGTTTTAAAGGACACTTAAGACTGGAGTAATATTAAAAAGGTAGCTTTGTCAACAAAAATAAATTGCAGTTTAATACAGTATGTATTAAAATAGAAAGGAGTTATTTTAAATTGTAAACATACAGTAGTATTACTGTTGATAATATAATCCTGGAGTAACCTGAGGTTTTGTGTCTTAATCAGGGGTACAGTATTTCATAACTTCTCATACGGTTTGAACCAGCGACCTTCTATCCTTCTATTCACCAGTCTCTAGCTTACACCACCACCCTTACATAAAGAACTGGACGGCTAGATAAAACTTAGAAGTGTACGCATTTCCTGTTTGTGAAATTTTCTGCTTCCTGTTAGTAGAGTGTGTCTTCTTGGTTTACATAACATATAACAATGAAACATACAGCATTCGTGCACATTCGCACCACACAAAAGCACACTCAGGCCAGGCACCTGTTTTGAATTACCATTGAGAAGGCTAATCATCTTTTTCTCCCTCATTTTCTCTTTTTTTCAGAGTCTCAGGGGTTTTGGGAAGGGATTGCCTCATAGTGTGTGTGTTCTGCCTCCTTCCTCAGCCACGCCTGTGAGAACACAGAAGACAACATGTGAATGTTCCCTCACTCAGAGGCTCCACAAGAGGACAAACAGACCCTCTCTGTGGCCGTGGGCCATGGCTCAGGCACCGTTCAGGCATCATGAGGCACAGCGGGTGGTGGGTAAATGGTCAGACACTTGACCTACTGTGACCTTGTTTATTTTTCTGTCCATGGGGGCAAGCAGGGGGATGGTTTACACAAACTGCCACAGTGTTACTAGCATTCCACTGGGTAGGAGGAAGACTTTAGAGATATTCTTATACGTATAAGCAATAGGACTGGGAGCAGCTGAAATAATTGCATCTAAAAATAAGGATATTTGATCATACTGTGTGTGATCCAAAGTGTGGGGCTGATCATTTTTTTATGTTTTTGCAAGAAACCTCAGTAACACTTTAGAATGGGGAACATTTACACTATTAACTACAACTTTTCCCTCAATAAATTTTAAAGCAGGAAGTAAAATAAAGCAAAAATTTGATTAATGTAATAAACAATAAAAAAGCATCTTTTGCCAAATAAAGTTAAACTAAATGTATACATACTGTACATATTTATATATAAAGAAAAAGTTTAATAATTACATTATATAAGTAAGAATGATACAATTATAGTTATTTACAGGAACAAATTTGAAACAGCAATATTTATGTACAATTTATTTTGTCGTTGTTTCCACAAACACATTTTGGGGAAATTTTAAGCAATTGATGCAACCAAATCTTTGAACGTGATTTATACAAATGAGCAGTTAGAAAATTTTAACTGATTCATGTAAATATCGCCATGTTATAATACTGTTATATCATTGTATGCATTCAAAACATAACAGTCCTAGTAGCAAATTCTACCATACTATCAAAAGCCAAAGTAGGAACTCAATTAATGTAGCATCTGCACTCTGGACTCTTTGTGTGGATGTTTTTCACCTCTAGTTGAAGAGAGCGTTGAGCTTCCCCTGACTCCAGTTAGGAAGTGGGGAAGGGGCGGAGAAATTTAGCGGCTGCAAGACTGTGGTTTGCATGCAGTGACGCTTCTGTTAAGCTGTTGTGCATCTGTCCAGTGTTCATAATTACTTTGTTGGGTGGGGATAATCGATCTGGTGCACAGAATAGAACAGGGGCTTCCAAACCTGCTCCTGTAAGGCCACTGTTTTGCATTGTTTTCTGACCCGTTAGTAAACACACCTGAACCACTTCAGGTTTTCAGACTCACTAGAAATTTCAAGGAAAAGTTGCTGATTGTAGCTAAACTCTGCAGGTTGTCGGCCCTCCAGGCGCAGGACTGGTCATCCTTCATTCCTGTTTTTAGCACAAATGTTGTGGGATGACTTTATACCGAAGTTTAATACTTTGGATTAAAGGTTTGTACAATTTGAAGCATCAGTAACAAATATTGCATGTGAAAGAACAAGACCCTTTCATTTTTAAATGTCTGAAAAATAATTTATGAAGCTAAATTGCAGATTAATGAGCACAGCTGAGCCCTAAACTCCCAAATTGTTTTTAAATAGCAACATAACTTACACTGGCTCATCTTCTCGACAACTGTCATGACAAAAGCTTCTGAAATCTATAAATACACAAAAACGACACATGCATAATGGCCTCTAAATTCCTCCCTTGTCTGTCCAAACAAAAAATAAAGGCCTGTTCAAACAAGCAGTGAGCGGACTGACCAAGACCAGGCTCGCGCTCACGTCTGATGCCAAATGTGACATTGATATCATCAATGGGTACTTAAAAAAAGAAGGAAACAAACAAATGGCCAGCCAAAATGACAGACCGCGACAAATAGCTGTTGAGTAATACGTGGAATTATGGAAGATTACTGGAGCCGCTGAATGCATCTATCAAGCACATTCGGGAGGTGAGAATAGAGTTCCCATCTGAAAATAGGCGGATGGCGAGAAGCTCACAGGAATCTGGATTGCATTCCTGTAGGATGAATGAGACTGGAGTCACTTTGGCCAGGAAAAGCAGGAAACAATACAGGGAGCCCCTGTTCTCCACAGTGTGATAGCCAACACTCCATGCTTCCTCTCCAACTATTGCCTGCTTCCTATGTTTCATTGGTATTTGTGAGCAAGAGTGTGTGTGGATTTCTGACCCACTGTCATCAAACTAAATGTAGATTGTAGGAGATGACCCTCCAGGTCCAGGCCAGAGAACCTGTCCCACGCTCATCTGTTGCACTGATGATTATGATTATTCTTTTGTCTGGTATTAAAGGGATAGTTCACCCCCCAAAAATTTGTGTGTGTTTCACAGAAGAAACAAAGTCTTACAGGTCTTGAAAGACATTGAACGTCTTAAATCTGAGAGCTTCAGAATGCCGTCATATGGTAAAAACAGTCACAGAAAAGGAGATTTGTTGAATTTAGTCATTATTTTTTATTTTACTTGTGCGCAAAAATGTTTATGTAGCTTCATAAAATGATGATTGAACCACTGATGTCACATGGGCTATTTTAACAATATCCTTACTACCTTGTGGTACTGTAGTTTCCTTGCTATCTTTGGAGGGTCAGAAAGCTCTCAGATTCCATCAAAAATATCTTCATTTGTGTTGCGAAGATGAATAAAGCTCTCAGGTTTGGAACAACATGAGGGTGAGTGGCCTTATTAATGTTTTAGTTTTTGGGTGAAGTATCCCTTTAAGTGAGAATTCCACATACCTGTTTGGATTTCCATGTTTTAATTAGGGGGTTCTAATTATTGCCAGTTATCTTTAA
Organism: Enteromius afrohamiltoni; assembly: GCA_034779775.1. NCBI lineage: Eukaryota > Metazoa > Chordata > Actinopteri > Cypriniformes > Cyprinidae > Enteromius > Enteromius afrohamiltoni. The sequence goes on from JAUYWG010000061.1 coordinate 14,024,073, forward strand.
CATAAAAAATAGTTATATGCTGCAATTTCGAAGCATTTCATTTTTATCTCTCTCAATAACTCTGTTTTTGATATACTTGTGAAGACGTTTATGATGCATGTTAACTAATTTATTTATTTCATTCATCTAATAAAAGGCGACAGTAAATGCATTTATAATGCTGTTCATTTGAATTTTTTCATTTTAAAAATGTAAAACGGTTTCCACAGAAATATAAATTTTTTACAGCATTAATAATTAGCACATGGTTTCTGGAGGATCATTTGACACTGAAGACTAAAGTAATGTCTGCTGAAAATTCAGTATTATTCAGGATAATAAAGACTGGAATCAGAGTTGATATAATAGCAGGGTTTCTGCAGGACTGTAAGGCTCATTTAGAATAAAATGAACAGCTAACTCCTGATGTTTTTGATATTCTTTATATTCTGTATGGTCAAAGCAATAGAAATAATGATAGAAATCTTTTTCCAATATGTTTTATGTGCACTTTTACCTTTACCTTTTAGCCTTTTTTTCTGAAAGTGTGCATCATCTTTTGCTCTTACCAACATGAAATCAGTACCAACAAAATGTATCTGAAGTGGCATTTAGCTGTATGTACAGTTTAATGCAGTTTAGAAAACATATAATGCTAACCTGCAGCTACAAATGCATAAATAATGTTTCTTTGATATTATAACCGAATCATTTAAACATAGATTCATTCGGAGAAAGAAAGCAAAACAGTGCTGTGGCTGGAATTGTGTCTAAAATGTACGTCTCTTAAAATTAACTTCCTGTTAATTAAACTGTTGCATGAAATCATTTGTAATCAATGATGAGTTTTGGAGAAAAAAAAAACTATATTCATATTTAATACTATATTTATATTAACTATATGAAATATAGAAACATTGGCTAAACATTTTCTGCCTCCATATATTAAACATTGTGAATCAAGCAGTGAAAGAAGGCACTAGTTTAACATATGTTAACTGATTCATTCTCTGACAGCATCTCTCCGGACTCTGAACGTGCAGCACCGCTCATGTTTATTTGATGAACTCATAGTCTTTTGAAGTTTAATCGGCACATTCAGCCATATCGCAATTCTGGTCTTTCCATCTCCAAATTTAAGCTTGAAATTATAATTAAGACTTCCTTGTACAATTTAAGACTTTTTAAGGCCTTAAATTTGAAAAAACTAAATGTAAGACTTTTTATCCAGACGAAACCCTGTATAGGATAATGAAAAAAAATATTCAAATAGACATTTATTTTAAGTATAGTAATATTTCCTATTATCACTGTATCTTTAAATATAAAGGCAGCTTTTGATAGCATAATAGAATTATATGCTGAAATTTACTTTGATTTTATTTCTTCATGGCTTCTCTATAAATATTGGATGATATCCTTCATATAAGTCTTACTATTTGTACAAAATACCAAACATAAAGGTAACAGAACTTCAGTTTGACTTAAATTCATTTTTTGCGGGCCAGTTAAATCACTTCAGGTCACAGCTGCTCGATGACGAACTGGACCAATGTGCGAATGGAGAGAGACATGTGGCTTTGCATAACAACTCTTGCAACTTTTTAATGTCTAACCACAGAAACAGCAATGTGGTAATTGTCACCAACAACCAATAGATAACACAGACCACTTATAGCCGGTTGGCTTGTCTGTAATTACGTTAAGGTTATTAGGCTCAATTGTTCATGAAATGCGGTAAAAACAAAGCTGTTTCTTGCTCTTTTTCCAAATTCCCCTTCATTTTCTTCTAAACTCCTCCCTTGTTTCTTCTCTCCTATTCTTCCTTTATAGCCTCTTGTCAAGCTGTGAATGTGCAGATGTTTGTCTTTAGCAGTTATCTCAAGAGGGAGGACTCTCCATGTGCCAATAAAACATCCTCACCACACCCAACAGAAAGTGTAACCTCAACACTATGGGAAACAAAACATACAAATGACATTCAATGGAGTAGAGAAACAAGAATGTGAAACAAAAAATAGTAAAATAAAACCCTGCACAATTCGGTGTGTATCTGCTTTTGCGCTCACAGAGATGGCTAAGGTGGCTGTAAAAAGCATGAACACTTAAACCCAAAAATGCATAAGACTTAATAAAAAAAATAACCAAAGAACCAGTTGCAATAAACTACATAACATTAATTTCATTACATTATAGTTTCCTTCATCTTTATATGTGCTATAACTTGTAATAAAGAGGAAAACACCTTTATAATTTGTGTGAAGCAGAATTTGAAAGCTGAGCTGTTATAATAAAAGCAACAAAGCACAAAACGCATGAAGCATAAACCTGCTCTGGCACATAGATATATACACATAAATAAAGATGTTGATCCTTATGTATTACGGCCCAACTTATGGACAACTGGTATGGTACATTTTCTCATGAGAGGTGGAAAGAAACTGCAGATAAAAAGACAAACACATATTACAAAAGTCTTCTTAAACACAATTTCTCTCATCACTGATGCCAGTTCTCTCTGTACTAATGTGGTTCTGGGAGCCAAAGCAGTCCATTTATCTGTCATGTTCTGGCTCTGATGTGGGTTTAACCACATCCTTCATTTCATCATCTTCTCATCTCTCTCTTACTCACTCGCTCTAAGCTCATTCTGTCTTTAGCTGATTGAAGAGGACAGAACACACCACATGACCAGTCCTAATTGGTGCTGATTGGGCGACTTGGCAGCTCTTGAAGTGATTTATTGTGGACGTTAATCCTTGTGAAATTCTCAAATCTCCTTCAGACATCAATATAACCCTTAAAGTGAGAGCTAGGGGAGATATCAAGAAGAATAAAGCATAATTCCAAACCTTTTAAGCGCAGTCAATTCGTAGTTTAATACTTCTCGGCCGAATCCACTTCCCACAATGCCGTTCATACACATATGGATGTTATTCTTGCTTTTCAATTCGATCTCAGTTGTTCTCTCTCTCCCCATACGATCTGAGACCATAAATCAGAGTGAGGCCTTCTGCAAAATAAGCGAGACAATACTTTGGAAGAGAACTGAGAAAAAGCAAACAGGGATTTTGCATTGTAAATTCAATCATTTCTGTGTGAGCCCGAAATGACGTGCAGTTGTAAAGCATGTCTGGGTTATAGAGTCTATTTTTACAGTAAATCTTTGAACAGAAGGTCATGCAGTTGGACTGTCAAGCGCTTCGCTTGGGATAGATACCTTGGATAGGTTATTCATCACAGCAATCTGATAAATAATAAAGTTAATCTAATCACAGGGCTTGCAAGGCAAGGTAATTCTCAAGCATTATAATTTTCATCTTCTTGACAATTTTCTGCAATTAATTCGGTATAAACAAACAGACTTTGTGTTTGGCAACTTTACTTTCAAAGAAATAAAGACATCTCTTGTTCACCAGGGCTATTATCAACAATAATGAGGTCACTGAAATATTTGCATACTGGATCAATGTTTCTCCTTGCATTTATTTACATATTAATCTGTGTCTGTTTTAATTTTTTCACATATCTATATGGCTGCATGCAAAGATGGTGTCAGATTAGTGGGCGTTTTTGCATTCAAAAAACATTAACTTTTAAATCAGGTGGGTGTAAGTATTGTTTCCTTCAGATTTGCAGATCCTATGCATCATATTATTTTTATTTATGTATTTACTGCCCAGCCTAGTTATCATGCTGGTATACAGCATGCTGTAAGTACACCATTTGGGCCTAAAACCCACCTGTCTCTTTTGTAGTATGTAGTAGTAGTTGTGTATATCCAAGTATTTCCACAAAATTTAAAATAGAATTATCTATATTTCTCTTAAATTGTCTGTTATTTAATTTGGTCCTATTTTGAGTATACATTCTACTGGACTACCTAACTTTTGGAATTTATTTATTTTTTTCAGTTTCCAAAAGCATATAAATTTGGTATCTAATATATTGACAGTATATAATAATACATACATATTATTAAAACTTAGTTTAAAAGTCTAGTGATGGCAAAAGCCAAGAGCTTTTTTCTTTTGTTCCAAATACAACTGAAAAAAAAATAAAATAAATAAAAATATACATATATACAAATATATATATATATATATACAAACCGGATTCCAAAAAAGTTGGGACACTAAACAAATTGTGAATAAAAACTGAATGC
>JAUYWG010000061.1:14029788-14046043 GCA_034779775.1 Enteromius afrohamiltoni
ACACAGTGGTGAAAATGGCCTTGTCCCAACTTTTTTGGGATTTGTTGACACCATGACATTTTGATTCAACATATTTTTCCCTTAAAATGATACATTTTCTCAGTTAAACTTTTGTTCCGTGATTTATGTTCTATTCTGAATAAAATATTGACATTTGCTATCTCCACACCATTGCATTCAGTTTTTATTCACAATTTGTTTACTGTCCCAACTTTTTTGGAATCCGGTTTGTATATATTTTATTGTCTCATTAACTGTATACATACACACACATTTGTGTGTGTGTATGAGGGTGAAAAAAAATGAGTAAATTTGTAAATCTCCCATTTACTTATGCTTTTAGAGCTTTTATAATTTTCATATTTATGATTGGTGGTCTTTTTTAGATTTATTTGCATGCTAAAAATGTTAACTATTTAAACATCTTTATTGACTTTATAAGATTACAAGGTTAGTTCACCAAAAAATGTAAAAAAATGTTACTCACACTCAGGGCCGTCGCCAGAAAATCTTGAATGGGGGGGCATTACGTTTTCATGGGGTTTTCACGTTTTCACACTTTATGATCTCAGAAAAAGACATTTACCAAAACAAAAACAACCTAGTTGTTAGTTATTGTTATTTAAATCGATCAAATTCTACATTAATCCGATTAATCCTGGTAAAAGCACAAAAAAACATTCACACGAACGTGCCCTTGCTCTTGATCTACAATCACTTAAATGAACAGCGCTTTGTTTTTAATGAGAAAAAAAGACCTTTACGAGGGTGGATTAGAACCCGCATCCTCAAAACATTAATTGGTATTCTACCACTAGACCACCAAAGCACAGAAACAGTGTTGGTCGCCATGTCCCCACTTGTAATGGCGACGGGCCTGCTCACACTCATGGTGTTCCAAACCCATAAGTTAAGATATTTTTGATGACATCAGAAAACCATCTGACCCATAGACAGCAATACAACTGAAATGATTCCAGATCCAGAAATGTAGTAAAACAGTACACGTGACATCAGTTGATCAACTTCACTTTTGCGATGCTACAAGAATACTTTTTTGAGCAATTAAAACAAAAATATCATCATTTACTCATGGACATGGACTTTTTTTTATCAAAGCTTTCACAACTTTTCTGTATCTGGGTTAATTTCAGTTGTGTTGTGGTCTATGGAGGGTCAGATGGCTCTGTTGCAGTGCAAGCTGGTGCCCAGGTGGCCGCCCAGACTCTCGGCATTTTTTGGAGGGCCTCATGAACGTCAGGATAATAAATACTTGTATTTTACTTTTGCATGTGTAATGCGAATACACATGACATTTTAAAACACATCCGTGATGCACTGACCCAATTAAACACGATACCCACACTCCAGCACAGTAGGTGGCGAATATGCACCTTAAATACCGGTTGCCACCCGCCATTAATAGAAAAGAAGAAGAAGTGTCACGTCCAGTCTTCCACTTAATACTATACTAGTTGGTATTATGACTTCAGAAAAGAATAAGCCCACAATAATTTAACTTAGCCTACTAAGTAGTAGTAGCAATAATAATAATAATGATAATAATATAATAAAAATAATAATACAGCCTACTTGCCTAAGAGCCCACCCCCACCGACTAATCAGACTTCACCTGCTACACGGTGCTCGTTCTTTGATGAGTCAACAAGCTCAACATGTCAAAACATCCCAAACTGTCTGGTGTCCAGGGGAGGAAAAAAAAAAGAAGAGGAGGAAAAAGGCGACAAAGACAGGTGTAATGTTAAGGTAAAGATGGTGTTTATTATATTATTTTGACGTTTCCTAATGATAATTGATAACGAAAGTGGCTCGTGCGTGTGGTCACATGAGGACATAGACACTTCAAGCTTTCTATAGATGTATTTGTCATGTCTGTGTGTCATGTTTTCGCGGAGTTTCAATTCATTTTAGTGACGCGTTTCTAAAACCAGTCGCGGAGGGAACAAAGAAAAAACGCCTTATTTTGCAAAAACACACACGTTTGTTGTTACTGAGAGTGTACTTAAAAAAAGTAGACACCTAACAGATTCGAAAGGTGTATAACATTTGTTTGTGTGACCAAAGTCAACAGAGTATTTTGGTGTCTTTTCCACTGATAAGATAAAAAAGACGTGACCGTCGACTTCAGGGAGTTAACATTAGTATAACATGGTTTGTTAATCGATAAATAGCTCGCGCTATCTGTTGGTTTTAACTATCTGTTAGTTTTTATGTTATGGAAGGGCCTAGTAGTTCGAGACACCCCTCGCTGCAGACTGTAGCGCGGTGACGTCAGGTACATACCTGACGTATGGGTATGTGTTTACCGCGTATGCGGAAAGTGACGTAATGGTATGTCTATAACACGATTCATCCTACCTTATCAGATTTTGCTACCTCCTATGGAAAAAATAGGTAGCACAATTTGATATCAGAAAATGCTACCTGTTTTATTAATATCTACACCTCAAACAAACCTAAACCTACCCTTACTGTTAATGTCTACGCCTTAAACAAACCTAAACCTACCCTTACTGTTAATGCAAATATAGTAATTATGAATGCGATTTACACGCGCGGTAAACACATACACGTACGTCAGGTACCTGCGTCAGGTATGTACCTGATGTCACCACGCTACAGTCTGCAGCCAGGAGTACTTGAGTAGATCTGGAAAACAGTAACGTAACTACCATCATCCCTTCCTCAGGCAAATGATCGTTTCTTTAATATCTTATTTTGCACTGTGCCACATTTATATTGTATTTATAAATTTATGTCAGTTGTTTACACTTTTTTTTTTATATTTGCAATATTTAAATCTAATACTTTATGTAAGCTTTTTATATTGTATTGCATATTGTTCAGTTAATTTTTTTTGTATTTGTTTTTTTTAAATGCAGTTGCTTTATTTACATAAAATAATGTCCAAGACAAAGCTATTAAGTTTCTTATGAGTGTATGTACGCTAGCATTGGAATTTATTGCGATGCAACGGGGCGCCACCTGAAATCTTGCCTATATATTCATCCTACCCGTGAATCCGTCCTACTTACGCTCACCGCGCATGCGAACCTCAATACTGCATTCATAACAGTAAGGGTAGGTTTAGGGGTTGTTTGAGTTTTAGACATTAATAAAACATAATTTAACAGGTAGCATTTTCTGATATTAAATTATACTACCTATTTTTCCATAGGAGGTATCAACACCGGCCCTGAAAACACGCCATAAAATTTATATATATATATATATATGTATATATATATATGAAAATATTCCTTACGAAAATTTACCGTAATTATACAATAACATACGGTTACCATAATAAGTAAACCATGGTTAAAAATAAATAACTAAAAATTAAAGAGATTGTGTATTTTAATAGATTTTGACATTTACATCACAAAAATATAATGGAGTGACATTTATTTGATGTGAGGTAGTTAAGCCCCATCATAACTGTATTGCGGTGAAGGCGTGACATATATTGTGTGATATTTTGTGCTACCCGCTCAGATTGTGCTTCCTCCTCGTGTTTATTCAGCAGCATAAATATCTTGAAATTGTATTTTTTGTGCTTTCTTCTCACTGTTTTTACGCCAGTGGGCCCAATTTATCTATTTTTTTAATCTCACCTAGGGCCCCACAACCCTTTGGGTCGGCACTGCTCTCTGATATCATCCAAAATATCTTCATTTGTGTCTCAAAGATGAATAAAGATCTTATGGGTTTGGAACGAAACAAGGGTGACACAATGACAAAATGCAAATTTTTAGGTGAACTAACGCTTTAAGAACCTTTTAATTAACTAAACTTAACAACTTTGCTAACTTACTATTGTTTTCCTTGGGAGCATTGATTTTTCAGGAAATGCAAATTTGGTTAATTTGTTCTGTTGTGAGTATGGTTTCTGTTAGTCTTGTAAAAATTCATCTTCCCCCTCTTGATGGCAACATAAGACCAGTTAAATCTACTGTTACTGACAGAGAAGCTGTACCATGTTGCAATGCTGCCCTCTAATGGTCAAACATACAATCTTCCGTGAACATACTAATTATCATTCACCTCATATTTCACAAGACAGCATAGTCTAGAAAAGCAAAGGCTGCTGGGAAAACATTAAACAGATTGTTTCTTTGATCCTCTAAACATTTGTTATCTTCAAATGCATCGCTGAGTTGCATCTGCCAACTGTGATGCATTTAGTAAAACCCAAACTATTGTATTCATCTGTGTTTCTCACAGTACACAATAGGTGGTCACTTTAGATACGCATGAGACCTGTTGGAAAGTGTTGAGCAACAATGAGACACTAAAAGCTCTGTAGCTACTGAAATGATGTCTGTCTATATGCTAAAACTGTATTTTAGTAGAAATGTACAAAGAGTTAATAGTCTTGTTACAGGGTGTGTGTGTGTGTGTGAGAGAGAGATAGAGTATTGTTTGCCTCTGATGTATTTGCTCTGGGCTTGAGCACAGACTCGCAGGTTCTGTGCATCAAATATTTATCCCACAGTAACTCTTATGCCTTAAATAATTCTCAAAGAACTGGAGGAAAAGCAAGCCCTTACAACCCCAGACACGCTTCAACCTGGACAATAGATTCAGAGGAACACAGAAAGAGAGAGAGAGAAAGTAAGAAAAACTGTTGGGGATAACCCAGAACTGACATAAGGTCAGAGAGACGTATAGGCACAGTTTAGCTAAACTTTAGCATCGTGTATTTAACTAAACCATTCTATGCAGTAAAGCTTTGGTTTCAGGAAATATATATAAGTTCGTAACCAAGCTGTTTTGGGTCACCATTGACTTAGTAGGAAAAGTAGGAAGGTTCCTACATACTGAAGTAGGAAAAATACAATGAAAGTCAATGGTGACCCAAAACAGCCTGGTTACTAACTTTTTCAAAACATCTTCCTTTGTGTTCGGCAGAACAAACTACTTAAGGGTGAGTAAATGATTCTACAATCTTCATTTTTGGGTGAAATATTCCTTTTTTTTTGTTTTCCTTTCTTTACATGCCTCTTTTTGATGCCGTGATGGCAAACAAAGTTTATGTGACCGCAATAAAAGGCATGTAAAATCTGGATGTTTCCTTTACAACAGTATTAAATTCAGCATGAATCTTATAATATAAAAACATGACTGAACATATTTCTGAACATTATATTCTCTTTTCTTTGAGTTACTCTTTCTGTACTCTTTCTTTATTCAGCAATTTTTTTTTTCTTTGCTTCTTTGCATGACATTTTCCAACTACAAGCCATGGTTTGGTCTGCCATAATGACTTTTATAATGCATAATGCTTTTCATTTGACAGGAAGTTCAGTCGGAACGTTTGGTATATGAATACATCAAAAACTCTTGATTAAGAGTTAACTCTTGAGTAAGGTTAACTTGGTTCATAGTGCAAATTCACAGTATTTCTGAACATGTTCTTCTGCATGACTCTTTTGATCCGTCATAATGGCAAACATGATAATACCTTTACATCTTCATGCCTCTGTTCTGAAATAATGGTACACATGATAAGAAAGATCATGTGATGGCAATAAAAGGCAATTCTCAATGTTTTCTATCAGAAAAACATATCAGGGTGTGCAGATAATGACAGACTTAGGGGCCAAGCACTGATGAATTATCTGTAAGTTTGAGGGGTGTGCAGTGTTTTAATGAACAACTGACCCTCTGAGATTCATAGGTAGCAAACATCTGCATATGTTAATAGACATGCCAGCAGGCCACTCTTGGCATGCATATGCCTAAAGTCAAAGCCTGTGTGTAACCACAAAACTACATTTGGTAAACCAGCTCTCAAATGAATGCAACAGCTAGATCAACAATATATATTTACATTAACTATATATGAGAATGAGCACTAATGGACCCATAGGCACATGATCTTAGCACATTGAAAGCCTCCATCACTGCCTCTACAGCTCAAACCAGATGGTGTGGGAGCATGAGGGGCCACTGAAGTGCTCTGCATTTGTTTACCACACTCTTCTTGCCTCTGTCAGGGAAAAAATGAGAGACACTCATAGCAGAACAGTTGAGCCTAGTGAGTAATGTAGTTCTGAGATACTGGATGAATTACAAGTTTAATAAGACAGGGAGAACATTGGAGGAATGTAGAACCAAGAAAAACTTCTCTGCTTTATTGTGACGATCAACGGCTCTGACAGAAAACAAGTGTACACTATGTGGACATTCTAAATAGTGACTCACAAAGTAGCATGATGCCAAGACTAGTGCTTGTACAAAGCCCTATGAAGTCGGTTGTATTTTTTCTCAAATTCCCTGTTTTAATTTTTCCCATTTTGCTTAGAATGATGTCTAATCGGTTGAATTCATAAAACTTCAATAATGTAATAATTTATTAAAATATTACCAATTATTTAACAAATATAAAAAAATTATTGCCATATACTTTTTTTTTTTAATTTTTGTATAGATTTTTGTCTTTTGTGTTTCTTTTTATACTTTTTAAATTCATGCATACCGTAGGACCTAATTAATAGTAACATTAGTAACATAGTAACATAAGCAATAATAAAATAAATGTAATAATTTTGTTAATAAAGTCGTTATTCCGAGAATAAAGTTATTAAATTCCGAGAATAAAGTTTTTAAATTGAGGAAAAAAAGGCGAAATGAAATGTTGAGAATAAACTCGTAAAATTTCGAGAAAAAAGTAGTTAGATAACGAGAAAAAAATTGTTACATTTCGAGAAAAAACCCTCATGTTTCGAGAAGTAAAAGCGCAGAACAAAAGACTTGATTTGGAGCATGGCCATCAGCATCTCCAGAGCCGTAGTTCGTAGAGTAAAACATGCCTGATTGATTAAATCCATTTCTTGCCGAACTCTCTTTCCTTCCTTAATTATAATGCATTCATTAAGTGGTACCACAGTAAATCCATCATTCGTTTGTGGATCGAAAAGTATTATAAATGCAGTTATGACACAGTGTTTCATTTGCATTTCTGCATTAAACTCACCATGGTTTAAGTCACCATGTCTGTGGTTTGAGGTATAGGACTATTATGGAGAGCTTGTCCCAATAAGGCAGCATACAGGATTATCACATCCTGTTAATATACAACAATACTGGTATCTGTCACCAGTTATAAGTAGGCTATAAATCTAATTAGATAGCTACTATTTACAATTTGAAAAGATCTGCTAATTTGACATGGCTATTTTTAGTTAGTGGCACATCTATAAAAATGGGCTGATTTCATTTACACTGTAAATATCTATGGCAGAGAATTGTTCTCACAGAGTTATTGTTCTCGCCTGATCGAGACGAGTAGAGCATTTGATCTGAGCTCGCGCTGCACTGTCTTTAGAAAGAATTACGGTCCATGCAGCACGCTTAACGCAAGTTAGGACTCCTTCAATTTGCTTTCATAAGGTAAAGAAATGATAGCGCATGTGAAAACATTTCAATAGACAAGCTGCTGTCCAAGCGTTTCTAATTCATTCACTGCTGTATTTGGCACACAGCTGGTCTTTGGAGACCTCTGCGATAGATGCTATTTACAGTATAAATGAAATCAGCCCATTTTTATAGATGTCACTAAATAAAAATAGCCATTTAATTTACGTTATGTAAAAGTAGCAGATCTTTTCCAAAACAAGTCTTTTGTTCTGCACAAATAGGAGGGCTATTTTTTCTCGAAATTTTATGCCTTTTTTTGTTATTTAATGACTTAAATCTCATAATTTAACGAGTTTATTCTCAACATCTTATTTCGACTTATTTCTCAGTATTTAACGAGTTTAATCTCAAAATTATTAAACATTTTTATTATTGCTTGGCCCTAATCCTCTTCTGTATATTAGGTACTATTTCTTTGGGAAAAACTTCACCGTGCAAAAGTACTATATGTAGTGCACGTTTTTTTGCATTACATTTGGTGGTGCTAGTGGCACGTTTACAGTTCCTCTTAGCTTACAGTGAAGCCTGCAAATTTGGCATAGAGAGAGTGAAAGAGATGGAAAGAGGAAAGTGACGGATAGATCAGGTGAACAGGCCATCACTCTATAAATAACTCTACTTTGACACGTGAAGGGTGATTTCACCCTGGCGTTTTTTCTCCCCCACCAATTTTTCTTTAAATCAGTCTTTAGACATGCCACTCTTCCTGCACACCTCTCTCCTCCAATAACACACAGCCGTGCTGCTCTCTATCTCTTCTTGCTCTGTCATTCAGAGCCTCACCTATGTTTTTACAAAGTCAGATTTTTATGCTCTTTTCTTCCATCCTCTTCCTCATGTCACATCCTTTCTCAAGTTATTATTTTATCATTAATCCATTAATCCCTGATTGTCCTCTTGTTCGCATCTGTAGCCTTTCTGCTTTTGTCTCTCCAGCCTTCACATGTTCATCTCTCACATGTCATAATTTCCTCCCACTCTCTCTTTCTCTCTCATGACTTTTACCCTGTGTGGACAGCTCTTTGAGGCTTTTGTTCTGTAACTAGACTCGGGGGAAGCGGTGACTAGCTGCTGTCAGAGTAGCCAGGATTAGGCCGTCTGCTAGAGGCTTGCGGATGACAGCGGTGCCCATCTCTTCACCCTTGGCATCGCTGAAGGACCGCCATAGAGGTGAATTGTACATAAAACCAAATTACTGATCAAAGCTTCTGGATTTTGTTATAGTTACATTACAGTTGCTTTGATATAAATATCATTTTAATGCATATTCTATGCCACTCATTCTCCGGTGGTCTGTAAAGTCCCCCAAATGGTCTGTGCACTGATTTAAAAAATGTGAATGATAAGTAGAGTTAATAAAATGAACAAAAAAAATGAACATAAAACAGTATATTTAAAAAATAAATTCCTTAAAATCACCAAAAGCAGCTGTAATACACTACACAAACAAAAAGTATTTTTTCCTTTTCATTTCAGTTTTTTAATGTGAACTTATTTCAGTTATTTGCCAATACAGCATTTTTTCATGTTTTCAAACATTGTTTTTTGTAGTGCTTCTGTCATGTTTATTACTTTTTGTTTAGTTTTTAATAGATCTATTAATTTATCAATTTATTTTAGTTTTAGCTACTGTCCAACGTATTGTTTTGTTAAGTTATTACGTTTTCTTAAGGCAACATTTGATATTTTCTCCAATGTGAGTGTTGCACGTTTTTGTCTTACATTTATATTACAGTCATTTTGCAGACGCTTTTTTCCAAAGCAACATACAATTGGGGAATACAAAAAAACGATTAATCTAAAAGAGGCAGAGGACAGAGGAAGTGTTTGTAATGCCAGCCTCAGGTACTGCTCCAAAAGTACAAGCTGGAAAGGAAATAAATAGGAATAAAAAGAATAAAGATAAAGATAAATCTTTTATTTATTTATTTCATTAAGAGTTAGAATAATTTAGAATGAAGTCAGTTAGTGCCTTATATTCATGTCTCAACAAACAAACCAACAAATAGTTTGATGTTAACAATACCAGTTTGGCATGAAAGTGATGATGACAGAATTTGGTAAAAAATGTCTCTTTAAGAGGCCTGTAAGGGAAGCCTGATTGTTGACAAAAGAAAACAAAAAAAATTGATTTTGGACTACCGCAGAAAATACGCTCGGGGATCCACAAACGTTTAAATTCTTTCTTTCAAGTTTTGTTCCAGATAATCTTGACAAAGTAACACAAATCTTATGATTTTTATAATACAAATTAAGCAGCTCAATAACGTGGCTTTCTAATCGAAGACGGTTCATTATCTTTGCAGGCCTAGTCAAACTAGTGTTTAATTTTTGTAAACGAAAGTACACACTGTGGTAAAATAGTATAGTTAGCATGTCAGAACTAGTGTAGGTGGAATTTAGTCCCTCTGACTAGAAAACCACTTGTATATGTCTAAATGAAGCAAGATTAGACAATAACGACACCGCTGGTCAAAAACCCATTATTTACATGTACATTAGTCTGCTATAGAATAGTAATTTCAAATTGACATCACTACCAATTAAGCTCAAACAAGCACCACTTTTAACGAACGTTTTTAACTTTGTATTGAAAGCTTCTCACATTCCCACATCAAAACACATCGACAAGCCATCAGCATTCACGGTGAAGCATCACAGCTAATGAAGTTGCACTAAAAACCCACTCCACTGCCTTGGGCAGCACCTCAGTGGCGATCAGAGGTCTCGGCAGAGCACGCACTAAAATATTTATGACCGGCTATTACACGCAGCCTCTTTCATTATTGATGGCCATGGTTTGATGGCGGCCCTTTGAGCTGCTCGGACTGCACGGGACCTCTATCTATTTGACCAGCTAATTAGTGACAGGCCTCACCGTGCTAGCTAATATTGACTAGATGCATAAGCGTCAAATGACAGATGGATGGTGGTTGAAAAACTAAATCGACCAGCAGCTCTTTCCTCACAGCTCATTTAGCTAGCTGCTGCAGCTGTTGTGGCGATCACTGCTATAGAGCCAAACCAAATATCTCCATGTTCTTCAAAGTCCCCGCTGAAAAACCCTGCATAACTGCTAACCAGCATATTTCATGTTGTGGTGTGTGCTAGTTTTCTAGCATGGACTGCTGCAATGCTGGGGTCCCCAACTGGCTTCTTAAAAAGACAGACATTTACAAACCGTGACTACAACTCAAATAAAATTGATTGAAGCTATATATAATTAAAATGTCGAAAGCACTAAAACAAACAAACAGCAACAAAAACTGAAATAAGTTTACGTTGAGGATTAAATGACTTAAACGTAAAAGGGAATTAAAGCTGTATGTGACCCTGGACCACAAAACTAGTAATACGTAGCACAGGTATATTTGTAGTGGCAAAACAATAGACAGATTGGGTCAAAATTATAGATTTTTCTTTCCAAAAATTGTTAGGACTGGTTGGTATTGTGGTCCAGGGTCACATATAGAAATAATAATAAAAACAGAAATAAAAGCAAATTCAAATTCGAAATAAAAGCCGTACGAGTATATAAATAGTAATAAAATAATGCTGTTTCAAACACCCCTCATCTTTCTTAAGTTGAACCAAATCAAAACACAATTTTCGGATCCTTTTCACAAGACTGCGATGACATGTTTAACTGTCGTCAGCATCGTAAATCCTCGAAAGCTTTTAAAAAAACGTATTTACATTTATAACACTATTCTTTGTATTATATTACCTTAAAAATAGTTTACACTTATGCGAGGTGTTTCTAATGCAGCGTCTATAGGAGGGACAGTATTTTTTTTTTTTCCTTTTGAGCAAATGGGAATGCAAAAAATATATTAGCGGTACTGTCTCATTTACTGCTCTCCCAACTATGAAGACTGCTGAGAAACCAGAAACATAAACTTCAAAACATGGTGCAAAATTGTTGAAAAAGGAAAAAATGTGAAACATTTTTGTACCAATTTTGAAGCTGTCATTGGTTTGTGTACTTAATGAGCTATGGTTATACTAATACTGGTCTTGTCAGTTTTTTGACAGCACACATACATTTCCTAGACATGCATTAGATGTTTTCATCCAAGCGAGTTTTGAACGTTTATTTAAACACAGTATGCCACTAAATCACTACCTGTCAGATGTTATGACAAGATTCTGCTGTTTATAATGATTCTTATGGGACAAGGTCACCTTAGCGGTCAGCAGCGCATGTACTTGCGTGTTAAAAAAAAAGTGAATGAAAGTTGCAATGAATAAAGTTACAAAACACGTCGCCTTAGGCTGTATTTGGTGGTCTTCTTGCCTGAAACAGACATTTGTATCGATTAAAAACCAGCACATCCACCTCAGCCCCTCTGGGGGCATTTTTACAGAGTCATCCAATCAGAAACCACCAGCCCATTACCATTGTAATGTAATTTGTCTGAGTGTGGTGTGAGAGAAATGTCCAGCAAGGGATAATGGCCACGTGAGGAGACAAACTGCAGCGCCGGGCTGTTTAAGCTCCATTGGTTACCTTGTTACGCAGCGAGTCTAGTGTGAGTGTTCATTGATGGCAGGGTTTAAATTGCATCCCTAGATTAACCCCAACTAAGTGGGATGAATGTGTAGCCATTTTTCCCCTCAGTCTGGCAGAAGTCGTTTTTTCGAGTAATGACAGGGTGGCTTATACCACAGGGATATTTCTCAATGAGTCGAGCAGAACCACCATTTTTAACCAGTAAATTGTATTTATATATAACAACAGTACAAAGTGAATCCTTGGCTTGCAAAATAGGTGTGCTTCATATTTACATTAGGTACACAGTAATATAATATAACAAAACAAAAGCAATTAAAAAAACAAGACCGACTTTTTTTCTTTTTAAATACTTTTAACTCTCTTACAATTTTCACAACACTTAAAAAACAACAAGAACAGACAACCATAAGTGTTATTATCATCATCATCATCATCATCATCGAGGTCATTATTATTTCTATGTACTATGTTACAGAACTCCAGTGTCTACAAAGAGAGATTCGTTTATAATTTAGCGTGATTGAAAATGGAAGGACATTCACCTCTGAGGTGATCAAACGGACTACAAAAGTCTTTCTCGCTCTCGTTTTTGTTTCCTACGATCAGTAATATGAAGAGAATATGAACATTTCACTTGTTCGTAGCATGCTATTCCATCACAGAGCAAAACATGAGCTAAAAATAATAAAAGTGCACAAATTGATTCCAAGACTGTCGATTCGTGCCAAATATATAAAATTAGCAGCAGTTGTGACTGCCACAGATGACTGCTGATATTTCAGAAAGCTGCCCAGTGCTGTCAAATTTTATTCTGCTCTGCAGAATAGCGCAATAAAAATTATAATTAACTTTTCTTTTTTTTTTTTTCGAGGGATCAAATGTCTTCTAATAAACATTAATAAGCGTTGAGCTACTGAAATCTCTCTCAACAAAGTGCAATTTCCTGTGCCACATCATTTCAAACATAACGTTAGGACCAGAATACATTTTTTTTTTTTTTTTTTTTTCAGAAGCAGGAGAGTAGTCTCTTCTCGACTGATGTGGCAGCAAACAAGGTTCACTTTAAAACTGAGCTGCATCCTACGAAATCCTCAAGTGCAGCGGGGTTCAATGGAAGGTCTCTTGCCCTTATAGAGCTGGGATGAGCTCTGATGAATGAAAAATGGGGAAGACTGTGGATAACCAAAAGTAGGAAGCTTTTTCATGTACCCTAATGTCACACCCTAATATGCAACGTGGCTTGTAAATTCACATATGTGTGTGTTTGTTAGAGGAATGTGTGGTTGTTCAGGAAGAGTAGAATTACTGTAGGTCGTCCTATAATAGTTCATCCCCCCCAAAAAATCTGTCATATTTTAGTGACTTTTTTTCAGTGAACACAACAGAAGGACATCTAAAGTAAAAAAAAAAAAAAATAGTGTTATTCAGAGATGTGTTTCTTTGAAAAAAAAAAAAAGTATTGCAAGCCTAAGTTCATCATAGCTCCTCTGGTTTCTATGCAAACACGGCTCAGATTTGTTTTAAATGAATTTGTTGATCTAGTTCCCAAAAGCAGCCTTAACTATTTATTCACACATTGTGGATTATTTCTTTCCCATATCATATTTCTATACCTCTATATAGCTGTATAGCACATATGGACTACTTTATGATGCTCTTTTCCATTTTTTTTGTGAAGAATAAAGGCATCAGTTGTATTTGAAAAATAGCCCAAAATATCTTTCAAAAAGTCTTCTTTTGTGTTCCATGAAAGAAAGTCAGTCAAACAAGGTTTGTACTATATGCTGACAGAATTGTCTGGGTGAACTATTCCTTTAACAGATTAACTCATTGTCTTTCATGCAGCTCTTCATTTGTAATCTCCTGCACTGGATCCTATTTTTGATGTTTTTTTTTTTATCTCCTGATCACACTGTGCACACGACTAGTTGAGATCAAAGGCGAGCTTCAAAGCAGCATGAGGAATCTGAAGCTAAAGGGGTCTGTCTCTCTTTCCATCTCATTCCTATGCTTCTCAAACACTCCAGCAGACACCACACTGCACCCGTCTGGGCGAGGGCATGCCTCTTCCACCCTTCTCCATCACGGTGGCTCTCTTTATCTGATTAGTCTCGAACACAGCTAACGGAGAAAAATGACACGTCGCTGATTAAAAGAACTAGAAACAACATATTCAATGTTCTAAGGCCACAGGGGGGAAAACAACAAGCGCCATTTGAGCCGTTTCAATCCATTTCTTCACATCCGATACTGCATTTTTTACCATATGAACGGAGATGAGAAGTTAAGTCTCTTTCTGATACCTCTGTGAACCTAAGATGACTCTGACCTGAACGACCTTGTCTATTTTGGTTCGGATGATCTTTAAAAACAGCTCTACTGTACCTGCCATCATGCATTATAAATGAAAGCTATGTTGTCTTTTGTTCATGCGTTCTGTTGACATACTTCATGTCAGACGGGGGAATAAAAGAGATTGGAAAGAACCTACTCAAGACCCCAGACACCTAAAGTACTTTACAAATACTTTATATTTACAAATACCGTTTCCAAGCTCATGGTCTTCTCGTACCTGAATTTGTGAGTGAACCTTCTAAACCAGAGATGTTTTTTTTTAGTATACAGTATACAGGGTCCGTTCCCTCAATAAAGCATCAACCGACAAGTGCGTGAATAAGTAATCTTTTGGCACTTAATTCCTACAGGTGTATACAGAAAGGAAGTGACACGGTATATTACATCGTCAGCATTCCTCTGAGTCATCCACAACTCTCATGACCTCTTGGCACTTGAACATAGGAGTAAATGGGAAAGGAGACTATTTTTTTCTTTATATGAGGTACTGTATAATGCATGCAGACTACACACACATTGGACCATACATAATAATTAATACTCTCTGGTAAGATGATCTCAAGCGAGTCCATTTGTTTGAAAGGGAAGGTGGGGTTTCTCCACACGTGATTTGAACTGAAGCTGCTACTCTGCGTATCTGAATCTGAGCAGCGCTATTATGGAGAGGGATTTTCAGTTCTTTAGGACGTCCTGCTGCGGAGATCAGCTCAACTGATTCCTGTTTTAGAAAAGCAACAAAAATGCCAAGACAAAATAGAGTAACGTTTGTACATTCACATATGCTTACATGTAGAAAACAGGACATATGCACATAGAGAGACCGTAGAGCGGAGTTCATCCAGTTTGATACTGGCTTCTGGTCAATCCAAGAGTATTAGGGACATGCTGGTTAAACTTTGGCCCCCTTTTTGTTGGAGTTTCATTTATTTCCCAAGCAGTGGCGATGCTGTGTGGTCTCTCAGGCCAGTTGGAGTTTAAGTTTGTACTAGCATGTCGACATGCAAAAGTGTGTTGGTAGCAGCCGTTGCTTTCCAAGAAAAGAAAAAGACGTGAACTTTTGCCACACCAATGATGAGGAATTGTACTAGCTGACCTAACGAAACAAACTCATGTATAAAAATAAAATTTGGAAGTAAAAGCCATCAACTGTACGGTAATGGCGAGGCAGTAGATGTCCGTTTCCTTCTGTCAAATCCTCCTGAAATGGTTTTAGCAAGCACATTTTTGAGGAAGTATCGGTGTCTTCATGTAAATCAGTGCTAGGCACATTGAACCAGATGAACTGAAGAAAAGAACAACAAACCAGGTAAACCAAAAAATCTTCCAGGAAGCTGCTCGTTGTACAGATTAAAAAAAAAAAACCTAAAACCAGAACTCCATAGTTTCCACTCCTGATCCTGTCCTCAAGATGAAAGCCTTGTGACTTGCTTTCATCAAATAGTTATCCGTTGGTCTTAAAGGTGACCTCTTCACAAAATTGTAGGAAAAAAAGCACAAGCTATTGTTGGTGTCGAGTCTCTAGCCAGTGTTTCTCTCTTTTGTGTGGAGAGACTTTGGATGATGGTTTGACTGAAGGTCTTTCGTCCTTCAAGTTTTGTGTTTCTCTCAGCTCTCTAGTGACATGGCGGTGATGAGTTGCTCCACTTTGTAGGCCAGACGCTGTTTCTTTGCCGTTTCATCCTGTTCTAGTGCAGCAGTGATCTAGGAAAAGAACACAGGAAGGCGTTAATCACTCTGCGGCGTTACGATAGATCTCAGGTGAGGGGGTAGATTTTGTATGCTCTGAACACATAGCATAATGAAGGAAGGAAAAAAGCTTTTTTGTAGCATTTGATGTAATCGTAGAACAGAAGAGGAGCAGGGTTACAAAATTAAAATTTAATGCAGCATGACTTTATAGTACAGCAAAAAAAAAAAAAAAAAAAAAACCGACCACCA
>JAUYWG010000061.1:14078466-14088866 GCA_034779775.1 Enteromius afrohamiltoni
ATATTTTTTACTGTAGTTCCGATTAGAAAAATTGATAATAGGTTGCAGACCCACAAGAGCTGATCCATGAACTACCGCTACTGTGCCCTTGAGCAAGACACTTAAAACCAGATCGCTTCAGAGATGTTGTTGCTGTAGTAAGTGTACTGTTAGTCACTTAGCTTAAAAGTGAGCACTAAATTATTACTTACTACAGTGATGACAGCGGAGGGCTGTTCCAGCACTTCTCCAGCTCATGGACCGCCCCTACCAAACACTGAACCTGCAACCTTTGTTCTATTAAATTAAAAAGCCATTCTAAAAGCAGCACAACGCTGCTGGCCAGCTTAGCAGGACAAAAAATGGGTGTAATGCGACTAAACTGTATGTGCGCATCTCTGTCCTTTCGAGACAGATGCTGTGGCCACAACCAGCCTGGCACGGCCTGGAAGGGCCTAGCGCTGCCTCTGCATGCCATCTGTTTTAAACTGGCTGGCTCTTGTCACATTTTGTCTTGCTGTACCAGTTTGTTTCTTCACTTCCGCCCACATCAAGCTACCAGTTTTCCAACAGTGGGGGAAAATGTAGCTTTCCACATGGCTGGATTTAATTAGAAGGTTTTAATTGTATTTTAAATAACACCTGCTGTAAGCAGAAGGAAATGCAGATACTGAGTGGGTCAAAACCAAATGTTTGGGGGTTTTTTTTAGCTGTACTTCAGGGCCTGCACCAGACTAATAACATGTCCTTCCATGACCAGGCTGCAGTAGCTGCAGGTATTTGGCTGTGGAAATAATTGGGATCCTTTTCTGTCTCTCTGAAATAATTGGATTCAGGTTCTTGCATGGACTGACACATGACTCAACGCAAAGCACAGTCCTACCCGCCTAAACGAATGAATCCAAGCATCTCTCTTCAGCTCTAGGATGAAAAGTTGCATTGATATAGTGCTCCCTGGCAAACATCTGCCTTAAGTGACTCAGTGAAACTGGTACTAATGCCTCAAAGGGATAGTTCAGACAAAAATGAAAACTCTGTTATCAGCTACTCATCCTTATTTTTTCAAACCTGCATGAATTTCTTCACCTCTGTGGAACACAAGGGAATTTAAACATACAAGTAATACCAGCTATGCGTTAGTACTTTGGAGCGGTAACTATTTGAAAAGAACAAACCTGCTAATGTCTCAACTGACCAATCAGAATCAAGCATTCCAGAGAGCCGTGTAATAAATGTGTAATAACAGTGTAACAAAGAGTAGCCTTTTTTGGCTGAAATAATCTTTGAAATTAAAATAGAAACATTTTCATATGTTTTTCCTATTCACCATCCTAAAAAAGTGCATGCGCAAATGTGATTGACACAATGTTAAGTCTTAATTATTTTTTAACGTGAAAATGTTTAACAGCGTGCAAGGACCTTTAGACTAAATATATCCAAATATCCTTGTATATATAACACTTCCTTTAATACACAAGCCTTATCTGCTTGTCTGAAAGGTGATGTACAGTATGAACAGCATGATATCTTCCTCTGAACCTGTCACAGCAAACAGACACAAGGAAAACAAAACGTTTCACGGTAATGACTGAGCAGAGCTGCCGACCAGCGGCGAATTATGCCCTTTTTTTTTTTCCCCAAGTACACGCGCATCCGAACATACAATGGCAAAAAATGAGACTGAGAAAGAATGAGAAAGACGGGCGAATGCAGAACAACTATAAGCATCTGCACGACTGCAGAAAAACGCCTGTGGCTCTGTTAAATGCTAAGATGCTTTTATCATCCATAGTTCATGTTCTTCGTGTTGGTTTTTTTGCGAGCACGCTCTTATCCGAGGTATCTGGGGAGGTCTTTGACACTGATTGGTGGGAGCGTCTGATCGCTTCGTTTTAGAAGGAAAAAACTGAAGTGCCTTTGTGATCGGCTCAGATAGCGGCGCACAGCGCTTTAGGAATCCGTCTCCAGACTTCATTACCCAATCTCTCCGCCGGTGCACGTGTCAAGCGTTTTTTTCTTCTTCTTCTCCTCCTCGAGAGAAGACAAAGGTAGAAAAACTAATCTTTTAGCTATAATCAGGAAAATGATTAATGTCTCAATTGTGGGTTGGTGACAGGTACAGCAGGATGCACAAAGGCAATTGTCTGCCGTTCTTTCGGCTTCTGAGAACCCCGCCAGGTAACGGGAGGGGAGGAGAGGAGGAAGAGAAGCAATTTGGGGAGGAGGCAAATGACAGTTTGAAGGCTGCCTTGACGGCCGCTCGGCTCTGATTGCCAGACTCCACGGCTGTTTTGTTCCCCACCTCCCTCCCCAAAAATACAGAGAAAAACGTAACCTCAACGGTTAATAAAAATGCAGGGAATCAAAGCCAGTCAAGTCTTTGGTGATCATGCCTGAAAGGCGAGAGCCAACCTTTCTCTCTATACCCCTGTTTTTTCACTCGGCTGTAAAAAGTAAGAAAGAGAAAGAAAGAAAGAGACAGCACTAGCACCTGACACATCAGACAGCGCCCACACAACATATTTCAGGAGTCCCTTTAAGAACTCTAAGAGCTCTGGGCTCTGTGAAGCGTGGAGGAACGCAGGGCTTCTGTCACTCCTCATTGCACAGTCGGTGTCTCTTTTACTAAAAGTGACTTTCAGGAGAACTACCTGCACATGGGTACATCTGTACAGCTGGGGACTGAAGTGCAGTTATGCTATCCGGAACAGAGGAAGGACGACTATAGGAGTTTGCTTTCACCTCGGCGAAGGAAGTGGATGTGTGATTAGTGCTGTTCTGAACACTTCCACACTTGCAAAACATTATACATACTGTTTAAAGACATGCAAACAAGCAGAGGCCAATTTTATGGAGTCCAATCATATATTTTCTATAATTGTATTATTTTAAATTATATATATGTGACCCTGGACCAGGGTCTTAAGTCGCTGGGGTATATTTGTAGCAATACACTGTGTGGGTCTAAATGATTGATTTTTCTTTTTAGTCAAAAATCCTTAGGATAGTAATTAAAGATCATGTTCCATGAAGATATTTAGTAAATTTCTTACTGTAAACATATTAAAGCTCAATTTTTGATTAGTAATATGCATTGATAAGATCTTCATTTGGACAACTTTAAAAGTGATTTTCTCAGCATTTAGATTTTTCTGTACCCTCAGATTCCAGATGTTCATATACTGTAGTTGTATCTCGGTCAAATATTGCCCTATCCATCCAAATCATACATCAATGAGAAGCTTATTTATTCAGCTTTCAGATTATGTATAAAGCTCAATTTCAGAAAATTAACACTTATGACTGGTTTTGTTCTCCAGGGTCATATATATATATATATATATATATATATATATATATATATATAAATCAAAGCAGGATAATACAATAGAAGACATGAGACACCACTGGCTATCCCATCTTTCTGTCTGACCACACTGACCAATTCTATTCCATTAATTAATCTTGGACCCCCTGCAGAGGCGAGCTAATTGAATTTGTACCGACTACCCAGCCTTTGGGTCTTATTATTTTTGGGCTGTCTTTATGCTGACCGAGCCATTCTGTCAGCAGTTCATCTTCCTTTAAAACCCATTAACCAAAACAACCCTCTTTAACTGGCCTCTATCCACCAAGACCGACTCAGATGAAGCTGGTTTTATGCCGGATTCTGCAAATAATACCCAAAAACTCCAGTTCGACAAAGGTGGTATGAGCCAAATAAAAATGCTCACATTAAATGCCTCATCCGCACCACTTTGCGCAGACTGAATAATTCAGCAGGGTACTTAGTCGAAATTACAGATACACAGCTTGAAAAAGAGGTCATGCAGAGGCTTGTGAGTAGGAGATATATGAGATTTCTGAAGCTGTGGCAGTGAGTCACCATGGATCCCGCCTCCGTGGGTCAACAGAGAAGACAGAAATTAGTCTAATGCATCCCAAAAAAAAAGGCAACGCGCAGATTCTGTGATCCTCTCTCTTCTGAAAGTCACCGATAATTAACTCAAACCTGCAGACAAAGCATCCCACTTCCCAAGGTCGTGCATTTCCGAGGTCGAACTGATACGATTCGGTTTCATCGCGTCGGCCCCGTGAGATATCAGCTCACACAAGAGAGCCGTTCTCCCAGAAGCCCCTGAGCTCAGGTAACTAAGGTCATTTGAAAAGTGAGGGTGGATAATTGAGGCTACTTACGTTTACGGATTCCCGCCCACCGTACTTGATCCGAATCCTCGGCTCCTGTATGACATCCAAGTTAGTCCCGGTCACCACCAGAGGCGTGTGCCCGCTAAAAAAAAACACACAAGATGACATGAATGTGAATAGGGTGAACGTAAAAACTTGTTTCAAAGACTGCCCTTAAAACTTGTTTCTTTTTTATTCGGTTGCTTAGAAGATAATAAGCTTTTGAGAAGGTCCTGATTAAAGATGCTTTTAACCGGCTTCAGTAGATTTAATCAAACATACTAGATGCGTCTTTGAAAACACTAAAGGAACAGAAGCAGCAGTGATCCTACTTAGCATTCTGGGAATGTCCACGGCTTGATAAAGCACAACAAAAGAGCAGAGCGTCTGGGAGTGGAATGGGTGAGGAGCTCTAGCTCTAGGTGTTTCAGTTGTTTACTCTTGAGCACTTCATTAACCAGGCGCTGCTCGTACTCTGTTCTGTTCTGTGTGGCGAAACTCTGGTACAACAGATACAGCATTTTAACCCAATCTGCTGATGCCCTGGCGCTTGCCCCACAACAATGAAAAATCACATATGAGATTCATAGATGATCAAACAACATCGTCCCTATCTCATTTTTCTAAAGTATTTTACTGAGACTTTGTTCATGCTTTCACATTAAATATTAATGTAAAGGATTTCTTTTCCAATTATTTTTTTTTTTTACAAATTCTGTCATCATTTATTTCAATGCATATGGTTTGAAACGTGCATGACATGCATATTTATGTATGCAACATCAAATATTTTGAAAACTGTTGGTCAATGGTATCCAATGTGTTTTGGTTTTCAGTGTTCTCCAAAGTATCTTCTTTTCTGATCTTTAGAAGAAAAAAGTAAAATGTGAGGGTGTTAAAGATGAAAACTTACATTTTTGGGGAAAACTATCCCTTTACATCTGAGTTATGAAAGAACAATCTTTGTGCGATGCAAAGTTCCCTTGGTGGGTATGATAATATGTACTTACATATCTATGTATTAGATCTAGTGAAAGATTTTTTTCTGCTTTTCTTTCTCAAACAGCTTGCAATGAACCCGTATCTCAGCACCACTTATATAATCATTTTCAGCACAATCTATTTCTGTCTCAGTTATGCTACTGTGTGCATGTGTGTCATGTGCAGCACTTTGCTATGAATATGTTGAGGCTCTGTATAATCAGTCAAGTTCAGTACAGTAAAATCATTCCGAGGGATAGTACAATTAAATAGTTAAAGTCAGACTTGAGGCACACTCCACAAACTGTGCAAATTTATTTTAAGGCTTTTTTTTTTTTTTTTTTTTTAATAAAAGGAGCTATCTGAACCATTTATACATTTTGATGAATAACACACGGCCTTGTACAAAGCTGTTGAACTGCACTCAGTCAATCAGATCAGTTTCTTGCAGGAATGTGTCTGATATCCATTCAAAGAGTGTGATAACGAACGGTCTCAAATATGCAAAAAATGTTTGCAAATAGGAATGTAAATGCAAGCTATTTGGCCAAACTAGCTTATTTGCATAATCCAATACTAAAACACTGCGTCCTATATGTACATTTACCTCGCAATGCTCCATTCTGGTTCGATGCGTTGAACAGTGGGGTCATCTATATACTCAAAAGTCAGGCTTTCCCGGACCTGGGCACGATCCACGCTCACACTGATCTGAACCTGCCCCACACCAGTCAGAGAAGGTGCAGAGTAACACACAATCTCCGTCATAGTGCGTCTGAGGACAAAGCAAACAGATACAAACCAATCAAACTCTGAAAAAAGACAAAGCACGACCTAAAGCTTTAACTTAATAACAGATGGCTAGACATATTGTTCAGACACACTATATATGAATGGCGCTAGTGGGCGGCTCTCTGCTCTTTTTCAATTGCAGTCTTTTCTTACAGCTCTCACTGAAAGTGCTACCTGTGCAAAGTGAGCATTAGTCATTCCCTCTGCAGCATATTAGAGAGCATTAAGCTATTACTTACTGCACCTTCACACACACTTGCAACAGAACAAAATAGAAATCTGCAACATCGCATTAAAGTTGTCGCTCCCTTGCATCTTAAAGAACTACAATCAGCCTCATGTTTAAATTAAGATCTTGGAGAGAGTGAGGAGATATAGGAAGACACCTGACAGGGGGTATGATATTTACATACAGAAGTGTGCTAGTAAAATTAGAGAGAGAGGAAACGGAGTTACAAATGGGGAAAACTTGAGGTGTTTTTTGAAGGAAGTTTAAACGGGTGATAATGAGAAACTGTCTTTGACTGATATAAGGCATGTGGGAAGTTAATCACTGAAGATGTAATCTTGAAATACATTTCTTAAAACGGGGATTTCAAAAGGCTGATTCTTACTCATAAAACTCGCAGGTCTGGTTCCCAAAAAGCACATTGACGCTGCTGCCTGCTCCCAAGTTTTCCCCCATTATGGTCACTTTAGTTCCTCCAGACTCTGGACCCCGACTGGGGGACAATCCTGTGACAGATGGCATCTGCAAAGAAAAAAAAAAGAGTAGATGGGTAGGAAACAAGCAAGAGACAAACAGCCTTTCCATTAAGTTCAAGATTCAGTGTTTTTTTTTTTTTTTTTTTTATGTTTGAATCTTCCATTCCAACTGTGCAGTACTGTGTAATATATATATATAAAACCATTATTTATTTATTTTTACATACGCTGCCAAATGTTTAGGTTTGCTAATCTTTTTCTGTCAAAAATATTTCATGCTTACCAAACCTGCATTTATTTGAAAAAATAAATAAATAAAATTAAAAAAAATAATAAAAAAAAACCCTGACATATAACAATTTGTCACAATATTGGTATAAGTAAAAATTCTATTTCATAATATATTTAAAATATATTCGATTTTAATTCATTTCTGTGAGGGCAAAGCTGAATTTTTTCATGTCACAAGAACCATTTCTTCTTATTATAATCAAATTACAGTTGTGCTGCTTAATGTTTTATGTCTTAAAATATCTTTACTATCAATTCTAAGCATTACATTCAAGCACAAGTAATTATTATTAAACATTTATTTATAAAATGAATTACATTAATTAAGTCTCACTAGAAGCACAGAAATGACAACACAGATTTGTGAATTGCTAAAGACATGCATGTTTTGTATCTGAAGCTGTCTAGATGTGGGTGGCGGTTCCACAAAACACAGCTACGTCTGTAAATAACAACTGTCCTTCATAAGTCTCATACGCCTTCTGCTCAGCTCGCAAATAAAGAGCGACCGCTACAAAAGAAATGCCATTTTCAGTCTTGTCTAAGCGATGCGAGCTCATGAAAAACACGTCTGAGGATAAATAAAAGGCTTTTAAAATGTTGTACATAAACTCTCTAGTTCCCAGTTCTCTTCCTTTATTGTACACAGGGACTGAAAATAGCAGATGGAGAAACACAGAAACAGACAGCTCTGTGTTTTAAGAAAGCACAAGAAATGGCTTGTGGCCGACTTCACACGTGCATTGACTAAAAATGAATTAACACCAATTTTGGTTTCGCCTCGTATTGTTCTACAACTGGTGGGCCGCTCGGGGACCCCGTGTTGTCCGACAACATTTGGCGGAGCTTTTGAGATAACATGCTGCTTTTATATTTGACTGCGATATGAAAGGCGTGGAGGAAAAATCACACACGCTCACACAAACATGCATAAACGCATACAGAAAGGGGCTGAAGCGCATATTGTAAATAAACAGCTCCCCTAATTAGTGGAGGCTGTTAATTGTGGTGGTATGGATAATTGTTTGCCTTAGTGTGTGTGTGAATGCTGCTGTTGATTATCTATTAACCCCAGGCCGGCGGATGGGTGTTTGAGACAGGTGCTCAAGAGTTCCCACAGGTGCTCCTCTGCGACGAGACAACATGGCAACCATCCTTCCTTTGATTCGCTTAATGGCTTTTATTGTCTCCATGTTCAATGTGTGCTCCCCGTGGTGCTTCGTGTTCATAATCACTCAATATTTTAATAACCGAGAACAAGTTCTATTATGCTGACGAGAGCTTCGCTTCTTAACGGAGGAAGCATGGCTGCTGCTTTATCAATAATAATGATAAACGCAGCGGCAATCTGTGAATTAGCAAGTCTTTACGGCGTATCTCGAGTCTTTTGTGCTTGATGAGTGCATTAGTTCAATAAACATGCTTTTCTTTTAATGCCTTGGTAAATACACGTGTAAATAATGTTGTTTACAAGTAATTCATCACATCATTTAGGAATCTACTGAAAGTGCGCAAAAATGCTACTTTAAAAAAAGTCTAAATAGAACAATTAGCTGCTTAAAATGCCATGCGAGCCATAAAAAGGTTAATTTATTGACCTTATGACTTTAAATGTGCGTGGAGAGACACATTAATGGAGTGATTTCTACATAGCTGTCTGGACAGATACAAACAATCCTGCTAATAAAATGCAAATATATTATAAATATAGTACTGGTTTGCATCAAATGTGCTTGTACAAACAAAAAAATGTATAGAGTGTGAGGTTATAGTCTGTAGTCTTTAAGGGCTTGTTCTATTACACTACAATGATATTATTTAAAAATAGGAGTTTTCAAACTATAGAAAAGGGAGAAAAAACTATGTATGTTAATGTTGTCAAAATGGATGACTAATGAAGTTATAGACTTCAATATAAATTGGTACTGAAGAAAGTCTTTAGCTATTTGAACAGAGTCACTTCCTGTGATTTGACATTTTCGCTGTTAAAGAGCTTCTGCGAACAAAGCAACCTCAGCAAGGTTCACCTGTCCAGAGGCATAACATCACAGTGACCCGTAAGTTCTCTTCAATGGACCAAGTAAAGCACAGTTTAATAAAAGCAAAACAATGGCCAAGTTCACCACTACCTCACTGCATTATTCAGATGTAGCAGAGCTTAAGGTCTTACCACAAAGGAATAGAGTTGAGAAGAGCGAGTCTGGAGCTCTGGCTTACACTCCCCTACACACAAATGAACCGGGCCGGGTTTACTGTCAGTGGGAGTTGCATCCATCTCACACACAATCCTGTAAAAGAAGACATTTACAATGATAAGTTGCATTTTTTTACCTTGGTTTAAATGAGAGTTGCCTAAATGGATGGATGTCACAGCCTCTTAACTTTTGTACAAAGAGATCCAGGTTCACTCAGTCCCCATGATCTGGATTACAAAGCACAGCGTTTCTGGACTGACTCCAGAGTAAGGAACCAAAGCATTGGAAGTCATCTCCTGTCCTGCTGAGTGATCAGTATGCGACTCTTCCTCTCTCTCCATTGATTTCCTCTTGATCTCAATGTAGTTTTTGCTTTGGTTCCTTGATTGCTTTAACGCACACATTCCATTAGCTGAATTGACAAGATCACCCTACGGGAATGTCGATGTATAGACACGCCATGCTTTTATAGCAGCAAAACCATATGTTCCTGCAGGCTTTATGAGTGTTCTTTAGGGAAATAACTTCTCTTAAAACACATTTTTCATACTGGTTTATTTAATTTGTCCACTAACCTAGTAGTCCAACAGTGGACATACATACATCTCAAGAGAAATCTGTCAACCTTTTCCTTTTCTTAAATTGTAATTTCCACCATTACTATATAGCAAATTTTATAGATTGTATTTTCTGTATCCTAAATATACAAATAACTTGCATACATGACTTCACTTTGGAAAGTTTGTGCATTGTGTGTGTGTGTGTGTGTGTATATGGTGACACTTTAAAGAGAGGAAAGTAGAGAGCTGACAGGAAAGCACTGGGTGGAGAGAAAGTGGGGCAGGATCAGCAAAGGACCTCGAGAGGGGAATCAAACTCGGGTCACCGTGAGCGCAGTATGTCAGCACACTAAACACTAGGCTCTTGGCAATGACTATTACATTATTTATTAATCTTTGTTAATGTTACTTAATGAATATACAGTTGTTCATTGTATATATATATATATATATATATATATATTATTGCTGTCAATCGATTAAAAAAATAACTAATTAATTTCATATTTTTCTACTTTTTTAACAGTAACGTTTTTAAATATACATTCATATTGCAATAATTTCACATCCAAACATAAAGACAATACATTTTTTTAATATTTGTATAATAGCATCCTTTTTTTGTGACTAAAGGCCAGCATTACTCTGATGTCTCTGGAATAGTTTTTTCCCCTAGTAGCTATTTAATCATTGAACAGCCATTCAACAT
>JAUYWG010000061.1:14088966-14123312 GCA_034779775.1 Enteromius afrohamiltoni
GGCCAGCATTACTCTGATGTCTCTGGAATAGTTTTTTCCCCTAGTAGCTATTTAATCATTGAACAGCCATTCAACATCATATCAACATCTCATAAAACCATTAAACCAAACAATCTTCACAAAAAAACATTGTAACATTGTAACTTGTAGTTGCAAGTGTAAATTATATAAAAAACTAAACAAAACAAAAAAACCCAACCCTGTTGGTGCCTGAAGGTTGAAGAAACATCCATATAAGCCAGTGATGCCAGGAACAAATCAATACAGTGTTATCATGCACTCTGATCAGGGAGCGGGGTCGATGTTGCTACATCACACAGACTGATCAGGTATCGGCTTCATGGACGGGTGGCCGGATCAAATGACATAATAAAAACACAGAGCCCACTGACTGGCCATCAACTGAAGTAAATATGAAACTGACATGAGAATTCAAATCTGAGTTGAAAGCATGCAGGGGTGCAATCGATGTTTGGTTGATATCGAGTGTTCGCATCATCAGGGATAACTGTCGAAACGCATGCGGCGCAGACTACGTGATTGTGGGCGTGATGTGGCTTCCCGCGGTGAGTCTGACAGGCTCTGCAGACAGCGTTCACAGCTGTTCACAGCGCACATTATGCCCTCTCAATCACACTGAGTGGAGGACTTTCACTTCTAAGGCAATTAAAGTTGGGAAGCAAGTTTGGATGCTCAATCATTGCTGCTGTGTGGTGGCTGGTGGGCAGATGCTGTTGTTACACCATTTAGTGGATCTTTCTCCACTGATAGCCATTCAAAAGTAGCATGTAAAGGTGCAGTCACGTTTACGATGGAATCCGTGGAACTGGAAACTGTGTGTGAGGGTGCAAGATTCTGTGTGTGAGGGTGGGCCGCGTTTCATCCATTGATACAATAAATAATGGATTTTGCTAATGTGATCGCTATCTGGTACAAGATTTGACATACTTCGACATAAGCTGTGATACACATGTGCACAATGGCAAATGATAATCCACAGCAAGCTTGAGTGTCTTAATGTGTACAACCAAATGACCAAGCAGAACTGTTGAAACGCGTGGCTTTCCGTTTCTGGTTTGATGGGGTCCAATGGCGCATTCTCCATTTCCTCATGACACCTTTTCGCGGCGCCATACAAATGAATCCACTCCCACTCGGCTCGGCTTCGTCCCGCTCGGATTAAACTGCTGTCAGAAGAGAGAAGGGCTGACAAATCTCCCTCCTACAGCCAGCAGCACGCCGCGCATTTCAATTACCACACGTTTCCCCCTCGCTCCGTCTGTCCCCACCTCATCGGCAAAGAGAGGCGCTGTGGAGACACACTCCCCCTGAATGCAGACGCTACATGCTATTTATACACCCTTACAACATAATGGTTTGAATGCTTGGAAGCCAAGCATTTAGAATTCCTGTGTACTATAAGGTCAGGGTGAGTTTTAATGCAATGTAGAATTGCATAACACATTCTGTTGAACATGCGTCTCTCAAGAATAAAGATGGCTGGGGTCCTACTAACCCAGTGCTTGCAGCATGGCTATTATAGTCAACTAAAATTAAAACCATTGAAATATTGTTACTTTAAATGAAATAAAATGAATTCTATTAAATAAAAAAAAATAACATTTACATATAATTTCAATGATTTTTTATCTAGGCATTTAAAACGAAAATGAATGAAAACAACAAATTACTAAAACTTGAACTAAAATTAAAATAAAAGCCAAAATAGAATCTAGGGGATGGGTCAACGGTATAATAATAAATGTAATTTCAGAAATTAGTTACATATATAAAAAAAAAAAATAAACTGTATGTAAACTGTATTTATGCTATAAGTGCATTGTATCAAATGATTAATTTAAATGTAAACACATAGCAGTTAAGGCCACCTAATATAAAGTGGGACTATTAAAATATTCATACAAAACTATAATACATCTCAATATTATGCAGTCGGCTTTTAGTTCTGAGATGTCATGAGGAGTGTGGGTTTAATATTGCGTGAAGAATAAAAAGCACTAAATACATCTGGGTAATTTAAAGATGAAATTATTTTGATGTTAATATCCTTTCTTCTGTTACAGTTTAACATGCAGAGACAACTATAACTAAACATGTAGGATGCGTTCATGACAGCCTAAACACTGTGGAGATTTCAAAACACTTTGTTTGTGGACTTGTGGAAGCTTGACACAGCAACAGCTCAACCGGTGATGTAAGTTTGAGGGTGTGTGTCTGGCCAATCAAAGATGAGAGGAGTGTTTGAAAGGAAACCTGTTTGAAACCAGACGTTATTTTTGCAATTCTGTAGTGCTAGTCTGCAGAAATGGCATTTCTCCTTTTAACCCAATTTCTTTCGTTCTTTCTTTTTTTTCTCAAATGGAAAAAATTTAAAAAAGAAGCTAAGAGCAGCCATTTTTATGCATATCCTAGCAAAAACTACTACTACAAATCATCGCGTTTTAGCTTCTCTAGCTAAATTTCCCCCCAGGAGATGTAATAATAATGATGAAATCCTGGTGTAAGGATATTTACAGAAAGGGTTAATGACACAATCGCAGAGATAAACACAAACAGATGCTGAAAAATGGGACCAACTGCAGACAGAAACCAACCAGGTCTGTGTGGACTCTAATTAGGACATGTTTCTGCCTCACAAGAGCCCTGGTCACTGCTGACAACCAGCTCATCAAATAGAAATGTTTCCCTGCCATTGTTAAGATGTTTCTGTCAGATAAGACAGACTCAATTGAGCATAAAGGAGAAGGCCATGACCAACCCTGCTTGTCATACATAGCCCTGATCAGTCGCTTTACGCTTGTGACATCAAAGCCGTGTTCACTAGATCCTGGGGATGTTTAATGGACTCAATGCTGCTGTGCTTTAAAGTGAACTGGATGAAAACCTGAGGTGTTTTTTCCCCCCTTGAAACAGCTTCTCAGTATGTGTAATGTAGGACATTATCTTTTCCAGCTCTTGCTATTTTGAGAAAGATTAAAGATAAGCTAAATCAGTTTTTTTTTCTCATTCTAATCTCAGACACACTTGCACAGCATGAATTCATTGGAGTTTTGCAGCTCTACAGACACTCACTGTTCAGCGATGATGTAGCCATTTTCCTGTGGGGTGCACTGGACTCCTGCTACCTGCACATTTTTGACTAAGTCTGAGAAGGACAGGCCTAGGTTCACTCCACGGATGGTCACTCTGGTGCCCCCTTCTGGTGGTCCAGCCACTGGGGTCACCTGAAACAAGAGAGGAAGAGTCAATTAATAATTCAGTGATTCATTTAGTGATTGATTAATTTAGTGAATAATTCATCATTTTGAAGGAAAAAAACAACAACTTTATTTTATTTTTACACAATTTACATAATTAATGGTAATGTAGCTAATTAATATTACTCAGTAGTACTCGGTAATTAAATGTATAACTACACATTATACAAAAGTAATATACTTTAGTATAACAATATTTTTGAATGCTCGCGTAAATATAACTCAATATAACAAGTTTGGAATGACGTGAAGGGGAGTTTCATTTTTGTGTGAACTATCCCTTTAAAGATGGAACATCAGAGGAAACCCATATACATATCTGCATAACACAAAGACATAATTAAGAAATTAAACGCGCGTAAGCCTCAACTAGTTAAAGGTCTCCAAACGGACCTTTTAAACAGAAGCCTTTTAAAGATAATTGTTCCTTGCATTGTGTTTCACTTTAATAGCTCCGAATTAGATGTCAGTAAAACTCATTGTGGCAACTTCCTATCCTATTAAAGTTGCATAGTACATTAAAATTCTCCAGTCAAGACTGCAGCAGATCTGCATGCTGTTGCCACAGGCAATAAATCTAACATGAGGCCATTTTAGCACTCGGAGCAGCCCACCCTCTCATAAAATACAATATGGCCACTCAGCGTGACCTTGGCTCTGGGTGCCAAAAAGCCTTCTGTGCTGTTAAAGCCCAAGAGAAGCTCAGCCCTGGGCTTTCTCCAGATCCAAATATCACTGAGAGAGAAGAGTGAGACGGACAGAAGGCCACATGCACAGAACAGCCACTACATACACAATCAAAAATCCATTTGTGTGCAGTCATGTGGAAGTAAAACCAACATGATCAAAGTAAGAGCATCATCTAAGTGTGCCTGTTTACTGATCTGAGAGCAGTGTGGTGCGGGAAGTGCAGTCGTTCAACGTATCAGGGAGAGTTTAGTGGACATTAATCGGTTAGGATGTAAAGTAAGTGTGGCACCAATGAACCTTAAGGTGGAGGTATATGAATCATTTATTGCTTCTTGGGAACAGAGGACTGGGACCATAAGAGAAAGAATGGAATGCTAAATATATCCATATCGGTACGAGTCAGCATCAGGCCGACTAAGACAAACTAACCACAGAAAAACTAAATAAACTGCTGAAATAACACAGGCCCACTGGTAGAACACAATGTGGGTATGATCAAAATGGCACGTACAACTGAATATGATATATGTATGCAATGCATAGTAAACTGTGAAAGATTTCAGCAGTCTGATCCAGTAATTCTCGGCTTCCAAGTTAAATTCCTTCTGTTGTATACTGCACATCTGGCTTGTTTTTTTTCTTGGAATGCAAAAATAAAATAAAAATAAATAGATAGAACAAAAAAGGACATGTTTCTATATTTATCATAAAATGACATTACATCATTTTAAATAAAACATGACAAAGTATTTAAAAACAATTACATGAATATTATAGTAAAATATAAAGCAATGTAATATAAAATAAAAAGATTAATCATTTAAATACATATATATATATATATATATTCAACATTTGAAGAGGATCAAAAAAGTTAATCAAAGTTGTAAGATAAGAACGCACTTTGTTTTTTGACTTTTCTACTTTGATGAAAGGTATTGATCCACTTCAAATGTGTGTGTGTGTGTGTGTGTGTATTGTGTCCGTTTTGTACATCTGAGCGCCACAGAGATCACGTGCTCTGTATGCATGCATTGCTATAGTCATTCATGTATGGAACGAGTAACGAGTGCAGAAATGAACGTGAGTAATCTTACCTGATACTGATATTACAACAGCCAGTCTTAACAGTTTACGTGATCTGGCTCTTAATTTGTATTTATTTCTTTTCTATATCAAAATATATTAAATGTGCGTGTGGTAAGAGCATCTACAGCACATCGCGTCGGATAAAACACACAACGAAATGCGTTGTGAAAAACAATATCACAGACATCTCATTCGGACTCTAGAATTATCACAGAGGGAAAAAAAAAACAGACATAGCAGATTCGGACGGGATTAAAATCACAATCATTAAAATTCACGTCTGTGAAACAAAACATTCTCTAACGACCCCCTGTACAACTAGTCCCATCTGAATAGGGCTTTACTTTTAGCCATTATTTAGGTAGCACACATATTCTGAATGCCTTTGGCAGAATTTGAATGAGACATTTTAATCTAGATTAATCTATGCCCACCACTAATATATATATATATATATATATATATATATATATAACTACAACATCATCTATATAAAACATTTGAAACATTTATGCACACTGCATAGTATTAATATTTAGAACTAGTAGGCAGTATATACTTTACATCACATAAAGCAGTACCACTATTCAACAGCTTCACATCTCCTTCACGGATTACACGGATATAGCCTTACAGATGCATCCCTCTTATTTATGCTCTAAATAATAAACCAATCAAGTAAATAAATGAAAGCATGGTGGAGAATACACTGGCGGCAGTGCTTTCATCTGTAGATTAAATCTCATCAGCTCATGTGATAATAGTCCAGGCGTCAGATTCCAGCTTCGCCCCGAGTGTGATGCTGTTCTGACTAGCCATTACAGACATCAAATGGGCTTTATTCATAGAGCATAAATATCTCTCGCACTGACTCAATACTTCAAAGTCTCGTCCGCCCACTCGGAGGTGAAAGCGCTGCCTTGTTTGACCCAGCAGACAGCCTCCTCCGCCACACAGCTACTGGTTCCAGAGCTACAATTTGCGCCCGACTGCAATTTCACCATCATTACAAAAGTGACTGTCTGGATTCCGGCCTCGGAACGAGAACGTGAACTTCTTGAGAAGATCTACAGAGTTCTCACGGGTTGTTTGGCTTCGAGTTACACGGGCGCATGCACACAGACACACTCCCAGCCACGGGCCAGTGTCATGTCTTAAAAGGGGCTCAGGGACAAACAGGAAGTGGCTTCATTCTTAATGCATGCTTTTGTTTTAATAAGCTGTAGCCTTGCCAGGATGCGGTTTACCCAGAGTGCACCTGGGCCCCATGTACTCGCGCAGGTAAAAACTGCTTCTTTCCTTAACTAATGCATAAAAGCTATTGCTTAACACCAGCATGC
Source organism: Enteromius afrohamiltoni (assembly GCA_034779775.1). Taxonomy (NCBI): domain Eukaryota; kingdom Metazoa; phylum Chordata; class Actinopteri; order Cypriniformes; family Cyprinidae; genus Enteromius; species Enteromius afrohamiltoni. The sequence goes on from JAUYWG010000061.1 coordinate 14,095,364, forward strand.
TCAGGTCCAAATGGGGAATGTACTTCCTGTCCTCGGAGAGTTTTTACACACTCAATTGCTGCGCATAATTAGGTAGCTGTAATGAAAGTGTGCAGCAGGAGGACGAAAGGTGTGATTTGTTACTGGGATTGGAGTCTTTTCAGATGATTCAAACACTTTCCAAATTCACACAGAGATGTAATTTATGGGCTTGATAAAACTCAGCTTATGACTTGTTTCTTGCTGCATAAACTGCACACTAAACGCTTTATTTGCTCTTAAATGTCCCTGTGGTTGGCTGCGATAAAGCCTGAAAAGAGGGGGGGAAAAGAAAAGAGGGCCTTGGTTTTGAACTTCGGCCAAGCAAGCGAGTGTTTAAGCAAGGAAAGAAAGGAACAAGGGAGTTGAAAGTGGTGCATCCGGTTTAAAATTGGAGTTTGTGGTTGAGTGAGTCGAGCTGAATGCTCTTCTGTAAATAGACATGTGACTTTGTGGAAAGGCTGTGTCGTACTAGACAAGCGTTGTAGCTCTGATGCCAGAGAAGGTTCTATCAGGCTCAGTATAATTTATTCATGATGATTTTCATCGTGGACGCTGTCAGTGACGGGGTGTGTGTACCTGAGTGTGTGTATTTAGGCCAGATTTCCTGAGGCTTTGGTCTATGTTGTGCAACAAACTCATGTCTGGATGCAACTTCATTTCTAAGTGGCATGTGACATTCGCTGACCCCAACCTCAAAAAAACCCAACAAAAAAACTATGAAAAACAGTAAAAATATTTTTTATATAGTCTAGTCTATAATATATATTGTATATTATGCTATATTATATATATATTTAAATTCTGAATGTTGTATTTATAACAAAACATAATCAGTAATAGTCAGTTACTCCAAAAACAAAACACCAATACTGATATAAAAGCCAAAAGTTCAAAAAGTTCCTCATGACTGATCCGAGATCAGGTCTGTGAAGCACGCACTGACACCATCCTTTTCCGTGCCTGAGCTACTAAAGAGAGGCTCAGAGACCATCTGAAGCAAAGAGCCACGTCAAGACCAGCTTCAAGTGCCTGACTTGCCTCCACATTCATTTGATGCCGAACCCTCGGCTTTCACTGAGGACTTAAGCCTCATTAATATTAATAAGTCTTTAGAGGAGGGATAGAGTGCTGCTTAATAGAAGCGTTAATCATTCATGACTGTCATTTTCTCATAGGCAGATCTCGCTAATGTCTATGTATTTGCACAAATCAGCTTACGAATGTCTATATTCAGACAAAAAAATGTGCGGAAAATAACCTAAATAAATTAAGAACAAAAGACAATCGTGGCAACGACTGCTCTAAAGGACATTTGTACATTTATGTGCGTTAGTGAGACTGAGAGAAGAAAAAATGGAAATGAACGACTCTAAGAGGAGAGATTAAAAATGGATGAATTAAAAATATTCATGCTAATTTGCTTCGAAGGAACTGCTCCGCTGCTTTGTAATGTGGTCTGGCCAATTGCATGTGACTAAAACACAAAATGCAGCGCTCGTTTTCATTGGTGGGTCTAAAAATGTTTTGGGTCTTCAACTGTTAATCAGGGTCACTATATATTATATAACTACTTTTATTTCATAAAACTGAGTGCCGTGCTTTAAAACCGGCCTATAAGAGCATACACATACAGTAGCAGCATATTAATGTCTTCACATACTTTGTTATGGTACTTGCATTGCGAAGCCATTAAAATAATCAATATTGATGTAGAGAGCCATATACTGTAAGTGTATTACTAGCATATTTTCATTTTATTCCAGACGATTAAACATTTAGCATTTACAGTAAGTTCATTTCTTAACTTACTTATTTTGTTAATAAACAAAATCTACTATTTTTAGACATATAAAGACATATCTTAAAAATTTTCACAAAAAAAAAAAAAAAAAACGGAAAAGCCAAATAAACAATTACTTAAATATAAAAAAAAAGTATGTTTCAAAACACCAGTAATGCTATTTTTAACACTCCCCTTCAACAGAAAACAGAAGCTATTCATAACCTTAATTCGCCTACTGATCCTAAATGAAAACAGACAACAGGAAGTCATAACCCGTACTTTTTAATTGGTTGGTGTGCACATGGGGCAACAGCTTGTGAAATGCAGGCTGCAAACAGCCACATGAATCAATGAATTCCATGAATCAGGTAGTTTAAACACAGAGCACTGGTGCGTTACCTAAACTAATTAAACACCATGTCTTCCCCTCAGACCCCAGCAGACACACACACACACCTCTCACGGTATGCCATCAACATTCCAACATTGTGTTAATTACAAGAAAACGTGAGATATTGGAAGCTAGAATGTGTATGATTGACGATGAGAATGGCAGAGACAGTACTCGCAATACACATAGCTCACCTTTCCCTGAGAGTCTATGAATAGCAGCATCAATAAAGAGCTCAGTCAGACTGCAGAGTAGAAATACAAGCTGTTGGGAGACTCCTCTTTAACTCTTGTGTATGCGTGTGTGTTATGAAGAATGGTGAATACATATTTGTATAGTATACTTTCATCACAAAAGCAAAAGTAAAATGTAAATATAAAGAAAACGTATAGGTTTATACATTAAAACGTTTGGGGTCACCATTTTACCAAGTAATAACCTTTTTATTTTAATGCAATGTGTATTTCAATGACAACAAAGCTGCATTTTCAACAGTCATTAATGGTGTGTGCTGAAGAAAAAAATATCATTATCAATGTATTTTGGAGAGAAACTACATATTATATATAATACATGTATGATTGATAAATCTATTTTATATATATATATATATATATATATATATATACACACACACACTAACATATACAATTTATATATATATATATATATATACACACACACACTCACACAAATATATATATCATTTAACATATCCCTAGAACACTTTCATTCAGCATCCGAATATTTTTTGAAAATGGCCAGCTGACTGCTCATGATCTCTTAGATATATTTCCTGCCACATGAAATCAAGTATCAAAGAAAAACAGAATGAGTCCTGTATAGTACATGTGACCCACCTCAGTAATTCGAGGGTTGGTGCACTTGACGTTTGTGCTGGCGAGGTGTAGCCAGCGGCTGGTGTAGGGGTTAGACATGGGACAGTGTTGGCGGAGAGTACAGCGGCCCTCCATACTGCACCAACCGCACTGAAACTTCCTCTCGGCCTTCAAACACACTCCACAGCTGTCCCTCTGAGCGCCACACTTATACAGGTGCACTGTGGGATACATGTGAAATGACTGTTTTAAATGAATGCTGTTTGGTGTAGTAGACCTCTCTGACACTTTAGGAGAGCTATTGATCATAAATGTATTAAGACTGATGAAATCATGAAGCTCAGCACAACCGTGAGGCTTAAAAGGTTTTGCTGAGCCTGAAAAAAGTAACTTCAGGCTTCATTTTTTTTTTAATATCTAAAAACATGGAATGAATGATAATCATTCCAATCAATCACCTCAGATTTGATTTAGGGTAGAATGATTCTGGGAGGATTAAAGAGGTTACAGAGTTTTGGTTTAAAAACACATTTTGGTTTAAAAATTGCATTATCACCTTTGATGTTCTCAGGATTGTCAATGATGAAGTTTCCATTCCACACCACTGAGAAATCCACCGGCAGCTCACTGATTCTCATCCCTTCATACAGATACTGCGGAGAGACGGAGAGATCAATAAAAAATGTACAACATTTTCCTGACAGTACAAACGCTGAGATAATGTAAAGTTTATGATTTTTTTTTATTTTATTCTTTGTCCGCGTCAATTATTGATTACAACATGCAGCCAAGAAGGAAAGGAATGAACGGCAAAGTACACAAGCAAATAACACAAGAAAGAAAAAGAGAGCAAAAGAGAGGTGGTTTGACTGTATTAGTGCTCTTATTGAGTTACTCCAGACTTGCATCACCAGTCTGAGGAATAAGGAAGACTTTCAACTCTCCTGTTTTCTACAGCTTGGACACTGAGCTCTAATTGCCTTCATCTCTACTTACAATGTGTGCGTGTCTGTTCGTTTGAAAGATAATGACTGAAAGGCAGAAAGGTAGAAAGGCTGTACTAATTTCACCATTCTGTTCAATATAACATGATACACAGGTAACCTGTTCTTAACTAAAAACTGCTTTTCTGAAACAAAGTTATGTTCAGATTTAAGAGGCATTAATTGCTCTCTTTCATAGCTCAGATGACTGTAAATGCACTTAATGCATGCTAAGTATCATTATTGTTTTCCTGCTGATGGAACTGAGATTTCACTATTATCTTTGCCATACAAACCCAAACACATACCGAGCTGTTCTGGCACTGCACGCTGGAGCTGTTGAATCTGAGCGCCGTGACTCTGTGACTGACTCCTTGTATGTGTAATACACACTCATAGCCGCGCTGACCCGACTGAGGTTGTGGAAGGTTCCGGGCTTTTAGTGTGATGGGCTTCACCTCCCCTGCTGGGATCAGGATCTCCTCAGAGCGCACCAGTTGAGGACAGTCCTGAAGGAGTGAAGGGAGCGAGAGGTGAACAGGTAGTCAAGACAAACGCATAAAATCTAAAATCTAAATCTAAACCATAGAGAAAACATGAAAGCTAAATTGATAGAGCCTTATACAAACATAGAACGTACACACAAAATGCACACACTTCAGCTCCCCATGCCGTCTCACACACACACATCGAAACCTTAGGTGCTCTTGAGGCTATGTCCACACTAATACGTTTTCGTATGAAAACATGTCTTTTTCTCTCCGTTTTGGTCTTCTGTCCACCCCGAGACAGCGTTTTTGGTCAAGGAAAACGCTCTCCAAAGTGGATAGATTTGAAAACGCTGTTTTCGCGTCGTAGTGCGGACTGTGAAAACAGGGGCTTTCGAAAACGATGATGCGTTTTAGTACCATGATGCAGTCATGTGACCAATTTAACTAAGACATGGACAGCTGTGTACAGCAGTTGTTTTGTTTGCACTCAATTTTGACAGCCCTATTAAACATTAATACGAATCAATCGTGTTATGTTTCACGCATGTGCAGTACAGAAACGTAAGCGTTTTCAGTCGTTTCAGTGTGGATGATCAACTCTTCACCAACGATTTAAAACGATAGTGTGGACGCGGAGCGCTTTTAGACGTTTTAGAACATTTTCAAATTTACCCGAATTACTGTAGACGTAGCCTTAAAAGCACATTGACGTGTTATACTTAAAGTTATTCATGAAAATATTTTTTTATTAGAATTAAAATGAATAAAAAAATAAATGTTCAGTTTAGTTTTAATTATATATTAAAATTATAATCATATTAAAGTTAAAAATTTTATTTATTTTTTAATTTTAATTTTAATTTTTTAAGTGGCTAATAAATATTTGTTTTTATTTATGAACCACTTCTACCCTTGAAGATATCCACATAACCTTTTGCTATATTTAGCTTACTTCTAGGACAGCAATTTTCTCCCTAATGTATAAGGTGAAAACACACAAAAGATACACATGCAGGCCTGCACACACGAAAATGCAAATGAGCGAACACACACACCATGAGTGATGGTGCACCGTAAGGATTTTTTGCCTGTGTAAGTGTGTGTGTTTATTTTGTGCATATGGCTGTGTGTGAATAAGTGGGATGTCTGTGTGTGCTGTGAGGGAGAATATTCCGGATATCGACTGCTAATTGCTCGCTGTGAGAGGGTGAGCAAGTGTGTTTACCACCTGACAGGGTGTAATGTAGCACATTGATCAGCTGAACACCTGCAAATGCGCACACACACACACACACGCGCATGCTCTCTAGTGAGGCGACCGTCGACTTCACACACACTTTTCAGCAGCTATTATTGGAAGATCTTCCCCAGAGGTTTGTGATCCTGTAGATTTGCTACTGAGAGACTGTAACCTCAACACACAGTGTGTGTTTGTGTGTGTGTACCTCTGAGGCGTTGACGCGTCCCTCCTGGAAAGAGCAGCTGGAGGGGTCGTGGGTGCAGAGGTTTCTGTACTTGCACCAGTGGCAGCGAAAGGAACTGGTCACACAGGAAAGACACCTAAACAGATGGAAAGACCATGCGAGAGACAGAATAAAGTATTACTACCACTCTCGTGATATTCCTGATTTATGATCCAAAGCCCTTTTTTGAGGGTACTGTGAAAGTAGTCAGCATAAAACGTAGCTCTGGGTTTTAGATTAGCAACAGGGAGCAGGTCGAGCCTTTGAGACCAGCACTGCTGTGTCCTTGACCTTTGAGGTTTAATGCTGAATAAATTAAAAGTGTGCTGCGGAAATTTGCATGTGCTGTTGGGATAGTGCTGTGCCAATGAATACCACATACAGATGTACTGCGGCTCTGCAAAGGTTAGAACTCAGACGTACAATTATCACTCAAGAACTCAGTCATACAGACTTTACTAAGACATATAGTCATGGCGACATATGATTTGCATTAGGACTATATTGTCTGGGAGTAAGACAGTGGATCGCCTGAGTGAATATGGAATGATCTTGGCGATGTAATTCTAACTGCAATAATTGTGATGTGAAGTATTATAATAGTTAACTAAAGTAAATGTGTTTTATAGTCCTTCTAAAAAGAAAAAAAGTCTAGTCTATAGGTTAAATGGACATTTAGCAGAGAGACATTTAATATAAATATATAGATAAACTAGTTTTGCCTTTGTACATGTACTTAGTGTATAGTTAGGGTTTGGTTTAGAGTAACTTGCATGTAATACCTTCAAATAAAATAAATAATAAAATAAAATATATTTACAGAAAATTATAATACTATATATAATATATATATATTATATATAATATTTATATTCAAGTATATTACTATATTTATACTTATCTGAATATGAAAAAGTTAAAAGTTACATTAAAAGTTTCATGTAAAAGCATTAAAATAGCAATTATTTAATTTACAGTAATAGACAAGTGTTTAAACACCTGCTGATTTTTTTTGGGGGGGGGTTGTTATTCGGTGATTCAAAGTACGTTAATTGCAAGCACCATCTCACGGGAGCAACATGAGGTTAAGTGTTTCATTTAAGGCCAAAATTGAGATAAACCAGGGTTGTGATCCCTGCATCGCTTCACTTCCTGACTGCCATCTCTATTTAGCTGTATAATCAGTATTCCAATATGCAGCGGGCAAACCATGAGAGAATACAGCCATACATTACAAGCATGTGTGTTTGCATGTACCCGTCTGTGTGCCTGCAGCGAGAAGCTTTCTATTCATCATTTATATGCAGATGAGCACAGCTTACGAGAAAGAGCACATCCAGAATGCATAATACTGTACCAACACATTCCAATACAACACTTACATCAGTTCAGAAGTAAATCCACGATAGAGGGAGCAGGCCTTGTTCTATTTGTAGAGAAACATGTCATGTATTTCTTGGAGATGTAAACCTCTACAACACTTTGGCATCCAAGAGTTTGTGTTTTCCTCTTGATGGCTAAATTATGCATTATTTACACTAAAATATTCATCAGCGCCGGCTTGCCATTGGGCCAATGGGTTCAGATAGGCCAATCCGATTGAACGGCATGATTCGTATATAAATCACACTGTACTTAATCACTATATTGGGAACTCAAGACAAATTAGAGCATTTTACAACATTTAAAGCGAACGAGAGTGTGGGAGGAAAACCGTGCCAAAAACCGAGCCAGGTTGAACACACAAGGAGGGGCCATTCTGCCTCAGACTACCCATAATCCCCTGTGGCACTGGCACAGAATGCCAACGGAGCTCGGTGTGAGGTCTTTCACGCGCAAGGGGTGCGTGTTCAGAGGGATTGGATACAGAGAGTTTGTTTGATTAGTTCCAGATCTGTCAGATGCTCGGGCGACACGGCCGTGAGAGAGCAAGGAAGCGATGCAAACAGGGAGGGCTAGTCTTTCTCGCCAGCCAATCAGCACCCTCGGAAGCTACCTCTTCCTGAGCCTTTTAGAAAGCTTCCAGCTACTGGAGGGCTCTGTGATCTCCTGCATCGAGAAGCATCTGTTCTCCGCAGAAGGCACGCTTATGAGATGTGGTTACGAACGCACACGAGAGGCTACGAATATGCGCTAAAACACACATAAACACGCACGCGAGGGGAGTTGTAAGGCGCCGCGTGCACAAAGACACAAAGCTCGTTCAGACACAAGCGGTTGTTTATCAGCGGGCCTCCTGGAGAGGGGAGATGCAGTCGAACCCGCTCCTCTCTGATCAGCCATCACAGCAGATGAAGTGGAATTGAACTGTGACAGACAGCGATGCCTCCAGCCGGAGCGCCAAACCCACAGCACACTTAGATTCAGCAATTCAGACATCTCAGCCTTGACACTTGAGAAATGTCAAGCAATCAGCCGGCGTTCGCCATAATGGATGTTTTTTATAGCCACGAGGCACTCGCCAGTCACGGAAAAGTGCAGCCTGAGAGGGACGTGATACTGCCGTCCCGCAAAAAAACGATTTGGAGATTTCAAATTCGCTGCGAGAATCTGGGGTGGCGCCAGACGTTGCCTTGGTAAACTCTTTGAATATTATCAAATGCCCGTGGGCCTGAAACATTCACAGTTTTTCCGTGTTGCGTAACACTTTAGAAACATTCACAGCGTGCGGAGTTGAGCTGGCTGAGCGCTGTGACACAACGCTGATACTCTACGACACAGGAAGCGAGAAATATCAGCAGGGCTGCGTATGTGGGACGAATACATCATAAAGATAAATATCATAGCAACGTGCCCCTGGGTAGATGGTATGACGCATCATATTTCTCATGATGCATTAGAAAAAGATTTCTGATTGAGCTGTAAAGCTGAACAACATTCGATAAACAACAACAGCGCCAAACAATTTAACCATAGACTATTTATTTCCCAATTTTCTTTGCGAATGCTCTTTCAAGTAAATGAACGTTTATCTTTAATAAAAAATATCATCAATCCTAATTATAATTTTGAATGAAACCTACCTTCTCTTTCTCTGAGAACAAAACATTCCCTTTCTGCTGGTATTAAAGATTATATGGTCTATTACACAACATGAACGTTTTTTTTTTTTCAATTTATATAGCAAGCGAGTAAACCATGAATCCATTTTCCAAACTGTGGTTTTAGCTTGTCCTGAATCACTGCGGTACATCTATAATAAATGTTCATATTTGGAGTATTTTAGACTAGTTTGGGTAGGAATCAATGCAGAGTAGCTGGGTACCTGCGATTCATCAGAGACATCAACAGAGAAAAGTAGATTGTACAGTGTTCTTACACAAGATGCACGCAGTTCTTTTTATTAAATGCTAGAACATCCGAAGCTACGAACAAATAGCTTTAGCACACTTGCATTTAGTGTTTTGTATGCCAATGCAACATTTTTCCTATGATCCGTTTTTCCTATGATTTAAAAACGAGGTATACTACCATTCAAAGGTTTTGCAAGGAAAATTAAATTCAGAACGCACTAGCTTAATATAAAATGACATTTACAATGTTAAGAAAATATATATATTTTCTATTCTACGCTTTTGACATTTGCATTCATCAATTGATTCAGAAAAAAAGGATCATGTTAAACTGTATTTATTTTTGATCAAATAAATGCCACTGTATGGGTTCAATGACTGAAAAATTAACGAGTTCTCACATGCAATTTTTCTTAGCTCTGGAAATGAGTTAAATGAAGTGTGTGTATACTCACAGCTGGTGCACGCTGCAGTTGTAGAACTTCACCTCTGTGCTAATTAGCATCTGACCCGTTTCCTTCGAGTTCAGTCTGAGCTCGACACCCGACCAGTCTGAAAAAGAGAGCAAGAGAGTAAGACATGAGAACATTTCTGTCACATCGCATTCTGTTGTGTTTGGTTTGCCACCCTTTTTTCAGCTTGCTTCATGCTCAAGCTGTCTTCTGATTAATACTTGGCATTCCTCGCATCGTATTCTCACAGTCAAGCGGAGCCTCGAGCAGCTCTGCAGTGCGTGGCATCCAAACCGATATGAGCATATTTGGCGCTTTTATTTTTTTTTTTAGGGACATGCTATTGTCACACAGAACACAGCTGAGCCCTGCTGTTAATGTGAAACAGGGCCGCGGGCGGCAGCGTCAATGTAATGGCAGAGGAGCGCCTGGCAGCGCTGCAGAACACCAGCCAGGCCAATCCCGTTTGGCAGGGTGGCTGCGTGGAGAATGCCGATCGGCGTTCAGACCAAACGCTTGCGCTCGATAAGTGGCCAGCTCCTTCATACTCAAATAAGCACAAGCTCCGTCCCAAACAGGCAGTGTGTGGGAGTCAGCCGTGACCCGAAAGCACCACTTCCTCTCCTCGTCCCTCCTTCGCACCTGTTTCCGCGTCTCGTAACAGGGATGAATGGATGGAAGGGTGAAAGTTGGCTTTTTAAGCTTGTTTTTGGCACATATGCCAAGGACAATAACTGGCACGCAATTCCCAAATTCCCGTCTCATGCCTTGCAGCCATTGGAAATGAACGAGGACTAGAATTGGTCATACCCACCACTCAATAAGCAGGTATTTCCACACATGATCGATGCTCATATGTTCCTATCGAGCCCGGTTCAGTCAAGAGAGACGTGGCAAATATGAGCCACCGGGGGATTAGATGACATTTACCTGAGGGAGGCCACTGATTGGATAACGCTCCCCCCAACAAGAGGACGGGGGTTGTAGGTAAACAGAGCTGTCATTTACTGTGAGCTGGGAGGGGATTATTGCGATTCAGATAATCACAACCAACTTCTGCCGAATATGCGGCCATCTGCTTCCCAACAGAGGTTAGACGGAAAGCACATGTAGGAATTTGCCCGCAGATGAATGTTAGCTTTTAAAAAATCTGTGTAATCTTGCTGTATAAGCGTCGCCAACATTGTGAACAAAACGATACCTCTGTAGTCACGTATACAGTTACCCCATGTGGTTTTTGCACGAAACTGGATCCTCTACTTTTGGTTTCCCACACTGCGAGCCGATCCCCGATTAAATTCATAACCACAGATGACTCTAAACCCGATTGTTGATCAGCGTTCGGGAAGAACTCCCTCCCTGGAGCTATTATGGGTATGGAGAGGGCAGAGGGCTTGTCACCTGTAATGGGCGTAAGTGTGTCTGAGAGCACGCCTGTAGCCCTGGGGCCGACCCGGGGTCGGTGTAGGCTCATTAGAGCCGCGGTTGTACGTGGCCGGTGGGATCGATGGTGCGGCTCGAGTGTGAGAGCAGGCGGCACCACTGAATGAAGCCCTCATTAGGAAGCGAGGCTGCTGGGTACGCTAGGGAGGGTCTATTAATAGAGCATCTATACAAGAGAATAGAGATCACCTCCCTGAGGGGAACAGGTAGACGGATGGATAAAGAAAAAAACAAAAGAGATGCCAATTGATAGGGAAAGTTGAGTACATGGAGATCGGGAGTAAATCTATGGGGGTATAAAACTGTGCAGCAATATGGAGTTTTAGTTTGAGTAGCCTAGTTTGAATAAATACCTTGATCTGTGGGGATGATGGGAACATCTTTAGCAGCGGGAGAAGTGCAGAGAATCTGATTCCCATCCACTCTGCCCTCAACCTCCGTCAGGTTCCCAAAGGAGCATGTGATTCCAGCAGAAAGATCAGGAACATCTGTCACTTTCACCAGCAGCTAGATGGAGGAAAGAGATCAGATTAAAAGAGGAGCTTTCAAAACACAATAAAATAAAAAATAAATACAATTAAATTAAATGTTATACTTTAAAATAAATACAGTATTTTATTTTAATTAACTGACATGAATAGTATTTAATATACTAGTGTTAGTAATTATTTTCGTATTATTAGAACAATTACTCTCTATTCAGATTAATATTACTTTTTACATTATTTTATGTAAGAATTTATTTTATAATGTATATATAGAAAAACACAGAGAGTGGGTGAGAAGACCACAGTCTACATGTCTGAACCATGACTGCTATCCACCGAGCTATATCTCCTACAAGCTATTTATTTCTTTTCAAATAACCTCAGTCTTTTGACACGGGCAGAGTTCATTCTGCAGAACGCACCAGATGGTCTCACACAGCATAAACTGCAGCCATCATTATAGACTTAACCTTATAAAGACTCCTGCTCAAAGAGGGCATTTAACAATCCGTCCGTTCCTTCTCCATCTTTGAACTACATCTCCTGCATTTCACAAGACTGTTCTCGCACTTCTTCTCAAAGAACACATGGCCCTCTGAAGTCATTCTCTGGAGGACCGGTGACACACAGGATGGAGCTCACAGGCTATAAATACACACATTTCACATGCAGGCTTCTCGCCAATATAGAAGAGGACAATTATTGCCGTGACATTTGCTGGGATCGCGTGGCTAACTTTTTTTGCTTTTACCACATCGTTTCAATAGTGCTAAGGTTACTTTTGGACCATCTCATTGACTTTTGCCCTATCTTTTGAAATTTCCAAAGTCTATATGCCATCTAATTACTTCAAAACCACACAGATGCTCCTTTCTGCACTCTTTAAGCTAGCGTGCTGAGAGCGATAGCTACAGAATTGCTAATTAGCTGTCTTGTTACTCGTTGTACATACACAGGCCGTACTCAAACATCGAGACAAGGCATTGTTTTGCTATAAAGCATTGTCGGACCATAACAACACTGACGAGGTGTGATTGGTGTCTCTATGTTCTGCCTTTGCTCCTTTCATTGCGCTTTTTTTCATTTCTCATCGCGGCTGCCGATGTGCAGGGAAAGCTAATTGTTGCTAGCATTTCTAATAAAGGTGATTGTTTTTGCTGCTTTTCATGCTCCTCCGGCGCCCGTGTGGATAGGTTTTGTTGTCATGGTGATGGTTTCCCTTTATCGTACGACGCGCCGAACAACGATGACCCTGTTGTCATGTCGTTGAGCGGTACGGCATGACAGAAACATCTAATTTACAGCCGGACGCCTCATTATCTTAATCAGGTAGCTGTGACACACAGGCTCTGTCAATTATCCGGACATCACAATTTTTTCCCTTTGGCTTCTTAGGGAAGTTTAACCAAGGTGAATACCTTCAGACTTCCTGGTATGCCTGAGTTAGTACTTTTTCTTGCATGAATAAGAAGCAAAAACTAAAAATAATGTCCAAAACAAGAGTCCTAGCCCTGAATCGATGTCTCTGTCTTAAACTCAACTCCTACTCTGGCTTATTTGGCATCTCACCCACACATATACCTTTCCCAAAGGCCTCTGTTTCCAGATATCTCTCTCTTCAAGCCCACCCACACTGTGCACTCTTTCCAAAACCCAAAACTGTTTATCTAGACATCGCACTGAAAACTAATTCATGCTAATTTTTTTCGCTAGAAGGAATCCGTGCTCCTGTGTTTCAGTCAACATAACCTTAAGGTTTGTTAAGGTGTTTGTGTTCTTGTGAGTAAAGGCTATAAACGTCTCACCGGCACGCTGGGTTCAGACACGGCGATGCTGTCTGGGTACACGGTAGCTTTTACACATTGGTTCAGCGTGGCAGCAAAACGGTACGGCTCGTTTGCCCGCTCACAACGATCCCTTTGAGAGCATCTAGAAGAGAAAAAGAGTGCATAGGAGTTAATTGCATGGGAAAATATTGGGACAACCACAAATGATTGATGTTTATTAATTTGGCAGAAACAAGTAAATGTTAACCCATCTCTGAGAACATATCAAGTTAATGAACGCTTAACAAACCAATAAACAAAAATAAAATGAATTTATGAGGAATATGTACTAGATAAATAATATCCATTTTTCATTTTCTCACCCCCATGATTAAAATAGCATTTACAATCCATAAAAAAAACAATGGCCTGATGCAAAGTGCTGTACATTTACATAATAACTAATAATAAATAAATAACATTCTCTCTCTCTCTATCTCTCACTATATATATACAGTAGGTGTACATACACACACAGCATACAGTAATAATACCTCTAAAAATAAAGAGAAAGAAAAGAGCCTGAAGCCATACAGTAAAACTGAAGATAAACTTTGCATTAAAAAAAGGTATAAAAAAAAGTAATTTAAATGATTATTTGCTTCTCTGCCAGAGTTTTCAAACCTCATTTAATATGTACCATGTTGCATTAAAAATGTGTCACACTGACTTGATGTCTATGACAAGACACACCAATGATGTTTGATACCATGAAAGCTGGCACAACAAATGAGCATAAATGAGATTTCAGAACTATAAAAGATGGGAATATTTCACATTTTAGCATTTTGACAGTCACAGAGAACACTGGACATTCACCAGTATATCTTCTTCTGTGTACTTATATATTTTTTTACATTTCCCAGTGAACTACATTTAAAAGTGTGGGTTGGTAAAGTTTTTCAAAGGTCTCTCATGCTCACTGATGCTGCATTCATTTGACTAAAATGCAGTAAAAAAGCTTATTGTGAATTACTATTACAACTGAAAACAATATATATTATATATATTTTTTTTTTATTTTTATTTTTATTTTTTTTAATGTTATTTATTCCATTATGCAAAGCTGAATTTTCAGTAGCGATTGCTACAGTCTATATCCCTTTGACTTTTAAGTGCGGTTCATTTTCACACAGACTGCATGAGTGTCGCTGCTGTCCTTGGTACTGAACACGTTTAAACCATCATTCTCCCTGAAAGAGCCATAAGTGTCTTCTAATTCTAATAAGACACATGACTAAAACTGTCATCACTGTCACAGGCCAACACATCCTCTTATTCCTCTCAAAGTGTTTTTTGTTTTAACTTAACAGAAATTACTGATGGACAGGAAAATGCCTTTTTTTCTATGCATTTACACATAGACTAAAAGAAACTACTATGGGAGATGCATCCTACAGTTATACATCTCATTGTACTCCTGCAAATCTGAGAGCTGTTATTTTTACTTTTCACACCACACTCATTCAGCCTGTCACTTGGTTTTGACTCAGCCTCTCTCTCTCTCTTTGCTCCTCTATCTTTGACAAAGAGCGTTTAGGCTTGCAATTTGCCATGTCTTTTTAACATGCCTAATGCTGTGAAGGGGGTGGGGGGGTAGAAATGACACTTAATGTGCTTTCAGATGTCCGGGACGGCTTGTGCATACTTCACTGTCTGAAAACGTGGGTGTGGGTTTGTCTGTGCTAGTGTGTGCATCTCTTCGAGCCGCCAAATCCAGGCGCCGGGTTTGATTTTGGATAAGGAGGTGGGTGTACTCGGGATGCTGCGTTGCCATGGCACCAGGAGACGGCCATTATAATGTGTGTGTACATGTAAGTGTGTGTACTTAGTGGGCAACCTCTTCTCTCTCTTTCATTAAATGAAGAGTGTGTGTTCCCAGTACACATCATTTTGTCTCCAGAGGGGTTTATTCTGCCTCTCGACAACCCTGGTCCTCTAAAGACCTGAATGAAATGCTTAGAGAGCTGCATACACATCAAAGAAAATGCCTCAAAACACATGCAATATGATTCATATTCTCTTAAAGTCAAGGTTTGATGCATCAAAATGTGTTTTTCAGTTTGACTCCTCTCTGGGTCTTTAAATAAAATAGGTTGTTTTAGCTTTAATATCAGCAACCTTTAATATGCAAATGAGCTGACTGACTAAACTCTTAGCATTGACATACTGAGAACTGAAAGCTATTGACATACTGCTGTTAATTATGAATAAGCGGTGATATTTTAAGTGTGGTAGTAATATGTTACAGCTTGTATGTGACAAGCTTTACAATTTATGAATGACCTGTTTTCAGTGTGTGTGTGTGTGTATTTAAGAGAGAGACAGACGGAGGAGGGTAATGGTAGTGGTGGGTTAACCTTTGGGTTTTTCTCTACTGTCTGATTTAGCCCCATGCACCAGACAGGCAATTACAGTGTCTTTGCCTCTCCTTACACACTCAACACACACACTCAGTCCTGATGAGCTGAGACAGACGACAAGAGAAGATTTTCCCTTGTTTCTTATCTGGGTTCTTACCAGTGTCCACAAAACATCCCGCGAGGTGTGTGGCGAGACATCTGATTGAGCAAAGCTCTGAGGGAGGAGAAGACGGGACGCTTTACAGATGAATAAAAGTCTCGCTTTTAAAATAAAGCTGAGAAGAAAGCAGTGAGAGTGTTGTGAACTTCTCCCTGGAAGGGTTCAGATGAGATGAAGAAGAGAACAGAAGAGTCACGATGAGACAAGAAGTGAGGAAAGGGAGCGAGAGACAAAAATAGAGGAGATGAGAGGAGAAGGAGAAGAAGCAAAATGAGATAAGATGACATGGCAAAAAGTAGAAGAGAGTGGAGAGGAAACAACAGTTTATGAGAAGAGGAGACAAAGAGACAAAAAAGATGAGGTGAGATGTAAAGACATACTGAAGATGAGATGAGAAGAAAAGAGATGAAAAGAGAAGGTTTGAGAAGATGAAAAGAGAAGAGAAAGATAAGAGAAAGATGGGATTTCTTGAGAAATGAGATGAAAAGAGAAAAAAAATGAGATGAGACAAAAAGAAGAGGAGAATAAAATGAATAAAAATGAACAGAGAAGTGTCAAGAAGAGATGAAAACTGAAAACAAGAGTGAAGATGAGATGAGAAGAAAAGAGTTGAGATGAAATAAGGCAAAGAAAGTGAGAAGAAGAGACTAAAAGAGAAGAGTTCAGATTAAATGGGAGGAGACAAAAATGAGAGGGATCCAGATGAGAAATACAAACAGGAAAAAAAAAAAAAAACAAGTGAAGATGAGATGAGAAGAAAAGAGAGTTGAGATTATGTGATGAGACACAAAGAGAAACAGAAAGGTTCAGATGAGATGATAAAGGCTAGTTTTTGTCAAGACTGAGTAAAAACGAGACAAGAAAAAAAAAGAAGAAGAGTTAAGTCATAAGAAGATGAGAGATGAAAAGAAATGAGAGGTGGGCAGATGGAACGAGGAGAGGAGGTGAGGCGAGACAACTAGAGAGACGAGAAGAGACAAAACAATAAGAGTCCAAAACCCAACACTAATGTAAATTGATCTCTCATCTCCATAGTGCTCCAGTATTTGTCCAACAGGTGAAATGATTCATTCATAAACAGCATGTGAGGGTGAACCTGCTTCCATTCCTCCAGATCAATATGCAATTAGGAATTCATTTAGCTGAGCACCAATCTGAACCCAGACCAGCGCCATCTAAGTTCATTACAGAGACAGAGGAGTAAACGGTGAGGCTACGTAATGAGCAGAGTATGATTGTTAGAACCATAATCGCCGTTTGAAAGAACGTTGAAGCTTCTAAACAGCAATCCTTCTGAATACGTGCACATATCAATGGCATTTAACTGATGAGCTAATAAGCTGTGTTGTTGATTGCTAACAAATTTGCGACTATAAATGTTGTGACTATACTACTCAAATGTCAGTCTAAAAAAGAGACACCATCACGTCACTGCTTTGTGAAATGAGACAGTGTCTCTATATGTGGTTTTGATAGCAGTAAGAAAAGTAACAACTCAAGACAAGCCATGATGTCATACCCAAGCTTGCTGTCACCTATCTTTTGCAAAAACTATGGCTATTTAATTGGAAAGGTATATTATAGAGTCCTGCTTACTATAGTATGTGAAAAAAATACTTAATATGCAATGATAAATCCTGCATGACAAATACAGTATGCTGTATTATTATCACAGTGTTTGATGCATGACTTGATTAAACATGTTTAATACATAATAAAAATATTAAACAAGAAATAAAAAGCCTTATTTGTTAAATTAGAGGAGGGTAACACATTATTTAATACATTGATGTACATATTACATTGAATTCTAATTGATATTTAAAAATGTATGTATTGGTACATTTATAAATGAAATTAAACAAATGAATTATAGAATCAATTATTGTTTAGGTAAATGTCAATTATTTCCATCTGTTCTCATAATAAAAGAAAAAAAACATTTGACACTACGCTTTTGAAACCTGTACTGATTTCCGTAACGTTTTCAGACTTGAAAATCTGAATATTAAAAATCCTGTAAAAACTGGTTGATTTGTCACATCGAAGGTCAAGTGCACTGCATTATGGGCCACTGTTTCTCACATTGTGCTCTGCGCATTCAATGCATACTAAAACAGTATACAGGCATACAGTATACGTGGCAGAAAAAGTGTCCAACTTATCAAGAATGTCCATGCGGCACATCACAGGGAGCGAGAGCGAGCGAATGCTTCCTCACAGCACGGATCAAACGCTGAACCCTGCTGTGAAGATCGTCTCCCTCCTGGAACGGCCGCCACAGCCATGCAAACAAAACCTAAGCCGAGAGCTTACTCTCACACACACTTACTTTCCAAACTCTCATGTATTGCATAATGTTAAATGCGCTTACACACTGCCCTTAAACACTGATCTAAGATTCCCCACCTCCTTTTTTCTCTCTATAATGAGCTAAATCCTAAAAGCGATTATGGATCTGTTGGAATGATCTTTGCTGAGCAACTGCTGGATCACTGAAATTAAACCAGCCTTTGACCTCAAAGGAGTTCAGCCAATCAGATCATCTCCAGGATTAGTGTTCTCCACGGGCCAAGGAGATTAGTCCTCCTAAATCTGACAGCAAACTTTATGCTCTCCTCCCAGCTTCAGGGTTCCACCTAACTGGCCAATGAGAGATGTTGTCTACCGCCAGACAGACACCAGACAGATGCTGTTTGCCTTCATAGTCTTAACGCCAGCAGATTTAGTGCTGCCTCATGTGCTCCAACACTATCTTGCTTCTCACTCATTTCTTCTCCTTTCAATCACATGGTGCGCAGCAGCTGCTGGTAATTAGAGAAACTTTGGTAAATCACACTATTCTGAACTGAGGTAAGAATAAAGAGAGACATCTCACACACTAAGAGCAGAATAATGTTGCTCTACAAAAAAAGTCTCCAGGGTAAAAAAAAAAAAAAAAAAAAAAAAAGGAAAGTAAAAGGAAAGTACTATGAATAAAACACTACCATCTAAAAGTTTGGGGTCAGTATTTTTATTGAAATTTTTTTAAAGATATTGACGTATATATTTATTCAGCAAGGGCACATTAATTATTTTATTGATTAATTAATTAATTAACTTTTTATTAAAAAGCTAAAATAAAAAATGCATCACTGTTTCTACAAACATATTAAGAAGTACAACTGTTTTGCTAATAAGAAGAAATGTCTATTAAGGTAATTAAAGTCCTTTCTGAGGGATCATGTGACCTTGGAAACTTAAGAATTGGCTGCTGGAAAATCGCTAAAAAAATTACATTTGAAAACATTTCAAACCAAAAATTTAAACATAGCTATTTTATCTTGTAATAATATTTCACAATATTACTTTTTTTTCTATTTTTGATTAAATAAATTCATCTTTGATAACCATAAGAAACGTCTTTTTAAAAAAAACTGCACTATTTATTTCTACAAATGTAGAACTTCATTAAACAAAAAAATAAAACAGAAAAAATGCAATAATTTTTTCAAAACAAGATTTATGGAATATGGTTATTTGATTTTCACACAAGTCTGCAACATTTACCTGGTGTGTTTTTTTTAAACCATCAGCTTTGATGCTTTAACGATCACAGGAAAACTACTTAAAAACATTCATGCTAAAGCATGAGAAAAAAAAAAGAAAGAAAACAGTGCAGTGAAGGCTAAAAGACTAATGAAAGCATTGTAGTAAGCGTCAGCAGTCTCTCCCTCTCTCTGTCTGTGGCTCTATCAGATGAGGAAGGACTGACTCCATAGGGGACGTGAGGAGTGAGAAATGAGCAAATATGAGTGTGGAGCTGGAATTAGAACGAGTGTGAGATGTTAATTTCATTAAGAAAACACTGACTGTGAAAAAACACTCGCCATGGGGAGGGAGGAATACAAGCGCACATGGAGTGAAAGAGAAAATGAGGAACTTGATATAGGTGATTACCGTAGTGATATACCACAGTATATGTTCCTTCAAAAGATAAAAATAAAATAACTAAATAAACAGGATACAATACAGCTACGGAGATAAAATAAGTATTTTAAAGTATTTTTAAAAAGTAAATATGTGTTATAAAATATACAAAATATATTTTAAATATAAAAAATATATTTATAAGATAATAAAAAAATAATAATCATGTCATACGTAAAAAAAAAAAAACTAAATAGTGGCACGGTACTTTTAGCCCTTTTTGATAGTGAATTAATAAATACATAAGCTTGTCTGCACAGCACAGCATGATATGTTTCAGATTCGAATGGCATCTGTATTACATGAGCTTTAATACAGCAGAAAGCCCCGGAGGACTGACGGAGGAATGTAATCCTGCCGCGCTAACGGCATGCTGACGAAAAAAGAAGAGCCCCATGCTGAACAGAGATGCACAAATACCGCTCGCTTCGCCAATTATTTGTCCCTGTCCTGTCGGGAGTCATGCAAATTACTTTAAGTGCACTTTTCCAAGGGAGGTACGCCCGCCATTACTGTAATGATGGCAGTGGAGGGTTTACACACCCCTACAGAGTCAGGACGCGCGAGAGAAGACAACAGCACAAAACCACTAAAAGATGATGAACGCAGTAACGTCACTTTCCTGTTTCAGCATTCAGCATTCAGTTTGATATTAACATCTGGACGCAGTTGCGGTAGTCCACCACCAGAGGGCAAACGACCTCTGTGCCATCCCCGCACCACTGGGCTTTTACATACCACCGTTCCTAGACTTTTCACCACAGAATGTAAGCTTTGGCGATTGTGGTCTTCAAATACATGACACATCGTTTGTTATTCAATATTACACGTGTGAGTGAAAATAAAGAAGGAACTTACATGTTATGCAGCACACACCAGCCACAATGTGGATCTCCGGAGCTCAGACACTCTCCGCATGTGCCATACTGCTCACAGGACTCGATCGGCACCCGCGTGACCTGCAGAACAAACAAACAACAGACCGAGCATATTCAGTCAAACAGCTGAATTTATCCATTTGAAGTAACTAAAGTAACATTTGAAAATCATAGATTCCCAGGGTACTTCGTTTTCAGACTATGATGGCCCGGAAGGAGGAGAGAGACGAACGAGATGCGTTTAGGAAAAACAATACTAGTCAAAAGTAAAATGGTGATTTCCACGTTTAAAATGTGATGTATAGTAAAGGATGAGACTCAGTAACCATTTACTTAAGAAGATATGACAGTTTCAGTTCACACTGACTATTATTGTCAGGAGGTCAACTGGAACTGTTCAATCTCCAGCATTTCTCAGGATATGTGTTCCACTGAAAACTTCAGTCATACAGGTTTGTGACAACATTAGCTTGAGTATACGACGACATCCTTATACATTTTTGGCTGAACTGTCTTTATTAGTAGAAACGGAGATGCAATGCCCTTGAAAATGAACTTTCACTCCATTTAATCCCAGTGCTGTTACTGAGAAATTTCTATTTCAACCCAAATGTGTATTGTGTATGTGCACGAGGACGTTTGTGTGTTCATGTGAACTCGTTTTCCTTTTGAAAAGCGTAAGTCAAAGACAAACATGAGAGTGTTCAGTGGTAAAAACCTGTACTCTGTGTGTGTGTGTGTGTGTGTGTTTGAGTGTGCACGCAACAGAAAGAGTCAGAACAGAGGAAACAGGACACAAGCAGCTGTGCTACTGCCACTGAGAGGAATAGCATAGAAACAGTGCTCTTTTGTGTTGTCCAGTGCACCTGTCCAACTACACACACACACACACACACTTAGCTGCTTAAACATACAGGAAATGTGTGTACAGTATATTTATCTAACCTAAGATGAATATATTTAAATAACACTGTATAAACTGCTTGTAATTCATAGTTATTAACACACGTTTACTTACATCTAAATAACTAAATGTGGATATTCTATAGACATATGTAACGTTTTTACTGTTTTTAAAAGCCTTTCCTGCAATTGTACAATAAAATATATATTTTTTTAATAATCATATCATATATCACAATTATAATCATATCACAAATGAGGATATCCCCAGATGTCACCAAATGGAGGTTTTGTTTGATTTACACTCCAAAGTATAGTTAACTTCACACGCGCACACACAATGGTGATGGAGTAGAGTTTGCTTCCAGAGTGAGACTCAATTCACTGACCATTATAAAAAGCAAACATGTCACTCCTCAAAACTCAACAAGCAGCGTGTCTCTGGCAACCAGTCTGAACATATGCTTTCTCTCTCCATCTCACACACACACCTAGACAACACTCCTGTAATACATCAGAGAGTGCTAAGCAGATACACACTCACAAAGGATCACCACAACAGACTAGAGCCTTGCTTTGCCTGCTGACCCACAAAGCCCCTATCCACTCCACTTGCACAGCCTTCTGCTGCCCATTTGGCATGCTGGGATAGCATCGCTGTGATGACCGGGCCACAGCTCTGTGATTTGTGCCTGCGCTTGTAATATCTCTTTTATCTATTCATGTATTTTCAGGGGTTTTGCTTTCATTGCCAGCGCTGGAGTCTGTGATGTCCTCCCTTGTCGCTAAGAGGATTTTTTGGGTGCACCTGCATCCTATTAACACAGACAAGCAAAACAGGATAGTGTGAAGTCATTGAGGATTTGGGGGAAAATAAATTTTTTTCCCTGCATTTTGACTGAAATGAACGAATAATTAAATTTGGTCAGGTGTGTTACAGAGAAATGTGTATGTATGTATGTATGTATATATATATATATATATAAATATTATAATAACTATAAATAATATATGTGTGTGTGCGTGTGTCTCTATGTGTGTATATATATATATATATATATATATATATATATATATATATATAAAACCCCAAAAACAATATTTTATTACTATTATGTTATTATAAATAGTTAATGAAATATGGAAGATGTCTTATTTAGGGTTATGCTCATATCAAATTAAAGAACAAAATTGTAAGAAAGTTTGACCAATAGGACCAGTGTGGCAGTTGTATTCAGAATTCATTTGGGCACAGCATCAAGCTTTTTGACGGTTACCGGCATTGTGTTTTCTTTATCCTGACATTTGTGACGGGGTCAAAGGGTAGGATGAAGTGAGAGACAGTTTTAAGATGGATGAGTGGGCACACAGTGTGTGTTTAGTGAGAGGGGTGGAGAAACACGCAGGGTTCCCGCAGCGTGTGTGTGTGCGCGCTGTATGGCCGTGTTAAATGTCATTAGTGTGTGAGCAGCAGGGTCTGACGGGGATGGCCATCCACCTGTCCCTGTGACGACTCCTAAACAAAGACACGCATTCAACCTCCCGCTACCAGCGTTGTTTCCAACGACACATGGCTGTGATCGCAAACGCATGCACAGTTGTGTTTATACGTACGGTGTGACTTCATGGCAAAACTCGAGAGGTGTCCCACAAGGATCCGTCCTGTTCCCTTTTTCATTTTCACCCAGCTCCTCCTCCCTCGTTTCTCTTTATTTTTCGCTCACTCACTGCCCCAGGACAAACAGGTGGTCAAAAGTAATGAGTCCAGCACATCAGCGCTGCCGCCCAGCCTGATGACAAACAAGCCCACCAGGGGCTCCGCTCACAAAGCAACACCGGCCATACGATGCTGGTTCAACATGGCAATAAGTCTCAATGTTACACAACACTGATTTTGAGCCAGACCAACAATCCAACAACATTAGATTCACAGATACCAGATGATGCCGTCTTGACGCCAACGGTCACCAAATGCCAGTTCTGGAGTAACACTAGATTTGTAATGTTTTATGAAGAAAATGTAAGCCAGTACAAAATGCAAGGGTGTTTTGAAGGGTGCCAAGGCATTACTTTGCAGTTGCTAAGGTGTTCTGAGTGGTTGCTGGGGCTTTTTGGATATTTTTAAGTATTTAAAGGAACCTACCACCAAGTCTCTTTGATATTCTCACCCCTAGATGTCACGGGTTTATACTTGAACTCATTTTTCAATCAAAAAAAGTTTAATACCAAAGCTAAAACCATAATTACAATTTTTGTTACATGAATGAAAATGTACTATATCTGATTTTTTTTTTTACTTTTTTGTTTGTTTCAGCTAACTGCCTAAGCAACATTTCAAGGGGTGAGAAAACAGGAGGACATAAGTGCCATTTTGGGTGAAATAGAGATACTGTACATATCAAATGAAAGCTCTAGAAAAAAAATCTCATATAGGCTTATGTATCACGTGTAATGTCTTTAGAAAATAATTTCAAAATATGATTGTTAAAAATATATTTTGTGTTTCACAGGAGATTGGAACGACATTAGTAAATGACAGGATATATACTAACCCCCGAGTATAAGCAATAGTACTAGTGACACTAACTATATTATGAAGATCTGCAGCTGTGTCAAACGCTGATGGAGCGAATCAGAGAGGGGACAGCTGCACTGCAGGGTGACACAGCTGCCGCAGGTGCACGTCCACGTCTGCACACTTGGCAGGGAGATGTCAAAGGAGAAGATGGAGACAGATAGATTGATAGAGAGACTTCCAGACAGAAAAAGTGAGATGGATAAAGGTGTTATGGGGGTTGCGGGCAGGCAACTGGAGCAGCTGTTGACCAGCACATGCTTTAGTCAGTCAACGCAGTGGGAAGCACAATGAGGCCTGTTCTCCCACTGAGAGCAGCTTGTGATTGTGTGTGTGCGTTTGAATGTTTTCTCATTAAAACTTGAGTTTAAACGCAGAACAGAGAACCACGTTTTTTTTATTCGAACCAATTTTTATTAGTTTACAATAGAACCAAATATAAAGCAACAAGCAAGATCATACGCTAAAGATTTTATCGCAGTTCTTAGGCATGACGCAAGCTGCAGCAACAGCAATATGATAAAAGGCAGCAATGTTCAATAAATTATTACATTATTAATATTAATAATCACAAATTATATTTCTGTCATGTAAAACCATTGTTTACAGCTACCAACCATTCTAGGTGCTTAATGGCATTAACTATTTAAGTCGGCTTTTCTTTTCATAATTGTTTTTTGGATAAGTAAAAACCACCACACAAGTTGACAAATACAATTTTGGTGGTGTTTAATTTATGCTGCAGTCTCTGGGTGTTTACTCAGAACGCAGAAACTTAAGTGGCCCATTGGCAAACTGCCTCAATGTATATCTTAGCTTTGAATTGTTTAAACGTTTATACAGTTCTGACATAAAATGTAGCTTCCAGTCACTGATGCTGCTATATATGTTGTTAAAAAAGGTCAAATAAAATTGCTATAAATTTGGAGAAAAATAATGTGTTTTCTCTTTTTTTATATATAATTCTTTATAAACAAAATAATCACTGAATTTATATAACAATGTACAAATACAGTATATATATATATATATATATATATGTGACCCTGGACAACAAAACCAGACGTAAGTGTTAATTTCCCAAAATTAAGATTTACAAATGATCTGAAAGCTGAATAAATAAGCTTCCCATTGATGTATGATTTGGATGGATAGGGCAATATTTGACTAAGATACAACGATATGAAAATCTGGAATCTGAGGGTACAGAAAAATTTAAATGCTGAGAAAATTGTCCAAATTAAGTTCTTATCAATGCATATTAGTTTTAATATATATTAAGTTTAAATATATTTTCGGTAAGAAATTGACTTCATGGAAAATGATCTTTACTTACTATCCTAAGGATTTTTGGCAAAAAAAAAAAAAAAAAAATCAATAATTTTGACCCATACAATGTATTTTTGGCTATTGCTACAAATATACCCAAGCTACTTAAGACTGGTTTTGTTGTCCACGTTCACATAAAATG
Organism: Enteromius afrohamiltoni; assembly: GCA_034779775.1. NCBI lineage: Eukaryota > Metazoa > Chordata > Actinopteri > Cypriniformes > Cyprinidae > Enteromius > Enteromius afrohamiltoni. Next base: position 14,121,156 of record JAUYWG010000061.1, read on the forward strand.
AATAAAATGTATTATAAAATGAGTAAATACATTTAACTAAATCACATGAAAAAAACTAGCCAGTCAGCAACTAGACAGTTTTGTGCGTTTGATTTACTAAAGAGAACTGGTTCATAAGAAACGTTTTAATAGTCGTTATTCATAAGTCTTTCTTTGTATTGAAGAGATATTGAAAGTATTTTCCTATAAATGGTCTGACAGCCTAAAAACATTCGTCTAAAAAAAAATTCGAATGCACCACAAACGCCATTAATCTCCAATTGCACTCGTGAACTTAAAGTATTAATAACAGCCAATTGGCTTAAAAGACAACTGTAGTTAGATTAGCGAGAAATTCTGGGTTCAACCCAAACTCATGGTAGGACAGGGTGCTCGCCAACTCCTAATTTTCTCTTGAGCTCGGTAATTCTTCCACAGCTTAAAATGCTTCCAGGATGCTATCTGCTAATCTCTATCTGGCTTGAATTCGATATTTTCCACTCGCTCTGATGCTGGCCAAGAATCGCCTGGAGACAGGACATTTAGAAGAAAAGAAGGCGGAGCTGGCATCGAATTCTTGTCTTATTCACAAACAACACTCCTCAAATCAAGCTTGTAACCTCCAAAGAACCTCTGCTGCTGTAATCCAGACCCAAGACGTTATAATTACAACTGGACGGATGATCTTAGACCTGTGCTTGGGATCAACATGGAGAGTACAGTATGCTAGGGGAGCTGGACGGCGAAAATAAATGCTCACAATTAGCTCTCTTTTCCATAATCCTCAGAACACCCTTGCTGTCGCATGAATACAGAACCATTTGAGGGAAAACTGCAGGTCTGAGGTAAATGATTAAGAGCAGAAAGATGTGGAGAGAAGGATGTAGAAGGAGAATGAAAAATATGAGGGCAAATCGAGGGTAAGGAAAATCCTGTTCTTGTGTGGCCAGACTTGACTTTCAGCATACACTCTGATCAAGATTACAGTTTGTTCTGGCTAAGAACTAAGAACAAAAACTGTCTGAACAATATGCAAATTGAATTTTTGATGTTTGATGTTACAGTTGATGGATTTATTTCATCAAAAATGTCTTGCATCTCAGAGTGAGTGTGTATTCTTATTGGGAAACATCAGAAAATATAAAATAGTTTATCTAGAATACTTTACTTATTGGATGTCCCATAAATCTTAAAAATTAGACAAACTTTACAGTTGGGCTCCAAAATCTCTGCTGCTTTCGAATTGCAATGATACAAATTTCACTGAACGACATTTTGTATGCTACTGAAAGGCTACATTTATCTGTTTTGTCAAAAATAAACACCGTTCAAGTGTTTGGGGTCAGAATGTTTAATAAAGAAAAAGCGACTGTCATCAGCATTGCCAATCACGAGAACCATAACTGAGTAACAAAAGCATATTAGAATGATTTCTGAAGAATCATGTGGCATTGAAGAACGTAATGATGGCTGACAAATCAGCCAAATATGACATATTATAAAAGAAAACGTTTTTTAAATTAGTGTTTACTGTACTTTCGAAATAAAAGCAGTGTTGTACACAGATAAAGTACTGAAAACGGAAAAGTTACTCCTACACATTCCTCCTTCCTTGGAACTGTAACTATGTTTTAATCAAAATAAGCACGGACTGCTAAAAATCTGTGCGCACTGACTCCCTAAAAAAAGGAAAGTTGCAATTCAGCACACAACAGATTAAGAGCCCAATTAAGAGCGGGCTTATCGCCTGAGCCGAAACTAAAGAAATGCCTCTCGTGTACAAATACTGTATCCAGATGTTCACGCACTCAAAACGTTCACGAATCCACATCGCGGTTGCCATAGAGACCAGCCTAGGCATTGACCCCCTACCCCTCTCCTGGAGTGAGCCATAAACAGCTGGTACCTCTGGGACATGCTGCCACCTACACACACAGACACATTCATTTTTAATGTGAGATACTGAACGCTGCACCCACAGCAATGAGAGCCATCGATCACGTCCCTTCAGACACACACACAGTGCAATAATCTCACTGACACATAAATCTATTGCCACTCACCAATAATCTGAGGATACCAGCATGTTTGTTTGTATATGTATGTGTGACTCATCATCCACCTACATTTACAAACCATACGCATCTTCTAAATTTGTACAGGGAACGAGCAAAAACG
>JAUYWG010000061.1:14141123-14183214 GCA_034779775.1 Enteromius afrohamiltoni
TTTTTAAATTTGAACAAAATTCTTGTTTTTGTTCTTCTTTCTTTTACAAATACTATTTTTCAATACTTCAGTTACATAAAATATGATGTTACTATGTATTATGGTAAAGGACCATAATAGTGTAAATCAAACACTATACCATCGGAAACCAATATTGTACTGAATGATAGCATGATGAGATATGAAGCATTACTGTGTGTCACTAATCTGCTATTTTGACTCCTCTTAGCCAGTGAACATATAGGAAATATCCCACACATTCCCATGGAGCAGCAATAACTACACTATTTCAGCCATTTTGGCTCCGTTTTCATTAAATTACACATAATACGTGACCACTGTGAACTCTGCTCCGCCATGGCGGCTCTGTTTCCTGCAAGCATAAGAGCTTGTGCTGAAAGGTGAATGGTAATCCTGCTGCTCTGTGAAGTGTGAAGCGTGACTACGCCAACTGACTCCTCAAACAGCGATGCGTTGGGGTGACGGAGGCCGTGCGGTCTTTAGCACCATTTTTTTGTTCCTCTCAGCCCAACAAGTGAACGTCTCACACCTGCATCCTGAATATTAACACTGCTCACAGAAGATACGGCAAGCGTTATGAAGAGAAATACCTCCGAGAGCAATTTTAAGCCCGAGTCAGACTGAAAGAGCTCATTGAGCCCAGTGATGCCTTGCAACACAGCCGTTTAATAAGCTGTAATATTGAATTAATCACCTGAAACACTTAAAACAGGACAAAAGAGGGTGAAGAAATGATGGAACATGCTGATGGCTCTTTAACGACGGGATCGGTCTGAATTACTGCATGAGAGGGACAAATCTTTTGATGTTTCGGTGAATACTATTCCCTAAAGACTGTTAAATGCAAGTGAAGAGATTTACAAGAACACACACACACACAAACATAAAGCTTGTTTCACAGGATAATGTCAAATACATTTATTCTACAGTGCTGTAAGAGAATAGGGATTTTTTTAACTTTTTGATGCCAAACCCCCTCTAAATATCATGATTCTCATTATTATTTACCCTATGGGAACATATCTAGTGTTATATTAAATGATATGATAAAAATGACCTTGACCTATAAAATAAAATATCAGTTCACCTGGGTGATGCAAGGGCATGGGACTTAAAACTCAAAGTTGATAAAAACGCTGGGTTCACTTATACATCCCTAGTGAGGGTGAAGGGATGTGTGCGTAGACACAATGTGCTGACTCAACAAGTCTCCTTCTCGTTCTCCTCATTTTTCTCTCATCTGCCACTACACGTGCCGCCCAGTGGGGCTGACCCAGCGGGCCGTGTGTGTAGCGATATGATGTGAACCTGTCAACCCACTGTGCATTAAACCACCGCTCTCATTACCAGCCCTTCCCTCCTGCCACACCCGACCCGTCCCGCTGCCCACGCAGCACCCACAGGGGATATCAAACCTCTAGAACGGACGCTAAAAAAAGCCTGGAGATATAAGCAACCGGCCTGGTCATCCATCTCAGAGCAGAGACAGTATTTTCTCCTTTTCTCCTTTAGAGGTTCTCCCTCTCTCTATTTTTCTTCTTTTCTTTTCATTTTTTTCATAGTCTAAAATAGGCCTGGGCAGAATGATAGTATATTGTTCAGAGCAAGAAATGTGTCACGAGTTTCTGCAATGCTGTGCAGTTTATCCATAGTGCGCGTTAAAAAAGCAAAAATACTAGAAGAGTATATACACATTTTCCATTTATAGAAAATTAAGATTTGATAATCTTCTGCATCAATGAAATAGATTTGCTTTGTATTTCCGGTACAATAAAATAATGAAAGAATTAAAAGAAAACCTCTGGAGCTACAACCTATTTTCATTTCAGAAATAAAAAGGTAATTGTGAGATAAATTTTTAAATAAGAAATAACATCACACTGAGATATGTAGTCATATATAGTAAAGATAGACAGTTTAAACCCCAACTGTCCTACATTCAGTCACAGTGTGATATATAAAGCTGCAGTTTTGAGATGCTTTAGCCACAGTTACGAAATTCAAGTCATGAGCTGCAATTATAACTAGTCCTCGTTGACTACTAGTCACTATTACCTATTTTACTCTGAGTGAATGCGGGTTTGCCATAATGCTGTAACGTATAGGGTTACTGTGATATAAAATGACTCATACCGCTCTAGTCTGCAATGTATCCCATGGGAAGCGTTGTGTGTATTGATATTATATGAGCGGGGTCTCTCTCCATCTCTCTCTCTCTTCATTATGCTGTCGAGAGAGAGAGTGACCTTGTTCTCACTCCATCTCTTCTCCTTCAGCTGTCTCTCCATCACTCTCTCCTTCACTGACACAGCTACTCTACTCTCTCCCCATTGCTCTCTTTCATTAGTGGATGCTGTCACGTTCTCTCCGTCCTACAGCTGTTATGGATGGAAGAAAGACGACGGGAGGGGAAGGCATATACATGTATATATTCAGACCTGTCTCTCCGACATGACGTAGATGTAGCTGTTGTCCAGGGAAAAGGCCATGTCTCTGAGAACAGGGCTTCCGTCTTTGATGACCGGCAGAGTTTCATACTGGACGCCACCTTGAGGAGGACCGTCAACACGAATCTGAAAGAGTAAGAAGAAAATATGATAAGATCGTGAGCTGAATTGTAATTGCGTGCGTAATTTAGTATTATGTACTACAATGCCATATTCTATGGTAACTTATGAAAAGTAACATTAAAATGGATTTTATAAAAACATTGTATATTATATTTAATAAATAAATAAATACACACCTACATACACAGATACACACACATTAATATATATATATATATATATATACACACACATATTATATTTTCATATACATGCAGCTAATAAAATATTTAATTTTATATAGTATAATATTCTATCATAAAGAACACATTTTGTTCTTATGTTTCAGGACAACTTTGATAGAAGTTTAATATATACATTATACATTACAATTATGTAACAAATATGTTTTATTTAATTCATACAATGTATTATTTCTATTATATTCTAATAATCTACACCGTTTTAGATTGATTTTTTTAGACTTTAAACATTATTACAATGACTAAAGGGGTTTTGATCAGGTCAAAGGTCATCTCAGAGTAATAAAATACTAATAGATGTCACAGGTTTCACATTAAAACCGTCTCCACCCACCCCAAAAGACAATTAAGAGCCCAAGACACATTGAGGCTGTCCTGCATGGACTGTGTATGTCTGACTGAGGTCAGTCCTAGGTCACGTGTCTGTCTAGTACTGCTTAACAATAGAGAACGAGGACAACCAAGGGCAACCCTTACAGAGATCCAAAAGAGCAAAGATCATTGAACTAAACAGAAAATCAGAGTTCAAAGACAAAAAAAAGTAACAACTTGTCATTCTCCACAATCTTTCTCAAACACAATTCTGGCCCAAAGCACTGTAAGGGGGGAAAAAATAATGCCCACGGCACGCTAAAGCCCTGTTCAAGCATAAGTCCACTCCGCTGAATGTGAAAACCATCTGTGAACAGCACACTCCCAATCCACTAAACTGACATCTACGGAGCACTGACGTCCTGCGGTAACCGTAAACGTGCTCATACATAAAACATGTCAGCCAGTCAACAAGACCCGCCTCCTCTTGTTCGGTCGAGCGTGACCCTGATACGACCTGCCGCGCACACCGCAGGGACCTTATGTCACCGAGAACTGTGTGTCCAGTCGTCCACAGAGGGCACTTTGAAGAACATACTTCATTTACAGGCAGGAAGTGGGTCTGGCTGTTGAGTTAAATGTTGTGTTCACTGGTCCTACCAGGGACTATAAAGCAATCAGACATGGACACCGCAGTAGGTTTTGTGGATGAAATTGTAAAGGTGATGGAAGCATGCACAGGCTTTAAAGGCCAAGGATCCCTTGGTGGATAAAGAATAAGAGCAGTGCCACTCTGTTAGATGCTGTACACTTCACACATTGAGCAATTAAACAAAAGAGGTCATGTAGACATATTAGTAGTAATTTATTATTATTATTTTTTTTTTACATTAATTTTATAATTATTTTAAATGTTTTTTTCTAATAAATTTTTAGTATGAATGAATTCATATCAATTTGGAAAGAACAACGACACTTTTTTGGTGAAATCAATAATAAGCAGATCCCTGCTCTAAGTGGTACATGTACAATGTCTTCAGCTTCACTGATCTACTAAACTAATTTCCCAGAATGCCTTTCTCTCTTCTAGGTTCTCTTACTCTCGATCTGTCGATCACCTGGCTTGAGTCTTGCTCTGTCATCATTGTTCTGTCTTTCAAAGACCTGTCTTTCCCTTACAAGCTTCTTCAACATTTGCTCATTACTTTTTCAGTATTGGTGAGTTCTCTCTCTCTTTTCCTCCCTCTGTCCCGTATGTACATTAAAGATGGCTGCCGTCCCTTTGGCTGCAGTGTAAGTGCAGCTGTCTTTCTCATTCAGAGATGCTCCGACAGCAGAGCCCACGCTGAACTACACCCAACAATCACATAGCGTTCTGTGTGCTTCGCCCATTTTAAATAAGGATGTACATTTTATATGTGCTTGGGTATTCAAGTCAATCAGCATACTGTCAATATACAGTAATGCTATTTAGTCATATATATATACACCAGTTTACATACTTTTACGTGCATGCTATGCCGTCTCTTTCCCTATTTCTTTCAAATATTTCATTTTGCACATAAATTCACAGTATATACGAGCAGCTCTAATGTATACACATTGTTTTATGTGCATTCATGTGTGTTTGTATTTGTATGAGCGACTTCTGAAACCACCGGGCCCTTCCAGCTACACGCTTATGCCAAGAGGACGCTTTTGATGTGAGAATGTAAGCGTGCTACAAAAAAAGTGCTTGAAGAGAAACCAGACTCGCACTGAAATTCTCTTGCTGTTTAACACGATAACATACTGCAAAACACTCGCTCCCACACTGTGCCCGAGCACTTTATATGTGAATGCGCGCACCCACATCTGAAAGAACCTTTAGGGTACCTCGCTTTGAATAGATCCCATTTCAGATTATTCATGTTAACTAACTCTTCTCGTACTAGAAACCCAATGAATACAAATAAAACATCTTGAATGCTCACATCCACATAACTCCCACAACCAGAGGGATACGCTACTCTGTTTATCTCTAAAAGTATTATTAAAGCACAATTCAATCTTCCTTTAAAGTAATTACATGACAGAGATGGCAGGTGTAAGAGAAGTACAGGGTAATTTAATTCCGACACAAAGCACTGAAACATAAACCTGCTCAAAGATATTCAGCAACAATATTTACTCTCTTCTCTATTTTTACTCATAACCTCTAAACCACATTAAGCCTGAACATTCAAAGCAGACCAGAAAAAAAAAAAAAAAAATCTGAATGCGTTTCCCATATGTATTTTTCTTTCTTTTTTTTCACTATAAAAAAGGCACAAGAACATAAGAAAAGCACAGACCTCAAGAATATCGTTTCCAATCGCTGTGGGACTCGTACACAATGGATGTCCTTGTTTAAATGTGTGTGCATGGGAGCGCGAGGGAGTCAGAGACAGAACTCAGACTGACAGAGCAATCTGTCCCGTGGCCTATCTCAGATCTTCCGTAATCCATTTTAAATGTGTAGGCTCATGCGGTACGTTGAGGCACACAGAAAGAGAGAGAGACTCTGCCACCTGAACACACTGAATCCAATTACACTAAAGGGGATTCCACAAAATCGTCTGATCTCACAGGTCAAATGTCAGCGCTTATCCAGTAAGTGAGAGGGTAATGCTAACTGAAAGGGTTAACTGTCAAAAAAAGGCCAACCTGACCCTCAACTTTTTCCACATTCGACTCTCTAGTTGCAGAGAACACAATGGCTCTGCTCTATAATCTAGTGAGCTTTCTTTTATCTCCTTATAAACATACAGAATTTATACAATATTTAATTTAAATATGCATTTATATAATTGTTTCTTATTATAAATGTGTCAATGAATATTTGCACATTTACGCAAAGTTACAACAGAACAATGGTTAGAACAATAGATAGACAGACAGACAGACAGACAGACAGACAGATAGATAGATAGATAGATAGATAGATAGGTAGTGGAGCCCGATATATTTATAACTATCGGTATCGGCATTTATAATGGCCGATAAATCAATATTTAAAAATAAAACCCCTTACTGGTAACTTTGATTTGGTTGTTGTTGTTTATTGTGTTTTTGTTCAAAGGACTTTAAAGTTTCATATCTAAAGTTTCTATTTTTATACATTTTATTTATCAGAACTTTAATATATTTTGATGTTCCTCTGTTCCGTTGTGACAATAATATTTTAGTAAATACTAAAAACTAACACTACAACTAACTATTATTGTACTAAAACCTGCCTCTGCTGGACTGGAGCTATTGAGGATTGACAGATTCAGTACACTACCTCATATACTGTTAGCAATTTATATTTTGCTGTTGTTGTTATTTATAAGAACTTACAGAATTTGTCTCCAGTCCTATTCAAAGTTATATTTATAAAGCTTACCAAGTCTTTTAAAACTGGTAACTTTGATTTGGTTGTTGTTGCTTTTGTGTTTTTGTTCAAAGGACTTTATGTTTCATATCTTAGGTTTGTATTTTTATACATTTTATTTATCAGAACATCAAAAACAACATCAAAATATTTTGATGTTCCTCTGTTCTGTTGTGACAATAAAAAAGTTTATTTTAAAATTGCATAAATAACTACAAGTAACTAATGTTAGAGAAATCTGTTAATGTTTTGTTGTGCGTTTCTGAAATAAAAAAATAAATAAAATATTGGCCGATATATCGGAATATCGGATTTTAAAACCAACAAATATCTGTATCAGTATCGGCCTTTAAAATCCTATATCGGTCGGGCTCTAATAGATAGATAGATATAATGACAGATAGAACGATAGATAGATAGAACGATAGACAGATCGATAGACAGACAGACAGACAGACAGATAGATAGATAAAGCAGGAGTAGTATAAGGCGAGTGGGTTTTTTCTCTTCCTGTATCTTTGGAGAGATGTAGAGGGATATTTCAGGTCTGTTAGACGCAGCAGTATTTCTCTCTCTCTCTCTGCTCTTGGAGAGATTTTTCTGAGCCCCAGTCCGCCTGGATAACACATCTAATCCATCACCTGTGTCAGCTTGAAGAATTCTGGTGTCAGCAAGCCCTCTCTCCCTTTCTCTCTCGCTCTCTCTCTCTGTTTTCTGATGGTTTCTATCAGTGAAAAACAGGCTCTTTTGTTCTCACTGCTGTACTACAACACTATCTCCCATAACGCATGTGTTACAGCAACAGACTGCTCGGCCCGTGTGTCACTTTCCATCCAGATGCATTTGAGCACTTAAGCAGATCTCAACCTCTCAGGGACAGAGAGAGAAAGCAGGAAAGCGAGTGGACACATTCGTTGCGACTACGACGTTAAAATTTGCAGGGCTCAAAATTCATTTCATGAAATTAAGAAATAAAAAAATCATTTTGTCTGTTTTCCAGTAAAATCCCCCCAAAGAGTTAATCACAAGGAATTTTCATACTGTAAGTCTGTTTAACTTACTGTAGAGCAGGGTTGGGCACCCCTGCTTGTAGAGCCTATGTGAAGTTCATTATGCAAATGAAGCAATCATAAACTAAACATATGCACTCGTGTGATATGCTATTTATACACACACACGCGAAACAAATGCATAATCAACACCTAATCATAATGACTTATTAAAACTAGACTTTGCTTCACAATGTGAAAATATTGCTTTAATGAGTTCCCAACCAACTTCCTGAGTCCAACTCCTTCTGTCGCCAACTTCTAACTTATGGTTTTCATTAAAAACACTCCAATAAAGCACAAAAAGGAAGTTACACTCACATAAAAGTTAAAGAATGTGTCATTAAAACATAATATTAGCCACTATTCTGAATATATATATTTACTGTATGTCTATGGTGCTCATGTTTCCAATTACAACGGTAGATCACAAACATAATCAAAGATAATAAATAAATAAATAAATAAAATATGAATTCTTCCCAAAACTAAATGATTGGCATTTTCCTTTTTCCAATTCTGTCAGCTTTTATAAATAATCCAACCGTAATCAATTAAAACTAACCGGTATCTAACAAGCAGGGGAAAACATAGTCATGCATGTCATCATAAATCCCTCATCAGTGACCTATGGTCACATAAGTACAATAAAAATGACCAGGCCAGTCTAATTACATGAATGTTTGCCATTGAGATTAAACAAAAGTGCCCGGAGGACAAACTTCCTAAGAATCTCCCTGCTTTGATATTACCTGACCGAAGTTTAAAACCCACACAACTTAAAGTCAGCTTTTTTCTTGTTAGTTACAGAAACCAGATCTGAATAAAAAGGGGCTGTGGTGAAACATGATCAAAAATATCCCTAATTATCCTAAAATGCCAACATGCAGCCTTCACTGCTACGACCAGCCGGCTATATTTAGAGAAGTCTTAAAACGACAGAACCACCGCCAGAGTGGTGGATTGTGTCCAAGTGAGCTCATTGAAAATGAGTTTGAGGTAAAACTAAATGTTGAACCAGTGGTTATATGGTGTTTTTCTGCACTTAATTGGCCTGAACTGTTTTGCATTAAGATTTATTATGCAGCTGAATTCCTCGCTGAGGTTTCCTCTCTCTCACAGAGTTTCGTAGACACAATGTTTCTAGGTTCAGAGACCCTACAAGATTAACGAGAATCTTGGCTCATGACAAAAATTCGCTTAAAATGAGACTAATTTTGATTACAGTTTCTATTATGGATTTTGCCGTACTCTCAATAGCTGTATCCATGTTTATGCAGAGAAGCTATGGTACTTTTTAAGAGGAAAGAAACTGTGCTCTGTAAGATTGTCCTATTAATTACGTGCGGAGGAAAAAAATAAAGTAAACATGAATTAAACAGCCCCTCTCATTTGCACCACGACAGCAAGACCCATAAAAGGAGTATCAAAGCACCATAAAAACGGCATGCTAAAACAAACCACAGACAAATTAGTAAGCACCATTAAAAGACTCAACACTGATTGTGAACATACTATAACATGCCTTTGTTTTGAAGTTTCAAAGAATAAAGGGTAGTCATTTCAAGTGTTTTAAATATTAATAATATATAACGGCTTTTACAAGCAAAAGCATTAGGCATCAAAATGAGTGAGACAAATCTCTGTTGGGATGCAGTGAAAAAAGAAAGTCAAATCTCAGCGGGGTGAGAACTGATCAGAGGAGCCAAAACGACCCTAAGCGACAACAAAATTGTTAGTGACAGCCGAGCTGCTCAGAACTACTGCGCTGAATTTAGTATCTATAGGTACATAATTATGCAATCAAAGCAACTTCAAAAACGTTTGGTGTGTCGCACGAGGATAATGCATCTCTCTGTCTCGCTCACTTATCCTTTAAGTGCTGAAAACGGAAGTGAATGATTTCTAAAGTTGCAGTTTGAAAGGAAAACAGAAAAAGGAAAAGCAATACAACACAGTTCAAATTTCTCCCCTGGAGAACAATCATATAATATTGCAAGTTAGCAGGCTGTAATTTGACAAAGTGAACAAAGAGTACACAGAAACCGAACTGAGTGCATGCTCTTTTTTTTTTTTTAAATATCTAATAATAATAATAATTAGAAAGTCTTATCAGCTGCTTGTGGAAACTGAGACGGGTGCCGGATTGATTCAGACTGGTCAGAATCAAAGCCTCATTTATCTTCCTAGTAGTCTCAGCCTTAAACGACACGACCAACGCAACGGTCAGACGGGCTCTTCCTGTCTAAGTGGGAGGATCTTGGCCGGAATAAGCTGCAATGAAGATGAGGCCTTATGGGGTAAATCAAAAATCTGGCCAGGCGAGACTATAATCCTAGTAATTAAACCTTTCTGCTTCTAGAGACCAGATATGTACAGTAACTTGTCTGAGGTTGTTAGATTATGTTTTTTGCAAAAAGTGGAAAAAAACCTACGTAGATCTTATTTACTGACTGCATTTCTTGGAATTGTTTTTATGCATTACTCTTCCTTTTGTGGCTACACAAATGCACTTCATTGTCTCACATTGTCTTGGGAGTAATATTCTTTCAGTCTTTGTCCTTTGGTAAGGTCAGTCTATTTTTCACTCTCCCTCTCTTTCAATACAATACAAGTATATCCAGGGACCTTATTTGTTCCTTCTTTTCTTTTCTCTTCTCATGATGCGTGGTTCACAATGGCCATCCATTTGTCTCGCTCGGGACCTCCAGATGTATACAGATGCCTGATTGTAGTCAGAACCCCAGAATGGACCACAGTAAGTTGGATTCAAGTAATTTTATTTTACCCTCTCTATGCGTCTGATAAAATATTTCATTTTAATTAATTTAAAATAAAAATATATTAAAAATAATATATATTAATTATAAATACACACACACACACAGTATATTATCAACAAAAAAAATTCTAATTTAAAAAAATGCATCTTTGTTGAAGTGTCAGTTCTATGGTTTTGATAAAAAAAAAAAATAAATACATTTAAAATAATAATAAAATAAAATGGTTATTTGTACAAAACCCTTTCAGAATCAAGTATTGTAAAAAGCTGCATGAAAATGTTTCATATTTAAGTTATTTTGCACTGCTTTGGTTGAGCTACTTTGGTTTCATTAAAGTGAATTCAAATAATTCAACTAAGAGACTGATTGCGGAAGAGAGAGAAAGCTGTGATGATAATAAATCAACTTCTGGTCCACCTGCGAGGCAATTGTATAAAGAGTTTTGATTAAAGCTCACGCTAATCACTCGACAGCACCATTCTACATCTATACACAGACACGACAAAGAGATGGAGGCATAAAGCGTGTACAGAAAGCAGGACAGAGGAAATGAGGATAGCAGAAAAAGAGAAAACGACTAACAAAGTGTTGAGAGATGGAGTGCAGCTTTGTTTATGCTGGAAGCTGTGTATGAGGAAAAGTTGTGTGTGTGTGTGAGACAAGGTTCCTGTTATCAGATGACCCGTTCGGCTTTCCCTACGGACCTGCTATAGCTTATCTGGCCCCTTACGCCTCAAATACGCTGTTTTCATTCAAAGCAATATCTGCTTTCTACTGTCCTACCAGGACTGACCACTCGTTCGATGGCCCTCCAGGGTGTAGAAAGCGATAAGGGTCACGTGACCTACTGTAGTCGGAGATGGAGGCCATGTGACCTGCTGAGCACGCTTGTTTTCATGGCCGTAGCAAAGCAGGCCACAACCCTAATGCCCCGGATCAGCCATCAGCATCACTGTAACCATGGCAACACGTCCCGTGGGATGCAGGGGGTTTTACAGCGGTAAGCCCTAGCGCTGACCCGCTCAGAGAATGCATACACGCAGCCTCCCAAATCATGCACAATGTAGCACACACTCTCGTTTTGTGCAGTGCTTGCGTCCTGTAAACAGGTTTATGGTGAGTCTCGTGAGATGTGTGCTAATTGATCACACAAGCACAAATGACAGCTTTCCACAACATATGTGCGCACAAACATTCACATATGTCACTTTCAGAAATAAATAAGGTTTGTGTGTGGGCATTTATTTCAGGGACACTGGACTAATCTACATATACTGTATTGTGTATTTTCAAAATGTAATATTCATTCCTTTTTCCAGTTTAAAAGACTTTGCTGCATCAGCGTCAAAGCTATATTATGTAAGATTCACAAACAAATTAGGCTCTTTTTGGTAAATCAAGAACATACCTCTGCCAGTGTAGTCAGATTCATGAGCAAATGGCTCTTATGAACTGGTTCTTTTAGTGAATCAAAAACAGTTTGATTCATAAGCAATTACTTCTTAGGAGTCAGTTTGCATAGGGAGTCAAAAACGTAATACACCAGCAGTGCATCAATTTATTATCAAATTAACAATAATAAAAAAAAATAAACTTTTTTTATATACTTTTTTGTCTGAATCATTCCGATGAAACCTACATCTCCTACAAAGCCAATTAAAAATATTAACAATATCAATGCTAAATGCATTAAAATAATACTATAATAATACTACTACTTAAAAATATTAAAACAACTTCCCATAAAGTTAAAACTAAAAAATAAATAAATAATTGTTTCATATAAATATAAAAATGTAAAATATAATAAAGCTACCTCCACATAAATACAGAAGTTATAATGATAATATTAAGATATTATAATAAATAAATACATATATTTTTACATTATTTTAGAAATGTTGCATTTAATTTATTTTAATTTAATAAATTGTGCAATTTTGCATTATAGAAATATACACACACACACACATCTACACATAATAAACACACACACACAATATATATATATATATATATATATTTGCTCAAATGTAATTAACATTTTAACCAAACATAACTAAAATATTTGTATATATATAAATAGATTTGTATTACATGATACAAAACAAAACCAAAAACATGAATCCATTCATTATGTACACACACACATAGCCAAAAGCACCGAAATAAGCTTGAAGAATCATTTTTGCTAGCAGGTCCCATTGTCCTAAACAGAGAAGAGAAAGCTAATCACTCAGCCACACTAAATTGACAGCGCACACACATACACACCTAATACCCCCTTAGCAGATCAATAATTGAACAAAACCTGGAGGTCTTGTTGCAAAGACAAGATCGCCACTAAATCAACCTCTATGCATTGTGGGTAAAGAGGAGGGGGTCATAACAGCAAAGCTCTCCTCTCTCATGGGTGACCGCGACTATAAATTCAGTTGAGGTCCTTCGCTTCCTGCTGTCATCAGTGTACACCTCCATCACCCCTTAATGACATGCTGCCGTGCCCTCGTATCCAGAAGACACACACATATGTGGGGCTGGAGTAGCAGTGGACGACTATACGCCATGCCGGCTCTAAGCACTCCCCGGTTGCAGCAAATCACGCTGACAGAACTATAGGAAGGTGGAAACCAGATGTGTTATTGTCTCGGTCGTTCAATATATTATAAGAACAGAGGTGCGGCGAAGGCTGGAGGGGGATTTTAGCCTTGCCTTTCATAAATGACCCTCCCCAAGAAACACAGCAAAGCTGATATATATTTCCACTTATTACAATTTCTTTCAGCACCTTTGTAAGGTTGTCCAATAGAGATGGATCTAAAGGAAGGGTGAGAGGTGAAACAGGAAGGAAATGCCTGAGCTATGACTGTTAAGCCAGAAACATACTGTATTGCAAGTCAACAGACATAACTGCTTGTCTTGTAAAAACGGCAAACTACTGTAGCTAGCTACCTAGCTTGAACTAACGTTCTCAGCAAGTTTTACTTCAAACTATTGCTAGGCCACAACATTAATTCACCTGAAAGACAGGAAAAATAACCTTTTGAATCGCTTTAAACTTTGAAAAGCAGCATTTGGATTATGTAGCTGCAGCATATACATTCACATATTTGTATATTTGCATATTACAGCTCATATTTAAAGTCAAATAAATGTCAACTACAGTATGTCAGTATTCTATAATTCTACTGAAACATGGCATTTAGCTGACATAGCTAGCAATATCGGTAGGGCTGGGCAATATATATCGAACGATATATTACGCGCATCTCATCAGTAAAGCCGGTTCTTTAATTAGCGCTAAATCTCCGTCAGATGTTTTTAAATGCAGCGGCAGTTTATGAACAGAGCCGTACATCACTGAGAAGCTACGCGTTAGTTTCGCGGGTGATTCAATGGCGCAGCTTCTCAGTGATCTACGGCTCTGTGTATATGCTGGCGTTCCTTTTAAAAACAGCTGACGGAGATTTAGCGCTAATCAAAAACCGGCTTTACTGATGACATGCGCATAATATATCGTTCGATATATATCGCCCAGCCCTAAATATCGGTTTACGTACTTGAGTATGACTGCAGTAATGTATCTCTAACAAGTATATGGACAAAATAACTTTCAGCACCAAATCTTAAATAAAAACAACTTGAATCATGGCATGCTATTTCATCTGCCTAAAGTGAAATATGAAAAAAAAAAAGGTTAAAATGAAATGCATCACAGGTAAATGTGTCTGACTGCTCTCACTGAAATCAAGTAAGCGCTAAATATGTGTACAATTATGCTTCTTTCTCTAATGTGTCTTATGCAAAAATGCAGTGCGTCAGTATGTTTTGATTTAACAGATAACACCCTCTAAACGAATCGTAAAACAGAGGTTTTGCATCAGTTAGTGTATTCTGTCCAAGTGGGTGCTTCTTGGCTGTAAGAAATGGCAAAACACTCTTCAGTCTTCATGGTGATAGTCAAAAGTCTGCCTCTGTGTGAAAAACATGTTATTTTAAACACTACCTCATCAGTATCATTGTTCAGCCGCCACATGTTTTGAAATTGGTTCAGTTATTATGTATGTAAATCTAACCTTTCCTTTTCTTGTCTGGCTCTGTATCCTGTGCACTCCACACACACACACACACTGGAAGACACTGTATGTAGGCCAGAACCATTAATGCCATTACTGCCGGTCAGTGCCCAACCACTGTGTGTGTGTCTAATTTGAGTGTGCTAACTATATGCGGAAACTCAGAATGTTAATGTTCATCTACGAAAAGGAAACCACGAACGGCAAGAGGAAATATGCACTATAGACAATTGAGGAAAAGGGCCTCGGGTGGGTGTGTATGTGTGTGTGACCCCCCCAATTGTCCATTGCTAAGGCCCTAGGGTGCGCTCAGGGAGCCTCGTTATGGAAAAGAATGACAGCTTGCTGTCCAATGTGGGTCAAATGTGAATCAAATTATTTCAAATGCTGACAACCCATTCAGGTACAGCTGCTTAGACACTGGAAATGAATGTTGTTGCAGACAGGATGCACACATATTAGACTATCTGTTTAAAATAGGACATCTAGTTTGTGTCGTATCCTCCAATTATGATTTATTACCGAGAGCGAGAGTTGAAGAGCAGGTCTTGTCCCGACTGGCACTGAGAAGCTACTGGATGTCTGTGTCTGCCTGTCTGTGATGCTGCTCTGCATTACCTGAACTATAAAGCATTACCTTACTCTAAACTGCCTTTGTGAGGTAACGTCTGGCTCTGGCAGCCCGATCGAGACGCTGTGTCCATGACTGAGCGAGTGGCAAATCAAACACAGTTGCTGTTGATTTAATGCGCTCTATTGTTTTCGCGAGAGGCAGACGTTTGTTATAATGAGATGGAAAGCGAATGTTTTGCATTTCGTGTCGGCTGTTTAAGATTTAGTGAGCTGGACAGCATCTGCGTGTTGCTAAATAACATTCTAAAGGAATGAAAGCAGAAATCAATTAAAAAATGGTGGTTTGAATGAGATGGCCAGGAAAGGACAGGCTCTCAGCCTCCATCTGTCTTGCTGTCTCTCTATATGCATGTTTCTATTCTTAAGAAGGAAATAATAGGAAGATACAGACTGTAATAAAATGAGACAATATTGTACTGTTATCAGGATTTCTTTGTCTTGATTTCTAGCAATATACAAGTAAATTTACTTTTTTTTGTTATTTCATAAATAGGGGAAATAAATATGTTTTCATATGTGTAATATATTTTAATTATGTTAATTATATATATATATATATAATCAAGAAAACTGGTCTTGCAATAATTTTTATAATGCATGATATTATATTAATATTTAAGAAGCACAATGCATAAACATTTTTATTAATTCTCTCTCTGAGAAACAATTCAGATACTTCAGAGATCTGTCGTTTTTCTCTTCTCAAGGAACAGGTAGAGTTACGTTCCCACTCTTTATTTGGAGATCTAAGAGCCAAAAATGAAAGAACACACCAAGTTCCTTCCCTCGCTCATTCTTCCCCTCTTTTATCCTCTCACCACAGACTCCATCCAGTCGGGTCTGTGTTTGTCCAGATTCAGGCCAGAAACACTCGGGTTTCCTGTTGGTCAATTTCAGCAACTGAACTTGTGTGCCTTCTAAAAATTTCAGCCCCTCTCTCTCTCATTTGGTGGTTAGAATATGAAAAACAGGTCTTAACACCTAGACTATTTTGTCTGCAAAACAGTCTTGGTCCTGTCAAGTATTTTCAACCTCTCATTGTCTCATTTCCACTTTCCTTTCTCGCAATCCAAAGCTATTGAGTGAGAAAAGGGTCCTTGTTAAACTAAATAAATGTGTGTTAAATACAAAAAAAATGCTGGAATATAAAAATACACTGACTATATTGGCTATACTGCGGCACATGGGTCAGATTGTAAAAGATTTCACAATATTAAACTGGTAATATCTGACTATTGAAGATTATTGGTTGCAGTTTATTTTACAGTACATGTACTTCCAGCATTTTTACTGTAAATTGTTAGGTGATTAATTGTTTATGTGCATTTTTACTGTAAAAACACAGGTATTGTGTTGTTAAATATATAATACGACTCTAAAACGTAAGGTAATGATTAAGATATTTACAAACCATGATATTTACAATATTTCACAGAAAATTATAGCACAACCTTGAAAAACCTATAATTTTCACTATTTGGTTAGATAACAAAACAGCGTAAAAACTGGACGGAAACTAGGCTACAGACACACATACAGTATACACACTCCACATATAATCACATCAGCCATGTGAGTGGAGGCCCCGGGGAGCTTGTCTGTGAATGAAGTCTGATAAATTCATTTTGTTTTCTCTAGGCTGAAACGGGGAGACAGAGAGATTGTCTGATGTGTCTGTCTCTACCAAGTCTTATGACTATGAGCTTATTAGCTCTCATCATACACACAGAGTTAGTAGCATTCTTACCACAGAGAGATTTTCATCTAATTGGATGACATACGTACCAAGGCTGTTGATATTAATTTTATTTTTAAATGAATTAACGTAAAAACTGCAGGACAGTGAAGTATTTTCAGTTTTGTTGTCTTGCCGAAGTTCTTTTTTTCAGTTATGGCTCACAGGTGGATCACTGTGTTTTGGCTTTTGTTTGTGTCATATGTTGATTTTGTGTGCAGATTAGATTGAGCGGTCAGACGGTCTGCTCTGATTAATCACTGAGCAGTCAAGCGAAGCCAGAACGTTTGCAGCCCATGTTTGTGTGACCGACCGATTTAATGGCTGCACAAACCACGCGTTGTTTTGATCTCGCATCAGTCAAACTGAACAAAACAGGGTTGGTCAGCTGTGTGCGTTTGCACATATGTCATACCTTCATTTCCATACAAAATGAGTGTGCAGGAAGTAGGAAGAGACTTCGTAGGCAATAATGATATTGGTTCCGGCACTGGGATCAAAGGTCAATGAGTTACTGTGAGTTAGAGGACGGGAGATTGATCAGTTCAAACGATGATCGATTAATACGAATGCCTTGGACACACAGATAGATGGTTGCACATTTATGCAGACAGACTCGGCAGTCATGGGCAATAATTCACTAAGCTGACTGCAAGCCAGCTGGACCCCAAAACTACACACCCTCACCCCCCTTTCTCCTACGCAGGATGGGGGGCAAGGCAGACCCCCCCCCTTCCACCCCTTTCACCCTCCTTTTAGGCATGTGTCAGCTGCACCCGTTCCCCAGGCATCCCCGTGCCTCCGGGTCTGTCGGGGTATGCTCAGTTCATCCGCCCCCTTTTTTCTAGCCTCTTTGTCCATTCATTGGGGATTAGTGTTATTGAATTATGCTACAGCCCTGTCACTCTCCCTAGATCACAGTTTTACCCCCTCCTGTCGTCTCTGTAGGGGCTACGCATGGGAGGGTGTCTGTCCGGGGTCAGAGAGGAAGTGCAGGCCCGTGAAGCGTGACTTCCTCTACCTGGGATGAGTGCCACTGAGTACCAGAGAAGTGACAAGCTGCTCGCTTGATGGATGCGGAGGATCGTTTGATTCCATCTTTAATGTTTAACACATCATGAGCAGGACCACATGGAACCTAGGCCTGTGGAAACATGTCAGTTGTACACATCAATCACCCATTAATTTAGTTAATAGCTTAGTTATTTTAATTCATATTTTAAGCCAAGATATACTAACATATTCATTGTTGGGATAGCTAAAATGTAAAATTATATGATTTATGTGTCGGTCAGTATTAACTGGCAGTTGACATTTCGGGAAACGCATCCTGCTTAATGTCTATTGGTTTCAGGCCTGATTTCAGCAACCATTAAGAATTTAGTATTCTCAGCTGCTTTTAACAAGGTGAAATTCATTCTTCAAACAAATGACTTATTTGAGCCAGCTCGTTTAAGAAATCAATCAAAAAGGCTCAGGCTTTGAATAAAACAGAATGGTTACTGAATTACCACTGATGCAGACTTAGCAATAGATGTTAGAAATGAGATAAAATAAATCACATCAATTTAAAAAGGTCTAGCAACTGATTTATTGGTTTACATATTTTGTTCAACATATCAGTCCATGTATACCATCCTTTAAAATCAAGGCTGAAAAAAGCTGCCAGTTTTACCTGGACCTGCTCAGGACTCAAAGAAAGGAACGGATATAATGTGAGAAGTACAGCAAATTGGAAAGGGGCAGGAGACAAAGCTTGCAGCCTTGCAGACGCCAGGGGAGATGTCTGACTTTCCACACGGCTGCCTGCGCACACGAGTGACTAAACCCATCACCTTGGTCTGTCTGTATCCATAGCGTTCTCCATACTTTAGCGAAAAGCCCTTTAATTTCCAGATCTTCATGAGCACCATCGGAAGTCAGCAAGAATCTCGCCAACGTTAAGCACCGCTTGCTCGGTAACCAAAACTGCTAGGCAGTTAAATACAGGGCTTGCTAAGCAGACCTCTGGAATTTATAAGCATTTTTTTTTTTTTAAGTATTGCATGTCCGTTACCATCTAAGGAGCCGCAGTATTTGTTTTAAATATAAGGTAGCAAAAACAACATACTAAAATGGCCCCACATCCATCTACAACCCCCCTCTCGGACGCCCCATGGCTCAGGAATAAGACTGAGGTCAAATGACACACACACAAATACACAACGTGTTTTATGCTTTTGTTGGTCTTCACGCCTCCTTCTGAGCCCTCTGCTCAACAGAGCAGCATCAACACTTCCTGTTTAAGACCCCTCGGGACCAAAGCACACATTTTTTACTCTTTCTCCCAAACACAAACTCATGTACCTCATCAAAGCATAGTTTTGTATATCCCCATTAAGACAGAGGCTGTTTTCGATGCTTCTGACATATGGAGCCCATTATTCAGGCTTTATTTATTCACACAAAAAGTGGGGGTCTGGCCAACCATAAAGTTAGGAATAGACTGAGAGAGAAACAAAGGGAAAGATGAGCAGACGGTTTATGTACACTGTCCAGAATGTTAGTCATTTGAACAGAAAAGGAATGTAGGAAAGGTACCAAAAAAAAAAAAAATCTGTTAATGAGTAACTAAGTTATCAACAAAGATAATTTTCGGAAAAAAAAGTACTTGCGAAATGTGCCTGTTTCCATCCAACTGCCCATTTACTGATAAAATGGTGTGATTGATGATATCATCCTTTAAAAAAACTGTCGCATGAGTTTTGGTGTAAAAAAAATAAATTAAAAAATGCCTTTAAGCTATTTCCATACATCATTTCACCTATTGCGCAAATATGCAAATAGTCTGGTCTTCATCCATTTGATCAAAATAAAACTATTTTATTATATTTATAAAATTATTAAATTATATGGGTTTACATAAAAAAAAAAAATCTACAATTTATTTATTGATGATTTATAATAATTAAAATATTAGGTGAAATATTATTATCATCATACACTAAGTTAATAGCTGTGCTGTGCATTGATTTTTTTATTACATAGTATTACGTATGTTTGATCCTAAAAGCCATTGACAGTAAACTCATTCCTTTCATAAGTAGCCATGGTATAAGCTGATAAATACCCTGGTATAGTGTAGCCGTGCGTTCACACTGCCGCCGGTGAAAGCATCAAAATTCGCTCTTGCTGCCCTGCAAAGCGGTGGACTGCATTCTGACTGGTTGCCGCCGAAACACGTCATAGCTCATTGCCATAAAGTTAGTCAATTTTTAAATCTCGCCTAGGGCCTCACAACCCTTCGGGCCAGCACTGTGTAAGGGTAATTGCATTGTCACAGTAATGCAAAAATCATTGCGAAAAAATGTGACAAACTTTAAAATTAATTAATAGAGGCAAAATTCTCTGCCTCGATAATTTTTTGGAATCGAGTTATTTGAGTTCCTAACCGGCAACCGATGGTCCTTAATCTATTATCTATTAACCGACAAATTATGCTAAATTACAATTTAATAAAATTTGAATTGATACGTAACTGTGACCCATTAAAAATAGCTTAATTTGTTTCCAAGGATTAATTTTATACATGCAAAAAGCAGCAAAAACATCAGAACACGAGGATTCACATCACATCACGAGCTTGGGCGAACAGAGAAAAGCATAAGCTATAAACAAAAAAACAACAGTTAGAAACCTATATGCAGAATTTCAGTTAATTTTTGTGATGCGTTCTTGCATCTGATTATTTACAAAAGCACAACTGTTTTTTTATTGTGAGTGTACACAAATAAAAAAATATTTCGAATAGTTTTGAATAATGTCCTAGTCTTGAACGAGAATAGTAAGCTGTTTCCACTTTTATAACAGGGAAAAATCAAGTGACCCTGCCAGTGCCGCACACAGGTACACATTAAACTAGTTACTCAACAACTGTAATATCCTGAACAAAATTAACTCATCTTTTTACCATATTTTATATTGAATAATATTATGATTTAATGCACTTTAGGTGCTTTGACATGAGCAACACCATGAACACGGACGCTGCCAATACGCAAGTTCTGTCATGTGACACTACGTTTATCTGCATTAAAGCCCATTTTCTCAACAAAAGGGGTTTCCAAACTTTTTTTTGCAACATTTGAAGTATCGATATAGAATTTATGCACTAAAGATAAACAGAAAAATATTGTGTCGACATTTACAAAATGCCATCGATATTAAGCATTTCCATTAGCTATATTGGTAAAAAAAAACAAAACAAATTGGAGCGCTAAATATTTTTTTGCGCAAAAACTCCTTGGATGGAAATCTGGCTAATGGTCCTGCAGTATTTAGTCCTAAACAAAACATACCTCCAATACTGTTTTGCTGACATATTTTCAGATAAATATTCACCCAGTGTCTGACAGATTTAGACACAAATCTTATAAGTTTGTGATTCACATTGATTGATTTTGTTAACAAAACTGGCTCATAAGAGTCCATGATGAGTCTTTTCATAGAATTCTAATCTCTAATTTCTTAACCAACTCTGAGCCACATACACAGTGAGAATGTGCCATCTTTAGATTTTAAATAAAATTGTGAAACGGTAAGCAATCCGCAATTGATACGCCACAAAAAAAAAAATCACACAGTGGACAGCAAAAGCTGTTATTAGCAGTGGAGACAGAAAGACTATTTAAACGCCACTGCGGCTTTACTCAGAATCACTGTGCCAGCGTGAAGTATGAGCAAAACACTGCTAATGCAATCGCAACTCCATTTATAGCTTTGTTGAGTGATTCATGACATTTTTAACAATTTATTAACAGCGCACCGAAAAAACAATTCAACCCAACTGTTGAACTGTTTTGTAATTTATACCGCTAAATGATATTTGCCTACTAAAGTGAGCGTTACGCATATGAGGACAGAAAAGAAAAGCACATTTTAAATGGCCGACAGCTGCAAAATCTCAACGACAGCTCCTCTGCCTTCAGTAACGGCTATGAAGTTGATATCGTATATGAGGGAGAGGGAGTCACGGACCCTGCCGCCGGCCAGACCTTACATACTTCAGCCATGAGAGAACTTCCTCTTTCAGAAAGAAAAAGCAACAGAGAGGGAAGAAACAAAGAGGGATGGTTTACAAAAACAGCGCTTTACCACATAATTACAGCTGAGAGAACAATTCCATCCAGGAGGCCGTCTGACAGCCCTTTAGCTGAGCAAGCGCTCTTTATGACCTCAGACACATCCGAGATAAAAAT
This sequence comes from Enteromius afrohamiltoni, assembly GCA_034779775.1. Classification (NCBI taxonomy): domain Eukaryota; kingdom Metazoa; phylum Chordata; class Actinopteri; order Cypriniformes; family Cyprinidae; genus Enteromius; species Enteromius afrohamiltoni. Next base: position 14,163,176 of record JAUYWG010000061.1, read on the forward strand.
CAACATTATTTCACAACATTTGGGCCACAATTACTGTACGCTGTCAACCAATTTACAATTTTCTGCTACAGAGTTGATCTTGTTGCATGCATGCCAACAATAATACATTAGAAATGAGTTGAGTTGCTTTAAAAAATGCACTAAACTATGTAAAAATATGTTAATATAACATTATAATTAATATTAAATGAATTAATGTCTATAGATGATAAATGACTAATGTGTAACTACCACTAGTATACAAAAAGAATACATTATTCAGATAAAAAAAAAAAAAAAAAAAGACTAAAACAGCTATATCTTCAATGATTCAAGCAAATGCACTAAAAAATAGATATCGGACCTGCGCATTGCAGGTATACAGTCTGCTGCTCCTTCTACCGAAGTCTGTGTTTCACTAAAGCCTTCATAATACAGCAGTAGTTTCTGAACAAGGTCATTTCAGGGACTCATGGATCAAGCGAGCACTTTTAACACATTCTCTTTGAGAGAACGCAACCGTACAAGATTTCTCAGCCTAATCTCTGAGGCATGTCTGACTGATGCTTGAGCGGTCGGGTCTATTGCGTTAACACTGACAGCAGTCCAAATTGTTGCAGATGTTGACTTTGAGGGCTATGATATTCCGTAAGTAATCTCTTTCCTGTGGGAACCTGTAAGTCTGTCTGCATCTTGTTAAAAGACAAAAAAAAAAAAACCCTCAGCACGCATCTATGTGAGTCACGGTTACGTGCACATACAAAGTCCTGACTGTCAAGAAGTCTACTTGTTACCTGCACCGTGAACAAACAGGTAAAGCCGTATCATAGCCTCCGGGTCTGTCCTCATGGAAACTGGCAGTAATGAGTCAGTCTGAGGCTTACAGTTGAGCTGGGAAATGAGTCGAACCATGACCCCACAAGGCCAGAAACCAGACAGTGGATCTGAAGATGGCCAGTGGAGAAAGTTGCCAGAGTCACAAAGAAGTGGGCAGAAAAAAAAACATCAAGTTGTCTGGGTTTTCCCATCTATTCAAACATTCCCAGAATAATGGGCGCTTGTGGAAACATGGTCATGACTGTGCTTTTAGGCTTTATCAATCAAAAAGCATATCTACAAATGAAAAGTCTTACAGGCATGTAGAGGCAACATCCAGAAATGCCTTCTAAACAAACACCCTCATACTGGTACAACAGTTAAGCACATGTCAGTCAAGAGGAGACTTCAAAAGAACTACTATGTTTTTTTTTTCAAAAAAAAAAAATAAAAATAAAAATTAAAAATAATAAAATAAAATAAATGTACTGTATTAATTATTTAATACTAAATTTTAACAGCATTTTTTTTTTATATATATATATATATATATTTTTTTTTTTTTACAATTATTGTAATTATTTTAAGTTTGATTGTGGCACATATAATATTACATTAAATCACAATACATTATTTATTTTTTTCTGAGAAAACCAATATGCAATATAATATAACATATTAATGTATTTGTTTTTAAATAAATAGCACTAGTTTTTATCAGAAAATATATATACATGATATAATAGTATAATATAACTACTACACACATTTTTTAAATAAAGCAATTTGTATCTGTATGTCAATCCGACAGTTATACTTTCTAAACCAGCACATTCATGACTGCCAACGAACAAGCTGGGCAATACGCAAAATGCAATATAACATGGGATATGTATATGGAGTACAACCACTAAGCACACGTCAGTCATGAGGGGAGTTAAAGAGATTTGCTGTGATGTGTCTCGGAAAAAGTGTGCAATGCTCATAACCGTGCCTAAATTGATGTCTTAATTAGACCTTGAATGTTTGCCGCTCCTTTTTAATGAAGAGCAGCAAAATGTCAGGTGCCTGAAGAGGCCTCTCTGTCTCTTCCTCTCTCTCTCTCCATCTGTAAATCAACAGCCTCTTAACAGAGAAGAAAATAAATAACCAAAATTGTCATAACGAAACCCTAAGTGCAAAGCCATTCAATTGAAGTATGAAATAAAAATATAATTACCTGAGAAACTATTTTTGTTTGGGGCAGTGGAGACAATGAGACCTAGCGTCGCAGGAAGAGATTGGGCTATGGATTGAACAGTGGAAGCTGATAAAGTGAACTTGAGAAATACTTACTCAACAATCCTGAAGTTACAAAAAAACACTTTTCCATTGTTCTGAGCGGTGTGAGCCAAAAAGAAAAAAAATTGGGAAGGATAAAATTGCACTGCATGTACAATACGAAACTCCCTTATGGATAGACGAATGGATGGTTCGCACTTGTTTGAGTCTAAATCAGGCTAATTAGCCCATTAATGAGGTGGCAAATGTCAAGCCCTGCTGGCTAGCCGGGTTATGAGGACAGTGCTGGAGGCCATTTTAGGAACTCAAACCTCAGCACTTTCTGTTTCAACCTGTCAAGGGATTCGAAATAAATCCTGCCCGTATGCACACTTAACTACATTTCAACACATGTCTTGCAGAAAACAAACCAGAACCAAATGGAAGACAGAGCCTTGTTCTTGTATAACATGTAATAAGTAAAGAGGTTTTTTGGCTCCTCTCCACAGAAGACCTGAACACGTTAAATTAGCTGAATTAGAACTCCAACATAAGAGTATCTGCTCTCATTTTTCCAAAATACCTTCATTTGTATTGGATTTTTAGCAGAACACTATACCCAGCGCTTCTACAGTAGCCATCAAGGATCATCTAACACATCTAAAAGCTTCAGTTCCCCATTTATGAAGTGATAACTTGGATACGGTTTCATGTCTTTGTTATAAAGGAAGCTTAGCTCTAGCAAATACACTTGGCTCTGACACAAGAACATAAACTGCAAACGAATCCAATGAATTCAGTCTTTAGTCCTCCTAAAAGATGCTGTAGCATTTTCTGTTCAGTGAATGGCACATAGGGCACCATGTAGGACACAGGGAACAATTCAGACACTGCAAATATGCTTTTGAATGGGGCAAATGAGGTCTGGTTTCATGTGTAAAAAGGGGACAGGGCTGCTCTATGTGTCTTCACGTTTCAGTTGGGATGACGTCACCACGTAGAATAACACTGCTTGTTTCAAGGCATTTCAGGGGACCTTTAAAGTACGTAGAGAACAAGTCACTTACAGAGAGGTTGACACTGAAACCTCAGCTTATTTGCACATTACAGGCCCTGTCAGGAGTCGTTGTTTTCCCGTCACTAATCTGAAGGCCAGCAGGTTTCCTTCAGCTGTCTGGGGCATTTTGAAGGGTCCAGCGACAGCCCATCGACCTCCCTTCACCTTAACAGTAACTCTAACCCGCAATGACACCCAATCCCAACTCGTTGCTTTTATCAGTGGATTAAGCTCCTGCCAAGTTCAGACAAATAAACTTTCCACGACTTCAAAATAATGCTTCGCAGACCCCCTCTGCATGGGGTCTGGCCGTCGTCCATATGGTCCCCCCCTCGTGGGTTACATTAAGAAGCGGAGCTGTATAATGTGACGGCCTGAAAAAAACATTAATTGCAAAGTTGAAGCCTGTAGTGGCAACGGTATGCTAATATTTGAAAGTGCACAGAAGAACAGTTTGGGAGAGGAAAATTCAACGGGACAGTTGGACAAAGAGACAGTACAGGAAAGAGGTGTAATAAAAGGACTACAGAGCTCTGCGGGTAGCCTCAGGACGCTGGGACACCACAGTGCAGAACACACACTCGGTTGAAGAGAAAGATGCTTCAGGCATCAGGAAACAAAAGGGTCAATGTTGTGGAAAACATGAAGTCTGAAATTAAAGTGATGTGCTTCAGCTCCATTCCCATTCGCAACCAAAACTGTGAGAAAGAGAATTATATTTGTCATCGCACTACAACTTCTGATGCAGAACTCAGGTTTGATAGCAATCGAATTGAAAGCAAAGCATTTATTTGTCCTGTTGGTAAGTTGTGCTTATCTAAGGTTTTCTCCATTTCAGATGGGGCTCAGGACAAATCAAAGGGGCTAAGCTCAGTACAAGCAGCTTATACAAATGCAGCCTAACCAGGGATTTGTGCCGTTTCATTCAAACAAGATTTATGCTTTTCACTGGCAATTATTACGCACATACATGCTCAGCACAGAAGTTGAAGCAAATCAGTCGGTGACTTAGACAGACAGATGCACACGTGCCATTCCATGTGCAGGGCAAAAAAACCAAAAGCTTAAAGCTTAGAGACCATCAGCCATCAATCAAATGGCTGAGCAAACATGGGCCTGTGGTGCATGATGGTGAAGTTATAAATTATGTTCTGCATTCTGATGCCATAAATCACAGAGAAAAGTTACCATTTCCTGATTTTGCATGGTCTGTGATGCTGATGCAATAATGTATGACCAAAAACTCAGCAGAATGCATTTGGCATTAAGCAGTGAGGGCATTTTGGGTCAAGTGCATTGTGGGACTTGTAGTCCTTATACAATTGAATCAGCAATGGGGCTTAAAAGGTTCCTAGTTGGTTGAAAGTTGTACTTTTGTACGACAAAGGAATCATGTAAATATTTACTGAACCTCAAGATTTAGTTTCTTCTATAAAACACAGATGAAGATATTTAAAGCAAAGAGTTTCAACTGGTTGGACATGGGTTTGGAGCAGCATAAAGAATAAGTAAATGATGACAGAATTTTCTTTTAACTAAACTTGGTGCTCTCAAAACAAGAAGCCAAGAAAATGCATACTGTGCGAGGAAGAGGATGGAAAACAGACTATTCAAGACTCTTAAAAAGTTAATGGACCGTTAGACAAAAAGATGCTGCGTTTACTGTCTATTTTATAGTTTCTTTATTAGGTCTTTGTGGCTGGCGTGTATAAGCCGGATCAGTTGTTTTGTTCTCAGATATAGTGAAACCGGTTCTGTTTAGCTGTCTGCGGTTTGTGTGGAGGATGTTGAACAAGAGGAGAGTAGAAATATTTACAAATGCATCCTATAATGATCTCTTGAGGCCTATTTCAGGGTAAAAAGCGAAAACAGATAGGCATGGAGCAGAGAAAATGACTAAATTCCTCAGTTCATCCTCTAAAACCCACAGTGTCTACTTTAAATCTGATATGAGATGGTGGTACTGATGCAAAATCCAAATCCCTTCTAAAGCCGAGTAGAAAGAGCACGCTGGAACAGAAGAGCAAGAGAGGGAAGTAAAAACACAGGCAGACAACGGATGCCTGCAGAGTAAATATATTGTTTTCCTCCTCTGACAGTCGATGATGATTCTTTTATGGGGGAAGTCATTGTGGTCTGAAAGGAGAAACAATTTCCTCTACATCTCACGAGGAAACAATAGCAGCCCGTGTAACCGCTCTACAGCTGAAGCCATCGCTGGCATTGTTGGTTACATGATCCCAGAGGTTTGCTTTTTTTCATTTTAGATGTAATTGTTGTGTCTCTTTCTCTTTGATGCCATTTCTTGTAAAATAACTGTCCACGGTCAACAGACTGTCCACCATAAACTTTCCATGAGTTTGAATAGAGATCCAAAATTACAAAACAGAAATTGATTTTTTTTTTATATACAAAAATATACATTTTTATTTTATTTTATTTTAATTTAAATATAAATTAATATTTTAATCTAGGACTAGTCTTAAACCCTGTTCGGGAGACTGCCCCATTGTGATTGATAAATAATAAATGAACAACTGCAAAACTAAAAATAAAAGAAATAAAAGAGTAAACTAATACCAAACTAAATAAACTAAACAAAGTAACGACAAAATCAATAAATAACCAAATAAATCAATAAATAAATTCAGAGTGTATTTATTTTAGTGCTGGGCAGTGATTAATTATGTTTAATTGCATCCAGAATAAAAAGTATTCTGTGTACATCATATAGGTGTATACACTGTGTATATTTATTATGTATATGTAAATACACGCACATAAATATGGTATGCTTATATATGTATATATAATATACATTATATGAATATAAATATAAACATGTAAACGTGTGTGTGTCTATAATAAATGTACACACCACACAAACACAATGTTCAATGCGATTAAAAGTCAGAACAACCTGTATATGAAGAACCCTCAATTATTATCAGATAGCCATCAAAAAGACAGCAGAAAGACAACCGAAATACAAGGTAAGGGGACAAAAAAAAAAAAAAAAAGAACGAGAAAGTCAGCATTTGAGTGCTTGAAACATGATCTTGTGGAACACAGTTAATCTTATCTCTGTCACGCTGCTCAGTGTGACCCTGTCTAAAGCAGACAGCGCTCTGGAGAGAGAGTAGCCCAAACATCAGACAGATCTCATTACACGGGGGCAACCCAGGAAGGCAAGACTGTCACCCGATCCACCGCACACCTTTCAGCTCTCACACTCAGCGTCAAAACACAACATACCTGCAGAGAAGGAGAGGACGGGACACTTTCTGCCGCTAGTTAGATCATTTACGCAATGCTGATTTGATGCTACTGCATGGCTGAATTGTGCCCCGTCTTAATTGGCACTGTGGGGGAAATTACAAAGAGAAAACATCTCTAAAACTCGAAAAACCATCTCTAAAATCCCAGGGAGCATACAGACAGCGATTGAACTGATGATGGAGCGTTCTCTAGGTTTACTCAGCCTGAGGGGCAGCTGTTTACTAGCTCTCCATGAGGGCGACAGAAAAACAAACTACGGGTCAGGGTCCAAATCCACACACACACACACACACAGAGCCTGTGGGTCTGGACCCCCTGCAGGACCAGCAGCTGCTTCGAGCCTAGCCAAACTGTGTGTGCCAAACACATCCAACAACACAGATCCAACAATCTTTGCATGCACTTACACAAAAATACAAAGGTGTTAGAATTAATTTTATGCATTAATAATTAGCTTTTCAGAGATACAGTCATGGTATAACTTGCAATATATAAATAACTGCAGAAAACCTAAATTTCATACATGTATACCATAATTGTACCACTATACTCTCCAAAAAATACCCATTTTTAAATCAGAAGCAACACATCTTCTATTTCCATGACTGTGACCGCATGGCTGCCCTTGTTTGGCCTCTTGTGATGGCGTTGCACCGGAGGTGATTATTGTTTTATGGATGGCATCAGTGCCAGTAACGTTAGCCATGTTAGTGTAGAAAACATATCCAAAACTTGCACTGGGATGGGACATTAACCCCACATGCCACTCTTTATTAGATATTATATACCAAACTCACAAATACATACACAGTCCAGTCTGGATTGTCGCCCAGTACTTGGCATTTCCTGTCTCTTCTTCTGATTGTGTAATGGGATTACATGGCCCTGACCTTGCTCTGTGCAGTAGCACTCCTGTTGCCCTCTGGACTGACTCACCGGAAAAACATAATGAAAAAGCCCAAAGGCAGAAGTGCTGAAAAAGAGCTACTCACAAAGGATTCCAAATGAGAACCACAAAGAAAAATATCTCAACTGGACTCTGCTGCCTGTAGTGGAAATCGCTCAGTATTCTTGGTAAGCTTGAACATTGAGTTTTGCTTCAGTAATATATTTGCGAGTGGGATTGGATTTAATTTTAACCAACAGGTTTGATTGGATCTTCCTTGAAGGGTGAAGATCAAGTTCATCCTAGCAAACCATAAAAAGAATGTTGTAGATGCCAAACAAGTTTGATTTGTAAAAAAGACAATTATTCTTATTATTTTTCAGACACTTTTACAGTAACAATTTGTAGAAATAAGTACATAACTACATCAAAAAGCAAATAAATAAAGTGAAAATTATAAAAAAAAAAATTCCATTCAATGTTAGTTTAGTAAGCAATTATCAAAAAATAAAATAAAATAAAAAACAATATTTTAATTTGAGTGCTGTCAAATGATTAATCCCAATTAATCCAAAATAAAAGTTTTTGTTCACATGTGTGTGCATACTATGTACATTTATTTATAATATGCACACACATGCATGTATATATATATATATATATATATATATATATATAGAAGAAAAATGTTACATTTATATATTATATAATTTATAATATAAATTTATACAAATAAATATATGCTGTATGTGTGTGTCATAATATACACAGTTCACAAACACACACATTATGTAACCAAAAACATAATCTTTATTATCTTTATTTAAGATTTATTTTATTTTAGATATTATTATTATTATTATTGACATCAATTAATAAAAAAAGAAAAAAATAACTAATTTAATAAGTTTAATTTAACATAGCTTGAATGTTAAGTAAAACAATTGCTAAATATACACTGTTGTAAATGATAATAAAAAAAAAAATAATTTGTTGCAATAACATGTACTGTTGAATCGTGCACAGCGCAGAAACGTGTATTAGAAAAGCAAACCAGGTCAATTTTTATGTTTCTGTGAAACATCCCAGGTATCCTGAACAAATAAAACAGGAGTTATTAAGCTGTGAAGCAGAGCATTATTAGGGAATTTGCAGGCAAGTAAGCATTTCCTTTTTCTGCTAGTCTAAATGACTGGAAGTGCATTTGGGATGCATGAACGAGGTGAAGCTGTCAGTTCGCATTAGGTGCATGGAAGTGTGACGTCACAGGGAAGTCTGCCACGAGCCAGCCGGCTGAACAGGAGGATGGGGGGGGTGTCTGCGCTCTATGCCAAGACGGGATGAAAGGTGGATGTGGAAAATGGGTGAGGGCTCTGTAAAGACTTAGTGAAGGAGACATTATTACCTGACGTTTGAAACATTATCGCTCGCTATTAGATAAGTATCAGAATTCATTAGAGATGATGGTGTCTGAATGCTGTCTCTTAGGCGATAAAGACAGACAAAGAGGTGGACAGGCCAAGAGAAGACAGGAAATTACCAATAACGCTCTGATAGCAGCAAAAAAAAAAACCTTCCGAAACACAACAGAAATCTCAGAAACTTATGTTTCATGTACTGGGCAGATAAACTAGGTCTAGTCACATGGTATTTCTTTCTAGATGCTTCAAGAAAGTGTTAATGATCTACAATGAAGTTCTCAGTACAACACATCACACTGCCGCTATAAACTCTTTTGACGCTAATAATGGCACCGGCGAACACAATACATCTTGTCAGCTGAAATGAGTTCATAAGTAAGACGTGTAAGATACAAAGATGAACATTTTTGAAGGTGTTATTTAAAGTGTCAGGGGAAGAAAAGAAGGGAAAAAATGCTCTCAAAAGCACAAACAATGTGTTTTTTTGTGTAAAAAATTATTCAGGCTTTTAGCCAGAGAGCCTCGCTTGAAAGCTACCTGATAAAGGCAGCTCTTCAGAGATGCAACAGCATCAACAAATCCCAGCACCACACATACGACTGACGACGGGTGCTTTTGGTTTCCAATCAAGGGAAGCATGTCTATTTATTGTGAATATATGCACATTCAAACATGCGTCATAATCAGTTCTAAAACTGAAGGTAGCAAAATTTTCCATTGTAAGTTATGTAGCTTTCAAACGATTCAGCTCTTTGTTGGTCGGTGTGGTGAAGCCATGTGACCAACTTGAACCTGTTGAGAAATCCGCATGGGGAAATCTTTTAGAAGATAAAAAACAATTTGGAAGAAACTTCAAAATTATAGAGGAAATGTGCTACAGTGGAAGGCATTTTCTCTCTTTCTCACAAAAAGCTATCAAGTTTCTACAGAAGAGTCGTATGTATTCATTTTATAAGGGCTGCACGATTAATCGAACACGATCTTCATGCACATTTTGCCATTCTGTGATCTCTACCACTTGCTTTCAGGTGGAGCAGCATTTACTACACAGAGAGTTGTATGTCTATCGAGCAACCCCCAAAAAAAGTGACGGAAGCATGCGATGGTCACTACACGAATGTGATGTCCATTTGTGATCATGTAATCTGTTAGGAGCTCTTGTGATGCAATTTAAAACAAAGTTTGGATTCATTTAGACTTTACATACAAACTTAAGTAGAACAGGCTGATTAAAGGTATAGTTCACCCAAAAATGAAAATGTGATGTTTATTTGCTTACCCCCAGGGCATCCAAGATGTAGGTGACTTTGTTTCCTCAGCAGAACACAAACAAAGATTTTTAACTTTAACCGTGGCAGTCTGGTAGTCATTTAATGGAAGTGGATGGGCACCAAACCTTTCAAAGTAAAAAAAAAAACATGCACAGACAAATCCAAATTACACCCTGTGGCTCGTGACGATACACTGATGTCTTAAGACACGAAAGGATCGGTTTTTGTGAGAAACTGAACAGTATTTATCATTTTATATCAACGCCAGAAGTGATCTGTTGCATGTAAATCAGAGTCGTACACACGCAACAGATCACTTCCGGCAATTGCGTATCCTACGCCAAAGCGCATACACAGGGAACGCAACTCATGCTGAGCACCAGCCAGAGACGGTTTGAACATGGGTGTTTATTAGAGGTAAAAAATTATATAAATACTGTTCAGTTTCTGATAAAAACCAATCGTTTCGTGTCTTAAGACATCAGTGTAACGTCACGAGCCACAGGGTGTAATTTGGATTTGTCTGTGCATGTTTTTTCTTTACTTTGAAAAGTTTTGGGGCCCATCCACTTCCATTAAATGACTACCAACTACCAGACTGCCATGGTTAAAGTTAAAAATCTTTGTTTGTGTTCTGCTGAGGAAACAAAGTCACCTACATCTTGGATGCCCTGGGGGTAAGCAAATAAACACAACATTTTTGGGTGAACTATACCTTTAAATTTGTCTTTATTTTAATGTGATACAAATCATTTCTGTCAGTGATAGAGATATGATTTAAGACTGTAGTGTAAGCAAGTTTAAGCACGTTTATTTAAAAAAAAAAAAAAAGTTTAATAGTAAATCAGACATGTTGAGACAATATTTCAATAAAATAATAATAATGACAAGTAATATTTATTTGCAACAACTGTTGGAGCTGAATGCAGCAAGCATCTGCAGCATTGTCAAGGTAACGTTTGGTGCTTCGAAGGGATTGGAGCATAGGGATGCTCATTTCTGTTTGGAATTCAACCATAATATGCAAAACTTTGACATCATACGTGGGAGATAAGTCTGTAAATTCAAGTAAAATCAAACCTTTCGCTTATCCTGTGCGAATGCGCCACACGTAATTGTTCAGCCGTTTGCGTAGCTTCTCAGTGAACTCTGGCTCTGTGTAGTAAATGCTGCACCTTCTGAAATCACATTAAAATACCACGTTCCAGCAAGTTTTTACTCCAAATTCACTTCATAATGTCAACTGAGTGAATAAATCCTTTTGTGAGAGAATGTGGCTTCTTACATAAAATAAGGCCTTCAACATATTTGATAGTATTCTAAGCAGTGGTAAAAGATATGTTCATTAGCATTTCATTACCGATATATATTAATATAATGAAATTTAAATCAAAGAAAGCTGTCAATTCCTGCGTTTCTTCTTTAGAGTGTATTTCTATCTGCCTTCAGATGGAGATTTACTACTAATCACAGAACCGTGCTTTACTGAATGATTCACATGGCATTTGCAGCTTTACTCTAATCGCGATTACGTTTCGATTTTTTGTGCAGTCCTAAATTTTATGATGCTTTTTTGTCATTTTTTGAGCTTGAAAGCTCCGGTACACCTTCACTTTCCACGTACGTTATAGAAAGCGAGTAGCCATGACATTCTACTTAATAAAGACACGGGTTTAGAAAGGCACGAGGTTGAGTAAACAGTGACAGAATAAAATTGTTTAGTATCCCTGTAACAACAGTTATTCCTAAATTAATAGCCCAATTTTTTAACTATGTAATGGGTGGTCAGGCTACAACAGTGTTTGCTGTAGTGAAAGCCAAGCAGGTTTTAATTGGTTTAAAGTGCACTCAACCTACCCAGACATGCACATGCAGGACAATTTGAGGTTTTCCCATCTCTAGGCTTAGCTTTTATCTAATTTCCTCTCCGCTCTAAGAGACTACACTAATGAATTGGGTAATCACAGATATCTGACCCATTCAAGTGCTTTGTAAAGTAAATCAATACGGTCTGGCGACGGGCCAGTTGTCCACTTTGACGGACAGTAGAAATCTATTTGTGGAACCATGGCCAAAAAAATGCTTTTACTCTCTCTCTCTCTCTCTCGATCACATTATCTATTCCTGTGCCTTCAATGCTGTCCATGCTAAAGGTGGGTTACAATTTTATGTAAGGAGCTTATGGAACTTTGTTTAATTTCCGCAATAGTGGATCAATAAGGCCAACACGATTGGCAGGAATTTCTATGAATTTCAAATGCTTTCCCTGTAGCGATTATTGTGAGCCGGGTGCTCTGGTTGAACATCGATATGCTGATGACTAGCCATGCTATGCTAATGCTCTGGGCTTCCACCAAACCTCAGTGAACATCACAGCCTTGCTAATACGAAACAAATGTTTCTGTGTCATTACAGAGGTTTTCCTTTTCTAAACATGCTGGAACGAGGTCCCGCGAGGACATCTGTTTGCAATGAACGCAACTCTAATCTTTAGAATGCTTTAGTGGAAAGACATTGAGATGGGATGTGGTTTACCAGTTCTGATCATATTGTCAAATGTTAGTTGAAACCGCCACCCAAATCGCAAGTTCACAAGATTACATATAGACCTCAAGTGCCAGAGAGAAAGGCTGGATTACAGCGACTTTGACACTCTGTATTCATTCAAACAAGCACGCTGGAAGAAAGTATAATAGAGCATAAGTATAATGTAGTATATATAGTAAAGCAGACGTGACAGATTACCAAAATGGAGGTGCTGAACGTTACCCGATGTTATCAGCAGTCCATAACGCTGTCAAATGCAATCAGATGCAATCTGTATTTGATGACACGGCACCAGTTTCACTTCAGGAACTGGCTATGATAATATCGCCAACGCAAACAATTATTTTCAGCCCAATTTGCCTTATTACCTCACACATTTACACGCTTTACCCAAAGCAACTTAAATGCGTGTATTACCTGGGAATTCAAACCACGATTTGGGCATTCAGTTTCTCCAGAAATTCAGTTGGGAAAGGGATTGTGGGTAATAGTTTGAAAATCACTCACAAATGTATAAAACACCTAAAAAGTGCAAAATCTAGACATTTTTTGCTTACTAACTATCAATATACTATGACCTGGGATGCTCTGGGAAGTCTAATCTTGTATATTTAGGACAGAACTGGTATGCAAAGTCTGATGTATTCTACGCACGTTCCTTCAAAATGTCCTCCTCTTACACACGTCTCAGGAAACACAGCTTATAACATGAACCGCATCTTGAATTTAGTCTAGAGGGAAATAAAATGGTAAGAACCGTAGATGCAGGTCTCTGGTGAGGACTGACACTAATCACAAGGTTAATTCACCAACCTCATGACGTTAAGACCAATTATAGCTGGCAGTCAACAGGGTAATGTACCGCTCTCCTGAAAAGCGATAAGAAGTATATTAAATGAAGAGGCAGAAGTTTATAGTAAGGAGATTAATAAAGCAGAAGAGCAGGAAAAAACAGATGCTGTGCAAGAGTGCAGCACATGGGATCCTGAGAGAGTGCATTAGCATCAACTACCTAATCAACTTTCCTGATCTGAATGCAGTCTTCATTCTTCATTATCTTCTTGCATTCTTCAATATCCTTATTTTGAGTTTTTATGTAAGTTAAAAGCAAAAACGCAAAACACAGCCATTGTCTTGTTTTGCGTTTTTGCTTTTAATTTGCATAAAAACTCAAAATGAGGATATTGAAGAATGCATTGGTCTGTGAGATTAAATAAAGAATCAAATGAGTCTGATTCATGAACAAATTACTCATTGGTTTGGTGATCTGGATGAGCTGGTTCATTGAAAAGAATTGGGCTCATCCGTTTCTCATACAAAACTTCAAAAAGGACTGCTTTTAGCATATTTTTTTTCCCATTTCTCAGCTTAAAAGCCTTCATTTATGGTAATTCAATGGAAAAGGCGACTGGTACGGTTCTTTAAAACCCTTTATTCAGGTTTCACAGACAAAAGAAATTCATAAGGTACACAAAGTTGAGCAAATGATGACAGTATTTCATTTCTGAGAAAAATATTACACGGAGCATCCACAGAGATTTTCAAATGCCTCTTTAACAGTGCAAAGTACAAAAATATGATTTGAAAACAAACTTAAAGCAGTGGCAAAAAAGAGCGAACGGAGAAACAAAGAGCCAAGTGACTACAAAAGAGCAATGATTCAGAGAAAAAGAAGATTCTTAGGAAAAAGAGTAAGGGGGAAAGAAACGAAAGACGGCTAGGAAGAAAAGAAGAGTGGAAAAGGAGAGAGAGAGAGAGAGAGAGAGAGAGAGAGAGAGTGTGTGTGTGTCAGTAATGAGATCACTGCAGGGTGGGCTGTCTAATGGTAATGTAATGGACTAGCTAGAAAGACGGTGCGAAAAAGACAAAAACACAGAGATGCAGAAAAGAGAGAAGATGAAGCATTGACCTCACAGAAGCACAAAAAGCAAAAGGAAGACAGCTGGCCGCCACTCAACTCTCACACACACAAGGCTCGGACACACGACTGTACGCAGACAGAAGGCTGACTGAAGACCGTGCCAAGAAGATAAGTGGAAGAGGTCTGGGGGCAGAATGGTGTGTGTGTGTGTCTCTTTGTGTGAATGTGTGTTTGATTAGTGAAAGGAACAGCAGGGTCCCTCTATCTCTCAGACTTTGGCTCTTTAGCTGCGCTTCAGTCTTGAGCCAGTCCAGGAAAGCTCCTAAAGAACCGTGAGGCTCAGTCTGAATAGCAGTCACTTGCTCTCTTTTTGTCTTCACTGCTTTAGGATGGGTCAAACTGGGGTCAGGGCACCAAAAATGCATCTAAAGATGGTCTAAAACACTGCTAACCAAACAAACATACATCAAGCAGTACTACTATCATGATTTGAGACTATAAAAGACAGAATTTTTAACATTCAAAATCTAAGAGGTGATTCTACTATTGCAGTTATTGAAACGCCAAGCTCCACTGCCTATAAAGTGGTCGCAACTACTTGAAAAACTGGGTTCTTTCTTGGCTAATCCAAGAACAAGCTCCCATTGGAAAATCAGGGCAAGCCAATCTTCAATATGTGCTCTCGCAGCTCCTAATTTCAACAGCCAATCAGAGACTCCCACTATTGGTAGGAGGCAAATTGAAGTTGAATTGCCCAGTGTACAGTAACATGATTAGGAAGATTGCTCGCAATCTCGCTGAGAGCCAGCAAGGTGGCACTGAGGGTGCAACACCATCTGCAATCACAGCAGACAATAATGATTACTGTAATCACCTGATCATGCTATCAGGACACATCTGCTGATAAAGCCGCTTTCATGACTACAAAATGTCTGAAAATAGTACACTTCTACTCAGACAATACTTGATGTAATGCCCACCTTTAGAGTGGTAATAAATAGAAAATACAGTACATATATCTATTTATAAAAGAGCACTTTTCAAAGTCATCATATTTCTGGGAAGAGGCTAAAGTGACATTAGACGGATGAAAAAAAAAACAAAAAAAACAAAGCATTCAATTTGCGAGCAGATTGATGCTAATTCAACATGAAATTGAAGGAGGAGTGAGAAATTGTTATGATGATTGAAACGCATGTTCTATTGTTTTGCTCATTTGTGTTCAATATAATTGAAGCTTCCTTACGACGCTGAAACCGAGAGGAACATTTAAACAAATGCATCTCTCGCGTGATTGTCCTCAAAGGCCAACACTCTTTTTTTTTAATATAATCTAAAATACCAGAAAATCAAGGATAATAACAGACCGCACTAAATATGGAATTAAACTAGAAAAGATTGGCTTTCACAAAAGCACTCAATTCAAGTAATTATGAAACTGCAGGAGGAAAGTATAGCCTCAGCCAACAACATTGCAGATGCACCAATTTGTGTTGCCACACAACAGCAGAATTTGTTGTAGTGTTGCAGTATGACGAAAAAAAAATGCCACCAGTAGGAAAAACCTTGTGCCGAATGCTCCCTTGACCTTGAAAAAACAAATTAACACATAACTGCTGGGCAAGTTTTGCTTAGCGGGGCAAACTCTAGTGAGGGTTTCTGCCGCTGACAGCCTGTTTCTAAATGACTCATTAAGTTTCAGCTAAAGTAAAAATCATCTCTGCCGATCTCTAAGGAGAGAGCGGAACAGACATCTGGAGAGATCAAAGGCTCTAAAAATGATTTATGTGGTTTTACGATAGTTCATTTTTGTTAAGATACAGCCACAATGGTGAAATTTCATCGAAACTCAACAATAAATGTAAATTTAACTGTAGTTCTGAGAAATCTACGGTGAGTGTGTCAGTGCTCTGAAAAAAATCATTCATCCAATTTACTACTTTTTTATGTTAAGTGGTCGCAATCAATTTATTTTAGCTACATTTAAACACGTTTAGTTGACTAATAGCTTTCAACTAAATGTGCGTATTTAAATGTAGCTAAAATTGTCTAAAAGGTCTGCAACCACTTGCCTGCCAAAAATTTGGCAGCATAAATGTTGTCCTCCAAAATACTATCCTTAAACAAACGCACAATTCAAAGCAACAGTAAGTAGCAAGTTAAGATATTAGTTAAGAAAAAATGAAATATGTCAGCGTAGAAAAGAAAACTGTGTCAAGCCATTTCATGGGATCTTTAAAAATGCATACCGCAACATTTCAGTGAGCATACGTGCATGTTTTGTGTGTAATCTCCTGAGACAGAAACGGTTCCTGTGAAGCTGGAAGTGCTGGAGAACATGTTACATGTTTGAGCATTTCTTCTCCCCCCTTCTCTTTCCTGCTGTGCATCCCAGACAATAAAGCATGTCTTCAGCCATGGCTCATTACGGACCAAAAAGGGATGACCTGGAGGAATCAGGAGGCTACAGATTGGGAAAGCTAAACATGCTAAACTCAGCTGTTTCCCAGCTCATCAAAGACTTCAGTGACAATCTTACACCAGGGATGCCCGGAACAAAAAAAGGTGTTTCTGGGACGGAAGCTAACTAGTGGACACAGCTGTGTGTCAATACGCTAAACTGCCATTGCTTTCATGTGTTGCAGTCAGTTGTAGATCACCGCTGCGTCTCTGCTCCAGTCCTGAACACATCCTCCATGTCAGCGATGATGTCAGTGTCGAGAAAAGTGGGATGGGTGCCCAGAAACTCACTTAACCAGTTCAATGAAACATTTGTCCAATTAAGGCCTCAATTGCCTGCCAGAAGGAAGCCACCTGAACCGTTCCTCCTAGCCCTGTCGGAACACAGTCCAAACCAAATACTGATTAACTAACGAAGCAAGATGACAGAAATCGGTTCGGGTCAAGCGTGCCCACTGCACTGTATATGAGATGTTAATATCGGCATCAACAACACAGGAAAAAAGAAGGGAGCTAGCTACAAATAGTGATGCTACTAACTACATTTGACATGAGAGCAGCTTTTTCCAAAATGCTTCAAAAAATCTGGAATCTGAGGGTGCACAAAATTGGAAAACTAAGTTTTAAGGCAGCTTTCCCAACACTACATGCTGTAACGCAGACGGAGAATAGCTTCCCTTTGGGTTTTTTTTACATGAGTGGAATTACCATGTAGGTCATGCAAGCTACTCCTCACATCATAGTACTTATTATACCACCAATTAGAAATAGAAGGCTGTCTAATGGGGGCACGTATAATTAGCCCAGGTGCTCTTTTCAATTGATTTTTTTTTTTAGCAAACCTGAGTCACACCGTTTCCTGCAGTCCCACAGTTCACGATGCCTGTGCTCTGATTGGATGAATGTAGTACAGATCGTGTGACCATCTCAAATCAGCGCTAATCTCCCAGTGGGATAACTTTAAAGATCTAATTTTAGCATGCGGTCTTTTCCTCTCTAACAATATCAAAGAGAAAAGCAACCCTCTGGGGCCGTTCGCTCCTAACGTATTCCCCCTCCTCTCAGAAAGCCCACAATCTCCCCTGAGATTTGCACTTAATGCACAATATAAACTTAACTTCACGCCCTATAATTAATCTGATGCAATACCACTAAAAGAGGCTGTATTTTCAATAGCAAATATGGCCCATCTTGTTCTGCCTAAGTAAGATGTAATTTTAATATAAAGATTAAGTTTTAGAATGATAGAACTACATGGTTTCCCTATAAATGTAAATCTGCATGCTTCCCCAAAACCAGATGCTATCGTGACCTGTAAACAAAATGGCTGAATGGAACGTTGAATGTCACTGATTTGTTTTATTCTGCTGTCCTTGCCACCCTTATCTGCCAAATTCCTGCTGAGGTGAACAGTATCAGTGCTCTGCCACCCATCAACTCAGAGGGCAATGCCACCGGGGTAAGGTCAGGAGCCTATGAAACTCACTATAAAACGTGCTGACATTTACTGACAGTATAAATAAAAAACACCACCACAACATAGCTGCAAAAAAATAAATAAAAAATAATTTATTATCATAATACATGTCCAAATTAAATAAAATTGTCAGTTTTAATCATTTAAATCCATTCATTGCCATTATTAGTTAGTATTATTTATTTACAAAAATGAATAAATAAATAAAAATTGGTTTTACCACAGCTTTTTTTTTTTTAAATATGTTAATACCATTATTATAAAATGCCATAAATTACCATGAAATAAAATTATTTATTATGATAATACCTGCCCAAGTTAAATAACATTTAAATAAAAAATACTTGCAGAAATGGCAGAAAATAATGTCAATCACATATGATTACGTTCTATTATTATTAGTATTATTAGTATTATTATGTATTTCCAAAAATACACCAAATTGATTAATAAATAAATAAATAAAAGAAAAATAAATAAATAAATAAATAAACTCTTAAAAAAAATGATGATATTATTTTGGCAGCATGTAGCATGTACACATTTTAGTTGGTGCTTTAGCAAGAATGCAAACCAGTATACATTTACAATATTGACTATCATACTTGAATTCATCAGATATTACATTTAAATATTTAATGTTATCTGCATTGACCAAATTGTATATGCCGTAACATTCTTCATACAAACAAGTACTGTGTTTTCAGAATACTGCAACCTATTAATCAATCTCAGAGTCCAGCAGAGACAGCTTACATTCCACTCCACTCTCCAATATTTCATTTACCCTAAAACAATTACAGAAATAGAGTATAGAAATGACTACTGCTCGAATTGTTTAACCTACAGCAGCTTGAAGGAATCTGGACAATAGCACCCCTGGGTCTGCTTTCATTAATTCATTCAAAGGTCTTTTTCCTCAACTTGTGTGTCCAGTTACAAGAGCCAATGCTTGCAAGAGTCGCCTGTATTACCAGGACACAGAGACGGAAAGAGAGAAAGAGAGCACGACCAGCACGGAACTTCTGTTTGGAGCGAGGGAGGGTACAGCAGGGGACTGTGTCGATTGAATGAGGAATTGGTGTATGTGTGTGAGAGCAAGCAAGAGGGAGGGAGAGAGAAAGAGAAAGTGGCAATAGAGAGTGGTGGGTTTGCTCTTTGGGAAAAGAGCCAATCCAATTACAGGCAGCAGTGCAAGCCCGGTTTCTTCAGCTGAGCTAAATTTCACATTTCATCAGTCTCTTCCCGACTCTCGCTGCTGCTGTGCTACGCTTTCTCTCTCTCTCTCTCTCTCTCGTTCCCTCCCCCTCCTGTTACAGGTGGAGGGCAGGAATAGGCAGATCGTGCAGCCAACTCCATGCTTCAAAGGATGGGGCACAAGAACTAACCCCTGTACAACAGTAAACTGCCTATAGAGCATCAAAATCCTGTTACATCAACATGACTGCAACTACGGCTAGCTCGAGAGAGGAACAAATATATATTGATATTAGTGCTGTCAAAACAATTCACGATTTATCACAAAAATGATTGTGTTTACATAATATTTTGTGTGTCCTGTGCATGTTTATATGCCTATAAGTTAAAGATGAGTTTCTAAAATTCAAAAATTTCCAAAAACATGCTTTTTATGATCATTATTTGTGTATTTATGAAGTATGTTATAGAATTTCTATAGAAATGTCTTGATTGCGCTACAAGTAAAATACAGTAACAACATAGTTA
>JAUYWG010000061.1:14183314-14205997 GCA_034779775.1 Enteromius afrohamiltoni
ACATATATTTTATAATATATATTTCATGTACACACAGAGAATATATGGTGAATATTCCCATAAACATCCAAATTATCATCCAGCCCTAGCTGGAACACAGCAGCCAGATTCTCAGTTGCACAGCAGGGAAAATGGCTCATGGACACAAAACAAAGCAACTCACAAATCCCAGCTTCCTAAGCTCTCCAGGCTCTTCTGTGTTTTCTCCAAGAGACACACTTTTTGGGTCTGCGATAGGAACCTAACCTTTCCAAAACACACAAGCTCTCATAAGGCCGTCTCATCCTCTTCCTCGACACTGTTACGCCTTGTGCAGATGTGAGCGAATTCTCAGGGTTTGCAGAGACGCTCAGTATTTCCGTCTAGGCTAATACCTCCCTAATTCCACCAGATAAGTATGTCTCATTCTCCTTTCTGCCCACTAGGGCGGCAATATGCACCGGCTGAGAATCTGAGCAAGCTTGAGGCAAGACAAACCTGCCAAGGCTGCACTTCTAAGAGCATGGTGCTGTTGGCCTAATTTAACTTCACCAACCGCGAGGAGAAAAAAAATAACATTAATTAATAAGCCACTAAAACAAGAGGATTACAAAGCGCGAATGCCTCTGATGCCACTTCCTGATTGCGGTGCTGATTCAATTATAAATTAATTAATCAAGGCGCAAAACACAATTTGGACGTTGCTGTGCTACCGGCATGAAACAAACACTCGGTTTGACACTTTGACATTGTCCGTTCTCCCTGGCGTCTGGGAAGGCAGCTGTCATTTGTGTGTTTGTAGGGGGGCAGGTGGGAGCGAGGGACAAAACCAACGTTTGTAAAGCAGGTCTCTCTCTGTCTTCATCCCTTTGGTGTCCCCTGCAGCTGCTGTGGGGTGAGGGCATGCCTGTTCCTGCTCGTCTAACAGGGTCTGGCCTGTCACTCAACACCGTCATGCCCCAAAGGGGGTACGAGTCCCAAAAGCAGCTGACGGACCCCTTGTCATTTTCATAATTGCTTACTGCAGGTAGTCTCGTCTTGCTACGAACCACAGAAGGTCTATTAGCCACATGCTAACATGTCAACACTTACTAAACTGGCTGCTCAACGAAGGGCAAACATTCAGAGCCGCACAAATAGATCATACATACATACACTTATTGGATTAATCGTGCACATTTCAGTTCATGTTTATGTCGGCATTATTATTGTTAGGTAAAGTTTTGTAAATCCGTTTCAGTAATTAAAATAAAGATAAAATTATAAAAAAATTATAAAAATGAATATAAATATAAGAAATGCTGCTTTGGCAATAAATAAATAAATCAGTATGTTTAAGCACTGAAAATATGAAACTTTAAACTAAAATCTATTTTTAAAATGCCAAAACACATAAAATCACTAAAAAATTATAACAAAAATGTAAATATAAAAATAAAAGATGATTAAAAATGTAATTAAATAATATAATAATATAATAATAAAATTAAATGTGTCTCTTGGATCAAAAAGTATTTTTCTTTTTGGCCGGTGGCAGAAATAAATGAGCTAAAAGGTTATTTAGTTATTGTTTCAGGCTTATGCTGTACTGTAGGTAACAAAACTGTTAGAAAACTATTGTACAAAACTATTGTAGGTGTCAATAGTTAGCAAAATGAAGATCAATTTCAGATAAATAAAATTAAGACCCAATTACATCTGTTTCTTGTTAAATATACCAAATCTAATGGATAGTAAAAGGCGCTTTATGTTTACTTAATGAATAGAAGTTGAGCGCTGGTTCCCTGTCTACAGTGTATCTTTGCTATTAGCATCCAAAAAGGTGCGTTGAAACACCATTTTCTCTTTACGCATTTGATAACCCCAACAGTGCCTGACCTCTTGTGTCTTGCATCTCTTTCATGGGTTTGGCAGAGAAGACATTCTATTAAAATTAATATACTAGGGAGGCAGACAGGAACCCCTGAGGTCACTTTAAGCTGCCCATTATGGTCGGCAAAGTGAGCAGAACCAGAAGAATCCTACGAAAAGGTATTAAATATTTAGTCGAAAAGTTTTCCATCCATACTTTTAAATGAGGCCAGTAGAGCAGTTCAATGCAGTGCTCTAGAAGACACCATTAATAACTAACATGACACTGTTTGCGAACAAAAACGTTTGCCTGTATGTGAGGTGAAGGGTCTCAAGACTCACCTTCTTCAACCGTCCACTCTTGGTGCCGACGAAAGCCACACAGTAGCCATTATAGACGTAGGAGGTCACAGAGGTCATGCGATCACGGCTTTCCGTATAAAGCGTGTGTCCGGTCACCAGCTGAGAGCCGCCGAGAGGCTGGTTGATGTCCAAACCGCAGAAGGAGTCATCAATAGGGACAGGCTACAGGAGGAGAACCGAGAGTCAGCAGTTTGCTTTGAATCAAGAAAGTCAAGGTCAGTTTGGTTGTTTACACAGACATCAGTAGGAGGTTGAAAAGGTTGCACTGATTTTAATACAGCGAAGCACTTTGTAAGCAAATCACATTTACCGATCCAACATCAGCTGGGTGCTTTGCTGTCAATTGAGGTGGAATTAGAGAACACTAAAGGTTTATTTGCACCATTTTTGGTACAAAAATCCTTCCCAATAATAACTACCTTACTGACTATTAATAAGCAGCAAATTAAGCATGTATTGAGTTGTAGTTATTAGTTAAAAAAAGAGTTACCAAAACATTTTGAACAGTACTGGAAATCACTATTTAAATGTTCTCTGACATTTACTGGTTTTACAGTTCACTTGGGATTCAGTTTTTAAGTGACGCCCAACCAGCTGGTAGTTTGGGTTTGCAGAGCAGGCCAGAGAACACTGGAGCTCCATCAGTTTCTGAGAGGAGACAGCAACCGAAAACAACACCTAAACAGATGATTTAAATGATCTAGTTTCTATACATTCAGACACTTTTGTGTTGCTGGGGTTTTTACTAATACTTGCAAACTATAACTTTTTCTCTTCTTTCTTTTCTTTTCTTTTTTTTATAGTTTACGAAACTTAGCTGTATTTGTGACACATAAGCCTAGTCCTAGACTAAAATGTACATTTGAGCTGTTTCAACTGAAAGAAACTTCCACTGACTCATCTTAAAATCTTGTTTTGTCGTGAGATGCACACCAGTAATGCTTCTTGCTAAGGCATGTTTATAAAAACAACTTAAATGTCCTAATTGAACTATGGCCTTATCCTGGCTTAGGCTAAGCCCTGTCTATGTAACCGGGCCTCTGCTGGCGAGTGTAATGCTAGCTGTTAATGTATCCCAAATTTGGAAGTTACTCTACTGGAAATGACTGGAAATATACATGGAGAACCAGATTTCAGTTATTCTGTATTTCAGTTTTTTGATACTGTTAGTAGCCAAATAAACTAGTCAGAGTGTAAAATGTGTGTTCATAGGGCCAAAACAAACTTATACTTTACCTCTCTCTCAATCTCTATTGCTCTCCCCCTGCATCTCCTCCTCTCTCTCTCAGACAAACCGACTTCAACCGAAGAGATTGAAGCTTGTAAACATTTACAATGTAATGGGAGGGTCTATGGCCCATTTTTCATGTCACATGCATGCATGGGCCACTATCAATCCCCATTTGAGTTTGGGCGGCGAGTTACAACACTCTGCGGCGTTTAGATTCAGGTCATCGGAGTTTGTGACTGACACTGGCCTCAAAGTGCCATGTAGAGTAAGAGGGATGGATACTGTGCACTCGGTCATGATGCTGAACGCAGCACTGCTCGTCCCTAACACTCCGCAGCCCTTTAATATCAGCCTGCTTGACTACAGGCTCATGCTATAAAATCTTTACTGCCTTCCAGCCCTTCACAAGCTGGGGGACGGCAATAAAGCAGGGATGTAAATGCCTTGAACTCGGCAGATCTCGTTCCAGCCCCTCTTCATAGTGTTTTCTTTTATTCTCCAGTCCAAAAATAAGAGATTTTCAGATCTGTTCCTCAAAAACAGTTGGCCTTTGACTACATTATTTCAATGTTTGTTGCTTTTTAAGTCATTCATCTTGGTAATGCCCCGGGGCAGCTATGTTCTAGTCTTGCAAGTATTATGCTAATATAGAGAAAATGATTCATTCTAATGTATATATGCTTCAATAGGGAGAGTCCAAAATTTTACATTTCTTAAATTGTCTTAAATTTCAACAGCATCAATTGGCAAAGATGGCATCATAAATTTTGCTACTTTAAATATACCAGTTTGATTTGAGCTAATGTAGCAGAAGTTACATTTCTACATGCATAAAATGTAATATCCAACAAATATGAAAAATGTGATTAATTTTTATCGATTATTACGTTCCATAAATATTGTTCAGTTACAGAGGAAAAAAAAAAAATCATGTAAAAATATGCCAAAAAAAAAACAAAACAAAAGCAAACAAACAAATGAAACCAAACCTAACCAAAGCAAAACATATTAGCACAAAACAAAATACATACAGAAACATTACAAACATTTTTTTATTTAATTTTGACCTTATTTGATATTCAAACAGCAATCCTTATGCTTATCACTAAAACTCATTTCCCATGATTACCGTTTCAGGTAGGGGGTTATTGTCCCATACACAAATCAGGACAAGGGTCGTCCCTTTGAAAGCCACCTGATCAATAGAATGTCGTCCTTAGATCACTGTTGAAACTGGCACTGTGATAGGCTTGATCAGGCAGCCTGATGAAATGTAACACCGGCTGAATGAGTGAATAGCATCAAAGGGCTGGATGTGAAGCAGCGAGCAGGTTGGCCGGGCAAGAAGACAGTTGCAAGCTGGGCTCTGTGATAAATCTTTCATTCGGCCTTCTCAGCTTATGACTTCTCTTCCTCCTTCTATCACCCTGCGTGTCTCTAAGTTTCACTTTTCCTGTAATTCAGCAGAGACACTGGAGCCGAAGGAACTAGACTGAAGTCTGCACAGAGGCCTTGTTTCCAGTGATCAAGAATAGCCTAAAATAACTGACAGGAAATTAAACAAAAACATCATGGTAGGGGATTTCTAGCAGTATTTTTTAGGTAAAATGAGCCTGAATAGCAAGTGAAAAAGTCTAAGGAGGATTATTTCACTGTAAAAATATTTTCATACTCCTACTGGTCATGAAAAGGGAGTAAAAAAAACTTTGTGGCAGCAAGAGGGTTGTGAGTTGTGGTGATTTGTGTGGGCTCAGAAACTATACGATAAAATCTACCTGCAAAATACCATAGATTTACTGAACGGCTTTGAGCTTTTAAACAACATTTATCTTCGTGTTTTTAAATAGGAGACCTCCTCCTTGGTCAATACTGACATTCTTTTAGTACCAGGAGAGAAGACGCAGGAGGTTTCCAGTGCAGTGTTTTTAATGAGGCTTAGAAAAACATAGAGGAGGGCTGGCTGACATCATAAGCCACTGACGGCCCCCCTGGGGTCAGACAGGGGATCCTCTAGGGTCCTTAATGGGGCCAGAGTGGAGTCTGCTACTATGAAGACCACCCTGCTCAGACACTCAATAATGTTTCCCTCAAAGTGACAATCACCTCTGACATCATGCTAATAGCGAATTTACTGAAGCTAATAAAGGAAGCCCTGGAGAAAACCATGTAGCAATAGTCATTGTCATTAAGACTTTCTCTTTAACGATCAGTGATAGCCATAGAAAACACACATTCAAATATATACTTATATTAGCAAAACTGACAACAATTAATCTGGTACCCTACATAGGGTAAGAACACTGAAAAATTAGACCAACGATCATCTTATGGGATTTGTTGGGGTGTGCTTTCATGCTTAGACTAACCCTAGCCATGCCTTGACATTCAATCCTGTAGGTTGCAGGGTCAACAGGATTGCTTAGATAGTATCCTGTAACACTCTTAAGAATGAAATATGGATATGCAAGAACACCAACCAACAACACAAACATTACGATGCAGATACTATCTTCATTCCAAAGAAAACATGAAATTAGTAACAATTCCCTATCTGACTATTTTAATCTACTGAGGTTTTCTACTGAGCAGAAGCATTCATGGGAACTGTCAGTTTCTTAGAGGGCAAAAAAAAGTATATTGCGCCAAGAGAGCTGCATGCAAAGGCAGAGAACTCATAATAAATCCCTTAAATAAGCCATGCACACAACAAGCTCAATTAAAGTAGTACAAAATAAAGAGCTTCCATGATTAGTCTAACAGATACTACATCTAACAATGATTCACATTTAAAGCTGGTTTAACAAGCTAATAAGCTAGCTGCTGTAGCTACTGTAGTAATAACAAAAAGGTTTTCTTACCGCTTTAGTACAAGGCACATCCTTTCCCAACAGCCAGTTGAGCTCCAAGTTCCCCTCTCCCTGATAGCAGGACTGCATACGCTCCTTGATACGAGCATTGATGTCCCGGATGCTGAAGACGCAGAGGGCCGAGTCATCAGGTGGATGGTGGTACTGTTTTTGACCTTTGGAAAAGACAGCAAATAGCACATCATCTTGAGCGCTGATGTTGAGTGATGCCGCAAGCACTCGTCCAGGTTTGCCCAGGTAGGCTGCTTGTAGAAGGCGGTACTCAATTCTGTTCCGGACACAGCCAATAGGCAACGACACATAGGAGTGGAATTTGTGGTCATCTTTGCAAAGTCGGACGATTCGAGAGGTATAAAACAGGTCATTTGAGGGCCCGCTGGAAGACATGCTGTTCTCAGGCGTCTCCGGTTGCACTGTCAGGAAGTAGACGAAATTGCCACTGGCAAAACCATAGATATAGTAGATGTCGAAATGAGAGACCAACGCCAAGGTGTCAGAGGGAATCTTGATGAGTGATGAAACAAAGTCAGTGTGTAGCTCGTAGTCCAGCATAGCTGAAGACTCTGGGTCTCGAGGAAGCTTCCGACTTGAGATGGTTGGAAAGTAGTCTTGCTTCCCATCCACAGCTGTACCAATGAAGAGGGTCCCATCCTTGCCCTGTGAGGGCACGATGACTCCATACATGGTGCCCGTCTGGTTGACACTGGAGAGGTAGTGTTCCTTTTTATGAGAGGGCTCCACCAGGATGAAGAGGTCGTCCAGTCGTAGCAGTTTGCAGACACCTTGATAGAGGCTTCCGCAGGCAAGCAGTCGGTTCTGAGAGTAGTCGATGAGCAAGAGCTTGTTGATGTTGTTGGTAGAAACCAGAGGTTCGGAGCAAGGCTGAACAATAAGTGGAGGGTAGCAGGCCTTGTTGTCATCTTCTGGACCAGTATCAT
Source organism: Enteromius afrohamiltoni (assembly GCA_034779775.1). Classification (NCBI taxonomy): domain Eukaryota; kingdom Metazoa; phylum Chordata; class Actinopteri; order Cypriniformes; family Cyprinidae; genus Enteromius; species Enteromius afrohamiltoni. The sequence continues at coordinate 14,190,544 of JAUYWG010000061.1, forward strand.
GGGATACTAGGAGTGTCAGGTTGCCTGACAACTTGTAGACGCGGTTGACAGCACCAATGTAGAGTGCTCCTGTTGTCTTGTGAACTGTCATATGGTTGAAGGCCCATTCTCGTCGCTCAGGGTGAAAAGTTGTAAAGGACTGTTCACAGGACACTACAGGCAAGATTAAGACTAACAACCAGCATGTAAAGTACCATTTGGAACCATATCCAGGGCTTTGTTTTAAAGTCCTCTTTGAATCCTGCTGTCCCTCCATGGTCCGAGGGACCCGACAGGTTAGAAAATGAAGAGTTTAAAGAAGTACCAGAAGGCTTAACCTTCGTCCTCGTAGTCTAAAGGCTAACTTTATGGTCCAGCACCTCACCAGGGTCTTCACATGTTTCTGAAAGAGAGAAGAGCAAGAGTAATGAGTACATAAATCAGCACCAGAACATCTAGACTTGCAAAAGGAAACAGACAATGGAAATTGCACCTCATTCCCTAAACCAAGGCCCTCCTTTGAAGGAATGTGTCTACTAACCCAAGAGGGGGCGGCTTCCCTAAGGGACAATGGGAGGAAAGGTTTATCTTCACATTCCAAAGGAGTTGTTGAGCAGGATTACACAAAGCAGGAAGGTGAAGCACATCGTAGCAACGGAAATTAGCATGACCCGAGTCACACCGTTGGCTGGTTCTCTGAGACAGCAGTTTCTAAGAACGCATTCAGTCAGAGGTCTCTAGAGTAGTGCCTGTTTGGTCAATTACAAGATCTAACATCAAAAAAAGAGGAACTGTTGCAAAAGCTTGTCTGACAAATCGTTTTAGAAGTATTCTTCTTTTAGTTGTGGAACCATTTCATATTTTGAGTAATGCATTTATGTCAAGAAAAGAGCGCTAAGAGCTTTCCTTTATGACAAATATTAACACCACCCTCTCGTTTCTTGACATTTGCTTCCCCTATTATCTACATTTTCCAACCTAGTTTGTCAGTGAGAAAAATACATTGGAGAAAAAAAGCAATTTTTGTAATAGCAGTTCGCATAGCGCCATCTCCCCATATGATAAATCAAAATAGGGGCCCCCTTTCTTCTGCATTTATCCCAGGGAGTTAATTATCCAATCCACTGCATGAGGGAGGCCTGGATCTTATTACTACAACAAAGTGTGAACAAATTGGGTGCCGGTTCCATGCACCCTGTTTTTACTATCTGCTCTGTAAGGGGGCTGTTTAACAGGATCTGAATCCATTAATTATGCTTTCCAATTCTGTTCGTCTGTTTTTCTCTCTTTCCTTTTTTGTATCCCTTTGACACCATTAAGTCCTGGAGGGAATAATCATTGGCACCAGAGCAATCATCCCTAAACGAATAAGGCAGCCATTAGAGATATACAATCTACACTGTCCGAACACATTCACCATATTTCTGCTTCTATTTTTTTTCCCTCCATTTGATTTACATGCATTATCAGTGCTAGGTGGTCCAAGAGGGCTAACAAAGTAGGCAATGCCTGCACATCAGAGAATCACATATGATTAACGGAAGCAGTCCAACAATTGTAATTAGCCGAAACATGGTGATGAGTTTAAGTGAACAGGGCTTTGCTAGTGTACTCCAACATGTCAAGATATAGAAGCTATTGTTTGTCGCTTCGTGACTTGCATGTAGAGGCTAAAGGAACAAAGTGATCAAAGGTAAACGACACGTCCAGAATTATAAACCGTACTTTGCTTGCATATAACAGAGTGCTAATATCCTAGCTTAGCTGTCCTCCTTGCTCAGTTCTGAGGTGCAGTGTATTAGCATGGAGTTGTTTTGTCCTTCACGCTGCTCTTTTGTGTGACTTCGCACATGCTGGAGGTGCAAAGCACATTCCCCTGGAAGTGCTATCTGGCATCTGCAGAGCAAGCAACTTTCTCCAGCCTTCTGGCTTTTTGGCCTCACCTTCACAATCAGCCATTCTCTTCAACTGTAAACCATCACTGGTTTTATCCTGTGTGATTTTGAGTGCTTAACTACCACCACCCCTCTATTTTCTTTCATTTCCCTAGCCCCCTTTCCCCCTTGCTCCCTGCTGACTGCTGGCTCGGAGCAAGTGCGCTTCTCTCTTTTTATGTCGTAGCGACAGCTGCACTGAAGAGGGGACCGAATGGTGTAAATAACGACTGTTCAAAGTTTAGCAGCAGCGCTGTCAGGAACAGAAGCAATAGGGGCTTTTTTTTATTATGCTTTGTGTTTTTTCCCCCTCTTTTCTGCAACGCCTGACAGGACTCTGCTTATTATGCAGCCTGGCCAAAGAATTGAATGGATGAGACTGATTCGCCTCTTAGCTTCCTTTTATTGTTTGAAGTCAGTCCTTTACACTAGGCTCTCGGAAGAGATTACCATGTCAATGTTTGCACCTGTGAATCACGGGTTCGTCACACAGAGTCTATAGCGATAATGGTTCGATTTAGGCAGGTTTGTCAGAACAGGCATCTGTATTGTGGAGACAACAGCACATGCATTTTGGCAGAAGCTGTATTTCACCATGACAGTGATTCACAACAGTACAGTGCACCAATGCAAAGGTAACAGTTGCCCCATTAGCATATCCATTATGACCTTACAACCACAAGAGACTGAGCTTTTATTCTAATCTTGCCTCTGTGTCTGGTTTGATTTGCAGCAGAGTTGCACCTGCATTACTAAGTCCTACAAAAAGTCAGTTAGTGCACTCTAGGGAATACTAATTAAAAAATTTAATTAAAATATTAAAAAACAAAATATAAATTGCATTAAATGCAATAATAACTACTATTAGATAATTACCATAGTTGACAGATATTGCCCCCCCAAACCAGCACAGAGCTCATACTTTACCCCAGGCACAATTTGGATTTAAAACACTTGATTTCTAGTGAAGAACCCATCACTAGTACTCCACCGAGCCCCTGACTGTTATTCCAGTTCCATCTGACTAAGCATCAGCACATGGTTCCACCGAGTGTCATTTTATCATGTGAAAATCCATCCCTGGGTTATAATCCTCTCATCACATTTACATTAAACTGACCTCCGGGATACAATGCTGTTCAGATGGGATCCAAATTTAGCACCGCTAATCTCTCATGAACCATGGCGAATTCGAGGCTATGCTTCTAAAAGATTCTTCTGCTGAAATGTGCACAGTCACAGAGCTGATTTTTCAGGCCACACTGGTATCTTTTACACTGCGGTATCCGACTGGATAAAGCTCCAAAAAGGGGGTCATGGAATTTTCAAGTGCGTTATGTCCCAATGTAAGGCCTTGGATTTCAATGCGAGGCTAAATGTGAGCGTACAGACTGAACGAACAGGAAAACCGCTGCATTCCAGTCAGCGCTGAGGCTGTGATTACTGTACAGGAAAACTGTTGTTTTCCTTAATGAACACTAAGGCAAAACAAACCACATGTTAGTGCTGTTTAAACACACAGCGGCCTTGACTAACTGTGTGCAGTTCTCTCATCTATACAGTATGTGCTAATATAATGATCAGATTCCTGCCAGGGACATTGCGGTAGCTTTCTAATCTCTGGAAGTAGGAGCTACACTTTATACTAGCGTTGGCATAGGGACATTAGAATTGGTTTAGGGATGAAAGAGTAATGCTATGTAGTGATTCATTGCTGACTCTACCCACAATTCAAAGCACTGGCGAACCGTTTCAATGGACAGAAGGGTAATTTTAAGCTCTGAGGGCTGATCTCTGTATAGAGAGCCCGGCTCAAGGGCTCAAACTATGGATACGAGTGCAAAGCGAACCCCCTCCCGCCGCCTCGTGTGCCGTGACATATTTTCCCTCCTTTTATAAGCTACTTAACAATAGAACCAAAGTTGTTTGATCTTTTAAATTCATATTTACAGCCATTGTACTGGTTCAGATAAAGAACCTAAACCACAATCCTGTTATGCCGGAAAATCCTATTAATTGTTGTGCATTAGAAAAAAAAAAAAAGAAAAAAAAGACACTTTGGAATTTCATGCCTGGGATTAATCCATCATTTCTAATAACAACTAATCTTTGAGCATGTCATCTAAATGGTTAAATGAATACCAATAGTCATACCGGCACAGAAATGAAAGTTATTTAAGCAGACAAAATCAAGCCGCAAGGAAAAAGTAAAGTTGCTGCATTTGAAAAGGCCGATCACTTTGGCAGCGAAGAGTCTTATCTCCGTTGCCATTTTTTTTTAGCAGGTTAAAAATAGAAAGTCTAATTTTCCTTGAGGGAAGCAGCACTTTGTGGGAGTGCGTCTAAAAAACGATTAGTAGGAGAGGTTAGTCCATTAGTCTTTATTTCTTCCCTGACATTCTCTGGTGGTGATAATGAGAGGCTTTGTGAGAGCAGGGTGTCGTGGCAGTGTAGTGATATTTATAATTTCTTTTGTCTCTGCGGGAGCTCCGGCTGTGCCAGTAATGGCTGCTTCACTCTCTGTGCCAGCTCCCACTGCCGAGCGCATCCATTCTCCCATAGGGAAATGACACAGTGTGAAGTAGGGACAGATTACACTCTCACTGACCACATGGCTTCCTGTTGGTCTTCTCTCGCCTACTCGTGCACTTTTGTGCTCTTCTTCCTTGAAACTATTGGCCGGGTATTGGAAAAACCAAGACTTTAATTGCAAACAACAAACAGCAAATACATTTATTTACTTTTAGTCTAAAAGTAAACACGAAATCAAAATGGAGCCTATTCGCTTGGTTTTATTATGAGGGACTTGTTAGTGCATGTTATAAGTTATTATGAAGAAACAAAAGTTGTTTTTGCAAATCAAATATTAATCCTTGCTTTGTCCCTGAAATAACAAAACAAAACAAGAGAAAACAAACTAAACTTAAAACTACGTAAAACACAACAAACTGAAATAAAACAGAACACATAACAAAAAAAGAACAAAGCAAACAATACAATAAAAATAAACACAATAACATGGATTTGTTTATTTTAAAAGATCAATAACAAAAAAGCAACAGACACTTGAAATTCATTAGTAGTTTTTGCATGGAAGAAGTGATTGAGGCGCATTTTTCGGCAAACACATCTTTGCATTGACTATGCAATCTACCCCGGCGAATAATTAAGTTCGCTGTTGGTGTGCAAATATGATAAGTATCTTGTTAAATAATAAAAAATGGAATATAACTGAAGCAAATTCGGTTGTAAGTCCTGTATCATGTTGACTTTAAATAGATGATGTCACACTTACCTAGCCAATCAGCCAGCTTCCTATTACCACATCAACTCAAAAAGTAGAGGACGTCTAGAGATGTGTCCGAAACCGCTTCCTATCCACTATACATACAGTGCACTATATCAGGTGTCATCCATCAATTCTGAGTGAACGGCTTTATTCCTTACATTCCTTCACTACTTTTTACCCACAATGCATTCTGATTTCAAATGTACAACCGATGTTTACTCACTGTAGCACTATTTCCCACAAATCAAACGCCAGGCAGTGATAGAGCATTTAAGGAAAACAACAAATTTTTTATGACTTTTTAAAATTTTGTTAATATACTATGTTATATTTTACTATGTTATGTTTTTGTTCTCTCTTATTTGTAACAGTGAACAGCACAATTCATAAAGCAATATACAAATTGGTAGGTGTTAATGAAATTGTCCACATACTCTGATGAATGATATTTACGTCAGCGTCCGTTTTCGCTTTGCTCCTTTCTGAAATAGTCCATACACTATATAGGGATGAGTGAATGAGTGAACGAGTAAGCCGTTTCGGACACAGCTCTGGTCTTTTTCTAACTGGTCAGTATTTAAAAGCCACCAGGGCAATTTCAAGGGAGGATTGCATCAGGATGACTATTAGTAAACCGTGTACTATGCAAATGTCAAAACCACTAAAAGGCACAGTCCTAATTAGCATGACTCTAGTGTGAACTTTTGTACTGTGCGGTCAGCTACACAACGAGCACGCCAGACAATTCGATCCTCGGGCAACTTTTTAGAGACCAGTTTCCCGCTATTATCACGGTCTGTCTCTCACCAGGACACTGAGTGATACAGTCTGACTAAAGCATATCAAAGTCTATTAATTCCCTCCCACATTGTGATTTCCCACAGAAAAAGCCATGTCAACATGACATCAGAATTAGCAGCCGTCAGCAGGCGCTCTTATCCCCGAGTGCAAACAAGGGTGTGCGGATCTAATCTCTGCCTTTCACCCGCAACCTGCTGCGACATCCCCACATCCTCCACACTTCCACTCAGTGAAAATAAACTCCCGACACAGTCCTGCGACTCCGCTGAGGGGAGATTATAATATTATTGTTATTCTAATGCATTTTGTTCTCCCTCCCACAGTCGCCACCTCCCCCGACTAACAAACACAGACGTGCACACAAACAGGAGCTTGTACAGACTCACGCACACACCAAAAGTGTCTCGGCCTCACACCTATTACCATGACTGGCAATCTGCTTAAGGATTTACACACACACACATACAGGAAGTACTTCTCATCAGAGCTGTCTGTCAGGCTTGGCACAGGTTTCTATTAAGGCTTATTTCCATAAATCTGAATTGTAAAGGGTGGCAGTGGGAGACGGGGAGCCCTCGGAAAGACACAAGACACAAACGGAAAATGTCACCAGAGGCCACGGGATTCAGATCTACCTCCCTCGGCTATGCAGTTTTGAATTTAATTAAGTGCTTTGATTGACGCAAGGCTCGTTTATCAATCAGGAAACTCAGTGTATGCTTTTCAGTCTGCGAGGTTTGAAAGTCAACATTACGTCGTAGAGCTGCACATGAAAGAGCGAGTGAAATCTGCTGCTGTCTGTTCAGAATTTTCTCTTTTTCAGCTCAATTGTTTACATCAAAAGTTGTTTATTTGCAGGATGGTTGATGCAAGTTTTTGAAAACTGTGACCGGATTTATTCAAGATGGGAATGACACCAAATCCCAAAAAACAGAAATGAAACGAAAAGATTCATTGGATTCTATTACTGTCATATTTATTTGCCCCGCCCACTGTGAAAGCCCATTGGTCCAAAAACCTGGATCAAATATTTCTAGGCTGTGAGATTTCACTGCAAAAAAAATTAAAATTAAAAAACAACAACAACATGGGCACATTACGGTCTACAAAACTGAAAACAAAACACAAAAGCTTTTTAACCCAAACAAACAAATAAGTAAAATAAATATGAATAAAAATTAAAACGCTAAACAATTTTAATAAACAATAAAATTGAAAATATAAAATATTTTTATGCAATTAAAACAAACAAATACTAAAAAGTTAATGTAAATAAATAAATATTCAAATAATAAAGCCCAAATATAAAAAAGTTAAACACAAAGAGTACAAAAAGAATACAAGGAATAAAAAAACAACAAGACATAATAATAATAATAATAATAATAATAATAAAAAAAAATAAAAATTAAATAAATCCAAAAAAAATAATAATAATACAAATTAACTTTAAGCTTTAACGCCCTTTAACTTTTTTGGAGGTAGTGTCACTGCTAATCAACATCACATTGTATTTATAATGAACAAAGCATCATAGTGGTTTAGTACTTTATAAACTACAGTAAAAGCATTGGTCTCTGATCTCTCTCCAAGATAATCTCTAATCTTCAAAAATCTATTTGCCCTAAAATACTTTTTTTAATCACTACAATCAAAGTCTCTCTATCTAACTGTTACTTGCCACTTCTTACCCATCTCTCACACTCCAGGGTCAAGTCGTGGGTGTAAGCATGGAGTGAGAGCAGTATTAGGTGTCCTGCAGCAGAAAGGAGAATAGCAAAGATTTGCCGGGTGCAGGATTACGTAAACAGCAGTGCTCCCAGCTGTGAGAAGGGAACGTTAAGCTCTCTCAGGCCCACATCCTAACACCCCAGACTGGGGTCAGTGTTAAACCAAAGCCTCACACTGCCAAAAGTCAGCCACAGATTTAGCCAATGAGCTAAATCACATCACAGCCCACAGCCAATCAGATCGTGGCGCAGCAAAACAGAGCCGCTATCTAATAATCAGCCTGAATCATTCTCAAACGGCACTGAAGCTGGCTGCTTAACACAAATACACCTCTACTTATCTCCTATTTAGAAAACACAATGAAATCTGATCAAATCCTCAGAGCACACTCAAAAGAAGTCGAAGAACGAATTTAACCTTCATGTGGATTATGCCAAGGAGTGGATTTCTCCCAAAGGAGTTCCTTTAGCTTTGGATGAGTGTACAAATGTGCGTGCGTGTATGTGTGTGCGTGTGTGTCTCAGGGTTTTGGCAGGCAGGGAGATGGGGCCGTATGAGGCTCTGGCACCCAAGAGAGAGGGAGAGGCAGCAGAGGCCCAGCTATTCATTACTCCAGCTGGGCAACAACCCGTTACAACAGCAGTCACAACTCCAAAAACTGGCACCCACACATAGACTATTATCTGGGGCAGATTTACACGGCCTGGCACGGAGAACTGAAAAAAGAAAGTCAGTTAGATAGAGGAGGAGGAAATGAGGATGATTTACAACGTTTTGGGGAGAAGACGGCATTAATAGACAGACAGCAATGCTACAGAGACAACTGGACTGCATAATATTACTTCAATCTGCCGCCACGATGCGCGGCTCTCAAATCCGATGAGTTACATAAGATATTCAGGGAAATGAGAGGGCACCTGTCAGAATAATCCACTCCATTCTGCTCCCACTGTTTCAAATAAGAGCTCGCCAACGAGATCCAGCATGCTAATCACACAGCCACTGTATGCACAGCCACTCAGAGCTACCACCTGGCTACTCCACACACAGCGGGAGACGCAGCTAGCGCCGGCGAGGTTTGAACACACATTCATCCCACAGCGACGGCAGGGCGACGGGAAGGCCACACACAGAAAATGACACTTGTCTGTGTGTATGCGTGTGCATGTTTATGAGGTTTAGGAGGACACACATTTGTATAAATGACATGGGTATGACATAGGTATTATTATTATTTATTTTTTTTACAAATGATTGATGAGGAACATTTTCAGTGTCCCCATAATTCAAAATGCTTTAAAAAAAACATACTAAATTGTGCCGTTTTGAAAATCAAAAGTTTCCTGTAAGGGGTAGGTTTAGGTGTAGGGTCAGTGTAGGGCAATACCTCATACAGTCTGTCCAGTATAAAACCATTACGCCGGAGAGTCCCCATAAATTACACAAAAAAATGTGTGTGTGTGTGTGTGTGAGCACAATTCAAGCAAGTGTGACAGTCTTCAGTAAGTAGCGCTCAAAGTAATCTTTTTGGTAACCATTCAACAAATAGATAAATGGTCATTAATTAACTGGTAAAGTGCCAAGTAAGTAATTAATATTAATATTAGACATAGCATTATATACATATATATACACAGATTTTTTATATTGTTTATTCATTCAAATAAATTACCATAGTAAACAACAACAACAACCTTTTTAGTTATTTAATGAATCATTTATTTATTTGCCCATAACATTTGTGAAATAGACCTTTACTACTAATTAGTAGTAGTAGTAGTATTGATTTGCAAATAAAACTAGTGAAACCTTTGTATATACTTTTGTAAATAATAATAATAATACAATATTTATTTATTTATTCAGTTATTTACTCATAAAATTAATGAAACAATAGTTGTTTGTTTGCCCATACTATTAATGTATCATAATAGACCTTTGTTAATTATAATAATAATAATAACATAATTATATACAATTTATCTGTCTATCTATCCGTCCATCCATCCATTCTCCCCACGACCTTGGAACTGAAGGAACATAATCAAAAACAGGAACAAGAAGAGGTTTTAGTTACGGCAGAGTCCAATGGCAGGTAGAAGGTTGTCAGTGTTCATTTTACCTACTCTGCTTCACTCACTATTGTCTAATCAATCAGATGCCAATCCAATTAATGCAGTTGCTGTGCAGTAGAGCATCCCACAATGGCCAGTAGTTAAAGGGGCCACAATGTTCCAGGTTCTCTTTCATCATTTTTTTTGTGATAACTCACTGCCATATAGCTTAACAAACAATAAGGACAGCAGACGGCCTTTAAAATGTCGTTCAGAAATATTACAGACTTCTCCAGTCTGTGCAAAACCACAATGTAATTCCTGACCACTAATACATGCGTGGGACCATTAACTACAGAAGTTTACGGTACAGACAGGGACAGATTTGCAGCAGTTGATGTATTTTACACCATCATTGTTGTCGAGCATTGGAATAAATCATGTAAATGCTGCTGAAATAACTGCGTTGGTGTCGTAAATCTGTCTGTTAATTATAGTCTTACGGGGCCGTTACTGGGTATTGCTTTCTGTGCTCAGGCATGGAATGTTAGGAAGCCACATTGAAATGCTTTACTGTCAGCACATGGAATGACAAACTTATGCAGTGTCACAGGAGTCTGCAATGGCCGGAACAACCGTCACACTCTCCCCAGGCGTATAGGACATCCTCTCTGTTGTGTATATACTATCACTGAGCAGCATTTATACGCTGGGGGGGTGGTATCTCTTACCAACACTCTCGATCCAGCGGACCACTGATGTCTCTCAGTCAATGTGCATTCAACAAGCCGCGTCCACAGCATAACAGTTGATTTATCGCACAGGAAGCACAGACATGGAGATATGCCAATGAACCCCCATGATGGTCGCTTCTTATCCCGGCTCAGTAAGTCAGGGACAGTCTTTAAATCACACAAGTCAATCGACTAGCCAGTGTGTGGGTCATGGGAAGGTTTGACTGCACAAAAAACAAGGTTGTGAACAATGCAAGGTATGGTTTTATATTTAAATCATATCATTAACATGTCTAGGTCATATTAAAAAATCAAAGCCAAAATAAGGAGTATTGTTGCCCAGGTTCTAAAAAAAGGCCTTCGTATCCTTTAAAACCAAAATCTCTTAAAGAAACTTTCCGGTTCGTTTTTTTCTTTTTGGAATTGTGATATATAAACATACTATTGTGCAACATAAACACTAAACTCTTAAACAATACGTTCTCAGCATTGCATGGTATAAACTAAATTCCAAGAAATAAAGTCCCAATTGTGGTGGAAAAACTCAGAATAACGACTATTTCTCAGAATTGAAACTGCCAGTTTACATCTCACAATCTTTACAAAAATAAGTTACATTTGCATCATGAAATTCATCATCCTGAAAAAAAAAAGTGAGATGTAAACATTGCGGGGGAAATTTTTTTTATTTATTTAATAAATTATATATAAATTTAAATATGTATCTTTACATTATAATCGTATCTAACATCCTTTGTGATGAGCGGGAATCAAATCAAGCAGCAAAAAAAACAAAAAAAAAAAAACAATTTTTACATATTTATATAGCTTGGCAATTATATATAATTGGTGGGGTGGATTAGCATAATCATAATAAAAAAAATTAATGCATTATCCTAAAACAGTCTCTTTTTTTCTCTCGTGATTTTGGAGTGAAATCAGACCTGGTTTTGTTTTCTTAAGATTGGCCCTTAAACATATTTATAGCAACGATGGCAGAGGGAAAAAAAAGATATTATCACAATACATAAAATCTAGTTTTTTCTGTGCCAAAGATTGCAAACTACAGCACTCAGGGGTGCAAGATTAAAATTAAATGTAATCAAGCTTACAGATTACAGCCTCAACATTTATTTTTATAGGCATGTTTGAACTTCTGCCCATTCAGCTCTCATTTGTTCACATTTGCATGTAATTAAGAGTTCATGCGTGATGACTACATTGTGAAACAGCCACAAAATACAGAAACATGCTGCTGAGCTATTCATCAGTAAACAGAGCTCAAATCTATATCGATCCGAACAATGGCATTATCAGCCCTGTTGAGAGAGCCGCTGTAATACAGGGTCACACCATAAGAGTCCAGCTGCTTGTTTGCTATTTATTTATGCATTTATATGGATTTAATACACCAGTCTGTATTAAGGCTCTCTCCACACGCTCGCTGTGCTACACCAAGAAAGGAAGCTGCTGTGATTTAAGAGCCGATCTCTCCCAGAGCTCATAGAGTGAGTTAACGGTACCGCAAATGCAATCCAGCGTAAGTGAAAAGCCTCTCGTGCCGGGAGCTACAGTACAATAAGCACGTAACTTTGAAGCCGATTGAGTGGCATTGCAATGAGTGGACAGATACCTTTTCTCTCCGCCATCTCATCCACTTTATCTTGATACACACCGAATAAGTGTTAAATGTGTCCTAGATTCTATTTCTCTGCTTTACGGTTACCATGCAGCAATACAGACGCCTTAAAATCTCATTTAGCACATACAGGACCCATTTCTTCAGTCTATTACATTAGACAAGGCCTGAGCTTCTCCAAAGTGCTATTGCTCTCTCTCCGTCATCCTCTTGTACTCTTCCAGCAAGCACAGTTTCCACAACAAAGGCCATAATTTCATCAGAGGTGATAAAAACTGAGCGAATCAAGTCGACGGCTTGTTACTTAGCTTAATTTCTGCCTGCATCGCAGCAACAAGGGAACAGCACTGCCTGCATTAGCTAGTGAAGACTTACAGGCCTTCTACAGAAGCACTGAGAGTGAGTGTTGTGGCTTTATCTCTCTAAATACATCTTCTTTTCCTCTTGCCCTTCAGACAGACATCCTTTCCGAGGATGTACACCGTGAAGCCCAGTCTGACATGATCGCTTTTAGGTTGGCTGCAGAGACAGACACGCTGCTTCTTCGAATGAATTCATTCAGATGACAGGCAGATGACTGGGACGGCTAAACTTCACATGGGTATGAATAAATGAAAGCAATTAGTGGATTGGTTAAGTACCACATGGCGACAGAAGTAGGTCAAATGCTACCGGATCGGAAGGAAAGCGCGTTGTCTGAGCAGCCATCAGGTCATATATGAATCTTACTCCTTGCATTTAATGGCTATTGTTATTTTCATCCAGATGGGTTTTACACATATCATGGAAAACAGCGTTTTTAAAATGCATGCATATGCAAAAAACAGTCCTACTGTACATAGAACTCCTAATAGCAAGTAAGCTTCAAAAATGTGTTAAGGTGTTTTTATACATATACACACACACACACACGTACATACACATGTGCGTAATGAATAAAAATGTTATGACTATATATTAAATACATGTAAATATTATTAAAAATGTAAGAACATGAAAATATTTTTTAATATATACTGTCTGTGTAAACGAAAACGCATTATGCATACAATTAATCATATATTTTTTGTATTTATTTTTTTTTTTTTTTTAAGAACTGTTCAATAGAGATGCCTTATGCGTGATTGAGGTAACTATTTCTAAAAGTAATTAATTAGTTGTTAGCCAAATCGACTTCTAATACTTGAGAAGTGGGCTGCTGCCAACAGCACAAGGGGCATGTCTATCTTCCAGCCTGAGTGAAAGGGAAAGGTCAGTAATATTTTGAGTGCTTGAAAGTGCCAACTTATTCATCCTGAACCCTGACAACCATGGTATCTAGCGAGCGGAAATGCTGAGTCACTGCTCTCCAGACCGCTCAGAGTTCAATGCCCAGAGGAAGGAGTGTGAAGTGGAAAATAAGAAACCAGCTTCCTGTAAGCCAAACACCTCGTGAGCTCAGGCATCATGCGACCCTTGATCCTTGACGAGGTCACTTCCTTTTGCACAGACTACTGGCAAAACCCATTCAATGTCACAGTTTCAAAACAACTGAACAATTAATATGTAGACTGCAACCTTTATAGGCCACTAAATCCCCCAAATTTTATATTTTAAGAGAAATACTAGTCCATTCTCTCAGTCGTTCTTAGGTGTGCTTACAGAGGGCAGTGGAGAACCATGCTGATATTCCATTCTTCACAAATGTGAAACTGAAAATCGAGCTGCAGAGAGTAGTGAATGTCACAATGACCTACAACAACGGATGAAGAATTTTGTGTCCCGATAATAACACCAAAGCACTTTTTCCACAGAGGCATGAATCTAGCACACCAGGCCAGGTGTGAGAGATCAGGCTTTAAACAAATTCACCAGATGAAACATGAATAGGCACGGTGCTGAACAATGAAGGAGAGGAAGCCAGTACGATGCCCAGAAAAGAGCAGGCAGAGATGCTAAAAGGCTAAAGCCATGGGACTTTGATTTCATGCCCTTGGTTTCAAAGGCATTGCCCATCACGCTAAGTGCCAAAAAGGAGTTGCTAGCTTCCATCTCATCCACTCTCTCTCTCATCTTTTATTAGCAATTCCTCTCTTCCTGTGCTTCCCTCTGTGTGAGCACCTTGGACAAGAGTGGTGGATGACTCGTGTTTGGGGGTTGGGAGAATTTTACAGTATCTGTCCATGCATTCCCTGAGAATCAAGCCAGTGACCTTGATGCTGCTAGCCCAATGCTTTACCGTTTCAAGAATGTCTTGGTTACGCATGTAGAATCCAGAAGCATACGGTCGAAAATACATCCTGAAGGACATGCTTTGCGACCGTGTAGTTTTAAGAAATTTGCTCTCTTAGGCCGGGACTGCAGAGGGGAGGACGGTGCACCCAGTGCAGTCTCTCCGCTGAACCGAGGATCTCGAACAGCAGGTAATACTTCTTTTATTCTCCAACTTTGTGAGAAATCGGCTCTGAAGCAGAAAGCTAATGTTGGTTTGCTGCCATCAGATATACCCATATGTATGGGGGAGTGGCTAGGCATGCAAAACCCACTGGCCAATTCTCATTGACTTTTTCTCCAAAGATCAGAGTCGATTGGTCTCCCAGGTGGGATCCCCATGACGTCAGTCAATGATTTAACGTCATAGTGACTGACTGAAAGGGAACTACATGAATGCTATTGAACTGTACTTTTACATTTAGTCAGTTAACAGGTGCTTTTATCACCACTTAGTATCACCTGGTTATACTATTGAGAACAAACACATAAAACAAAAACTGTAAAGTATATTAATTGAACATAACTGCAAATCTGCAACTTAATTTAAACTAAAATATCTTCATTAAAATAATTTAAATAATAAACTGAATGTGAGCTTACGTTTTTGCTGGTTTATTATAAACTTATTAAAAACTATATTCTATAACTTTGTACAAATTTTAAATAAAAACAACAAAGTGTTCAATCAGATCCAATAAAACTTGATACTAGCTACGTGATACACAAACTTCTGCAATTCTAAAAGAGCAAAATAAAGGTTTAATAAACTAGCTAAATTGTTAGATGTCTAGTTATATGTAGCCTATTTATTTAATTTTTTTTTATATTTATACAACTGAAAGTATACACAAACAATTGAATAAATTAATGTATTGTAATGTATAAATGTACAAGTATTTAAATGCTAAAGATATTAAATATATATAAACAAATATATAAACAATAGATTAAGTATTTTAGGCAGTTTATACAACCTAACATTTTAAGCAATTATTTAAATAAACAAACTAGGATAGTATGAAGAACTTAAAACTAAACTA
>JAUYWG010000061.1:14206097-14240867 GCA_034779775.1 Enteromius afrohamiltoni
ATTCCTATTTTGTTCTACCCCGCCATAGCTCCACATGAATGAACATATGTTAATGAAACATATATACTGGCAGCATCACATGCTCATACACAGGCATACATCAGAAGAGCAGGCATTGAAATTCCGAGCAGGGACTTACTAGACCCAGCCCCACATGTGAACAGAATAGTAATAGAATTATACTACTCACTAAGTAGACCATATGCAACAAAAAAGATCCTTTGGGACTAGCATTGAGGTGTGAGCCTCAGGGTCATGCTGCTTATAAGCGGTTCATGCACCGTTTCTGGACAATCCGCATTGGTCATGGTCTCAAACCTGAATGGCTACAGCCATCTAAAACACTTCTTTCGCTCATCTGCGTCTCTGACTCTTTCCCTCCCAGAGTCGATTCGGAACAGATGAAAGGGTGGGTTTTTTTTCTCCTCTCAAATGCAACAGACGCTCCTTGGGCATTAAGTTTGATCAAAGACTAATCTGTGTGTGAATGATGATTCAAATTAGCATCTGTTTCAGCTGGGCAAGAGGGAGCGGCTGAACCCAAAGCTATTTGAGGAAATAAGAGAGAAATAGAGAGAAATACAGAAAGAGATGGAAATAGAGAAGGATCTGACACTAAATGGGACCAGAAACTTTTGGAAATATGTAATGATTTATGATGTGCCATCCCTGCCAATCACAACCAGTTCAAACGGAGATACTGCAGACTGATTTACATAGCTGAAGTTGAAGATGAACTGGAATGACAGGAAAAAGAATTTACTGAATGGCAATGCATTCTGGGAAATTAAATGCTCTTTCACACTGGTCATAAAAGCGGTGTTGTCCATCCGTTCATTCATCTGTTTCTCTGATCCATCTAGGCATCATCCATCATATCTCTTTACCCATTCACCTATCTTTCTCACTCCCTCTCTATCAATTCATCCATTTTTCTGTCCATCCATCCACCCATTCATCCAAATATTCATCCATATCCCTCTACCCTTTCACATATTCATGCATTCATCTTTTTTTCTCAATCTATCATCCATCCGTTCTTCCATCCATCTATCATACCCCTTTTCATCCATCCATCCATCCACATATCTATCTATATATCTATCTATCTATCGATCCTTCCATCTGTCTGTAACTTCTTGACTTTGTCAAAGCCAATATTCAAAGATTATCTTCATAAACTTTTCTTGTTAAAAAATAAGTTAAAGCTATTTATTTGTATTTCACTAATTTAAATGAAACCTTTATCATGTTTGCTACCTTAATTTAAATTCAAATTAAATTCTAATTGGCATTCTCAACTCAATTCCAAATGGCCATTCTGAATGGACTTCTTTCTTGAAACCTTCACTGTTGCAGGCTATGTGCGTCAGTGGACAGCTAATACATCCAACCAGGATTTAACAAGTTACTTCATGGAGACAAGAGGCTTACTGATTTGTGAGTCATTAGCAAACGCAAAAAACATAGCAGGATGTGAAGTAGAGGGTGGAGGTTAAAGGTGCATGATGTTTGAAAGTAAATCAGGCAAAACAAAACAGGTCAATGTTAGAGCATGAGCGATGCATTTAAGAATGTTAACATCAAGCTACATTAGGGCGGGAAGGAAGCAAAATTGCTGATCCTTGCTTTTTATACCAGGTGTTGACAGAAATAATTTGGGTGGAGAATCTGAAAGGATTTTTAGTGCCAGAATATACTTGAATATCTAGCTGGGCGTTTCTCCAGAGAGGGTGACTTATCTTGCTTGACCTTAGCATGGCAGAGTGCCAGTCATCCTCGGTGACCGGCATGTGAAACAGTAAACCACTTCTTCCGTCCTGTGAGAACGGTCCCGCCAATGCCGTGCCCCGTCCGTCAAACTTCCCCTGAACACGACTAATATAATGCCCATTTCCTTTTTGCTCCCTTCCTCTTCCCGTCTGACTCCCTTTCACAGGAACAATCAGAGAGGTCTTATTCACATTCCTTCTTTCTTGTTTCCCAATTCAAGTCGTATTTTGTACTGCCAACGGATACTGTCAGTCAAAGAGTCACCACTGCCTTTTAAAAAACAAAGTAACCAGAGCCCAGCTACTGTAACTATCTTTTATTACCTTATGAATAGTGTTGAGGAATTTGCACAACTTTCATCATTATAAACCGCACCAAGATTACAGGGACAATTCCATTGGAGTAACTTGGATTAGATGACTTGCTAAATAGTGAAGATGAAACAATACTAAAGATGAAAAATTTAAAATTAATGAAAATTAATGTAATAATTTATGTGATGGCAAAATAAAAAAAAAAACATACAAATGAAGTACTTAAGTAGTATTTATTATTTAATCTACATTGTTGCATCGCAGTAATTGACATCCTACATTCAAAATGAGACACAAAGACCTCACAAGCATTGACTCATAGGAAGATCTCCCACTCTGCACTCAGCTGATGACAAATGCCACTGTTCCACATAGGAAGGATTTGAGGGAGATTGATAGACTTTGACTTGCAGTATGTTGGACAGCGTACATCACCGCCGATCTTACTACATTTATTTAACTCATCCAGAACGCAACAGCAATGAGGGACACAAACATGATCTGTAGTCACCACTAGATTCGTTTTAACCGCTGTTGGAACACCAAGGAGATTGAGGCCGATAGCAGGTCAACGTACACTGATGAGGTCTTTGGACGGAGTTATGCTGTATCCCGAGGTGTTTCTGCAAGGATCCTATCTAGGTGAAGATCTTTTGTTCTGGGAGAGAGAAAAGCAGAGTAACCGCATGATTTGAAGTGTATTGACTTGGTGTGAAAAGCCTAAGGCCAGATGGCTAGACAGAAGTACGAATTCACAAGAAGAACCCAGTCACGGCCACACACTTAGACACCTTGGGCTTTTTTTACTGATCCAACATCAATAGAAAGACAATCAGAGACCTGCAATTCATTCTAAGATGGACAGGTGTGTGTCTCTGGTCATTAATGCAGGCACACTGGGCATCTGCCAAAATCCTGCAAAGATTGTTAGGCGATGCAACAAGTCAGATAAAGCTTGACAGAAGAGGGCATAGATGTTGGCGCTGCGGTGTCGATACATCCACATTCAACTCCTCCCAACAACACGTACGCATGCACACATATGCTTGTTTACAGCCACAAACACTTCTTTCCTCCACCCCACTGAGCAAACAAAAGGAGGAACAGAGGAACGAAGGAGGGACGGTGTTTAGGAGGGGTGGAAAGCTGTCTGCTACAAGCTGTTAATTGTCAGGCAGAAACTAAATGAGTAAACAAACAAACAATATAAAGCGCATTCATTTTTAATTCGGGCTCTTCCAAACTGCACTGTTTTGTAACATGCTTGCTTTTGACAAAATTCTTCAACAAAGCCTTTAATTGACAGATTCGTTCTGATGCATAATAATGACAGGCAGAGATAATTAAATATTTATCGCCTCCAGGAACAGCAGCTCTGCCTTTTTCGAGTCCGTTACATAACTGGTGTATTTCCAAAACAGTTGATGTGGGACCAATGCAATGAGCATATGAGGTGGGTGGTTGAGCTCAGTTCACCTCTGAACCCTTGCCCCGTGGCAATGAGCGCCGTCTTCAACTCAGCTAAAGGTTACAAACTTCATCTTGAATGTGTTCGCAAGCAGTTAAGACGCCTCGGGTTACTGCCAAAAACTCACTAAACAATTCAACCTTAACGCCTCTAAAACGCTTGTGGTAATGAGAATGTTTCTGCAAAGTTTGTATGTTTTCAGATATCATCAGGCTGTTTTATCTGAAACGTTCATGGAAAATGATTCCTCACTGGATGGCCAACAGGGTTGCGTGCCCTGGTAAAAATATGATTTCTAAATGTGAAATGAAATTGAATTCAAATCAGCAAAACAGCATGATACAAATTTGAATGCATAGAAGTAGAACATTTTGAGTGCTTTATTTTGACCAACCTCATCAAACACCTCAACAACCCCTTAGCAACCACACAGGACAACCTACCAACGGTTTAGTGTCATAGAGACATATTAACAACCACAAAATCAACATGAAATGGCACTCAACTCATTATGTGTCATTGAAGCATACAAAATGACATATAGTATAAAGTACAATGCAACAGGGAACTAAAGAGTACAGGATTTGGTTATATTTATTGGGAATGGTTAATAAAAAATGTGTTACTTTTATCTGGTGTTTCTACCTTTAAACTACCTACTGTAGAAGAAGTTATACTGTACTAAAATCTAAATCTGTCATGTGTCAACTGGATCCATTACCAACTCACTTGGTTAAAGTTGGCTTACCTTTCCTTTCTTCTGTAATTACAGACATCACGCATGCTTCACTTCCTTCTGGTATTGTTCCTACTGGTTTTAAAACTACAGTGATAACACTTATTTTTTAAAAAAACAGGGCTTGACTCAAGTAATTTTGACAATTATCATCCTATTTCCAATTTGCCGTTTTTGTCTAAAATTCTTGAAAAGATTGTTGCTTCCCAGCTTCGTGGTCATCTTTCCAGTAAAAGTTTATTTAAACGGTTGCAATCTGGGTTTCGTTCTCAGCATTGTGTTGAGAACGCACTTGTAAAGATATCAAATCATTTATTACTAGCTGTCGATTCTGGACTTTTATCAATTCTTATATTTCTTGATCTTAGCGCAGCATTTCATACCGTCTCACACACCATACTATTAAACAGATTGGAATCTATTGAAAGTAATGGTACATCCCTTTCTTGGTTTCGTTCCTATTTTACAGACCGCACACAATTTGTACAACTTAAACAGTTTCCATCAACCCTTGTCACTGGTGTTCCACAGGGCTCTGTTTTGGGACTTCTTTTGTTTCTTATTTATCTTTTTCCAGTAGAAACCATCTTTAAGAAACATGGCATTCAATTTCATTGTTACGCAGGAGACACCCAACTTAATCTCTCCTCTAAACCTTCTTTAACATTTCTCCCTTCTGCTCTTATTAAGTGCCTTGAAGAAATAAAAATTTGGTTTTCAAGTAATTATCTCAAACTGAATAATAGAAAAACTGAAATTATTTTTGTTGGTACAAAAACTACATTAGGTAAGTCAAATATTTCTTCCGTTTTAATTGATCATTTTAATGTTCCATTGTCCAACCAGGTTAAAAATATGGGAGTCATGTTTGATTAAACTTTTTCTTTTGAAGCTCATATTAATAGCGTTACCTGTTCTGCACTCTTTCATATTATATCAATCGTTTACATCCCGTCCTTTCAAAGAGGAGTACGGCTACTCTCAAGCATGCTCTTGTAGCATCAAGAATTGATTACTGCAATGCCTTATTTTACAGGCTTCCTTCAAAAGCACTCCATAAATTGCAGTTGGTACAAAATGCTGCTGCTCGGGTTATATCCAAAACTTTTATTCATCAACATATCACTCCTGTCTTACAAAATTTGCACTGGCTCCCTGTTAAATTCCGTGTAAATTTTAAAATATTGCTTTTAACCTATAAAACACTCAACAACTTGGCACCTCCATATCTTCTGGATCTTCTCCATATACATATTCTACTGCGTGACTTAAGGTCTGCTTCGGCAGTTACTTTTGTACTTCCACGTACATGGACAGCTTCCATGGGGTCACAAACTTTTGGTTATGCAGCACCTTTTTTCCTGTTAAGGTTCGCAACAGTTCAAGTCTCCCAGTTTTTAAATCTTGTCTAAAAACATGTTTGTTTAGGCAGGCTTTTATGTGATTTTATGTCATTCATTGTACTGATTTGTCTGTTTTTTGCTTTTTTAACTAATGTAGTTTTATTTCTGATTTGTAATGTGTCCTTGAGTGCTTTGAAAAGCGCCTTTATATAAAATATATTTTTAATATTATTTATTATTAAAAAGATGCCGAGCAAATTTCCTTGGAATAACTTGCACAAATTAGTGAACAATTAGATCAGGAAAGTGTATTTTAAATAGCGTCCATTTTGGTTCACGTGGACTTCAAAGTTGAAAAATGCCCCAGGAAATAGCCAACAGCTCGATAACCTGTGATCTGCTGAGCTTACACAAGTCCTGATATGAACCGTTTGTAACAGCTGGACTCAGATCAGTGCAAGAGTACGGCACTGAGTAAACACCCAGCTGACACCATTACATCACAGTGACAGAGTGTCACAGATTCCATGCTTTCACTTCTTGTGTGGCAGGCATTAAACAGCATTAACCCATAATCCTAAACTGCTACAGATGCAGACTTGAGCCGCTATTCATTCACAGCAGAGAATCTGCCCAAACCCCCCTTCAGTTATACCTCCCTCTCTCTTTCTCTCTCTCTCTCTCTCTCACCCCATCCCTCCCCAACCCCCTTCGGCAGGCAGTAGCTTCAGTGAAGTCATATTTAATCAACATCTCGGCGGACAACACAGGGATCTTCCGTCCTCTGTTGAGACTCTCTGTACTGTCACACTTGGGATAATTGTCTTAGATACCCTAATTCGACAGTCGCTCCCCTTAAATGCTCAAGAAAAGAAGCGTGGTTGACCTACATTGCTGTTGATCTGTGAATTATACATGATGTCAACATTTGATTATTTATTTCCTGTAGTGTAATTGTGCTGCCTCAAACATGGAAATCTGAAACGTTGTTAGTGTTTGACACGGCAGGAATCACCCTATGACATGTTGTACGTTAGCAAGCCAAAAAGACTCATAGAAACTCATTGCTACAAAATGCGCAACACACAAACAATTGATTCATTTAATAGGAGAGCTGACAAAATGAGAAAGGAAAACAGTGATTATTCATTGTTATCATGATTCCGGACAGATTTGCACATGCTCAAACAATCACGCTTCCCCCAAAGGTCAGATTTGTGGTCTAATCAATTGTTAGTGCACCCAGTGACCTTGATGTTTTGAAATGACTCGATATTTTCCAGTTTCATTGTGTCTATCGCCTTTGAAGTACAAGCTATCAAACAACAAGATAGCTAACTGCTATATATAGGTAACCCTTAAGCATCCATCAAATGTCCAAAATAAAGATAAAAAGGAACACAGAAACATTTAGGAATTAATGGAAAACTGCCAATAATGGGTGTTCCAAATTCCAATTCTGTGGAAATCCACAGTGCGTTCTGTGTGGGCCTTATCAATGTTTCTTTATGTGAAGTAGACATTTAAAGTAACAAGCAAGAACTCGAGGAACCTTTGAATTCAGTGTGGCTGTTCGTGCTACCCAAGCAAAAGATTTCAAACAGAATGCTGAGCATAAGGGAGAAGTTCTCAGTCCAGAATACTTTTCCCACTCTGAGTCGCTCCTTCGGCATGACCCTCTGTTCTCGTTCTAAGTATGGATACTTCTTGTTTTCAAAGGAGCGTGTCCAATACTCCTGGCACCAGCCGGGCCTTCTGTGAATGTGCTTGCACAAACCAGTTATGATCATGGGTACACAAAGATGGCATGTGTCATATTTTTAACTTTGGAAGTTGAGAGTTTCATCAACTTTCATCATCACTTTCAGTTTGTTTTGCTCTGTGCTGTGGAAAGTGTTTATCTTCTTGAGTTCCCTTCTCTCCTGCCTCTGTCTCTCTCTCTCTCTTTCCGAGGAGCCCTGTTTGCTATCAGGCTCAGGAATGAATTTGGGAGGCTTATCGGCGCTCTTTTCCCAGCTGAGGCGGAGAGGATGTGTTAAGGCGTCTGCCTCCTGACAGGAAAGAGGAGCTATCTCTCCTGATAAGGCCATGGCTGACTTGAGAATTGTAACAAAGCAGACAGCGTGGATGCAGGTGGGTACACGTCAGAGTATGTGCATAAGCCTGCAGCCAAAAATCCCAGACAGGTAAAAGAAGGTTAAAAGCAATTATATTCCCACAACAAAGGAATTATTCCCACCAGTGCACCACTGAGAGGCTGGAAAATGTGTGATTTGACTGTGCACGCTCTTGAATCAAGCAGAAAAAAAGAGAATTAGAAAGAACGTCAATGCAACACTGAAAATGACAACTTCAGAGTAAATGACAAAACCAAGGACTACAGCTTCCAGTCAACAGGGGGCAATGTGTAACCCTTGTCTACCTGCCCATGACCTTTCTTTCTTTCTTCTGAGGGACACAAAAAATGTCCAATTGTTCCAATTGTTTTGGACCCCATTGAATTCCATTCTATATACAAAAACAGTTCTGCAAGGACAATAAAATTGCCACATTGGAATAATGTAAGGCAGAGAAACTACATTTTTGGCTACACTGCCTTTTAAAGATTTAATTATTATTATATTGTCTGTTAACAGACAATTGTCAATCAAATGAATTCACTGCATGTTAATTACACGGCAACTGACCATTCCAATAAACAAGACAAGGAAGCAATTATTCCAACACTGATAGGATGAAGTTCTATAACACACAAATTACGGATTATAAAAAACCCAACTTGTTTGGGACATCATTCTTTTTGTCTAGCATGTCTGTGGTGGAATCTCAAGTACGGGTTTAACAAACACAACATGAGGGGTTGTGGTTAAGGGAGGGAAATCATTAGCGGTTTGCGGAAGGCACAAAAGGCTTGCGTAAGCATACCGTGTCTCCTTTTAGAAGCTGTGTAGAAAATCAGCCTTAGCATTTTGAAGGTTTAACATACTGATTTGATGTTACCGTTCAATCAGCCTACAATTCACTGACAAACAAAGCAGAAGCACTACAGTCCATAGATTATTAC
Organism: Enteromius afrohamiltoni; assembly: GCA_034779775.1. Lineage (NCBI taxonomy): Eukaryota > Metazoa > Chordata > Actinopteri > Cypriniformes > Cyprinidae > Enteromius > Enteromius afrohamiltoni. The sequence goes on from JAUYWG010000061.1 coordinate 14,214,796, forward strand.
TGTTATCGCTGAAATGGGCGGTCTTCGCATGCTGTGAAATACGGCTTGCATGTGGCGGGATGGATTATATACACGGAAGAATTATAGAGTCTTAGAGTAGTCACACAAGGAGCAAACCTCAAATGTGCAAGGAACCTGTTGTGCGTAAGTTGCTAATGTGTTCCGCGCAGAAGACAGATTGAGGCATTGAAGAATGGCTGTCCTATAGAAGTGTGTCATGAAGGCAATTCCATTAACATCTTAATAAAAGCAGCCTGGGCCCAAGAGAGCCTGGAGGCTCTGACTAAAGCTTTCAGTCAATGGCTTGGGATGAAAAAGTAACAGAGGGCTGCACAGTGCAGGAACTTCACCGCAGCATTTTTCAGGGACCGTTACTCTTCCCAAAGGACCGGCCTCTGAGTTTGTATGCTCCCCATCATGGTCCACTTGCTCCATTCCCTTTGCGGTTTTCATTTACTGTCCTTCTTCCCATCTGCTGGATTGAAGATCTAAACAAAAGCTTTTGTTTTCCGCAAGCTGGCGGTGGCTACAGGGGGAGAGAAGGAGAAGGGGAGTGCTGGGTTTAACTGGAGAACTCTTGCCTCTTATGACCAGGCACACGGCAACATGTGTCTTGCTCTCTCGATCGCTCTCTCTCCCATTCCAAGCACACACACACACACAAAGTCTTTTCTCTGCCTTTTTCCAAGTAGTTTCTTTCTGGCCAAAGTCTCAAGAGGCAAAACTCCATCATGGAGACCTGATAAAACCCAAACATCCAAAAAGCCTCAGCCGTCTCACATAATAGCAACTTGCCATAAAACCACCCTCACCCCGTTACACTCAAAACATTCTCTTGCCAAACAGCATGCATTACCAGCCCACTCATTAAAAGGCAGCTGAGGGTCTGAGCTTGTATTGGAGAGATGGGAGGCAATTGATTTCTGTTTCTGTGTTTTGTATTGCTCATTCAAAAGCAATACTTCAGACTGTCGAAATCAAAAACAAGCTACTACAGTAGTAGCAATACCAGTATTTCAGATGATCAAAGTGCAAAAAGAAACAAAAAATGGGTGCCTTAAGAAAAGTTCACCCAAAAATGAAAATTCTATCATCATTTATTCACCCTCATGTTGTTCCAGTTCTGTGGAAAACAAAAGCTGTTATATCGAAGTAATATCCCAGTGCTCGTACTGGCCATTAAATGAAAGTGAAGAGTCCCCAACGTTTTAGTCCCCACAGAAAGAGTGATACAGGTTTGGAATGGCTCAAAGATGATTCCTTTTGAAGTAAAAATGCCCCTTTTTGGGAGGCATAGAGAGAGTGCCATAGGCAACGGATCTTTACAGGAGGACATGTGTTTCCATTCTTAAAAAAAAAAAAGTTGCATAAAACTGGCAGCATTCTCAAAACCTTCAGCACCTGTGCTTGATTGACTCGTCCGATTCTCTTGCCCACACTCGGAAGCCGTAAATGCGTCAACACCCTAAATTCTCCATGACCAATCTGGACACTGGCACCTTCCAAGCGAGTGTCTGTCCACCAACTGTTCAAAGGTAATTAGCTGCAGCAGAAAACACAGGCCTAATTACAGGGTAACCGAACGTCAGGTCACTGTATCATCCCCATGCATAATCCACCAATGCTGAAGACAAATTATCTCACCAAGTTGTTACAAGTTACATCCTGATAAAAGATGTACAGAGATAGACAGAGAAGCTGGGCACTATCTATTTAGTAGACCAGTGAACACCATTTTCTACATATCCTGTACCTGCATCCTGCTTCTAAATGTCAGTGTGACAGGACAATTGTAATTAGCACTACATCTGGGTCCACTTTGTTGACGCATGTACACGTACACCTAAAATGTGCTACAAGAAAGCAAGATGGGTCAAGAGTGATATCGGTCTTTTGTTGTGACAGTCGGACAGTAGAGAGCTCTAGATAAACAGCCGAGTGGCAACGCTGCAAAAGAGAATACAAGATCAGTGCATGAAAGCAAACAAACGTTGGATATACACACTAATACATGAGACTAGCATAGAGGAAGCAGATGAACTTTCTCGACAAGAGCCCATCCTGCAGGGCATAAGCGTGCGAGAGTCTGTCTGTGTGATGAGCGGTGGGGGACGGTGGAATGGCTTGCATTGCAAACACAGCCCTCTGAATGCATTTGTACTGTTCACTCATTAAGAAATAGGTCAAGGATTCCGCCTGCATGCATCGCGACTTGTCAAAATCTCTTAAGCTAAACGGGGCAAGCCCGTATGCCACCATGAGAGAAGAAAAGAGGGGGTTCTCTGGAGGTGTAGTGCATGCTGGCATGCAACTAAAACGAGCACAGGCTTAAGTATGACCCACCAACCTCAAATGCCCCTCTGCCTGTGGTTGAACCACTCTGGAATGCTGGGGAGGTTCGGATATTGTGCTTTTTCACTGCAATGTATTTATCAATAGGTGGCGCTATTGAGCTACATGGTCTTATTCGAAGGTTGCGCAGGGGGGGTTGTTTGCCAGCCACTATCCATCAAGCATTCATCCCAACGTTCAGTCAAAGCCAGAGACAGAAGAGGAGCTCTTCTGCAAACACTAAAGGCCTGGTGGACAATGGGAGAGATGAGTGATGAGATAGCACATACTTTAGGATCTTTACATTGCCGTTTTCACAGCTGCAGAGTCTCCTCTGAACGGGCTGATAAGGTAATCTCGCTGACCTCAAAATCCGAGCCAAGAAGATACAAGCATGTATCCAAATTGGCCCCTAAACTAACACACTCGAGCATAGCATTTAACTGGGGCAAGGAGGATAAGTACTCAGCATGGGTCTCTTGTGGCCACCCCATTCAGATTTGACCCTCAGCTTTCCCTCAAACATATACATCTATCTGAGAGCCAGCGGCTATAGAGAGAGGAACAAACCCCCTTTAAGCACATAATACCCTCCAATTACCCTTCAGGAAACGCTTAATGCACCTGACTGACATAATCAAATCAATAGCATGCAACTCTACGAACGAATGCTTTTTGACAGTCAGGATGAACTTGCAAATCCAACTTAGGAAGCTCATGCTGTGAGGAAGGGAAAAGACAGCCTTTTATTCACTTTATGACTCTGATCAAACCGCATGGAGCGGGCGAGATAAGGGAATGAGGTTGCAGGTAAAGTTGATAGGTGTGCACCCAGTGGAGACTTGTCCTCTTGGCTTTGTGTAGTTAACCTTATTGATTAAAGAGCCTGTGATCTAGAGATGCTCTACAGCCTACCCTGTCTCTCATCCCCTCTTCAAAGAGAACAAACTACAAAGCCACGTAGTGAGCAGAATGCAACTACAAAATGTAATAGTATGGGGGGGGGGTCTTAATGGCAATTATACATAGGTTAAATATGCTAGTAAAATCGCTTTAAATCAGCATAGATCAGCATAAATGACACTAAAATCATAATCACAGGGGAAATGTATCAATACATTACATACCGGACCAAACACACAATGCATGCTGATTAACATAGAGGAGCGGAACTGAAAAAGTTGAAATGTACAGTCTGTAAATGTAAATTGGCAAAAGTAACATAAATTGTACATGACATCACCACGGGAGCCCAAGGCTTGAGGAAAGCCACTTAAATGTGAAATATGAAGTGAGATATAATGACTTTATGGTGTTACAACTGAATTGGACAATCAAGCAGCCAAATACGCAGTTCTACTAAAAGGGTCATAAAGGAAAATCTCAGTGAGTGATTTACTTAGGCATACATCAAATATAAAACACAGAAATGTTTCGCCAATACAAAATAAATGCATAGCCATAAAAAAAAAAAAAAAACATTTTATTTGAAGGTGACAACTTTTCAGGTTAAACAGACAAAAAACAATGTTATTTGAGGACATTCAGACGGATATGTGTCTTTTTTTTTTTTTTTTACAAATTCAGCTTTTCAAAGATTTTCTGTCAGTAATATTTATCCAACAGTCAGCTCTATGGAAGCTCTTTTAAACAAAACACTTGATTGTATTCGTATAAATCAAAAACGTGTTGATAACGACGTACCATCCGATATTGATCTTAAAGGAACGCGCTAGAGCAGCCCACTGTTGCTATGGTTACATCCTCTGGCAAACGCAGTTTCTGTGAGTGTCTATTTAACGCACTGACGAACTTGTAACCTAACTTTTGGGGTTACTAAAAGGTTACTTGCAAACGCAGTCGAAACAGAAAAACACCAACTTTTAAGACGTCCTTTGGGGGTCGTCTGCTTCATTTTTCCATCTCAACTGAAATGTGTCTCTAATTCCCTTATAAACTTCGTTGTTCTTCGCCAGAAACGCGCTCTTTTAGTTGACATAATCGTTTTCACCCTACCGACACGTACGTTTCAGGTCAAAACGCTGTTTCGCTTCAAAACGGAGATAAAAACGATGATGTGGAGAGGTCACGCTCGCGATGAATTCACCTCATCTTCCTCAGTGAAAGCGCCGTTTGATTGTGTTAACGTTAGTCAGACCGATTTATATCATCCCCGTCCTTCACAGCAGATGCCAGTGATTCTCATGCAAATGCTTGCCGATTTTCTACTTAAAGAAACATTTATTTTCTTTAGAGCCGATGTCAGAGCCGTGTGTGAGGGGAAATGAAGATTTGTGAGTGCATCTGCTGTCCTAGTTCAGATGAACGGAGCCGAGTTGAGGTAGAAGAGTTGAATTATGACCAGTTTCGCATATCAGTTTATTTGACTGCTGACAGCCCCACAAAACTGAATATATTATGACGGGGTTAGTCGTCCACTTAAGTCAGAGTCCATTCAAACGGACGGCGAGAAAGATTCAGTAGAGAGCGCGAAGTGAGAAGCGCGAGGCATTAACTTTAAATGAGCGTAAATTAAATCGATTAAAAAAGGTTAATGGATTATGAACGCGCGTATTAAAGGAGAAACATGCATGACTGGCAATATTTGCATGTTTTCCCGCTTACGCTAAAATAATTTGCAAACATTTTAATTGCATTCCGATCTCTTATCTTGTGTGGGGAAAAAAAGACAAGGAACGCAAAATTTAGTCAAACTAACATAGATGCAAACTCGTTACCGCTTACGGCTTGCCTATTAAACAAAAAAGTTGACGTGACATTGAGGATCAGGTTATCCTGTTTCTAAAGTGAATACGATATTTGGACTGGCCAGCATCAGCAGCAGCTAACAGCCCATTTCTACATTAAGCAAAACCAGCCAGGCTATTCAAATCCCATTATCATAAACATGCTGCTCGTAAAGCACAACTTCTTTGCGATTCGTTCGCAATTTCATCCGATAACATGAATGGTTCGGTTTCTCAATGCGTTGCTCTAACACACCGCGCGGAACACATTAGTATTCGTGGCCACATCTCGCACGTAAAGCATCTCTGAGCTGAGATGAATTCATGAAGCACGTTTGTCCACTCACCTACAATCCAGTAGAAAGCTGAGGACGGTGTCTTATGTTCTGTTTAACGAGGTCTCTGCGTTTAGCGCAGTTTTGACAGATAGATCCACATCCGAACGAACGCCGAAGCCTCAGGGGTAGCACCTTCAAATAAAAATCTCACAATTCCTCGAAGATTTCTTGAATGCAACAAGACGATGAATGAACGGTCGCCGCGCGGCTTTAGGTAACTGATCTATGCAGCAAAATTCAACGCTTCGTCTGTCGATGCCGGAGGATGGTCATTCACAAGCTCATATGCCAAGTGCACGGCGCATTCCCACAGTCCTCCGACACTGACAGCGGCTTGACATCACGCCTTTTCATCAGCAGCTCTCCGTTAGACCGTCATGCACGCGCTCATTGCTCTTCTGTGAAGGTTTTACGCGAGACTGGCACAGGCACCGAAGCCCAGCAGCGTTACAGTAGCAGCGCGTTTAAACCCAGCCCCCTGTGCTAGCACTCACTTACTGCCGGCTCTATTTGCATGTCGCATGTTTTAACTGTTTCATGCAATCAGCGATGGTCGTTTTACCGATGCACAACTTAGGTGGTTAGAAAATGTAGATCTGCATATTTAGGTTTTGAATAATTAAACAACCATGCACTGTGCTCGCTGAAGAGTGCAAATGCGACGCGCGTCTTAAGAGACAATATCTGGCAGTACAATCTTATTAATCTAATCTTTAATCTATCTAGCCGCAACATCACTAATGAGATTAATTATTTATATAAAACATGCGTTCATGATAAACATTTGCATTCGTGTGCAATCACTTTTTGTAACTATACTGCAAAAATACATAATTACACAGATAGATTTTCCTAATAAAGCATGAAGGCATGTTCAAAAACAACATAGATAAGATGCTTTTTTAGTTTTTCTTGTGATTAGCTATGACCTTTCTATGCAAATAATTAGCTTTTTTTGTAGTGAATACAAGACTCCCTCGCAATATGTAAAATCCATTTACAAGTAAATCTGTTTTTATTGTCCCTTATTTTACAACCAGCTGCAAGTGTGAGGGAAGTGCTAGTCCAGCAGTAATTTTGCTAGACAGTGCCATCTTTGGACTAAAAGATGCAATTACCTCATCTTAACCTAACCAATTGGGACTTCATAGCCTTTCAAACAGTGTATAATTTCATTTTATTGGAACAAAAATGGGTCCACAAAATATTATTAAATAAACAATTACTTAAACATGTGCCATTACACAATAATGCATTGCTAAATGAGTAAGATCTCAATGACTTTTAAAGTAAACACTCAGAATCTGCATTTTTCTTTCTAGAATTTAAAAGGGAAAAAAAAGTTTAACGTTGTATAAACTTAAACAGATAAAACTATCCTAATTATCTTTAGGATGGCTTTTTTCAGTTTTGCACAAAAAGTGTATTACCATGGATACATTTGTTTAGTCTCAATAGTCATGCTTGTCCTTTATTTAGTGGATTAATAAATAATATAATAATAATATATTTAGAACTGCATAGTCACAAATCGCTGTTAGCTATTCCGGTCTGTGCCGAGGCTCTTAAGTCGCTGGGGTTTTTATTTGTAGCAAAATCCAAAAATACATTGCATGGGTCAAAATTATTGCCAAAAATCATTAGGAAATTAAGTAATGATCATGTTCCATGAAGATGTTTTTGTAAAATTCCTACTGTAAACATATCAAAATGTCATTTTTAATTAGTAAAATGCATTGATAAGATATTCATTTGGACAACTTTAAAGGTGATTTGCTCAGTATTTTGATTTTTTGCACCCTCAGATCCCAGATTTTCTCGGCCAAATATTTTCCTATCCTAACAAACCATGTATCAACAGAAAGCTTATTTATGATGTATTCATCTCAGTTTTGTAAAATTTTACCTTATGACTGGTTTTGTGGTCCAGGGTCACATTTGAGATACAGTGTGAATGAGGAGAGCGATTCATTCGATAGTCGCTCTATGAGCCAAATTTTCCTTAATAATGATCAGTGCTGCTGCTTTCCATAAAGAACCCTGCATCTATATATAATCACAAGAGTTTTCCACTCCAGAGGAATTTAAGGCTGAAACTCATGTTTCATTGAATATGAAATCTTTTCCAGCATCACACAGCCACATAAACCCGACAAATTTGGCCGTCATAGAGGATTAGTGGGCCATTAATAGCCTCTTTCTACAGTAAACGAGATATTGCATCATCAATTCATTTTTACAGGCTACATCAGTCTTTTCCTCATTCTTTTTAGTTTATGGAGGTGGGGGGAAGCAACATTCTCAGATCTGACAGCAGGGAAAGTTGCTGGAGGTAATAGAATAACCACAGCGAGACGCTGCAGAATTGTGTCACATCTCCCAGCTGCACATCTGTCGCCAAATCTTTTAAAGTGGCATTCTACAATCGATAGTGTGATCGGCTAGCTCAAACAAAAATGGATTACACATCGGCCTGTCTTCTGCATCTTTGTACTTAAAAAGGGGACATTGCGGGAGCACTTATTCCATGATCCATCAATAATTTAGAGTGGGAAAAGAACCGGTGGCAGCCATCAAAAGTATTGCAAAACTGCCAGAGGAGAAGAGCGGATCTACCAAGTCTTGTGTAAGCATAGCCTACTAAAAGCTGTGTGTACTCTTAAGAGAGGTAGGGTCAATATCTGGAGGGCGTCCATATTGAAGTTCCACAACACTAACTCTCAAATGCATCTTTGTCATCCACTGCTAATCAAATATAGGCTTTTTTCAATATATTATTCACTGTTCTGTTCGGAGAATAAGTAGTATGTTTAAATAAAAGGCAATTGGATTCGAATTGCAAAGATAAAGCTCAATCCAGTTTGGCTGAGCTGAACTCTCATCTGCATAAAATGAGAAAAACATTGTTTCATCTGTATGCCATTAGTGGTGCTAAAACTTCCTGTAGAAACTTTACTATATAAATCTTTTATTTATCAATGCATTTAGCTGCCGGAGCCATTATTTAGCGGTTAGTGCACACTGTCTCTCTCTCTCTTCCTATGGATTCTCTCAACTGAGGACAAATAAATAAAAAAATAGTGTTTTTATGGGTCTGTAAACATGGTATTTAAACAAGCACCGGTATCAGGCCTGATTCTCTCACATTCCTGAGGCTGCAATTACTCAAGCTCAAGCCGATGAAAAGGAAACATCTGACTTTGGCCATTTGAAGTCCGCGGTGACAGATGTGTGTGAATGGAGACTGCAGCTGTGTACCGGAGAACACATGTCCCGTGTTAAAACCACTGCGCCGCTTGACTCAAGGTTGAGCTCAAGTGCCAGCCTTGGAACGAATGCTATAATTGGTACAATCCATGAAACATTATCCCTGTCTGACCTTGGCCGTGGTCGTACAATTTGAGCCTAATTACTGATGATTGCTGGACTCCGAGGGGCAGCCCAAACTGGGTCCAACTCCAGATGGTGAAAAAGTGAAATGGATCTGAAATATTACAGAGGACTTCAGATATGTCAATTATGTTTGCTAGAGATCATTAGGGTAATGCCAAGTGGAAGTAATTTAAAAAAGATCAATGATTATTATTAATAAACGTCACTTCTCATTTCATCTGCAATGTAACAAATTCATCTGATCATAAGTAAAAAAAAAAAACAAACATACATTTTCAGATGCCCAACGAAGGCAAATATTCACACACTACATTACCTAGTAAGATTTTTTAAGTTTAAAAGTTCTTGCATTTAACATGAATGCATTAAAACTGATCAAATGTGACAGTATAGACAACTACAATGTTGCAAAGATTAATGCGGTTCAACTGAAATTTTTATAAATATTTATAATAAATTTATAATAAATATTTAAATAAGAACCTGCAAAAATGATGTTTTTTTAACACTTTGTTTCTTGTTTGCATTCTGTCACTGCCACAGGCTTTAAAGACTTTGTTTTGGCTGGGGCTCGATCTTCAGCTAGCTAAGCAGGTAGCCATCATCAACCATCATGGCTCCCTCGCTCAGCTGATCGCCGAGATGTTGTAGCTGGGAATCCATGGGAATCTATCCTGACGAAGCCTTCACTTGAGAGCGCACCGTCAGAGCCTTCACCGCCAGAGCCATCACCTGAGTGCACGCCACAAGATCCAGAGCCCGCTCCAGTCCGGGAAACCTCAGATTCCGCTCCAGAGCCCACTCCAGTCCCTAGTTTATGGGCGGGAGAGCCGTTCCCAGATCCAGTCCCTAGTCTACGGCCAGTAGTGCCAGTTCCTGCTCCTAGATTACGGCCAGTAGTGCCAGTTCCTGCTCCTAGATTACGGCCAGTAGTGCCAGTTCCAGCCTCCAGATCACAGCCAGTAGTGCGCCAGTTCCAGTCCCTAGAGACTCCAGTCCAATGTTTATTGATGCTGGAGATGTGGCAAGGAGAGTCTGCTGCGCTGCAAGAGCACCCTCCAGAGTCTGCCGCACCGCCTGAGCCTTCACCTAATCGCGCACCGCGAAATAAATCCTCGCCCTCCCACCCACTTCAACCTCATGCCTTGCTGTCGTCTGACAGTCCTGCTGCTGGTCCACAAATCACCATCCAGCCATGGCGAGCCACACAGGACTGCCATCCTCCAGCACCATCTGGCTCGGGGTGCTCCCCGACTCCTCCTCCAGCCTCTGAAGCCAGAACTCCACCTCGGTCATTCGACCCATCGTCTTCGCCATGGGCCCTAGCTCCCTCTTCTTCATCAGGTCCCGTCAGTTCACTAGCTCCGCTGGGCTCGACCGTCTCCCCCCGGCTCCGCCTTGGTCAGTCGGAGTTCCATCCGCCGTCTAGGGACTCCACTCCTCCGGCTCGACCGTGGCCTTCCGGAGCCCCTCTTCCACGTCGGTCGCTGGTTTCGTTTTCACTTTTCCTGTGTTTCCTAATTTGGTCATGTTCCTGTCCTTGTTTAGATAATTAGTTACCCCATCCACCTGTGCTCCTCACCTGTCCTGATTTCTCGCTAATGTTTTCCTGTTTAAAAGCCCATTCAGTTTGTCTTGTCTTTTGTCGGATTATTAACATTGCTTTGATGTTAACGTTAGCTTTGACATTGCTAACATTTTCGTCTGCCTAAGTCTACACAGACCCGTGACAGGTTCCCACTAAAGCATTATATAAGAATAATTTCTGAATGAACACGTGGCACTGAGGACTGAAAATTCCACCTTTGCCATCACAGAAATAAAGTAAAAATGAAGTAAAACAGAAGTAAAAATGTATTAAGAACAGTTATTTTAAATACTAATCATATTTCATAATAACTGATCATATAAATGCAGCCTTGACTTGACGAGAAAAAAAAAATATCCAAAAATAAATATATTTCAAGTTAAAATATTTTAAAAGTTTATTTTAATAGTATAAATTCTATATTTTATTTTAATAAATAACATGATTGAATAATTATACAATATCAATCAATACCTATTAAATGTAGAAATAATAACCAATATAGTGCCTCTTCAGTATTACATGAAGGATAATGGCTTAAAATAGAAAAAAAGGCAAATTGTGTGCAACAAATTTACACAAAAGCTGTATTTCTCATTGAGGGCTTCTATACTGATGAATGGTGTTTCCTGCTCTTGAAGTTGGTAACTAAATGCTGCTCCTCCACCAAACCCTCCTTCTATCCTCCCTCTCCTCTTTATCCTCTCTGGCCATTTAATCCTATGCGGTAGATGTAAATCGATTAGCCTATAACTCACACACACCTCCTCCGTCTAGGATCTCCATTAAACCCCTGGGAATCTGCCACATGTGTGTAAGTCTGTATGTATAGCGCCATGCCAGCTGCCCGGCTCGACATGCTCAGCGCCACACAGAACAGACAAACAAAAGTGTGAGTCATTGCTCACTCTGGTGACAGCTTTCCTCAGCAACGAAGTACCACCACGTCTTGCCAGCCGTCCACTGAGCAAAAAGCTGACAGACAGCGCCCAAAATGATCCTCCCTCAACCTCGATATCAGTCCGTGCAACATATTTGCAATCCAAATGCATTCTGAGGCCAAGGTGAAGGAACTAATTGCAGGAACCAGATGGCGTAAAGTGACTATTGTAATGTGGCAAGACAAGAACATGGGTTTTGGGGGTTAAATTGCATTTTATTATGAAACGGTGAGATTCCACGTCATGCGCTGAGCCGATTTCGATTTGTCGGGTGATCAGCTCAGTGGGTGAGTCAGAGACAGAAGCGTGCTCAGAGTAATGCAGGGCGATGGCCCGCTGCAAGACCGCTGCTCATCCGTTTGTGGATCAAAGTGCTCACATGCTGTAATTTTGTAGCGAGCTGAAAGGTTTCAAAGCGGCTCTAGCTTTGACGCTCCACGGCGTCTCATCTCCCCCTTCTCTTGAGGCGTCTGAAAGCGTCACAGGGGCAAGCGTGATTCCGTCGGCTCAGCAGGAGACCCATTCCACCTCTCAGCTCACCCGTGGTACTAAGCTCACACAACACACACCAGCCATAACAACAGCTGATTCTTATACACACACAGAGCACTTAAGAACATTGGCTCAATCTGGGATTATGACTGCGTGCTATTGACACGAAAAGTAGTGCTGAACTTCTGGCCTTTTTTGGAGTAAACACGCACACGGTCGATATGCTTCAGGAGATACTGAACATTTTCACCTGCATGACATAACAGGCAGTTCAACAACACTCATGAGTTTAGGAGATTCTTATGACAAAATGAAGCGATAAGCCACCAGAGTATAAGAATTTAAACCTGTGGTAAAATCACCATAATGCACATTCCGTTTACTTACTGCTTTAATACAAAAGTGCCAGCAGCACTGTGCTGTTTGATTTACAGTGAAATTAATATGAATTAAGCATAAACCATCCAATTAAACATCCACCAACTAATATTGTTCAACATCCCAAATGGCAAAATAGCAGCATGGTGCATTAATACAGAATGTGGCATCAGTGTATGTTTAAATAGTAATTTTACACCAGCTTCAAACAGCTTTTTCCAACGAAAATTAATTGGAGTAATTAGGTTTAATCAATAAGTTAGAAGAACATATACATAATGTTTCCAAAGTTTGCAATCATTAAGATTTCTTTTTAAAAGAAATTAACACTAATATTCAGCATGGATGCACTAAACTGATTAAAAAAGTTATTTAAGACCATTTCAGCATTTTAAAGAAGAGACACCAAACCTTTGAACTGTAGTGTTCATACAACTAAAAAGATTCCCCACAAAATGAAAAAAAAAAAAAAAATCATTTACTCACCTTATCTGTTATGCATCAATATGACAAATTTATCCTGTTAATGCTTTTAAAATATTTCAGCTTGGCTCATTAAGATAGAACCAATGGCCTTCACTGTCACTTATCTGAGATTTAAGAGCTTTAGTGACTTTCGGTCTGAGCCTTACACATAGCTATTCTGAAGACACAAGTCATATAGACTACTTTTATAGTGACATAATTTTTTTCCTTAAATCCGACTTCTATCATGTCTTTGTTGCACGGTGCAAATTTCTTCCGATTTTATTATTTGTGTTCTATGGGAGAAATAAAGTCATGCAGGTTTGGAACGACATGAGAGTAAATGACAGAATTCTTCATTTCGGGGTGAACTATCCTTTCATAGACCAGGATTTTCTTTAATTCTGTACGTCATTGTGTCTGGGTGGTATTGGGTTTCTCCATTACACTGTGTCTTTTGACAGAGAAGGCAACTGCTATGTCTTAACACATGCACGCACAGACTATGATCCGTGTGTGTGGCAAAGTGGCTGGGGCAGAAGCTCTGCTCACTGAATGGATCATCTTTGTGTAGCGACGGTTGTTTTTTGTGGTAGCATGGATGCACGGACACACACAGGCCTGTCAGAGCAGTCAGTTGCTGCGGGGCTGACATACATTTACTAAAAACCTCCCCACACAAACACACACACAAGTGTTTGTCCCCCTCTAATGGCCCACTCAAGGAGGAAGCTTGTGGGTAGCTTCATCATACACTACACTGTTAGTACACTGTCAGTCTGTAGGTAAAGAGAAAGAATGGGTCTGCCAATATCTAAAGACATCTGTTTCTCCATTTCTTAAAAAGTATGTTGGAATTAAAATCTGAATTAAAAGGAATAATTCACACACAAATTTAAACAGTTAATTATCATGCTGGTATTAACTGTATGGCTTTCTTCAAAACAAAATTATATATTTTAAACAAAGAATTAATAAAGCAGTGTTTAAGGACTGTCAAGCTTCAAAAAGAATTATTCATTCATTCAGTTTATTCATTCAATCGAAGCTAAATATTTGTCTATGATTACTTTTTGAATTAGATGATCAAATTGAGATTATCTTTGTTATTATGCACCAACACTTGCGGTTAATCTTAAAAAAAATAAATGTATTACATTTAAAGCACATTAATTTCATTCTTCTAAGGAACACAAAAAAGGTGGGGTGTAATGATTTGTGTATCGTGTATTGTATGACTCACATGCTTTTTCCAAATCAAAGTGATCATCCTTATCCCCTTGCTGGTGGAGATGATGTATGTCCCATTGATTTCTGCAGTATGGGGGGATAAAAATTACACTTCTTGATATACGTTTTTATAAAAGAAAGTCATACACATTTAGAACTACATCTGTAAATTTATGACAATTTAGGTGAACTGTGCCTTTAAGAGGTGGGAGGAGTTTGAGCTTTATAGACCCTGGTCCCTTCTGCTAGAAAAGAGCACCTTTTCCGCCTGTTATCAATGAAAGAAAGTCACATGTACATAAAACAACACTATAGTGAGTAACAGCATGTCAGACTTTGTATGTCAACTCCTTCTTTAAGTGGACATTTAGTATCGATCGGTGTGTTTTGAAGAAACACTTATGTCTACTCTGTCTCCATTCTGCAACTGTCAGGGGCCAATCTGAACCGCACACCTCCGCTTCATCATTTCTGAGCCTCTAACTTGTTTCCATGGCTAAATCATCTTTCTGTCCCCATCTGATCAGCCACGAAAGACCCTCACACTCAACAAACATCATGAAAACGCTTTGAAGTGACGCCCTCTGGAGACCTTCAGTTACTTCTTCAGAAATCAAAATGCCGTTCTCCGTCTCTGTTGTGTTCTCACAAACACAAAGTCTGTAATTGCCAGCAGGGTGTGAGTTCATGTGCGCCTTTGCATGTGTACGTCGTGATACATATCGCGCTGAAGTGTTTATTATTGTTTTTGCCCTTGCTTGAAGGCGTCTGACTGACAGGGGGCGGAGGGAACTCACAGCAGCGCCACGTTCTCGCACATCCAGTGCGTGGGAGAGAGTGGCGGGTCTTGTCAGCTAGCGGTGCTAGCAGAAACAACAGAAAGACTGAACCACACAGATGGCCAAGCCTTCAACACAGCGCTGCCATCCGTATCACATAAACATCATCCACACTCCTACCAGAGAAAATCATGATGAAAAAAAACAATTAAGCACGCCACTTTTGCAGCAGAGTCATTTACACATTTCTGCATTTGCGATGACTCATTTTCACAAAAAAGATTCCTAGGGCTCCAGACAAAAATGAAACATTTAGGAGTCAAATGACTTTTTTAGCTGACAAATTACAGAATCTCTCAACTGTTCAGAAGTGCTATAATTCATCAAGTACGCAGCTTATTATGTTAACTTTCGATAAATATCAGTAATCAAACAAACAAGAAGTACATAATATATGAATATTACGAAATTACAGTAATGGTTATTTAACTGATCAAGGACTGGGGGTTCACAAAGATTATCAGTTGTGAAATCATGAATCATTCTGTTGTTTTGTTTTACGGTATGTATAGTGTGTTGATGTTTGTGGTCTATGTTGTGTCATGTTATAGTAACAATAAATGTTGAATTTTGGCAAGACCTGTAAAGAAATGCAATTTTCAAAAAATGAATGTTGTATAAACCATTTTAACTTAGAAACCGCCACATTTTAAGCAAGTAACACGTTAAAATAAACAAAGAAGAAAGTAACTAGGCAGTATACGTCTAGGTAGAATGACCCATTCAAACAGATTGATGAATCTTTTTTTTATTCACTGTTCAAGAGGCACTTTTCATCAATCAGATTACTTACTGTATTAACTGTTTTTGTCATGAAACCATGGAACACACAATGAAAATGGATTTGTTTCATTAAAAAACGAGGTACCTACTCTCAGATAAACGAGGCTTACGATTAATCAGAATCACATAGAAACACAAAACCAGTCCTAAATGAATGAAAACAAGCTGACAAAAGGATTGAATCCAACGTTTGTAAACAATAAAGCAAAATAAGTGATAATTAAGCAATTGTTTGAGGTGGGGTCATTTTTGGCCCCCGAACACCAGCAACACAAGTGTAACAAGGAGAAAAATCTCAGTCAAAAACAATTTGCAGTAGTTATTCCCATCGTGAACCAAGTCACAAAATTCCAGTCCAATACGATAACATCCACTAGTATTTTTGGGAAAAAGAATGAAGATTCTTATCAGAACGTGAGTCTGTTTGCCCGTCTCTCTCATTGTCGTGAATTTTGATAATGTATTTGATTTTAATTAGATGCATTTCCACACCCTGCTCCGCCAAACACCTCGCAATGTAACGGCGTCTAGCCTAGCGGGCGGAAACAGGCACGGGCATGTCCCTGCGAATTTGCACGGCTCCGGCCAAATCAGACGCATGGCTATTAAGCAGAACCACAGCGCTTAATAGGGTAATCTCCTGTTGATTTTGTCATTATGTCCCCTACAATCAGTAATGAGGCGTAGTGTGCATACTAATAAACTACTTTGCATATTAGCGAGGAGTTGTGAATTTCTGCCATGTTCAAAAGGCTCTTTTTTTAAAATATATTCCTCTATTAAAAAAAGAACTTCACATCATTGCCACACAGGTTACATCTGAAACATCTCTAGAAGGGCACAAAGTCATCCCTTGACTGGTACTTTTTCTAAGTCAAAAAAGCAACTGCCGACAACATGAATGTAAATGTACATGACATCCAGGCCTTACAAACATTGCCATCTTCTTTTTTTGCCTGGGGTTTGGTTGTTGATTTCCATTTCCCAGATGGACTAACTGAAGAACAAAATGTGTTTTCTTGGAAGCTAAGAAGAAAGATGAAAACATACAGAGCATGCAGACACAGTCTGGACATCTCTCTACTCTAAATATATAAAGAAAAGGTGGGACACGTTCTTTGAGGGATAATGTCTGCATATAAAAATATATTACATTTAATATATATACATTTTTATAGTTCTGAGACGAGCTCCATCAACTAGCTTACTATTGTTATCTAATGCAATAACAACCATACATTGTTAATGTTTAAATACTTTTCTGAGGCCAAACATAAAAAAAGCACATTATAATGTTTTGATGTCCAAATTCACTTCAAAAATGTAACAGCAGTTTTTATTTGATTTGACAAAATTGGTACAATTCAGCTAGAACCATTTCTACACACAAGTCACATGGAAATGAAGGGTTAGAACCATAACTGAGCATCTACGGTATAAACTATCCAATATATGAATCCATGGTGTTCATTCGGGCAAGATAAGATCAAACATCTTCCTATCATTTGCTGTCTGTATACCATCTACTATCAAAAAAGTGGCAAAAAAAAACTTGACAGGTTATATTTCAGCTTTTCCCCATCAGACAATGATTGTCAGTTTTTAATTAAGCATGTCAATGTTTGCATTGCCCTCCACAACCCAAGTGACACTGAGCTCAATTAATCTTAAATAATTCCATCTCTCATGAGCGGAGCCAAAGGACACCAGACACGCCCCATCACAAATTCATCCCATTACCTTTTCGTTAAACCCCCAAAAATGCCAACAGACATTAATTACTCATTTCATCTGGCTAATATCCCCCACCAAGGGATGTGGAACGCACAAAGGACAAGACAATTGCATTCAGCATTACGTGTCACTGCTCTCCATCGCCAGGGGAACAGATGGAGTGATGCAGAGAACGAGAGTGAGACTGATGAAGGTTTACTCGCTCACGCCGTCTCCCAAGACGGGGATTTAGACCTCTTGTCCGCCCGTCCTGAAGACACCACAGACAGCTGCTGATACTTTAATCCCACCTGGCCTTTCACTTTCGACCCAGACCAAAGCCTATGCAGATAGGAGGATGTAAATGGAGGTTGGAGGGATAAAGAAAGGAAGGATGGCGGGGATCAGGACGTGACAGAGTCATTAAAGCTGGCCTCATCTGTCACGGTGCCGGAGAGGTATATGATAAGGACAACGGTCACAATTAGACATGTGACAAGAAGAATGTCAGAGGGCCTTACAGGAATCTAAACGGCAAGGAAATGTGGCAAATTGTGACCTCTTGGCGACAAGATGGGATTTAGTTGCAGAAAAAAATAGCATTACTAATAACCTACTACTGATTTAAATATTAAACCAAGACTGTGAAATAATAGTATGGTTTCAGAATTTGAACATTTAACAGTAAGTCGCGCTTACCTTTCTGGGCCTTAAACGTGGTTTCATTGCCGTCTATGCAGTTTCAGAAAGCTCTCGATTTTCTCAAATAATGTGTTCTGATGATGAACGAAAGTCTTACACAGGCCATACACTGACAAGCTACGCAATATCACATTCACTACTGAACGCGATCCACCTGAGATTATCGCGTAGCACATGCACACGACTAGCGCATGCAATATATTTAGTATGATATCAAAAAGGAAACAGTTAAAGTGCACAGCAACTAAGATCCACCTTCATGAATCACAGGAATGTGTGGTGTGAGGGAGGCAACAGCAAAATACAGGGCAAAAAGTCTGATTACACCCTGCCTATGATGTTCTCAACTGAATGACTCATGCTTCAGGATGAACAAGCTAGTGACTTTGGGTCACTTCAAGAAGCAAAATAAAACTTGAAATGATTAGGAATTAAACAACAGAAGCTATAAAACACAACAGAAATATGAAAACCATGACCTGAGCAGTGTACAAATTTGTAAAAATGTAAAAACGTATATAAACATAGAAATATATAAATATCAAATTAAAGTAAACCACAAATTTATACTGAACTTAACTTATTCATACTTAACCCTACAAAAGTGAGAGGACTATGGCATGCCACTGATGTGTTTTTCTGCTGTGTTCATCCTGCTCTGGGTCTCTCTATAAAAGTCTAAATTTAAATTAGATTCAAGTTTCATTTTTAATCATGCATTATTTAAAATAAAATCATTCCAAAGCACCACTAATGTATCCTGTAGGATGGTTTTCTGGACTATCGTTATCTATAAAAACAACATTAAAAATGTACACCACGCTTTAGGACTAGTTCCTAAATCTATCTTATCCCGACCATAAGAGAGCAAATACGATTTAACACTTTTACCATCTCAAAGTTCTCATGACCAAAACCGTAATATGAGTCCTTTGGGAAAACAAATCAAAGTTTCTAAATCTGCAATAGTAAAATATGCAATAAACTGCATTAGTGCTAAAATCAGCTTGATTTCCAATGACAAATAGTATTCTAAAGGCTCATAAATGCTGGAAGACTGTGTTTAATAAATAATAAAGACTTCTGAGGTGACAAATCTTGAACAGACAAAGCACTAAGAAAAGGATTTAATAAGAAAAGACAAGACAGCAAGCAAGCAGAAAACACGAAAACAGCCAGATCCAACAACGCTATCGTTTTTGACCACTCAGCCTGAATAAAATACCACTAAAATATAACCCCAGCCCCTCCTGATGTCCAGAGACAAGCCTTAGATGGTTTTGATGGCTCTTCTCACCCATCAAAGCCTTTTAAGCTCCTACAACGTCAGCACTCCTCCGTACACTTCTAACATGCCCTTACGGGTCGCTGTGGTCACAGGATATGTCAGGTAAGATGTATTTAAAACTCTGAAGTTCAGTCTTTTCCAAAGTAAACGCTGAAGTCCATGGAAAGTTAGAATCTGGAGGTTTCTCAGAGCGGGACTGTTATGTCTGATTTTCTTTCTACTTGTGGGAGGACTGTGAATATGTGTCACGAAATAACCGCACTGTTATTTCTGCCTACATCAGTGTTTCCTCTCTGAACCTCAACACTCTTGTATAACACAAACAAAACATGGACTCTGTTTATACAATGTTTAAAAAAAAAAAACTAGTAATTTTCTGCTTGGATATCATCAATCAATTTATCATAGTTGTAACTGTTTGAACTGTACAACACAACACAATAATGTGCAAACTTGTGGAAAAAATTTGAAACCAGATCATCATTTTAAAAGGCTAATGTATGTAGACATGTGAGGCAACATGAGGAATGGACCAGAGGCCACAAAACTTAAATCACCAGCACCAATGTGATCACCATTACTACACTGAGAGAAAATGCTAATGACACCGAAGGCACATTACACCAGATGAGCTTCCCTGGATGATAAAGCTGTCATAAAATTCTCAGAAAGCTTATTTCTGTCTATGCACAACCAAAACTTCAATCTTTTTTTTTTATCTCTAGGTTAGAAGCTTGTGTTGGTTTGGGGAGACAGTTCTAAGTTGGTTAAAACATTTTTCAGTTCAAATAGGAAATGCTATGAAAATATTCGGTTTGCAGAGTGCCTCAGGGATCTATTTTGGCACCTGCTCACTTTTCAATATGCTTTCCAAATGCACCTGCCTGAGCTTGAAATCTGACTACTTTAAATTCTCTAGACAGAAGTTATTGACTTGACTTTGGCCAATTAGATTTTATAGGGGGAACGATTAGGAATTATTTTGTGGGGTTTCTTTGCCTGTGTGGTTTGATAGTTGTCAAAAATTCAACAAATTAAGGTTCAAGCTTTTGCATCTTCATTTACTTGCTAAAATTAAGCCATTTCTCCGAGAATTCTTTGGCGATTACTACACTGGCCTTACAGCAACTCTCTTTATTAAGGTATATCTAGTACTGCTATTTATTCATATTCCCAAGACTCTCATCCAGCTATACTGCTTCAGAAAGTGTGTCCCGACTTCACTGACCCGTTAAACATTTATGGATCTGTCAGGCACAAAAAGGGTAAACTAGAGGAAAGCCAGGCTCAGCTGGTTGTCAAGGAGGACATACACCTCCATAGCATTTCTAGCAGTTATCACTTTACAGCCATTAACAGGAAACAGGGGGAAATGACCTTTAATTGGCCAGTTAATTGCAGCATAAATTTGAGTGGTGAGAGGCCCAATGAGACGAAAATTGTACCCTCTGATGGAGGTTCTCAGCTGGGTTGGCGTAGCCAGCAGTTATCTGCAGATGGACATCAGCTCGACCAAACACACAATTTAAAAGACAACAAGGGCTTAAACGACAACAACGAGCTAAATGCAACAATATTTTAAAGTTTGATTAGGTTTTTCCATATACATTCACAAGTTTTGGTACAGCGCTTTGTTTACGGTTTTGATACTACGTTAGGAAAACAAATTACTTACAGTTGAGTAGTGAGCTGCCACGTGCAGGTGTTGATCCCACTCAGACATCCCAACCTGCAAAATCTTATTTCAGGGAGAAATGAGCACACAACTTTATTAATAACACAAGGAGTGATTCAAAACAAGACCTATACGTATTTTTTACATGTGTATTTTACATGAATAGAACATTATTACTATTAACATTAGTGTAATCTAAGGTGAAGCGGGTTTGTATTTTCTCGTATTCTCGTAGGCGGCACTGAACTTGAACACTGAAAGCTGATTGGCTTATTTTGCTGAGTAAACCAATCAGGATGCTCTCAGTCTAGCACGCGCTGTGAACAGGCACACGCAAACACACACGCACGCGCGGTCTCTCTCACTCTCTTTCTTTGCGACATTATTGTCTCACGTGCACGCTCCTGCCCTGGTCTAGATTGTATTTTCATACTATCAATATACGGGAGACTCAGGATGTCTGTCATACTAGTATAAAGACTTTCTTCACCGCTGTCAAACGGTTGAGTGGGTTTTGGTAGGCTGGTCTCAGCGGAAGGTGGTTAAATGCCCAGTGTCAACATAATCCAGCTAATTTTTGTTCGTTGTATTATTCAAAAAATAGCGTTACCGTATTAGTGAGAACGTGCTCCAAACAACTCCGTGAACTGTTCGAATCATTAACAAAAGAACTGCTTCAAAAGAGTCATTTACGAAACGTTCATAGATTCATTCATTGTGATTCTAAACCAATAGCATACGCTTTCATTTAGTTTACATTTTAAGCAGTTTTTACCCAAAACATGCTTGAGTGTAATGTAAAATGTCTGAACAGTGAAGATAACTTTTTTTAAAGTCAACTTAAAATATTTGTCAGGTAGACTTAGCCTATAGTTAACTAAAAGAATGAAACACATTTTGGTTGCTTGTAATAAAAAGTATACATATGTATACATAATCCCATAGACATTGAAGAAGTCATATTATATGGAGGTGTACTATTTTGACTTGGGCTAGACCAATCAACCAGAACACCCTAGCAACAACCTGGCAACCACTAAAAACTCTATAGCAACTGCAAAAGAAAACACTAGCACCAGTGAATCTGCAAACGCAAGCACCAATTACAAGTTTTTTTCCCCCCATCAGTACTCACTGAAATGAGTATCTCTTGTCCAGCTGTGATTGCACTATGAGAAAATCTAAGTTGGACACAGCTGACTTGGCTGGGTTACTCCCGGTACTAAAAACGCTCAGCATTACTCAATACCCATTAGCAAGGCCTTACGTTTGCAACCCCACCTCCATTAAGGGGAAAGTCACTCAGCCTGGTTAACAAGATTCTATGGGCAATTACTTTAAAAGTGTGGAGTTTGCACTTTTAAAACACACCAACCAATCCTGTTTAGGTGGAGAGGGGGTTCTAATTCAGTTACAACCGAGCGGCTCTGTAAACGGCAACACTGATCTTTCCAGAAAAAAAAAAACCTGTTGCAAGTGCCTCAAGGGAAAGCATGGAAGAGAGAACCC
The DNA here is from genome assembly GCA_034779775.1 of Enteromius afrohamiltoni. Classification (NCBI taxonomy): domain Eukaryota; kingdom Metazoa; phylum Chordata; class Actinopteri; order Cypriniformes; family Cyprinidae; genus Enteromius; species Enteromius afrohamiltoni. The sequence continues at coordinate 14,237,208 of JAUYWG010000061.1, forward strand.
ATCTAATGTAAATATGGAGACAAACACCTCCCCATCCCATCACTCATGCATTTTCAACAGCTGACATTTCGCTGACATTTTAAGCGCGCGACAAACTAAACAAAATGGTTGCCACACACCACGTTAAATGTTGGAAAAGACTAAACTGTGGCGGTGTGTACGGGTGCGTTCCTCTTATATGTCTCTGTCTTTTCGTTTGAGTATATAAACAGCCAACACCTGGAAATGTCAGATTTTCCACTTTGGAAGGCAACTAGATAAATAGAAGACGTTCATTGCGTTTTGCTCTCTGGGGGCTGTTTATTTAGAGCTTGATGGCTTGTTGTGCCAGACAGTTTGATCAAAGAGACCTCGAGTTAAAACATGGTTTTATGTAAATTCAGCATGGAATAAAACTTCACTTTTGTGCCGAAATGATTTTACGCGGGAGTCAGTTCCCAGCAGGAGTGCTCTGCCCATGTTTGCTCGCTGCTTAACTCTTATGTTTATTGTTGATTCAGCTTGCATTAAAGCAAATTCAAGAGTATTAAACTCAATGTGTTGTCTAAGTCCTTATTTATTTGGTTTATTGTGTTAGGCTTTACAGTCAAGGTTTAAGAGGCTTTTTGAGACCAAAAACAGCTCTCCAGATGTATAATTCCCGTCTCTGAGAGCAAATTGTGTTTCTGTCTGTCAGTACCCTGCAGATTTGACACATTTATTTATTTGTCCTGGTCTGCGACTGTCATTTTGGTGACACCAGCACCTCTAAAGCTAATGTGGTGTGAAACTAAATCCCATTATTATTCCAGTGAGTGACCCCCCCTCCATTCCTCCCTTTTTTGCCATTAAACCAATTATAGTATTACCTCCTCAGGGGTCTCTGACCCGCTAATGGGGGTGAGCAGCCAGAACCCAGAATCTGCGGTTGGGGTTTCACGACATGATCCTGTACACAGGACACAAGGGAATGTAACACACACACACACACACACTTACAAATCGAATGCAATCCAAAGAAAGTACTGACCAAAGGGCTTTAACATTAATTTTCACCTTTCACCTTCTCATATTGTTAATAACTGCAAATGGACAGCGTAGGCAATTTCAGACTGCTAATTATTAACACAGGACATAGAATATGTCATAAGAGAAATCTAAAACTAATATTGGACACAAACCATTTCTAGGGAGGAAATATCATAAAAACTTGGGGGTGGGCTGTATTGACTTGCCAAAGCAACAGCCTAGCAATGAGCATTGAGGAGGTAAGTTAAAATGAAATAGCACCAGAGTGATCACCGTTACTACACTGAGATCTGAAAATGCTAATGACACCGAAGGCACATTTCTATTTCACAATATTACTGCTTTTGCTTTTTGTACAAATGAACGTAGCCTTAAAAAAATCAATTTTTCACATAATTCTTCCACATTTCTGACTGAAAGGGTAGTTTTATTTGGCTATTTTCATCCCATGACAAAGACCCCCATTATACAACCACTGAAATAATCTCCCCACACTTTTCCTCTCCACCTGACAGAAAATGTAACACATGTAAGATCTTAGAAGCACTTGCGCCCTTGAACAAGCAAAAAGAAAAACTTCCAGTTTGGTTCATGAGACACAACTCATGCTTGCTGGTGAAAGCTTAAGGCATTCAGTGTGGTCCACTGCCCTTGAGTCTCCATGTCGTGGTTTCTTGAAGCAGACTGTCAGCACGCTTGGTGGGTTAAAAGCCCACCTGTGTTTCAGAGCACTAAAGGATTTCTCAGTTTGCTATGTTTTCTCTTGGCTATACAAGTGCTACACTCCATTAATTAAATGTGTGTGTGTGTGTGTGTATATGTGTGTGTGGTCTCCTAAAGATTTGGTTGTATGTATGTTTTATATATATATATATATATATATATATAGTAGTTCTATTGAATTTTCCTCAAAGAATTTAGAAAAAAGTATACTCAACTGTTTTCAACATATATTATAATATATGTATATAATATAATATATTTGAACAGCAAATCTGAATATTATAATTTTGGAAGGATTATGTGACTAGAATAATGACACTAAAAATTAAATGCTAATAATGAGAACAAAACAATTTATATAAATTATGTAGATTTCTTTTCTCTATATATAGCAAATACTATATGTATATGAAATTGTATTATATTATATTACTATATACTATTATATATTCATATTTTAAATTAACATTTATTATTGTAGGTATTCCTTTTAAAAGGGCAAAAAAAAAAAAAAGTGAAAATGACACACCCACAAAAAATGACAACTATAGTTCTTGCCGCTCAAAAACCCTTTTAGAGAGAAAACATATAGAAGGAAAAGAGAAAAAAAGAGAACAAGAGATAGACAAAAAAAAATTTGAGCGCTCTCTCTCTCTCTTTCTCTCCTTCTCTTTCAATCACAAAGAGCGATTGAATTGAATACCATGGTGCAGTGGCTATGTACGAGGCAGAGAAAAGATGCAGTGCAGGCATGTGGAGGGTCCTGGGGTCCAAAGGGCACACCAAGGAGAAGTGTGCCGCCTGGCAGAGCTAATAAGCGCCCACCCTGGCCAAACTCTTCTGAAAGGCTCATTTAACCCCGCTCCAGCCTCCGGAGAACGACAATTTGATTTGCTCGCTGGGTAATGTACTAGAGGAGCCCTTAATGAAATTTGCGGGTGCGCGTCAGAAAGAAAGCAGGGGAGAGATGGAAGGACGAAGTGCAACGAGCCAACGGAAATTGCTATTTTGCACCGAAACCCCCGAGGAGAATGGGGGGTATTCAATTTAGGTGACTGGGGCATCTGGGGGCCTATCAGAAGGAGCCTCCGATGGAAGTCTAACAAAAGGCAACGCTCTTGGCCTTTATCTGGCCAGGCAGGAGGAGTTTGTTAGCGGCTCTATTATAAAGTGAATGGTGGACATACCGCCAGGTTCTAATTGAATCGCCTCCACCAGTGACTCATCTTTTGACCCGTTTTCATTGTTAGGGTACAGGTCCCATCAGTTCCTCCTGCACACCGTGTACTTAATACCTGATAAAGCCTGTGCTTTGCTTTTCACAGGGACAGAGAGACTTGCTAAAGAGAGGGATGAAAAAAGAGAGGGAACAGGGAGGAAACAAGGGAAATAAGGTGAGAGTATGGCTGTCAGGAACAGCCTCTCATTTACAGACAGCAGAAAGACAAACAAAGGAAGGTGACAGATGGTCTAGGTGAGACAGTGAAACAGTGAGACAGAAAGAAAGAGAGAGGTAGGAGGATAATGAGAGAGAGAGAGAGAAGGTTTTCTCCTAAAAATTAGCTTTAGAGACTTCGAATACAGTGTGTATTAAGTTATGCTACATAACATCTGGATACATCTTTCTCTTTTTTAGCCCTCTATACACACCCAATACAAGCTCTTAGTCCTGCTAAAAAAAGAAGCTTTTTGAAGACACCTTCATTTTGGACAGCAATATTTAAAAGGATAAGTATTGAATACTAAATGTCAAATGATAAATCACGATTAATCACACCCAAAATAAACATTTTCATAATGTATGTATGTGTATTGTGTTTATTGTGTTTAATTTATTGTACGTATGTATATGTATATACAGGTCCTTCTCAAAAAATTAGCATATTGTGATAAAGTTCATTATTTTCTGTAATGTACTGATAAACATTA
>JAUYWG010000061.1:14240967-14276945 GCA_034779775.1 Enteromius afrohamiltoni
TCTAATGTTTATCAGTACATTACAGAAAATAATTAACTTTATCACAATATGCAAATTTTTTGAAAAGGACCTGTATATAGGCACTATCTGCCTGCTATTCATTTTCATAGTGTTGTTAAAACTAAATTTTCATATTTCATTCCTGCAAATGATGACAGAATATTTACTCAGAAATTACATCCTTCAAAGGAATTGCTGTCCTGACAAGAGTTTATGCAGGGAAACAACTTGAAAATGATAGTGTGGATCGACAAAGCATTGAAGTGATAAGGCTGTTTTCAAATGTTTCTGTATTATTGTAGATGTAGCTTGAAAGAAAATCATGACCTTTCTGCCTAAAAGACTAAAAACATACATATGTGCAGTGGGCTTTAGCATACATAGAGACTCGTGATATGGAGTCAACAGAGAGGGCTCGACCTTCTCCCAGTCAAGGTCACACTCTCTAGCACAGCTGGTGTGGGAGGAAGACATTTGCCTCTGGAATTAATGAATGAATCAAGGTCACATGCATGCTGATTGTGCTGCTTACAGCACGCAGAAAGTTTGAAAACACAAGAAGTTGCCTCCATTACAATGATGCCATTATTTACTTAGCTAAAACAGTTTAATTACAGAATAGAAAAGTAATCGTTACTTTATATATCTTAGTATGTCAGCCTATATGTATATAGTATGAGATCCCTATATATCTCATCTCTTATATTTATATATAATGTTTATACCATATAGCCTAAGCAACATCACACAAACAGCGCGAGCAACATCACTAGTGGCACTTTTGTCCTGATGTGCAGAATGGGATTTTATACAGTTCATTATATAAGTTGATATTGTGTTAGATTTTCAACACAATATATTTTTTGTGCTCAATTTAGCTGAGAACATAAAGCCATAGCAGAACTGTTGTCCGTCTTCGAGCAACACAGCAGTGTTTAGAATTAATGAATCATGTGAACTATAAAAACACCCATTTACAGTACTTAAATCCTGAACGAATCAGCAGTTCTAATGAATGGCTCATAAAGACATTTCAGATTTAGTTTCTTATTCAGGGTATAATTTAATTGAATAATAATGCTAATATTAAAAGGACAGTTTACCAAACAAAATTTAATTCTGTAATCATTTGCTTAAACCTGAATGACTTACTTTTGTGGAACAAAAGAGGGTATTTTTTTAAGACTGTCGGTAAGCTGTTTTGATTACCAGTAACTTTCATTGTAGAAACAAAAAATACAGAGATGTTTCTCTCATTATCTTCTTTTATGTTCTATAGTTTATGTTAGGCCTAAATGTTTCTTATTTGTAATAGATGTTAAATCAAATCAAATAGCCACAATAATGTCTACTTGATGCTTTCTTGTTTAACACAAAAATAGCTCTTTAAATAATCTTTTGTGAATATTTTCACAGTCAAATTAATTTTGTGATTAATTGTGATACATTTTTTTCCATTTTTTTTACTCGAAGGGCGAGTAAACCACTCTTACCAATCTACTTGAAACGTGAAAGAATGAAGGTGCATAAATGATGACATCATTTTGTTTTTGTGTAAACTATCCCTCTAACATCATTTTATTAGCCTGTTAGCACACTGCTTTGAGAAATACAGTGAATGCTTTGAATAACATGCCTCCTATACCTCACAAAAATCTGTTTCTCTTTTGGTTACAAACACTGACAATCAGCAAAGAATAAGGGATGTGAAGGGAATTATCCTGCTCTAACATGCTTATAAATATCACAGAGCGAAGCTGTGAGACAGAAAGAGAGGCACTGTCACAAGGATATCATCCAAACTCAGCTGGCATTGTGTTTCAACAGCAAAACATGTGCCAGGCCAACATTATCACACACTCACACACATCAAAAGTAAACTTTCAGTTTTTACCCACATAAGGACATTAACAGGGAATTTCTTTCCCATCTGTAGTCTTATCACTGTAACAAATAATACAAAAACAAACCAAAAGGAACAGCTCAGTAACACTTGCCTTAGTCTGCGTAGAAACATAGAGGTTAACACACTGCCACCTTGAGGTGAATTTAACCAATAAAGAGTTATTGAAAATATTTATTTGATACATATATATGTAAATTGTTTCAGGGATTTGAGTAGTAGAAGAATGTAGATAAAGAAACACAGCCAGACTGCACTGATATAGCCGCTGAATCTGACTATAACCATGGAAAGCAAAAATGCTGAAAAGAAAACAGGTTTACTGTGCTGAGACTGATATAAACAGTCAGTTTATGCTTTCATGCTTTCCAAGCCATTTTTATGTGTCTCAATTGTCCGTTTAGTAGACTTTGGTTTAATGTCAAGGTGACACAGCTGAATTGTTTAGCCGTATCAAGCAAGCCATGATTTTGATAGAAATGTTGTTTCTCGAAATGAATCATCCATTAACCATTCAACTCTGTGGGGAAACATTGATGTATTTGATTGTGTCATCCATGCAATTGAAAAAACAAGGCCACATCTTTCTCATGAAGACAAATACCAACAAATCAGCTTCATTCAGAGTTAAAATTGGAAGGCGACGGCGTAGAATAAACCTCCAACTAGACAACAGAACCCAAAGAACAGGCAAAAAATGATGCGTTCGATTCAATGATCACAAAACCATGAGCCCGAACAAGACCATGACGTGTGTGTCTGAGAGAGAAGTAAAAATCTAATTATTAGACTGAGAAAAATAGTGAAGGAAAAGCTGTCAGTTTGAGGGCATTGCTTTTTAGTATAGAATAATATTATTAATATGAGGTAAAAGAAAGAGGTTGCTTACTGATGCGAAAATGTTATAGAGATGATTCACCCCAAAATGTTCATTTTGTCATAAATTACAAACCTGTACAAATTACATTATTCTGTAGAGCAAAATTATTATTATTTTTTTTTTAATAAATGAAAAACAAAATTGGGCCCCATTAGATGGACAAAAACAGCATATCTTTGTTTCACAAAAGAAAAACGAGTAAATGAGATGAGATGAGTAGATGATGACAAAAGTTTCATTTTTGGGTGAACTATCCCAAGTACAATCACTAACGAATGCAATAGTGAGGTGATACAGACTAAAAAGAAAAGCATAGAGAGAAGTAAAATGAGATCATCTGAGTATCCTTAGTAGTAGGCTATTATTCTGAGGATGGCAGCAAGATACACATCTGGGATAATACACATCTGGGAAGATATCTCAGGGGAAAATCACCCCATCAGTCTCTCAATTACACTATGCACAGGTAGGCTACATATAGCTCTGCAATAGAAGACAGCACTTCTGTGGCTTCCTTGCAGATTTAGAAATACAACTTTGGCTCTTCTCTGTGTTCATGTGGCATTAGGCATTGCACTGATGTTTTTTACGATGAATTTTACGAAACCTGGTAAATGTAACTTCATTGTACAAGTAAGAACTTTTTGCATTATCATTACCATTTTAGGCATGTCTAAGTGTTTACTCAGCCCAGTCTCATGAAAATGCGTACAAATAGTACTAAAAGCGAATACTCATGCGTTAAAACATTTAATTTGCCGATGATATGACACGTACGTATTGTGCGCATTATGCAGTTTGCGTATGCATATGATACAATATTTGTTGTCGTGCCAACAGGATTTAATTTCTATTTGGCGTACTGTTTAAACGCACGTTCATGAGATTGAGTAGGGATTGGAAACCAACAATGTCCCTAATGGACAACCACCTGACATTGAACTCTCTACAACTCTATTAATAGTTCAGACACACAACACAGAGTTAATAACTCATCTCCGTCTCATGATTAGTCTGTTAGCAAAGAAACTGCCTTTGTTTCATCAAGACAACTAATGCTTTATATTTGCTGCAGGGGAGTTTTAATGGCCCTTAATTTAAGGGACAGTTTGCTTGTGACCTCAATCTTTTCCTACTATGACGGAGATGGGATGAGAACTCCATAATGCCATAATGCACCCTAATGCGCGCTTTTGTCATAGTGCAGACAACGCTCAAAGCATGCAAACTACCCACAGGAGCACTGAACAATGTGTGTGAGAAAATGACTCTAATTGCAGCATATGCCTCCGACGTGACAGATAAATTAGCCACTGTCAGCATGCTGAGTTGAGAAGCCTTCCTTTTTCAGTTCTGCTACATGCCAAACGCTCTCCTTTTGGCACTTTACGCATGTGGAAAATCGAGTCGACGTCAAGCATGCCGAGAAAGCATATAGGTGTCAGTTGAAACCGTAAGCTTCAAATGGTTGTATTTTCTCCCTTTTCATGAACGATCAAGGCTAAAAGTTGCGTATTTGGAGAGATACAAGCTTCAGTGATGTTTTAGAGAACATTCCAGAGAACGCGTTCCAGCTTTCACTCAAAGGCACAATGACGTCCGGAAATGCCTTGCGTTTTCTTTTGTTTTCTGCACAAACAGATGGCCATAAATATGTATATGTGACTCACTCTCAAACAGCTGGGTTCAAACTGTCTCCACACAGCCAAGGAGGAAATAAACAAAACAAAGCCATCCATCGCCAGCCATCTTGAAAAAGGCGCAGCTGGGTTCTGTGCTGGTTATGGCACTTTTGGATCTCCTGGAGGTGCTTGAAGAGCCAAGACCGTTCTTATTGTTTTATATCTATGAAAATAGCTATTATAGTGACAGCTAACATGGGCCAGAACAGTTTTGTCTGTTTTAAAAAAACAGTAGCATTTACTTTCTGAATGAATTAGCGTTTTTGAATGAATCATTTAAATGAATGATTCAATGACTCGCTCATGAGTACAGTCACTTCTTTTGTTCAGAAGTTTTCATGAATGGCTGAATGACTAACTCGATTTGCACAGACGACATTCACCTGTTTTGTTAATTGATTAGCATTTTGAACAAATCGATTGAGCGAATTATTCACTGACACTCAAAGACAGTAACATGTTTTATTCCTGAATATTGTAATTAATCATTTGGATCAATAGCTTAATGATTTCACCTTTAGACAGTCACTTGTTTTGTTATTGAATTAATGATTTTATAATTTACATATTAAGACCTACCCAAACTGGTTTAATGATGTAACCTGCAGTAAGAGTCAAGAGTTAAAAAATGGCTGGGATAGATTAATATATTTTGAAAAAACATACAAACAATATGTGGATAAAAATGTTGTTTACTTAATATCAAACAGGAGGGCAAAGGGTCAAGGGCTTGGGCCATTGTAACCAGCTAATGCTGAATGCCTGGGTATGTAAATATGCTAATAATGCAAGAGCAAACCCAAAATAGAGCTGACTGATGAGTCCGGCAATTAAGACTGCAATCCGACAAAGACCCTTACTTCGCCTGCTCTTTGGAAACTGCTTCACAGTTGGAACAGTCCCCATAAGCGCTATTATGGATGTGCGCCTGGTTCTTCTTAATGGGGCTTGTGGTAATTATGGGATGTCAGGAGCAGGTAGTGGGTAATCACTTTCAACTGATTAAAAAAGAACATTTGCATTTGTACAAGTGTCAGACTAAGGAGAGGCTGATGTGCTTGTAATTCTGACAAGTTCAGACACATTGAATAGTTGTTGTTCAATGCAAAGACGTTTCTTCACTAATGCAAAAAATATGTAAAATCTGTTTAAAATTCACCCGTAATTGTGGTAGAGCTGTAGAAATGTACATCTTTTTCATTTTAGAGTTCATAATGATGTAAATTTTGTGTTAGTCCATTAGTATTTTATGAGGTAAAATCTTAAAAATAGACAAAATTAGTATGAAAATTCATGTTATAAAGCCAGATATTTCTAATACAAACTTTTTAGTTGTTAGTTTACTTCTGATCTTGTTGTTGTTTGTGTGTATTTTGTTATTAATGTATTTTATTTAATAATAATAATAATTGTTGCAGATAAAGCTGCTAAATAAATACAATTATTATTATTAATACTTAAAATAATTATAATTAATAACTGTGTTGATTTCATGTATTTTATGTGGTTAATAGCTTTTTGTTTATGCAACAGCAATTGCAAGTAATCTATTGCTGTTGCATAAACAAAAAGCTATTAACCACATAAAATACATGAAATCAACACAGTTATTTTATGAAGTTTTTGACATTACTTTTGTTGGTAATGTTGCTTTGATGCCCCTAAGGACACATTTAAGTGCTTAGACATGATATCAGAAGTATTATCTTGTCAATCTCAAGGGTAGTTCAGCGATCCATGGCTGCATGATGAATGCATGTAATTTGTAAATCTGATGGATCAACTTTTTCTAAGCTTGCAGAAATCCAAATGAAATGCTAGGTGAAGATAGATGGGGAGATATTTAAGCATGAGACGAGGATTAATATAGAATGGGACTATTTAGGGAATTAATGCAGAGGTGCTAGACTAATCACATAAATCTGAATTTCTAATGAATCTCAAGCATCAACACGATGCAGGTGCTAATCAGTCTCATTCAGAATGACTCTTGTGACTATAAATGTCTCTGTACCTAGCTAATCAGAAAATGTACAACAAAAATGCATAAATACTGTCTTCAGTTTATTTTAATTCACAATCACAAGACAGTTATGAAACTGTTTGGCTAACACACAAGCTTCGACTAATCCACTGAATAAAGTGACCTGCCTGTTCTCTTTTCAGATGGTGAACAAAATCTATTGCACATTTGCAACAACATAAACATACTGTATATATATATATATATATATATACTGGAATTAAGTCTGAACGTAATCATTTGCACGTCATTAATTCATTGTTGATTTCCAGGAAATGGAATGCTCTATTTATAGTCTATTGGCTTACCAAGTGGTGTATACAGTCAATCATGAAGCATTTAAAGTCATAAGGCCATTTTATTGCTACACCTGCAATGAGGTCAGCAGCAACAGCGTAGCAATGATATGAGAATATAAGCTCAGAAGGGTCACAAGATCATGTTTCCAGAGAGTGTAAAGACTTCTGCTGTCTGATTGCTGAGCATGAGGTCAGTACATGATACTATGAATTTGTTATGAAGTCGTGGGGATTATTTTGCATTGCTCATGTTGCTCAGAGAGGGAAATGGAAAGCTGTGCCAAATTTGATTGTAATTGAAGCTTGTGTTTAATGATAGAGAACCTAATGTTAATCTTCAATGAGTTTTCGATTAGAGTTTGGATTGGCAATGGAGATAAAACTAGCTCATACTCATTCTAAACTATGAATAGAAATGACAGGAAGAGGATATTTCTAAATTCCAATATAAAAAGTCAGTGCATTCAATGAAGTTTTCATAAATCCTGATCCAAAACTAATTTTGTATTTCAGTCCATTGATTTATCCACCCACCTATTCAACTATCCAACCGTCCATTGATACAGTCATCCATCCATCCTTTGTTTTAATATATTTGCATGTCAATCTATTTTAAATTAGCTTTCAAATTTTGTCTTTTTTTTAAGACTTTTTGAACAGTTGATGCTGTTTTGTGGCTCTTTAATATGTCATGACAGATCACTGTAGCACCTCAGTTCAAGAAGCATGTGAACCGAACTTCTCTTTCTGTTTTATAGCATTAAATAAACACATAATTTTTCACAAAAACATTTTTAAGTTGCACATATTTGTAGCAATAGCCAAAACTACATTGTATGGGTCAAAATTATTGATTTTTCCAAAGATCATTAGAATATTAAGTACAGATCATGTTTAATAAAGATATTTTGTAAATTTAGGAAAAATCGTACCACAGTAAATATGTCAAAACCTAATTTTAGATTTGTAATATTCATTGGTAAGAACTTAATCCGGAACAAATATAAGGCAGTTTTCTCAACATTTAGATTTTTTTGCATCCTCAGATTCCAGTTTTTAAATAATTATATCTCAGGCAAATATTGGTTATACTGTACTATCCTAACATGAAAACTTTTTTATTCAGATGTATACATCTCAATTTTTAAAACATTTACCCTTATGACTGGTTTTGTGTCCAGGGTAACGAATTTTGTAAATAACTGAGCCTCTGCAGTTCATGGAAATTGTATTAAAATGTCAATATCAAATTTTAAGGACATTTTAGTTTCCTTTTGTGTGATAAACAATTGTGATTCTGAATCTGTAATGTTCTGTCTGGTATGACACTGGCTGTGTTCAGCAGTGGTTGAGGTGGGTTGGTTGTTGCAGGCTGTACGGATGGGGGGTGAACAATGTATGTCATTTGCAGTGGCTGGTCTCTCCCAGTGACAGCTCCATCTCTGCATTAGCCCCATGCTGAGAGCTGCAGCGGTGACACCAGGAGTCTATTACTGATGAGGAGAAAGCCACAAGGACCCAGAGAGAAAAAGACAGGAGAGCGAGAAAAAGTGCAAACGAGGACTCTCACACTGAATATTTTAAAGGCTCTATCGGAGGGAAACAGAATATTCCCTCATCATTCCCTAACGGCCTCTGGGGATCATGTCATCAGGAGGCATGTGCTCTGGGGCAGACCTCTCCCCCCTGCTACTCTTGTTTTCCTCCAGGTGAACGATTGAGGGGATTTACACCAAAATTAATACAATATGGTCATTACTGAGGAAAACTGCCTAGTTCATGAAGAACAGTGCCTTTTCAGATTACAGAGATTACTATTTATATTTTTATTTTGGAGGCTTGTTCAAAGTTACGTTTTTTCTTTCCTTTAATGGTTTAAAAAGAAAATAAAATAAATACACTTTTCTACCATCTGTTATGGTGTAGAGATGTTCAAAACAGCTAGAAATCAGCCTCACCGCTTACATACAACCTTAATAATACTCACATAACAGTCTTATTTTACTATTACTGATATACTATGCTATTGGTTCAGGGTAACAGTAAGGGTTTAAAGGACATTAGATAGTTACATGCTTCAAGAAAAAAATATTCATTATGTTACATAAAGATTCTCAATAAAAAAGCTAAAATAAATATTATTTTATTAGTAATATTAATTTTACATTTTTACTATTCATATAAATATATTTTATATTAATTTTGAAATGAAAAGAAAACATAGAAATGCTTTTCAACAACTGAGATCCAGTGTGTTAGATCATGTGTGTTTATTGAATAAGACATTTTTATATAGCTATTTATATCCAGAAGGGCATGTTTCATATAAAATCGGAATGGCATCATGGCTCATTTTTGATCTTATGGTATAGAAACAACAGCAGGAAAACAATATTTTCAGTGTAGTCAAAAACAGCACATAATGTCTGGTATTAATCAGTGAATGCTGAAGTTTTAGAGCATTTCCCTTCCTGTGCGCTGTATTTGTCTTGTTGAAGGAGCGTGTAAGTGCATTTGAATGCTCATTTTTTTATAGATCTCTATCGATCATTCCTGGGAAGGAGCATGGCTCTCTGCAGATAGCAATCAAAGTGTGACATCGCAAGACTCCCATTTCCTTTCCCGATGTCAGGTGGGATTGATTTTATGAGCTTGAAGGTCTTTCTCTCCAAAGAACGCTGGAAAAACTTTACACTGCGAGACCAAAGACACAGCCTGGAGCTTGAAGTGTGCCTTTACTTGCATTACACAGGAAGTGTTTAAAGATTCCCACCATTAAAGCTGGATTGTACAAAGCATCGCAGGTGTACAGGAGCAGAATGTGTTTAATACACAGATACAGGGAATGATAAACTGATTACAGTTGTTACATGTTGTCAATTTCTCACAAATATCTGCAAATCGCCTCAGTCTGCTGAAAATGACAGATTGCAGCATGATCCAATCTGTTTTTAATTATGTTCAAGATGCATGGCAGGCTTGATTTTAGAGATTCAGTGGAGAATGAAGACTGACATGAAAGCAATTTTCCATGCTCTCTTCATTAAAAATGCTTTTTCTTCCCCTCCCTTGTCTCCTTCCATTTTCCTCCTCACTGTCTTCCTGTAATCCCCCTTTCCTTCTGTCTTTTTTTTTTAGTCAAATATTAGATCCTAAAGAGCTGCCTATGGATGCAGCAGAGTAAGGCATCACATACAGTATGTGAAGCCTGGTCTTAAATGTAAATATTATGCTTTCTAAGATATTTTATATAAATATAAAATTATGGATTTTAGAAAACATTTCATGCAGTGTGTAACACAGTTCTAAGTGAAGGTAAACATCCTGCAAAGTTTTAAATCTGAAAGTGCATCGTGTATTTTTGTCTCTTAATTGTCTCTCAAAAGAAAGAGTAGACTCTGAATCATTGAAATGAGTGATTTTTTAAATGAGTTTCAATTTATTTCCTTGTGACCTCAAAATTAAACATTATTGTACACCCAATTGTTGTGCGGAAAAACTAAATTTTTGCGTTGGTCTGAATTAAAATGCAAATTCATTCTTTGCCACTAAGTGCCACTTTTGGAGCATTAAAAGCTCACAAACACTGCTTTTGGGTCATATGAGAAATGTTCCTTTCTTGTTGGATCGTTACAAGCTGTTCAGTGAAGTTGTAAAGATTAAAGTTTCAAAACCAAAGAGATATTCTGTATAATATCTGACTTGTCCACGTCCCCTAAAATGGCTTGTTTAAACATGCTACCACTTTTCTATGTTACAGAGTGAGTTTATTTTCAGACACCGCCCAAATGTTTACGCAAAGAAAGAAGGCGGAACGTCTCAGTTATGCATGTGACCCTCATTCCCTGAATGAGGGTAAGGAGACCTTACATCATTGACTGACGTCACAGGGTCCCACCTGGAAGACCAAATGGAAATTGCCCCGTGTTTTTTGCATGCCAAGCCACTCCCCCATACATACGGGTATATAAGATGGCGGTGTGCAAACCACCATCAGGTTTCTGCTGAGGATCCAATCAGGATCGACTCCCCAGAGCATTCCATCCTTGTGGCAGCAGGGATATAACGTCTCCGTTCCCTATGACGTTATGTCATGGGGTCCCTATGGAAAATGCCACAACCTGGACTGCGTTATGCCAAAAAATGCTGCCAGGCTGCAGGGACAGTGTGTCAGATAAATTGCAGATCCCACGCAATCTTCCCAACACCCTGGGGGATAGGTAAGGGGACCCTACAGAGATGCGAAAAGCAAAGTTTGGGGGGTGGAGCACACAGGTTTTTAGGCCCATGCGAGAAGAATCTTACTAGAGTGAGGGGAACACGGTGAAAGAACCATGGAAAAGAATGCCAGGCCCAAAGAAGAGTGAAGGAAGTCCTCCATCGAGCACAGTTCAAGCCAGTCCGCTTTGCTCAAACTGTGGGGCAGCAGAGGAGCCAGATGTAACCTGTTGGAAATACTGGAATATAGCACTTGAATCCCAGAGGAATGGCACTGCAAGTCGGCACCCATCCCAGCATCACGGAATTATCTAATGTTACCCAAAACACGGGGAACCACGAGATCCACGCGAAGATTGTAGAATCTGGTGAAGGTGTCGCACAACCCGCAGCTCTGCAGATGTGTGCTAGAGAGGCTCTGCGCCAATGCCCAGGAGGAAGCCTGGGGAAGGCCAGCGAGGTCTACTGAGTCCCCTCCAGAGGCAACATGTGCAGGTTCCACAGATCGGGATGCGGGTGCCACATTGTGCCCATCTCCTGAGAAAGAAGGTCCTTCCTCATCGGAATCTTCCTGGGAGGGGCTGTCTTCAGAAGCATAAGGTCAGAGAACCAGCTCACTAGGGGAAACGTGTACTTGAGAAGGCCCCAGGGCCAGCTGTGCGGCAGTGCATCCATGCTGAGGGGCTCCTTAGGCAGGGAGTAAAACAACCGGCAGTGGGAGGACTCCTGGGGAGAAAACAGGTCCACCTGCGCTTCCCCGAGTCAACTCTAAATCAGATGGATCGTCCCAGGATGGAATTCTCATTCTTTGGGAAGATTATGTGAGTGTCATAGTAATGGGACGTGGCATCACATTATGGTAAGAGGCATAACATTTCCGCCACATGCTTGCGGTATTCAGCCAATTAATTCAGCGAAACAGTTGGAATTCATTGAACAAATAAGGTAACTATAAATGCGTATTATAAGAAAATAAAAGCATTTTTTGATCTTGCATGGATCTCAACTTGTTGAACCTTTGTAACCTACAATAGAACATTCCATGTTCTTGCGGAAGGGCTATTATATTTGGTTCCATTTGAGATGAGAAAACATTGAGATATTTATTACTTGAAAAAAAAAGAAAAGAAAAAAGAAAGCTAAATGTAAAAATAATAATACGCTAAAAACAAAACAAACAAACCAAAAAACACTTAAGCTTCAGCTCTATTTTTCTTTTTTATTTAATTTAACTGCAAATCAAAAAGGATGAATCTTTTTGTAAGCAGGTGTGAAATTCTGCAAAGAGGGTGGATTGCTTTACAGCAGAAACAAATGAATGTGTACAGCTATCCACTGTCATCTTGTATATTTACAAGAATGTATTACAATTAATTGTAGGGGGCTTTGCTGTCCCAAAAATATGCAAAACTACTTAAAGTTGCATTATCGTCCAACAATTAAGAAGTTGTTTTACTCAACCCAGCAACAGGGAAAAAAGCAAATCACAACTTCTATTTCATGTGGACTTTCAGAAGCATTTAAAAAGCCTTAGTATTAGGTTTTAACACAATACATTTTAAAACAGACACCATAGAATAAATTATTTGTAAACAGCAACAGTTGGTATTGTTCAATGTAAAGATGAATTCCTTTTTGTTTTCTTTATTGCAGTTCTCTCTGCTGGTGACATGACACATCATCAGTTTTTAACCTTGGAAAAAAAAAAAATTTGAACCCCTGGGAGATGGAGAAACACACATGGATGTGGAAGTTAAATGCTTTCACTGCCTGTAGACCTAGAAAGACAAGGTCAAACAGGCAGGGACACATCAAACACAGAAACTGTTAGGAGTAAGTCTCTGAGTCACACTATAGAACACCAATGAGTGTAGCTCAGTGGAGCACAGCAGAAGGACAGGAGCCCTTCAGTCTTTTGTGATGAGACCCTTTCCCCACTAACTATCCTCCACAGAAGCTGAGATGAATTGAGACGGAGGGGAGGTTTACTGCCAGTGAGGTTAATGAGGGTGGAGAGCAGATAGAAGAAAGTGTTGTCACAATAGTGAAGTGCTGGTCTGACAGAGAGCTGTATCATTATGCCACATCTGCTTCACATTTTCTGATGGATCCAGGTGTTAATTTGAAAGGGCAGATTATTATAATGACGGACGTGTGATATATAGAACAGAGGGAAAAGAGGAAGGCAAACTCATACTTTGACAGGCTCATTATTCTTTTTTAAATAAAATTTCCAGTTATATTTGTGAATGGTAGAAATATAGGGTTCATTTTGTTCAGACAATAAAGAGTATATAACAAAAATAAAAATTGAGAGAGCTAGAGGAGAAACAGAAGCACTGAGGGAAGAATATGGGGCATGTTTGCAGAGGTGTGTAATGGCTGTCGATCAGCTGCCTGCTGTGTGAGTGTTGAGGAATCAGACAGGAGACAGGTGACTGTAGCACGTCTGTGTGTATACAGTCACAGTGTGTCTGTCACTTCATCACTTCCTCCACAGTACAGCCTGATAATGTGCTCTTTTGACACTGAGTTTTATATACTTTCTAATTTTCATTTAGCATTATGGTATATTGCGCTGTGGTTTTCATTTGGATGTCTTCAAACTTGTTTCCTTTCCACTGTCTCATACTGTACCTCAAATAGCTATACATGAATAAGGAAACAATGTAGGCTACCGAAAATAATTGACAGAGCTGTCAGTGACCTTTGACCCACATATACTTGAACGCGCTTCATTTAGTTTGTAGTTGATAACATCAGCTCTAGGGATTAGCATGATTAATGGAAAGTCAATATAGTGGAATGGATAGAACACTGTTAGCAACAGAAACGCAGTACAGTGGTGATTCAAGAACACCTGGTGGATTTATGTTTTTCCTTGAAGTTCAGTCTCTTAGAATGTCTCACACAGCATTTCCTCTAATGCAAAAGTCCCTCGGTGAGAGATTAGGGGAAGATTAATCACAACGCAACTCTTCATCAGCAGTTTTCCAGGACAAACAAAGGTCACAGGATAAGTCATTTGGTTTTTTAAAAGCCTGGATTGAAGCATTGCTATTTACAGCTGTATTGCAAGCCAGTTTTTGTTCTAAAAAATAGGGGGACATTTTTTTTTACAAAAAAGGAAAGCCAATTCAAAATGGATTTAATATAAAACAAATAAGAATAAAATATCATACTAGGCTATTGCAAAGTATTTAGTACTATTTAATAAAAGCCTCTGCATTTTGTTTATCTATAATTCAAGATGGTGGTCTAGTCAGATGGAGCTCAAGCCATTAAACTAAACTATTCAGACTAAACCCTATCAGACAGAACAGGAAGTGCAGAAAAGAACCCAGTCACACAAATGCAGGCGGCTTTTTCACACTGTACACCCACCGAAAGAACATGCCTTTCAGTTCTTCCCAGAGAGACACAGGAAGTGGGGCAAACACTGAGAGACGGAGGAAATGAAGACTGCAAACGAGTCCGATGACACAAACACGCTTTTGTGTCACCTTTAATAGCATTCTCTGAATAGCCTGCGAAAAAGGCAACAGTCGGAGTGACTCTGCCCCTCTGCCCTACGGCCAGCAACTAATAGAACAACTGCAAGAGCAGGAGATGTAAAACACCGAAGGAAAGAAGCCGTCAGGCCTTGGGGCGACACTCTCTTCCTCCATCAAGAGTAGTGACCCGAGGAAGATGAGGACGAAGAGAATGAAAGAGCACATCAAAAGTGGGGGAAAAAAGAGCAGCCAGAGGAAGTCATGATCCAGGCCAATAAGGCCAGCACTTTGTGGTGGTAAGTGCTGAGGGTTTGTACAGCATTGTGGGAATGACAGTCCTCAAGGCCAGTCTGAAACACATGCAAGAGAGAATAAAAACAGACCTATATAAGCAACAGACCACAGAGAACAGTCCCATAGACTAAATATACACACACTGTCTGGACAAAAAAAGTTGGCATCTGGACTTAAATAAGGACATTTTAAGGCTAAATCAACTTTTCGGCCGTTAAAAGTTCATAAAACACTGCTTTAAATGAAATTGACCAATCATCGGACGGGGTTTGGAAAAATGAATAGTTGAACAAACCATTTGGCAGTCGTTGAAAAAATAGGGTAAAAATAAATGCATTTTATAAGAAAATTAAAGTGTTTTTTGACCTTGTATGCATGCCAGCCAAAATAAGAACCTTTCACAACCCATAATAGAGGCACTTTACATCATCAAAATTATGTAATGTAATTAGTAGCCTATTATTCTCATTAGGTGGTGGTATTATAATGTATCCCATGATGCTGTTTCTGTTTGTAACGTTCATAATGTCTTAGTTACACACTTATATGAATGATCACACTCCGTCAAACACAATACACAGGGGTTTCCATAATTGTGATTCCATAGACATATTTTGTGAGAAGAGAGAGAAAGTGTAAAACCATATTACCATATGCTGCTCACCTAACACTGTTTATTTAAGGAGGTTCATTAACTAGAATGTGTGGTGTCAAAAAAAGCAGAGCAATATGTTCTGACAGTTTTAGAGTCATTAATAGCTCCACTAAGGCTTTGAAAACCAATATATTATTATAACATATACTAATTGTAATAGCATTTATTATAATTATTTTACAACACTATTGTTTTAAAAATGCATTTAGTATTTTTATGAAAATGCATTTTGTGTTATACATATCACAGCCATTCAAAGTAAATATGCACACTATGAGAGATATTTGGTGCAACATTAAAATTCTGTTGGCACATATTAGGAAACATGTAGTCTGGTGTTTGCTTTCAGTGACCTATGCCTTCTGCTCTACCTTAGATTTGCATGATTAGATTCCTGAATGCCACATGTTTGTGCCCTCAGCTCAGCAGAGTACCAGTAAACAGAGAGATTAGATTGACCCACTTCTATAAACCATTCAAAGTCTTCTGCCAATTGAATTTGTGGAATTCTGCTGAATTCGAGTCCGAGCCCAAGCAGCATGCAGCTGATGCAAGATTATCGTCGCTCCAATCATTATTAAACAGACTTCTGCTTTCAGTGGGGTCACACAAACAGGTAGAGAACCTATTCTGTTCATAAAAATAATACAAACATAGAAATAACTTTACTTCAGACACAACTAAACTAAAGCCCTAAACGCATCATTTATTTTTTTATTTTGTATTTTTGCATTTATAATAAACGTATAAAGATTGATGCATACAGGTAGATTTTTTAAATATGCTAATAGCTTTTTAATTGCTGCACAGTTATTCAGAATATTCATACAATATGTAAATGCACACTATATCTAATTTATGGCATTCAGCATTTATGTCGATGTTATGTCGACATTTCTAAAATCTTTGTGAAACATATTTTGGTGTTATTTATTTAGCTATTATATACATATATACAGCACATATATATATATATTGACATGGCTAACCCACACATGACCATGATGTCTATGACTATGTTTTTTAATTAGCATATCGTCTCTTCTGGCCTTTGCTGGTATTACAGAGTACCAGAGTGTGACAGTCACAGCTGTAACTCCAGAATTATGCTTATGTGTGTGTGTGAGAGAGAGAGAAGCTGACACCCTCCAGCTCTCATCCGCTCTGATTAATGATTCTGGTCAGGTAGCGGACGTTGCCATTCACACCAATTAAGACGTTAGCTCATGCACATGGCTCCCCGCTCATACACAAACAGCATGGCTGCTGGCCACTTTTTTTCTATTCGTCTGGCTCGTATGCCACATCCACACATTTCTAATTTACATTTATTTTAGATTGTTCCACGTAATTTCTTCTAATTTGTCTTTGTCTTAGTTCTGTTTGAACTTTCTCTTGCTAAATCTACAGTATGTATTTCTCACATCTTTATAGCCTCAGAGAACTGAAATCTAAAATTATTCTTTGTAATAAATCTGAATTTGAACACAGTCATTTAAATCAGTGATTCCGAATTGCACGGCAAATCTGAACACTGATCTAAAACTGCAGATGTGAGATAATGGAGGACATTTTGATAGAAGGAAATCAGAAAAGCAGTGAACAAAGCAAAAATCTCCATGGCTGTCTAAAGAGTTCTTAAAGATTAAAAATTATTGGTGATAGTTCTG
Organism: Enteromius afrohamiltoni; assembly: GCA_034779775.1. Taxonomy (NCBI): domain Eukaryota; kingdom Metazoa; phylum Chordata; class Actinopteri; order Cypriniformes; family Cyprinidae; genus Enteromius; species Enteromius afrohamiltoni. The sequence continues at coordinate 14,258,086 of JAUYWG010000061.1, forward strand.
TCCCTCTACGTTTTTTTTTTTTTTTTTTAACCATACTGAGTAGTTCAGATTTTAGTTACATTTCTCTCTTTATCATCACACTTATCTTGAACATTAAGACTTACATTCTGTCACCTTTAAATTCCTTAATCACATGAACAATAAAAGTGCACAGTAGATCTGAGCTCAGAAAAGACTATTTAATTAGTTAAGATGAACCTGCACGTTTAACAAGGACCCATAAACACTGATTAACAATGACCCTGTAGAAGCTACATGGGTCATTTACAAGCGAGGTTAAAGACTTAATGATGCAACTGAGATGGCTGAATATAATTAAAGCAGGTAAAAAAAGGAATTCAAATGAGATCCTGTAAGAATAAATAATATCTGAAGGTATAACTCTACACTGCTACATTTGAGGAAACAAAAACACATTTAACACACACACACACACACACACACATATATACTTAAATATTTAAATACCTTTAAATACATCTTAGTTTCACACTCAACCAGAGTTTAACATCACTACTGAAGGAATCAGAAATTGTTATATGCCAAACAAGTGAACCGTCTTTAGTGACTCATAATAATGAAGCAGTATGGTTGTACACTTTTAAACGGCCCCTGACAGAGCTGCAGAGACTCGTGTCACTCACACTAACCATTTGAGATACGGAGACGACAGCTAATCATGGTCAGTGATTAGGGGTTTATATGCACGTGTCAGGGGTGGAGACTTACGCCTCTGCTCTTCTGCTCTCTATGTCGCCTCATCGCTGCCTTCACCTCCTGTTAGCGGGCCTGTCAATCAACTCGACAGGCTATCTCTCATCAAGTCGCTTTGCATGATTGCCAACACAAGTGTGTGTAGGACTTCTTACCTCCCCGGAGTGTGTATTGAGTATGTGTGTGTGTGAGGGACCTCATCTGTCACCTGCTCTGGTCTTATGATGGGCCCTGACAGATGCGCTCAACGACACATGGGTGGCCGCGCACCTCTTTACACGCATGTTTGCATGGATGAGTGTGTTTAGATTAGACCACAAGCAGACACGGAGGTGCATCGAACTAGACATCTTAGACTGGATTTATTTACAAAGGTGAAACTTCAGAATGAAAGCACTGCCCTGTGATATGTTGGAAAATGTGGGTGGAATCACAGATTCAAATTTACTGTATAACATGGAATGTGCCAAAAATTAAGATGCATACATTAAAAGTAGGTCAGTACGCTTAAATTAGAATGTGATATGGACTAGGGTCTGTGAAAAGTAAGAATTAAAAATACAATTTAAATATGAATTATGCATGTTCTGCATTTCTCTATGTAAATGAATGATGCAGACGCACAGTTAAATTTACTGAAAGATGCCACTCGCATCATTGTCAGCTTCTTCTGCCTAAATAAGCATAACAAAATAACATAAGCATATCTCTAAATGATCATGGTGGAAGACGTAAGTCAGGGGAGAAGAATGGTTGATTAAATTACATTATTTTTGTTTTCTTTGCACAGTAAAGTATTGCCCTAGTGTTGCAAAACTGAAGTTGAGCCACTGATGTCACATGGACTGTTGTACTATGTTTTTACTGCATTTCTGGATCTAGGATAATTTCAGTTTTGTTGCTGTCTATGGAGGGTCAGATGGCTCTCTGACATCATCAAACATAATTTTATTTGTGTTCTGAAGATGAACGAAGATCTTATTTGTATGGAACATCATGAGGGTAAGTAATTAATGACAGAATTGTAATTTTTGCGTGAACCCTTTAACACAGGTAGGTTTAGGGTTGGATTTGGTGTAGGGCATGATAGAGCATTACCTTTTAGCAACAGTCCATGGATATTTCAATTCTGAACCGTAGCAACCTATATCAAGGTAATGAAAATGTTACAGGTTTCACGTATTGAACCCGTGTTTTAGTCCCACTCAGTGGACATTACTCTGCAACTAAACATGCAGGAAGGCATGTAGAAATGGTGTTGCACAAAAAGTGCACAGGGGTACGTATTTTTATGAGACCAGGTTGCATAAAAGGCATTTTTTATATAAAAAAGCTTACAAATTACATTCAAGATATTAATTCTTTATGAAGTGCAATTAAGACTGAACAGCACATACAGTATTGTAAAGTCACTGAATATCTTGACGTAAAGCTTAACATGTTCTTTTTCACAGTTTTATTCTCAAAGGCTCAGACGTATCAATGAAATGCAAATGTATTCAAGAACCAGAATGGTTTTCTCCCAACGGAGACCGGCCTACCATTTAATGGACCATCACAGTGAAAATGTGATGACTGAAAGGTTTTATTAAATTTTTTTTATTGCTGACATTTTTCAAAAAACGTAATATTAAAGTCAAGAATGAATCAGAATCAGACATAGCTTTTCTTTCCTTATTTAACTTCAGCACATCTTGCCAGTTCTCCCTCACCATCTTGTACACTCAGGAGGCATTGTCAGAGTCTGACTGGAGCGAGAAGCAGGCAGATTTCATACCAAGTGTGTGGCCTTGTGGAGAGAAAGAGAGAGAAAAGTCAGGGGAAGGCGAGGGAAGAGGATGTTTGACGGACTAATAGAGTCTACCCCTTTTTTCCAGCTGTTTCTCTCCATTTCCACAAGTAGCATTTTAAAAGACTAATTAAAAAAATTATGCTATAAACTACTCACCCTCAAGTAAAATAATTATTGATAACCTATATGAGCTAATAATACAGTACGTAAAGATTCCAGATATGGTCCATGCATAATACTAACGTATCTGTAATAAACCAGTTGTACAGTTTTATATTTTTTAGCATGTTGAAATGAATAGTTCTGTATCCCTCTTTGTTGTGTTTGTTTATTTGTTCTGTTAGGAAGATAATTGCGCCTTTAAATCTTTTGTACATTTAGATATGCCTATAAATCAAGAACAAGGCATTTATACAGTAGCTGTATTTATAAACTGCTTACTAATGACTATTAATGTTGGAGCAATGCTTTATAAAGGATGAACTGACTATTTACTAATGCTTAACTAATGATTCATAGCGTGTAGTTATTATAAAGTGTTACCCTATAATTAATAATAGGACTTCTAAAATTTACCAGGCCTAAATATTTACCAAAATACTGATACTACAAGAAAATAAATAGTACAATAATAATTAGAACAACAAAATTGTAGAAGAATTCTACTTAAGAAATTGTATTTATTTATTAATTTTTTAATTCTGCTATTATATCATTAGCTTCCAGCAACAAGGCACATTACATGCGACCAAAACAACTCACTTTTATTCAAAACTCACAAATTTAAAAATTCAAATTCATTGCAAAGCTGAATAAAGCAATATAACTCTAATAGTGTTCATCTGAAAGAAAAAAGGGTGTTCAGGCTGGCTTGAGGGCAGGTAAATTATAAGATACTTTTCATTTTTGAGTGAACTATTCCTTTAAACAAGAGCAGTACAACTCAAGCTTATTAAAAGATTAAGAAGTGTCCATTGTTATAATTTTTAATCAGGTCGAAAAGAAAAAAATAGTTGGCTTTAGAAGGATTTAGACATGCAGGTTCATCTTGTGCATGTGTTGGATTGGAGGGCGACGCCCTACTGGGGGGTCCGAAAAGACCCCTGGTGAAAAGTCTGCCATGGCAAGATTAAATATAAAAAGTGCTGGCTCAAAGCTGCCATAGCAGCCAAACTAGCGGAACGATATTGTCATGTTTGTAAATTAGCGCATGAATACAGAAATGCATGGGAGTAATCCTCTAATCGTGTTCATTTTAGAGTACTGTGAGGCACTGAGTTTGCCGTTGCCCACCACTGCGGATTACTGGAGCTCATTAAACACACAGATGAATTATTGAAATGGTCCGGGGGCCTTTTGCTTCTATCCAAATTGAAGACAAAGGGGATTGGGAAATGAATGCTTTATCAGGGAGGGACAGCTCTCCCACATGGTGCAACTCCTGGGCACGACATCGGTGCGATCGACCCCTCCAAAGCTCCAAGATTAAATGCTTTATTGACTGTTGGAGGGGCATCAAAGCGAACGGGCTCGCACATGAACTCACCTTCAAATGTCGCAGTCACTGTCCTAGTCTGCACGCTATTGATGGGAGGTCCTGTATTTGCTGTCTTTGTGGATTTTAAATTCTAGTTCTTAGGATTTAAAAAAAAAGCCAATGAAAAGGTAATACCAAAGGATGCTAGATTTATAGAACGTCACTGTCTTTCTTTTTCAGTAATCACATAGCAACTCTCTGGCAACCACCCAGAACACCCAAGAAACTGCATAGCAATGTGCTAAAATTTAGAACTCAGTAGAAACAATCTTATTTCTCTCTGAACACTTTAGCAACTACATAGTAACACCCTGCTTAAATTTCATACTCAGTATCCGGTAGCACTTTATTTTACAGTCTTGTTTCTCACCTGCATACTATGTACTTATTATACTGCAGTAATTACAACAACTAATAGGTAAGGTAATAACTAGGTAAAGACCATAAACCTAACCCTGCGCTTGTTCCTGTTGTATGTCTTCTGGCAACCTGTGTGAGTATTGAATCTGAAGTGAAGTGTTTAGGAGAAATATTTCTCTCCAATATTTAGAATTTTGACCTATTTTAACTTCTAGCTATCAATATCACTGCACCTTTATTAACAAAATCTAAATCAATATAGAGTAATACAAAGAAAACATCAAAACAACACCATACATCTACATGGCATAAGATTTGAAGATTAAAAACCACTAATGAACAGTCCATGCTAAAATACGCTAGTCTTGAACATCAGCAGCTAGTTGTGTCTTTCTCTGCGTGGGTGCAAAGCGGTCGTGCAGGTATGCGGTAAAGGGCAGAGTCTGATTGAGCTGAAGCGAAGGCAAAGGCCAGGCCATCTAAAGAGCGATTGCAGGTGGGCATATTGGCTTTTCCAAATGACTGGTATTAATTTGTGGAGTTGAAGTCCTCTACACTTTATAGGAGGCCAGACACTTTCAATATTTTCAAAAGAGCCAGAGGTATTCATGCTCAGAGAAACTGAATTTTCACTTACTGTTTATCTGGTACCTGCACCTGGGGGCTGCCTTCCCACCACCCCTCTCCTTCTGAGGTACATTCAAGCCCTCGTCAACATTCCTGGTCCACATTGCCTGTGACATTAAATTAAATAGGTTATTGACTGATCAATAAGTTGGCAATGAGTCTGCTTGAATTCACGCTCACTGCCTCACTGACCCAACAGGCTCCGGGTCACTTCACCAGAAATCAAAGCATAATGGATGCTCAGCTCCTCAACTACTTCCATGTACACGTATTATTTGTGTTTAATTTGTATAGATGGTAATCCCATTGCTTTTGATGGATTGCCACCGGCAGGTACAACAACACCTGCAAACAGCATAGTCTCGCTTGCTGTCTGCGGGTCCCTTACATGTACAGTTGTTCTCTTATAACACTGCTTTTGCATTGGTACTTTTTTATGCAGTATCTTACAATAATGAATGCAAATTATTTAATATAGGATATTTGACTAGCTGGGATAATTCACCTAATCATGATTTATACCCACATGTCAGTTTAAAGTTGTAAGCTACTCTCTTCAGAGGAAAACAAATACATTTAAATTTTTTTTTGTTTTCAATCAGGTCCAATTTTATTTTGAATCATGACATGAGGGTGAGCAAATAGGACAGAATTGTCATTACCCTTTCAGTATAATCACTTCGACGTTACATATGGGAACTTGCCAGAGAGACCAATTGCCTATGAGCCTTTTACTAACGGCCAATGAACATTGGCGTGCACTGATTGTGCTCAGGTGCACTCAATCACTGTGTGAATATAAGAGGGCATGAGCACAGTGCACATGCAGATTTTTGCTTCAGAGCCTTCGCCGTCTGAGCTGCCAGAGGAGACCCCCTCTGCGAGTTCTGGAGAATGATCGAGGAAGAGTCCTGATTTTAAGAGTTCCAGCTTTCCTGTTCTCTCGTCTGACAGCGTTTCATCTGGACGGCTGTCAGCAAATCCTGCGGGCTGGTAGTCTTTTCAAAGGTTTGTGTACCAGTCATCTTGCATATCCAGTGAGCAAAAGACCTATAAGTGCACGGAGTTGCCGCATTAGGTCTTCCCTGGGCAACCAGGAGAAAGAGAGAATTTTCCCACAGTTGGTGAAGCTTTCTTCGAAATGTCAAACTGGCCTTGCATTTCTGGATGCAGAGTTTCCTCACCTCTTGGATGGACATGATCATTGTCTTGTGCATCTGGGATGGTCAATGCGTTCATTGCGAGCGTATGACCATGGCTACATTGAAGTCCCGCCTCTCATGGGGCTATGCAGGAACTCCACGCTGTGACCTTCATCGCTCAGAAAGCTTGGTCCGGTCAGGTGATGTCCACCACGGTGGTCCAGGAGCGACTTCAGTGGCTGAATCTGACACAAGTGCCGGATGCCAAGAGAGCTCGCTTCATTCACGCCCCCACCTTCTAGGTCGGCCTATTCGGCGACACTGTCAAGGACTTGGCCCAGGTGTTCTCCACAGTTCAGGAGCAGATCGAGGCGATGTCTCACATCCTGCCTCGGCCAGCTAGCCCGTTTCTGAGTACACAGACTCCAGATGTCCAACCGGCGGCCCGTCGTTGAGCTGGCCGCCTTGGGATCTTGCTGTCGCCCTACATGGCCTGCAGCATGCTCCCTTTGAGCCCCTTCAGGAAGCAGATATAGAACAAAAATATCTGGTGCTGAAGGACAGCGCCTTTTAATGCAGAGCAGAAGTAATTTTAATGAAGCTAGCTACAATTAGTTACAGTGGCTTCAGGTTCAGCAGCTACGCATACGCCATCGGAATGAGTGGTCTGATTGGTTGTAGATTCATCCAGTAGTATACAGAGGCATCTGATGGACACAGGTTAAGCCCGCCTCCCAGAAGGCGGGTAGTAAGGTAGCTTGGCCAGACTAAGCTCCTATGAGCTTAATAGTCACAGAAGCCAAGCTACTATTAATAAGTAAGGGGGGCCAAAAAATAGTTTTGTCTGTGTCACGATAAGAGGTAAATCCAGCCCTGAGTTCAAAACAAAATTCAAGGCTCCATATAACCCTCAGAACGAGAAATTGTAATGCAAATCAAAGATACATTGGTAATATTTATGGTGCCATTGGAAATACATATGGTGTCAATAATCTAATAATAATCAGGGTTGCTAAGTAAAACAATTGCCATTCACAATTAGCTAGCTAAGTCGATGGTTTTTCCCTTTGTCAAAATAATGTTTCAGGTTAGTTGTTTTAACTCACAATCTGAAAAAACAACCCATGGCAACAGTGTAAAAGCAGCCCAATTTAGCAGAAAAATCTCAGACTTGGCAACACTGGTCACAATACGTGTGTTCAACTTGAAGCAGTGCTACACAGAACAATTGATGTATAACTACAAAGCACCCTTCAAGAATACATGAATACACCTAATGTGTTGCAATGCATGCTGGGATGTTACAAAAAAGTATATTTCATTAAAAATAAATACATAAAAAAAAAAAAATAGAGGCTTTATTCATGTTTGGACTGGAAAATTTTGAAACACTACTAAACAATGTAAAGCATAAAATAACGTTTTGCTATATTCTTCCTATTAAACAGGGTGTTGCAATTTGTAGCCCACTTCCACCTATGCCATCATGCACACTCTGCACCTTAAAAGTGTTGATGTGAAGCTACAGCACCTCCATGATCAATTGCACCTGCAGGGTGATGCAAGTCAGCTGCAGCAGGAGTTCCTCTGTGCTCCTCCTGCTGAATCTCCAGTTGTGGGGCGAAGAGCTGAGTATAAACAGAAGGTTTTTCTGCTGTGAAACGTGTGAATAAAACACTCAGGGTGGTTAGCAGAATGTAGAAAAAATAAGTATAGAAATGAATGCTCAAGCCACTGAACACCAGGGAGTTGTGATTGATGTGATACCACCTGCCATGATTTAAGGTATGCTGAGATACCAGAGAAGATGACAATAAATCTCTTTGTGTGGTTCCATCAAACAGAAACGTGTAAGGGTATCCAGCAGGCAAAAGTAGCTCTGCAGACATCATTATTCTGTGCACCTGCTACAATGACCCAAGCAAAAGATCAATAAATAGGTCAGGGGATGATAATAAAAAAAACATCCATTTAGATGAGCTCTGCCTGATGAATCCAGGGAATTATACAAAAATTTGAACCAAGTAAGCTTAAAACTGGTACTACTTAAAACTGGTAGCTTAAAATTGATACTACTAATAAAAATGCATTGGCATTAATACACAAAAAACAAAAAAAATTATGAGACACATTTACATTAATTTGAACTGATTTATTTGAAATAAGTTAATTGTAATGATGACTAAAATTCATGCTAATACAATGAGATCAAACCAATTTCATTTGACATGTTCTGTAAATGTTCCATGAACATAATTCAATCGTATTGATCCAACCATTGCTGCTGCTGTACAGACTTTGTGCAAAGTTTCGCTGAGTTTTCTGCATTTTTATAAAAATGTAAAGGCCTGGTAGGGTTTAAGCTTTTTTTATACAATATAAAATAATGTTTGTTTGGATTTATTTGGTTACCATGGTGGTGGAGAGTGGAGCTTGTGCTTAGGTTGTCAGTAGCTGTCACACACACACACACACACACACACACAAACACAAAAACACGATTGTTTGACTGTGAACAGTAGAAACATTGACCATATAGACTGTGTAAGTCTCATACTTGCATGATTATTTTTTTATATCAAATGTGAACATATCATATATCGTAATACTTAATAACATTTAAGTTCAACATTTATTCTATCCATATGCAAAGCATGCTGGGAACAAGAAATCCACTGCTCAGTTTCAATCAGTGCAACGTAAATGATTTTTGTTTATATTAAATTAAGCACTGATGAGTAGTAAATAAAGTTCCCAAAATGATAGTGCATATATGCACATTTATTAATCTAATAAGGATCATTTTACAGATGAAATTAAAACTAAACCAGAGAGCTGGGCAGCATAAGATCATTTCTTTTAAAGACCGTGAAAATGTTCAGATTTGGGATACTCTGAAGGTCACTTCTACTTCCTCCAACTTTGATTCTCTTTACTTTTCAATCCCTCCATTTCATTCAACCTTCAAACAAACAATGTTCAGTCAGAGAGTGGCAAGCAGCAGCCAATGGCTTTCTGAACGTTTTAGTGTTCTTCTCTCGGCGGCGGTTTTGTATTTGCTTTTAATTTGTATCGATCTCTCTCACGGGCTTCCATTTTACTGATGTCAAAGGGCTGAGAGAGCATTACAATATACAATGTTTTCCCTCCGCTCTTATCGGGCAGGAAATGAAAAGCAAATGGCACCTTTGTGCCGGGACGTGAGGCCGCCTGGATGGACAGGGCTTTGAAGTGAAGGGGCGAAATTGAAAAGGTCACAAGTTTACCTCCCTGGACAATGACAAGCGTCTCCTTCCTCTGGCCAAGCCCGTGAGGAGATTAAACATATCAGCGAGATAAGCTAAGGAATCAGCTGCCATGGTTTTCGGTGGCAGACGACCGCCTGATCGAAAGAGGCAGAAGAGCTGGCGTTTGCCAAAAAAAACTGACATGAGGCTTGGGATGGACCGAATCACTCACCGCTGACCTTGGAGTGATCTTTACCCACCAGACATTTTCGTCTCTTGTTTTGAGGGGGGGAGTCCTGCATCAGACAAAACAAATCAATAGCAGAGCAACAAAAGGATCAGTCTATTTGATTAGCTGCGATATGATAACAGACTTCACTCTCCAATAAACTAGCTTTCTCTTCATATTGAGTTCCAATTTGCGTCTAAGTAACAAAAGCAGTAGCCAGTTGGAAAACTATTTGGGATGTAAAGTAAAAGTAGTGTTACAGCAGATGAGCAATAGAGATTATTTTTTCAAAATTATGAGTTTAGACTGGAATACTCTTCACAACTTTTGCCCAGATTTACAGGCTGGTGAAACACAGAGCCAGTCTGCAGATTTAAGCTGAGAGATTTTATAGAAAATAATGTAGTGTATGATGGTTCATTCGATAGATATCAGACGTTTAATATTTTCAGAAGACATTGAAAGACATGTTTTTTCATTTGTATATAAAAAGAAAAACAATTTGAAACTAGCCCTAGATCATATCATAACAGCTAACAAGCTAAACCAGTCTGGGACACCTGCTAAGACCAACAAAGACTGGTTTAAGCAATTCTTTGCAACAGCATTTGCCATTTTTAAACACAATATAGGGTAAAACTTTATAGGTGTCCTTGTAACATTACATGTACTCATTATTATAATACCAGTTAATTATGTATAATCGCATGCAAGTAACCCATGTATCTGCATGCAGTTAATTAATATTACTTAGTTCATATGTAGAATTACTTTACACCTTAAAAAATTTAACCCAATATATTTAAAGCAGCAGCCTGAAATTATGAGAAATTATGAGCAGCCTTACTCCAGGAGGGCTAGTGTCCTGCAGACATTAGCTTCTGGACGTTTCTAGTGATCCTAAAGATCACAATTAGCAGGTTCAGGTTTGTTTAATTGGATTTGGGCACCAAACTCTATAGGACACTAAACTCTGGTCCTCCACAGAGCAGGATAGGACAACCCTGATTTAAAAAATATATTAATTTTACTGAAGAAAGATGTGGGGTTTATGCAAATGAGATGGCTGGAGAAGTCCAGAATATGTCAACAGGGAGAAGCATGGCATCTAACCTGGAGGATTAAAGGATGATATTTGCTTACAAATTTAAAGCTTGTAATAAATAAATGCATAGGTGAATTATTCATAATATGACAAATATTATGCATTTAGAAAATAGATGCAGTTACTTTAAATAAATCGCAATCAAGAAGCACTAACAATGGCAAAATCATTGGTTTTGAACAGATCAACTACCTTTGTAATTATCCAACCCAGTCTCACGAGCAATTCGTACATATTCGTACGAGATGCCAAATTTGTGCCAATTCGTACGACCTCACAGTACGATTTGTCTAAAATCACGTGATGGGTAGGTTTAGGGGCGGGGTTATGTTTAGGTCATTCGCACAAATTCATACGAATTGGCAACTCGTAAAATACGTACGATTTAGAAGAAATCATATGAATTCGTACCAGTGAGGTCGTACAAATTTGTACGAATTAGCCACTCGTAAAATATGTACGAATTGCTGTGAGATCAGGTTGAATTATCAGATAGTATATAATCCGAAAAAAGAAAAATACAAACATAGAATATAATGATATATCATGATATTATATTAAATCTGACAATCAATAACATTAAGGAATATACACAGTAAACAAAGCCCTGTTTATAAAAACACCAGCAGCTGCAGCATTAACCTATCTGCAAACTAAATTCCATCTCCACCTGATTAATATTTGACATTTTAAATATTCATGAGAAAACAAAATAGTTGGAGCATTGTTATTCCTAAACCATCAAATTCCACTACCGCCAAGTTGTTAATCTTGTCCCTGGGTTTTCAATTACATCTTTTGAAAAGGATTTTAATATATTTTCCAGAAATGAAGGCAATGTCCACCTGTGTACAGAACCTGGCTAAGCTTCAATCACACAGGTTATTATTTATTAAAGACTCTGTCTGCTTAAACTCCCACATGGTATCAACCTTCATTATTGACCTCATCTCTTCACACACACACACACACACACACATTTCGTGCTGTGCAGAGCAGACAGATCCAGACTAGTGCTTCCAGACAGACTTGCACAGATGGAGAAGCCGGCGCACAAAAGCTTCTCACACCGCGAGGGGCAGTTGAATCCACACACACTATATGAAACATGCGCAACCACCTCAGGAGAGATGCCCGCGTTTAAACCCAAAGCGATGGCTGGAAAGTAAAAGAAGAGGAACATGAAAAAGAGAAAACAAATCCCTCAGCATTTCGATCCCTCACAAAAGAATTTTTAACAAATTCAACCCCCGTCGAGTTCCATACCAGTTTGTGCCGACGGGTCTGTCAGCCGTCGAGTCCTCTGGCCCTTTTCTGCCCCCCCCCCGATGCTGGAATTAGCCAGTTCAAATGACAGGGCTGCCTCGAAGGCCTGCATAAGGCGGCCCGTGCTCCTGAGGTTTCAAAGGGCCGTTGAGCGGCCAGCCAGTCGCTGTCAGGGGGAGACGTGGGTGTGCGGTGAGGAGATAACCTGCTCTGGACGGGCTCTCCCTGGCCTCTCTGACAGGCTTATTAACGGGAACCTGCTGAGGGAGAGCTCTCTATCACCAAAAGAGATCTAAAGGAAGGAGAGAGAGCGAAAAAAAACAACCTTATCACCGGGACACCGGGGATTAGAGTCTGGTCTCCTCTGATAAATTAATTATTCCCTCTTATCTGTCACTCTCCAAGGCTGTCAGACGAAGCTACCAAAAGCCAAAGCAACAGAGCCCAGGTAGAGGTGCGAATGATGGAAGAACATATGTTGAATGTATCTGTGTGACCTTTTAAACACACTGGAGTTTTATTGGCTTGTCATTTCTGATGCTCTGATGCTAAACTGGCACTCTGATTTGGGGGGATCTGTGGGTATTTGGACCGTGCTGTGATATCAAGGCCAAATGAGAGCTGTTTTTCTCTTTCTAGGCCAAAAACACAAAGGCTGTGTCTGAAACTGGAAAAAAAGGATTCCAGTTTTTAAATAGTTCTGTTAACAGCTCTTTTAGTTCTTAAGTAATTTGGAATAAAAAATGAGTAACGGTAAATATTTAATTGCCAATGATAAAAAATTCAATAGCACATAATACATACATTTGAATACTTATAATGGCTTTATTAAACACAAATGTGATGCATATTTAATTATTTTTTAATTGTATTTTTTGCTACCGGAAGAATGTGCCTGTCATATGAATTAGTCAGTTTTCAACATATATTAAAGCTATATTTAATTTTCTAAAAAAACAGGAATTAGGAATTGGGGGTTTGAATACATTAGTTGCACTCGTTTTTTATTCACTAATCCAGGGGTGGGGAACCTTGGCCCTCGTCCTGCAAGGTTTCCATGTTTCCCTGTGCAAACACACCTGATGCAAATTAACTAGTGATTGTGCAGAACTTCGTTGGCAGTTGGATCCATTTGATTTGAGTCAGGTGTTGTGAAGCAGGGTTGTATGAAAAACTTACCAGGACCAGGGTTCCCCACCCCTGCACTAATCTGACAACATTGATTAAGCTGTGTGTTTAGATTAAATAAAATTAACCGACTAAATTTGTTTAGGATTCAGACTACTCTGATTGTGCTGAATATTTTTGATTCACTAAAAACAAAAAACAGTTCAAAAGAGTCGTTTAAAAAAATTATACTACATACTGGATGTGCTGTTTGTGCTTAAATGGAATGGAATGGAATGGAATGAAAATAAATACATTACGTTTGACAGTCATTTGTTTAGAAATTGGTCTTTCAGGAAACTTTCCCCCAAATAATAAAAAATAATTTGAATATAAAGTGGCAATTTCATATGAAACTGAAACACATGTTTTTATTTTATTTATCTATTTTTTTTTACAGCCTGAAGGTCCACCCCTTAACTGTTACCGGTGCATTAACAGATACAAAAAAGAACAAAATATCCAAGAAACATACAAAACGTACAAATGAGATCATACCAGTTCTCCAAACTTCAAACAGTTAAACATTTCCATGAGATTGTTGACAAAAACACTATACCTGGTAAATCTTTGAGTGCCTTGGAGGTTTCAGACACAGCCAGCCTGTACTTACATTACACCAAGCCCACAGGAAGTGACTGTGTCAGGAAACTCATTTTAGATGGTTCATCTTGCAGCTGAATTTTTTAGATGCTTGGTGCAAGCATTTTCATCTGAGAAGTCTGAACTTGGCAGTAAACAAGCACAACAGGAGGCAAAAAATACATTCAAATTGCCTCCCTCCAATGAAGACTCAATCACAAAAAGCCAGAAATGTTCATGTGATCCCCAGGGCTTTGCCAGTGTATGCTGAGCTACAGGCAGCGAGCCATTCACTTCGCGAACAATAACTCTTCAGATAGAACCAAGATAGCCCTCTGTTTAATTCACACAAACGGCAATTTGAATTATTAAACAGACCCTTTCATTTGGGAAATTAATTGTGTGCTATTGACTATTGCAGCGACTGAAGATAATGTTCCCAGCTGGATTGTAGTAAGAGAATCAAACCCCAGAGATCCCGTCAACATAATTGCGAAAATTGCAGTGTATTTTACAATATAAGACTTATTTTCCGTCATTATGTTGTTTTTTTTTTTTTTTTTGCGTTGTATAATGCAGCTCCTCTTAATTACCCATTTTCCAAGATATTTCCAAGTCCAATTCTAAATGTTTTTTTTCTCCATAAAAGCAAAATTAAAAGGTAATTATAATAAAAAATGACATCTTTTCCCTTGAGGTCAATTTACAAATTACCTGGGGTTCTAGACATCTATAATTGCACCTCGAAAAAAAATGTCCCAGTTGGTCTAAAATACAGAGATTGGATAGTGGATATACTGCAAGACCACAACTAAAATGTACATTTTAAAATGTATTCAAATAATGTCTTTTTTTATGTTATGTTTTTGTCATTTTCGGTGAACTATCACTTTATATTTAGGGCACAATAGACTCATTTTGGATTCACTGCACATGCATATCACAGAAAAGTACTTAAGATTACAACCCTTGGCACTAGTTAATGAATATGTCAATATCCAGACAAAAAGAAAAGTCTATTTGCATCAAAAGCAAGTGACGATTCCTATGTGGACACTTTGCTCGCTCAGATGTGAGTTTATATGTTGATCAGCTACAGAGGTCTTATGTGGAAAGAGATCTTGTTCCTGTTCCCTCCAATTCCCAGTCTGCCGCTGAAGCATTTGGCACTGGAACATCTGAGGGATGGCAGGAGAGGAAAGATGCCACATTGGAACTGCTGTAGAGGAAGGTATGAGGTGAATACTAATGTTTCTCATGTTTTATTAACCCTCCATCCATCCGGTCTCAATCCAGACGCTCACGAAACAAAATCATCAATCCCTGAGCCTTAATGAGACAAAGATGCCGATCAGGGCCGGAGGGAGGGAAGGCTGTTGGAGTTGGGGTCGTGAGTTGGAGAAAACTAATATTTGACAGAGTTCCTCTGAGACGGCATTATTAAAATGCTCAGCTGGAGGGAGGGTGCGGGGCACGAGCACTGTGCTGTCACTCTGCCAACTGTGAATCTGTTTGAGGCTGTTTGTTTGATACCCCTTCAGTTTGCATGTTTTTGAGAGGTGCGTCTCATCACCTGCCATGGCTTGTAAGGAGCTACGACACTCGGAGTAAAAGACATCAGGCTTCATAATCACTGACAAAAAATTGTGCTTGTGTGGAAAAGAAATCGCAAGGTCAGTGTTCAACCAACAAAAGCACTTCCACTTACATCTTCCTAATGTTGTTATGCCTTTTTGAACCATTCTTTAAAAACACCTTAAAGCATCTCGCAAACAATATTTCTCTAGTTCACCAACATTTCACAACAACTATTAACTTATGTATCCAAATCGACCCTTTAGTATACACAAAACAAACGATATCTATAAAGATAACGATTTTAGCAGCATTACCAATGAACGTCTATTCTGCACGTCTATTCTTTATAGTTTTAGCTGTGGTGTGGACTCTGCTAAAGATATAACTATATTTATCGTTATCTTTATGCAGTAGTTATCATGCTTGGTGTGAACGGGCTGTACTGAAATAATACCCTTTATCGACATCTCACAGTGATCTGTATGTCATTTAGCACCAACAATATTTTTGATGTAGACCCTTTTCTCCCAACCACAAAAAAAATTCAAAAAGTATATATATATATATATATATATATATACTACCAACACACTTCGGAGTACTTTTTATTAAATATGGGGAAAATTAGTGCTTGAAAAAAAAAAAACATTTTTAACCAGTGAATAGCGGTGCTGTAATGATTCGCGGGACTCTTTCGGATCCATATGCAACTGATTTAATAGAGTAGTCAAAAAGGCGTGGGTCAAAATCACAGTAGAACAGGTAAATGGAGGAACAGGCAGAAATCGTAGTCAATAACAGGCAATAGTTCAGGGCAGGCGGCAAAAGGTGGAAACAAAACACTGGCGAGAAATCAAACACGGGAAGTCAAACAGAATACAAGGAAAAACGCTCAGAGACGATGGCCAAGGCAAATCGAAACTTCGCGACTAGTTCGTGCAAAAGTCTGAGCTTTTATAGTCCACCTTGGCGGGAAAAGCTGGCGCGGCGTGGGCACATTTATACTCGGGTGAGGGTTCCCGCTGCTGCTGGTCGGAGAGGGCCACAGAGGAGCGGTTTGTTACAGGTGCTTAATTTTTTTTTAAATCAAATTAAGGCACTTTTTTTGATGGTCCCTTTTGAGCTTTCTGTTGACAATAAGTAATATTGCACCTACATGTCAAACTCTTATTAGAGTATCATAGATTGTCTGATTAATATCTGCTCTTTATTATGATAGTCTTATCAACAGATATTCTATGGACTAAAAGTACATAAAGTTATTTTACTAATACTCTGCTAACAATCTAATGTACGTGCAACATATAGTCAACAAAATATGTATAAAGGGACCGTCAAAATGAAGTGAAACAAAATTGAATTTATAGATAGAAATTTATTGTAGCTATAATTAATATTTATGGATAGAAATATTTGTAATTAAATGTAAGTCATACCACTGAATGCAATAAATTCAATATCAATTCAGCAGAGTCAAAATTACTATCATATTGTACGATTCTGATTGTTGCATATACATAGTCTCTAAGTTGGAATATGCCAAAAGAATCACCATCTGAAGAAACATACAGATATTTAAAACTAGCTGTTTCATGCTAGGTTCATTTAAATGATAGACAATGGGTTATTCACAATAAGTTAGTTAATGTACAGACTGCCGTTACATTTAGCTGCGTGCTGTCCTCAGTGCCACTCCTCATAACTATTTTAATTAGAATACTTTCTGATTGGCTGTTAGCCTTCATACCATACCATTTCTGTGTGGACAGGCAAATTATTAACCAAACCATTACAAACTTGTCACATCATGCCCAGTTAGGTTTCATTTAGCCATTGTAATAATGACTTGCGATTATGACATGGCACTACAGTGGCTCCCTGCTCAGTCAGTGTAAAAAGACTGAAATAAACAAGGGACATGAATTTGGCTCTCAGGGATGCTGTTTACTCTTCTATAAAACAACAGTAACCCTCCCATGTCATTATGTTACATTTTATGGCACTTCCAAAAACTGCTGTTCTTTGCAACCTAATTAGTCATCGCTCTTGTAATGTGTTGTTTTATTAGTATCACCAGATCAGTAAATAGGATCAGTGGGATGCATACCAAGAGTTAGAAACTTTTTTTTTCCTGATATTCGTTAATTCCCCGTTTTTCTCCATAACAGCTGTGAAACTGCTTAGACTTTAAGATTTATCTTTTTAGTGCCTACCTCATCACGCTCGTAAAAGCTCAAGGTGTTCTTTGCGAGGAAACATTTTGACAGAGTTCTCCTTGGTCACCCCCCTCCCCCCTTTAATCTGCAGATGGGATCCACCCCGGTGTGCGGTTTGACAGAGCAACAGTCTGAAGGCCTTTTCCTTGGATAAGGTTCCCACCCCCCACCGCACCGCCTGGCCGGAGAGACATGATTTAAATAAATTTAATGAGTGCTGGAATCCATTAATGTCAGGGACCTGACCCAGGCCAGATGGAGGTCTGGGCATTAGGAGCTCTATTACATTTAACAAGTCCTGAACCACGAGCTGGAAAGGCCACGTCTGGCAGAGCAGCAAGACGCTAGAAGAAGAGAGTTGAGTATGGAAGATGGCCTTCCCGCAGCCGAGGCCGTAATTCTTCTAAAGGTCAGGGTGATACGCGTATTGAAGCGCTGTTCCATGTTAACCAAAGTCTCAGGCGGAAACACATCCGCCGGCTAATTTGATTCTTCGGGCTGCACTTCGCCCTCCTTGCCGCTGCTGTCACTTTAAAACAAGACTACATGCGAGATCTGTTTCAAGACAAAGTCAGCTGCCTTCTGAGACAATATCACAACTGTCATGCAATTCAATAAGTGAGAAATTTGGAACATCTAATATGGACAGCAATGCCTCTCTGCGCAGGCTCACAATCGTATTTTCTTCAAGGAAAGGGATTTTTAATGATAGCTTTTAAACCTTTAAAGACAGACCGGTTGTGAGCTCTGATGTAGTAAATTGATGGAACACGCTTTTGTTGAAGCCATTATTTCAACTTATTTTTAATATTAATTTGAGGTGGAAAAAATCCCTATGGGGAAAAATTTATAATAATAATAATAATTATTAAAAAAAACAGATTGCCATACTTCCCAAGGCACTTAGTCACAGTAAAACAATTTGAATTACATTTTATTAATTTCTTTTATATGTTATCTTGCATGCAAGCATGTAAATGAGAAATACTAATCTAATTTAACTAATCCACTGATTTACATACATTTCCCAAACAGCAATCTGAACAAAGCAAAATGGAAACATTTTCCATTTTGTTGAACACCCTCTATACATCCTTCAGAATATAGATAGGAACTATAAAGCTGGAAAATATGTGTATGCAAGTAATACTGTGAATATTTCTAGTTAACTGCATGAGAAGAAGCTCATTTTAAATTAAATTAGTAAATTAATTAAAGATTTACACCACCATTCAAAAATGTTGGGTCAGTAAGATATTTAATGGTTTTTAAAGATGTTTCTTCTGCTCATCAAGGCTGCATTTATTAGATTAAAAAT
>JAUYWG010000061.1:14282975-14301375 GCA_034779775.1 Enteromius afrohamiltoni
GGGGGAAACGCTAATATTCAGGCGAGGGTTCCCGCTGCTGATCGGTGGAGAGGGCCACAGAGGCGCGGTCTGTGACACTAGCAAAACCATACATTTATAGTTTATAATATACACGCTGATGTCTATAGAAATGGCAATAATGATCTTCACAAATATAATTTTGCAGATTCAGCCCAAACTAACATGGCAGCGCCCATCACCCAGTACAGCTCAATTAACACGGTCATTATAAAAGTTTTTAAATGACCAAATACATTTACTTGCACAGATTTCAAATTTAGAATAAAATATTTCATAATATAGTCAGTATGTTTGTAGATATTAATAATAAAAAAGGAAAAATGAAATTAAAACAATCCATGTGTCACACAGCGCTATTGTGACTGCGGTGCGTCACATGACAAGTATGACGCGTCACCATGGAAACAATAAGGCTAAACATTTCAAAATAACGGTCGCCTAAAAAAATACTCCTTCTGGAGGCTCAGCTAGAATATGTTAAACTCACGTGTGAAAGGGTTAAAACCCTGAATGTTGCAGAGAGATCAACATATAACATACACTCTCTATTAGATTGAGAAAGATGAGTCCTTAGATACCAAACACGGAATGTGTTGGCATTATGAGGTGCTATTAGCTAATGATCTATCATAAACATAAAACAGTGTGCCAGACACAAGACAATATACAAGCACAATAACAATATACACAATGACCTGAAGGATATGCGTTTACTCAAAGAAAGTATTCCTGTGAATTAATTTAGGGAAAAGTCCATTGTCTTTTCAACAGGGAGAACTAGTCCCCGACTTGCTCAGTCGGTTGCCATTGAAATCAAAGGCCTGTTTTGCCTTCCTGAGGTGTTAGCTGCCTTTCAGGGGAAGCGTCCAAAAGACACTCATTTCAACAGTTTTGGGTTGGTGAAAGCAGTATTAAAGATTTGTTTAATCTAACAACTAGTTTGTGTCTGATTGGTTCAAATTAATTAATTATTTATGATTATTATAGTCTAATGCACATAAGGCATACAGTACATAATACACTATGCTTATACCAAAAATGTATTTACCAAGATTCTTATTGATTGTACATTTTTCTTGATTTCAATCAGTTTCATATGAATATTTAAATGGGTATTAAACGAACAATTCATGCTCAACTCAAGTCACACAGATTGACATTTAATCATGCAGTATTATAATGCCTCATTATTCTGCATTTGTGAATGATATCTATGATACAGTATCACACAAATTAAAATCTGATCTTGTGGAAGATTTTGAAAGAGCTGAATATAACCTACGCTGATGAAATCCAAAGGCCATTTATCCACTCCGATGACCATTTGAGCAATATACCTCTATTGTCATCCCTGAATAAATTACTAGAGTCAATCTACTGTCCGTCAATGTTCCATACCATTCAGCAGAAACAGATTTAGACTTTAATCCATTCTGCATGGTCAATGAAAAGACGTGGAGCCCCATTTGCTGTATCAATACCATTTAACCAAAAATGCAACCTTGCTTGTTTTCTTCAAGCAAAATGAAAAAAGCTAGACATAATCCAGCCTCTGTGAAATTACATAACAAAAAAAAATCTTTTCATCCATGTTCCCTAGATTTTTCACTTTAAACTGGATTAAATCAAGTGCTCTTCTAAAATACAAATGACATAAGAAAAAATAAGAAATGAAATAAGAGGTCAACATAAATAAATGTCATAATCTAGTTTGACATATGCATACATTGCTCATAGAAGAAACTCACATTCTTATAGATTTAAAGGATTTCTTTCCCAGAAAACAATGAAAGCAGCATTATATACAGTATTCCATAAACAATCTTTGATGTCTACCTCTTTTTGAAAGCAAAATGTTTTTGCACAATGGATCATGAGAACTAGGTTGTAGTCAACCATCAATAATTCAGGCAGACCGCATGTTCGCTATACGCAGAAAGGTAACAGCTTTACTCTGGGAATGACAAACCGCCAGCTTATATTCCAGATTGGATGTCAAATGATTTTGAAATCATACAGAGGTCAGGAGGTCCTGCAGAAGAGCTGTCAGTCCCTAAAGTTAAGTTCTGCAACTGCGCTTGGCAGGAGCCGTGAATGTTGATCATGAAACGCTGTATTGTTATGAAAATATACAGTATATAAAATAAATTGGATTTACTGGACATGCCGTCTGGTCTGAGAGAGTGTTTTGGCATTTAAGTGCATTAGACACTCGAGTGAAGGGTGGCTGTCCCTGCCAAGATGAACAGCCATCCATTTATTTGATTAACCGCTCAAGTCCATTCACAGCACTGAACTGTACAGCATACTAAAACAAAGAAAACAAAGAGCTAATCATAGCATAAAAAGGCTACAGTTCACTCAGTTAATTAGTGGTACTTGATAAGACATCATTACTAATGCTCCAGCTTGGGGTCAAGAATTTAAACAAAGTCTTAAACGTCAATACTTAACCTAGAGTGCACTGTTTGCACTGCAGACATGCATTATGCATTAATCATGTGGTTTGTTGAGAAGAGGTGTGCTATTACTTGATTTACTTTTTTAGGTAATTTGATTTACTGTTTTAAGCTGCAAGATGAAAGAAAATAAAATGGTCAGTTACAGTATGTTCGTGTTTTGTCCCCCCCTCTCCTTCTTTTTCTATTGATTGCTCTTCATAACATCTTAAAGGGTTCATATGCAAACAAAGAGGCTTGTGACTGTCCCATTGACTGCCAAGTAAATATTCGGCGATACGCTCCAAAATGGTGCTACGGTGATGAATAAAGTTGTTATTGTTGTTGTTTCCTTTCCATTTAAAAAAAAAATGTCCCTTCACTTCATAACATTACGTTCGAACCACTGATGGCAGACTATTCTGATTTGACAGTGGCATTTTTGGCAGTCAATAGGACACTCACAATTATTTTCTGAAGACAAACAAAGTTTTTACGTGTTTGACATAACTGATTATAATGACAAAAATGTAATTATGGGGTGGAGTAACCCTTCAACATTCAAAAGCACCTCAAAGGAAAAGGTAAAAATGTCATATTGTGCAGCAGAAACAAAGCAGAAGAAATTCAGACCACAGCTGCATGTTTCTGTGCATTAAGTCTGGCTTATGCAATCACATCTGAGTGACACTGCAGTCAAACTAAGACGGCAGACCTGAGAAACTTCTCCCTTGTATCATTGGCTTTGGAACAGGGCAGGTAATTCCACAGATGCAAGACCACCTGTCTCTTGAGGAGCTCTGGCTCGGATTCTCATTATTCGGCACACTCTGTGTGTGTGACACAAACTTTGGTTCTTTTATACAAAACCCTTTGGGACAGAAACAGATGTCCCTGGCTGTCAGTCACAGTCACATGACCAATGCCTTCTTGATCAAGAGCATTTCAGGACAAACTCACTCACTCACAAAGGTGCACCGAGAGAAAATGCACTTATCCACTCTTACTGTACTAACTAGACAGCACTTCTACACATTACAGCAAACCTCCTGGTAGGTATCCTAATTATGCTTTCATATACAAAAAACTACTAAAATATAACCATAAAATCCATTAACAGCAAATTTGGTGCATATTTTAATGTACATGTTATATTAACATATTTTACATAATAACATCTAACAACAATGGTATCATAAAAAGTATCATCACATTTTTAAACCTTGAAACCTTAAAAATGCATAATATATTAACAGAGTATAAATAATTGAATTATAATTTATTAAATTGTGATTTAATTTTATAATTCAATTATTATTTTTTTTTAAAGATACTTAGCATGAAACATGACAAATGTTTGTATGATCAAATGATCAAAATGTGTTTGTATTAACTGTAGACATTAAAGAGAAAGTTACCAAGGCAAAGCCTATCAACCACGTGGCAACACATTAAATATGCTGCTTAGTTGTCTATGTGGATTTGACACACAGCCAGTGAATCTGATCATGTCAGATATGAGAATTAAGAATTAAGAATTAAGAGAATATGTGAATTAAGAAAGTATAGCAACTCTTTAGGAAATAAAATGTACAAAAACTCAGCTGACTAAGCAAACCTCTCGGATAAAGCTATTAAGGAACAAAGATAGGACAATTACATTTTAAGGAGCCACTTGGGGACAAAAATCTCGCAGATAAGTTTGAACAAACTCTGGAGGTACATGACATGCCCTTCCCTCGTTCTCTCTTGTCTTTTCAGACAGTACATTCCGTCTGACAGCCCTTAGACTGACCTCCAATTGTGCTCCTTATCAGTGAGTCACGGTTTTCAATTTCTTTACTGCCACAGAGGAACTGTTACCAAAGAGCCAAAAAGAGAGAAAGTGAGAGAAAGTCCAAGTACTAAAAGTCAAAAAGTGAATAACTGCACACGCTGACCTCTCCTGCTCCAGAGTGCGATAAAATGTCTTTGCCTCTGTGCTTTTCATCAATCAAAGTAAAAAAAAAAGAAGCTGGAATCCGTAGCAGCTGTACTGTACATTGTGGTTTGCTATTCTACAAACTGACTCTAAAATATACTATAGCTTTACAGAAAAAAGGCATTAGTTGTGCATGTCACTCTAGATGCATGCAACCATTACTTTCTGAGAAAAAGATGTCTTAATACATTTATGTAATACCGTGGGAAGTGTACATTTAGCATGAAATCATTCTTTCAATGCTTTTGTGCAGAATTTCTGATCTCTGCCACTGACTGCTAAAAATACTACATTATCACAGAAGACAAGCGTGCGACATTGTTAGCACACAATGGCATATAAAAACAAACGATTTCAAATCAAACTGACAAGCCAGGGCAAAATCAAGTATTGGGCTTAATAAATTACGCTTGACAAATCACTGATCACATGCAACGGGCAACGACAAATGCTCAACTATGACAGATAAAATGGAAACTGATGGTTGAATAGTTACTGCAGGGTTTGTAAGAAACATTTGTTTTTCATTTTAGGAGAAAAAGCACACACTACTGTTCAAAAATACTGGTTACAGTAAGTTTTCTTTTTCTTTTTTGATAACTGTAAAAGTGGCGCATGGTCATATGACTCGATCCAAGTGACACTGTGTGGATTTTTCATATTTGCATTTTTATATTTGCAATATAATTCTTTGTAACATTATACATACATTTCATTTACTTTACAGAATAAATTTCTTAATTTCTTTCAATTCCAAACAAGAAGTGTATTATCAACCAAAAGATTTTTATATTGACTTTTAAGAAGACAAGCACAGACATGGGTGTGCAGACACACACACACACACACACCCATATGTATATCTGCATATACAGTATCTATCTCACAGCACTGAGTTTTTTTTTTGACGTGACAACACTGAAGAAATGAGACTTTGCTAAGTCACGGTACATGTTGGCATTGATGGTTCCCTCAATGAACTGTAGACCCCCAGTGCCGGCAACACTCATGCAGCTCCAGACCATTACACTCCCACCACCACTATGCTTGACTGTAAAGACACACTTGTCTTTACAGTCTCTTGTACTCCTCACCTTGTTGCCGCCACACACGCTTGACACCATCTGAACCAAATATGTTTATCTTGGTCTGATCAGCCCACTGAATATGGATCCAGTAATCCACGTCCTTAGTCCGCTTGTCTTCAGCAAACTGTTTGTGGGCTTTCTTGTGCATCATCTTTGTAAGTGGCATCAGGGACGACAGCCATGCAGACCAATTTGATGCAGTGTGCGGCGTATGATCTGAGCACTGACAGGCTGACTCCCCACCCCTTTAACCTCTGCAGCAATGCTGGTCGACCGTGGTGAGGCCTGTTCTGAGTGCACTGTAAAAAATTACCGCGATTTTAAAGGGAAT
Source organism: Enteromius afrohamiltoni (assembly GCA_034779775.1). Lineage (NCBI taxonomy): Eukaryota > Metazoa > Chordata > Actinopteri > Cypriniformes > Cyprinidae > Enteromius > Enteromius afrohamiltoni. The sequence goes on from JAUYWG010000061.1 coordinate 14,288,835, forward strand.
TCCTGGGAATCCCAGAATTCTCTGCTGTTTTTCTTTGAAATAACTGTTTCTTGTTTTTTTATTTTTTATTTTAGTTTTTTTATTTTTTATTATTGAATGTTACATGTAATGTTGTTACATTAATGTTTATTGCATAATTCAGTTTAATGAGTTTGGCCTTGTAACACTAACAAGTCACATGACACTGGGGAGAGAAAATGTCTACTTTGGTCCAGTTTATATATATATATATATATATATATATGCCAGAGACCAGATTTGCTTCACTGATGATGTGATTCAAAAGCATCATGCTATTTTGAAACTCTTGGTACTGAACAGCATACTTACTTGATTACCTCAACACAAGCTCTGATGAAGCGGAGCAACATTATAGAACACTCAGCCGCTGACTCACTGAACACGACAGGAGGACATCAGGCTGACAGAGGTTAGGGTACCATGTCTCATCTGCGTCTGGAACAGTGAGACAGTGACAGCATCAGACACAATATAATTAGAGTCATTGTTATAGCTGTGGCATTAAAAAAACGCCTGCGGTCGACGTTGCACTCATCAGGACTAAGCAGCTAGTGGTTTAGAATTTGACAAGATCATGTTCGGTCATGTGTAAAATAAGTTAATGCTAAGCAGCTATAAACTACACCGATGCTTAAGGCTAATCATGACTCATGGAAATGGTTTAGATTTCAAAAAAATTAACAAATGTTTGAAAACATCAAAAGATTGCTTCTAATATGACAATGGCATGAGGTCGAGAATATGAAGTGAAGGTTATAGAGACTGTAGATAGAAAGATAAGCATTATGAAAGAATGTTTGATGGAATGACAGAATGAAATATCCAGTGTTGTTCAAGTTTTTTCCAAATTGTAATACATTATATATTACTTGTTACTGTTACTGTTAAGTAATGCCTTACATTGCAATATTACTGAGAGATATTAGAGATATTAGATATTAGAGAGCGTGCCGTCAGCGCAGCTGAAGAGTTCTGCATTCAAATACATGCAATAAACTAAAGCTCGTCACAGCATCAGCCTAATTACCAGGAATATGTCCTAGGACAGGGCTTCTCAATCCTGGTCCTGGAGGTCCGCTGTTCTGCAAATTCAGCTAATTAAGATGTTCAGGTTTACTTGTAAGCTACTTTAATCAAGGTTGGAGCAAAACTTTGCAGGACAGTGGACCTCCAGGACCAGGATTGAGAAGCCCTGTCCTAGGAAAATAGTAGGAAGATATTTTAAATGATTTAGTGTTTTCTGAGTCCGTGCCACAAAGATACATTTCCTGACTTGCCATCTCCTCTGATGCACCTTGAGTCATCTTTATGGATTAAAATAATAATGAGAGAGTTTTTGTTTTAGATTTTTTTTGTTTTGTTTTGTTAGGTGGTCATTTAAAGCTTTTTTGTATTTATGTCTTTTTTCACAGAGTTTCAGTTAATTTTTGTGAAGCGCTCCTGTTCGAGATATTGTCAGTGCACCCAAATAAATGTAGACCCTTTACTGCTCTGAATGATGTAATACCCTGAATAATATGCGGCATCTGTATTTAGTGTCCACTGGAGGTGCTTTAATGTTTAAACACTGTTATATGCTTGAAATGTTTTTATAGCATTTTAGGCAAGTTCTGATGATTGCAAAGGTTAAATTGATCAAATAGTTTATGATCAGCACTGGCTGCTGCTGGCCACTTTGTCATTAATTTAAAAAAATGAAAACTTATATTTAATGAACAAAAATGCTCCAAGCATTTTTCTAAATTAACTTAATAAAAAAGTAACAAGGTTACGCCAGCGAGAGCGAGATGAATTCAATAAATCGCTCTACACATACTGTATGTACTAGAAGCTGTCATTTAGTATTGACTTACAAACCTGTACAGCACACATGGATAATAACTGACCATTTCGGCTAAGAGTGTGTTGTAACGCAAGCATTACTGAAAATGTACGGAGTAAAATATTACTGTAATGTATTACTTTTGTAATGCATTACTCCCAACACTGGAAATAACTATAGAATAAAGAAGATAGATCAACATAACAATGACATACATTAAAAGGACAGAATGACTACACAACAAACAAAATAAAGATATGTAAAATAGATAAAAATAGACAGATCAGAATCATAGAATATGACGAAATATCAACAAATGACAGATGGGGTGGTACCTTTTCAAAAGGTACGTTACACAAGGGTCCATTTTGGTACATAGAAATTACATATTAGTACTTAAAGTACACATATTTGAAACTAATAGTTACAAAAGAGTACCTTTTGAAAAGTTACCACTCCAGCTTTTAGTACAGCTAAAATGATAGACAGAACAACAGAATGACAGAATTATACATCGAAGAAAAGAACAAGACAGACAGAATGGTAGACAGAACACAAGGCAAACAAAAACAGACAGACAAAATGATAGAACAATAAACAGATAGAATGATAGGAAACAGAATGACTGAACAATATACACAGACATTCAGATAGATAGACATATATCAATCACCTCTTTATAGACAAGATGGGTTAATTATTTATGCATTTAAGTAAACAATACATTAAGTAACTCTTCCTTTAGTTAGCTGTTTTTTTTTTGTTGACCTGACTAATGTACAGTATTGTGCACCTCTTTGAATTAAAACACACTGAAAGAAAGTGCTAAAATTCTTTATGGTTGTAATACAGATTTTTATGTGGCTCCAAAGAGCAATGAATCCCATCCTGAATTGCAGAGTTGGGATCTCCAAGCTGTCAGCTGGAGAACGTACATGAGGCAGGAGGCCTCAGGCGACTTCATGGAGGAGAGAGAAGAACTCAGGGACTTACAGAAATGAGCTATTATTGCCTTTTTTTGTTGCTTAGAAAGTTTTAGTTTGTTACTTTTTCAAACACTGTAGTCTTAAGGCACTTTCACACTAGAGCAGGGGTCTCAAACTCAAACAACATGGGGACCACAAGCACAGCCACAAGTGTTTTTTACGACCATATACAACACTATTGGTTGAGTCAGTTATTGATGCTTCTATTGCACACCTCAGATAGACAGCAGATAGCGGCCTTCTCCTGTGTTGCTAAAGACCCAAAACAAACAGATGCAGCTACTACTCAAAATACTCAAGTCGAGGATACAAACACACTGCGGATTATGCTGGTCAGATAGCAGAATGAAACTCAGATTGAAGTATAGTCTATAACCGAGAGAGAAATACAAACAGATTCACTACCGCACACATTCTGAATACAAACCACATGTATATTCTGCTGTCATAATGACGTAATGTGAACAGAAACTATACTGACATGGTAATCATTCAATCTTGTGAACTGTGCGGCAAGACTGCTGTCAACCACACACTTTTCTCAAATCCAATCCGAACTGAAATGCATATCATTCAAAACTTAGCAAGCTGTGGAATAATAAGCCATCTTAATTCGTCTGGCTTTGTCTTTTTATTCTTCTTTACTAGGTTAAAAATCTAATGTCTGTGCTACTAGCATCACCAAACGCAATTGCAAACATAATGACTGGTTTCAAACAGGTTATCCCTAAATTCATGCCATGATGGTCGAGAAGAAATTTTAACACTTAAAAAATCAACTCTTTCATTCAAAAGATTTTCTATGTTTTTATACAGTATATATATATATATATATATATATATATATATACACACACACATATTTGTTGTTGTTTTGTTGTTTTTTAATTTAAATGGTTTATTAACAGTGATAATCCAAAAAAAGACCTGGGTTCATTGGAAATACGTGTCTCTTCATACATTTCTGCAAAATCAAAACAATTTTTTTACTTATACATAACAATCGCTGAAGTTTTCAGTTGAAATGAACTCTAGAGGCACTAAAACTCCCACAACTTCCTTTTCACACAAAAGTATGATTTACAGGTACATTTTTGATTAATAATAAACTTTTGAATGTTGTCGTCACATATACAGCTTCATATGAATGAGTTTTCTAATTCAGTCGGTTTACTCGGTAGCTCACATGATATGGCTATGTACTTAGGGGGGGAAAAGCACTGGTTTGAATCCCGTGTAAAATGGTTTGACAAAACAGCTCACATCAGTGTAAGGAAGTAGAAATAGCCGGTAGGTTTAGGTTTGGTGTAGGGGATATTTTTAACATGATAAAGCATTCATCTTTAGAGACACTCACTAGATATTTAATTTCTGAACGGCCACAAAACGTACCTCAAGCAGCATTATACAAACACTGCAATATATACCTGTAGCACCTAATGCAAACATGCCATGGTTGTATGTATTAAACGCGTGTTTCAGCGCAACTCTCTGGACATTTCACTTTGAAACGTGCAGTAAGGTACATAAATACGGGGTTGCAGAAATGTATATAGAGGCATGTATTTCCAGTGAGCCTGTGTTGGAAAATAATCTATGGTAATATATTATAAAACGCTTTTTATTTCTTTGATGGCCATCTTTGTAAATTTTTAGTGTCACATTATCCTTGAGAAATAATTTTTATATGCTAATTTGGAGCTCAACAGATAAAAAAAAAACTAACAAAAACATTTTTTTTTTAAACAGAAATCTTTTGTAACATAATAAATGTCTTTACTATCATTTTCGATCCATTATAAGTGTGCTTGCGGAGTTAATGCATTTCTTTACAAATGTATATATATATATATATATGTATAATTATAACAATTATAACATATTGTCTTGCCAGTGCTTAGCATCCTGACTGACAGTTTGCAACACAAATACTTGCAACCAATTTAAATATGAGTGAACCCATCCCTTGAATTTTGACTGTAAATGTTAAAATATGCAAATATTTATAGACTAAATACATTTCAAGTAAAGACTATTTCAGCATTAACTTTAAATTCTGATTGTTGCTGATGACGGGAGAGGTGCTTGTGGTGGCATTTTTAAAGAGCTCACTTCATTTTCCAATTTGCATTGCTTAATGAACTATCCACTTGAAATGATGTTGTGATTGACTCGGCTGAGCTCAAGAGGAGGAGAGCAAGTGAGCGAGCAAGAGAGAGAGATTGAGAAAATAAATGAGAAAATCTCTCCAAACACTCTAACTAGCTAACTGATATTTGGAAAGGACGGGAGAGTTCAAGTCATAAAGCATGGTGGGCATTTACGATCCTTTTTTTATCATCAGTGTGTGTCGGAAAATCCGTGCTAGTATGGAGCTGTCATTTTGATAACTTCCAAAGAGAAATAGACATAGTACAACCTGACGCTTCCTCTGCATCATTGAACCAGATTAAATAATGACAGTCCAACAGACACCAGACAATCAACACAATTCTGACAAGAGCCAATGATCCAGACCACATAGATTTCACACTCAAAGGGATGTTTTCGGGACACACCATTCAGGGATTTTGGAACTCTTTCTGATTAGCTATACCAAATGTTTGGGATGGGAGGGGAAAGACCTATATCTGTGTAAGTAGGGTTGTGATTCCCTATATCCCATTAGTCTACTCCATAAATAGTTTTCTCCCTGTGTGTCTGAGTGTCATCAACCTGATCTAGGACATTTATCACTGAAGGAGAGACACATTTGTAAAGTGACATCTTAGTAGGCTGATCTCAGACCGCTGTAGCAAAATTCCCATATTTTTAGTGACCCACTCCCCCTAGGAAAGAAGGTCATTGCACTGCGGTCAATGTCAAAAGCTGCCTGACTGTCCTTCAGACACCAGAAGGTCACAGGCAACTAATGACGAAGTAACTAAAAGTAGTATGCATTTAATTAAATTTTAATTAAAATTAATCATTAGCCTAACAGTAACTGTAACAGTAACAGTTACATATAGTACATAACCTTGTTTTCAGTTTAATAGTTGCTTTTAATGTAAATATAGCTATGGGTGTATAAGCTATACAGTAAGTGCAATGCTATTTTTATTGAGTTTCTCACTGTTTTTGCACCAAATAATGTTTTGTGTGTTTGTTTTTTTAATGGTTTAGCGCTACTATTGAAACAATTTTCACCTTGAAACAGTAATCTTCTAGTAAATTAATAACAATAATTAAAAGTGACTGTAACGATATCAGCAGGAGTGCCCTCAAAGTGCTGCCAGAGGGCTCTCCAACCATTCAGTTTCCTCAGGACTCTCAATGGTTTTCTGGACTCAATTTCCCACAATACACCACTTCCTCACAGCTGCTACTCATTATCCATGGCCACACACTCATTAGCTCCAGGATAAAAGCTAGCTTCTCCAAACAGAGAATCACGAAGTCTTGTTCTGCAACCGCATTTAATTCTGAGCCCTTATTCTCTGCCCGTGTACCTCAACCTTGATTTTGCTCAGTCTCCATTGCTTTGTTTGCGGTTGTTTGACCCTGCCTGCTGACTATGAATAAAAAACTGCAATGGATTCACTTCGCCGCAACAGCGTTATAAAAGAACGCCAGTCAGTGAGGGACCAATTTGAACATCTACTTGGATTTAAACAAGGTAGACTGTTTATTGAGGACTATGTTACAAAATTTTATGAGCTGTGTTACCAGGTGCTGTGTAATGCTTAATAACTTGTTCCACTGGGGTCTTAACGAACCCATTCGTTCATGGATGTCGATAGGGAGGTTTGATCGTAGCATCCTCTATTTCCTGGATTATGCTCTGGTGATGGCCGGGTCGAATCTCACAGTCGGCATCGCGGAGGACGAGGAAAAGCCCACTTCCCAGTTTCACGAGGCAGTCACATCAAGCCACCCTTCCAAATACACTGCTCTCGAATCATGGCACAAGATGGTTGCCACCCTAGAACCTTTGCACGAGATGGTGACCGTTCCTGAATGGCCGCTACAGTGGGCCATCGACCCTTAAAAGGTTCCACCGGTGGTTGCACGACCACTAGGTGTCATTGCAAGAGACCAGGTCCCTCTAGTGGTTCCACCGGTGGCTGCATTGAACCCCCGAGGTGTCGGTTGAGGCTGTAGTTTCCTCTGAGGTTCCACCAGTGGCTGCACGACCTTCGGTGATGTCGGTTACGACTGTAGATTCACCAGAGGTTCCGCTGATGGCTGCACAACGTCCCGGCCCATCAGTTCAGTCCAAAGAACCCTTACCTTGTTCCACCACAGATACGGAGGTCCATGAACACTCATCCCAATTGTCCAGTCTAGTTTCTGAATCATGGCCAGGAGAGCCGTTGCCCAGTCCAGTTCCCGACTGGAAAAATATGTGATGTACCCTGTAAATATACACTGTAAAAAAACTATAAGTGATATAAACTGCAGAAAAAAAAACACTATAATATGTAAAAATTATTTTTAAGCAATATACACTGTAAAGTATGTATGTATATAGTATGTATGCTATATGAGTTATTCCTAAAAAATAAAATATTTTATTATACTGTATGCTTGTAAACTGTAAAAAAAATTATATTTTAAATGACTACAAACTACACTAAAAACAATTGCCTCAGGTCTTTTACTCTGAAAGCTGCTAATAATAGCAGCTTCACCAACACAATCACTTTAAAATAACCTTAAAAAGATGCTCGGCTTGCCTTTAACAAGTGGCTATTTAATTTAAAAGCGTTCCACACAGGTGATCCGGCAACTGAGGTGATGAAATACATGCTGGTTAAACACGCCACCTTAAAACGGAGTGTGTGACATTTACAAGCTATTTACAGAGACAGTAGAATTTATCTATTATTAACGTATAACCTACTGAATTATTAACAATACCATGAGGGAATTGTTTATGCTTTGTAATGTGTAAACCTCTACCACTGAATTGATGAATAAATCACATTTGTTCTTGCAGGTGTGTGTGGGCATGCTGGGACTGGCAATTACGCCAAAACAAGGGTATTAAAAAACAAACATAATTACTCACAGTCTTAGGAAGTGCTGCGAACAGGCATTTGCCTTACCTGCGGAGACGTCACAATACCACCACACACCCACAGCTGCAATTAATTCACCCTAATTCGCAAGCTAATTAAATTTGTCAGAACCGAGTGCACTTTTTCCCTTTTTTGCGGCTTCAAATTTAAAAAACAAACCGAGAAATGTGCTCTCAGTTATGTGCGTGAAATAAAAAAAAAAAGCAGACATTCTTATGAGAGGTCAAAGTCGGTAATAACCTGTGCAAATGGCAAATCTTCCACAGATGGTTAAATATGCATGTATTCACACATTTCTCATGAAGCACCGGCTCCCAAACCTTCAGCTATATAAGCAGGGTCAAATGGGACACTGTCCTCCTTTCATTGAGGTTAATAATTTAGAGAGCAATTAGACAGAGAAGTGAGACAGTTTCATGTACTGGAGGGGGGAAGCAGGGGCCATCCACACTCCCAAGCCTTGATCTTGGGGCCCGGGGATCTACGTTGTGACAGTGACATTAACGAGCATTCGCAGTGAGCACAAGGCCGGCTCTGTGCCCATTAGCAAGCTCCCATCAGAGTAATTAGAGGACATATGCTCAAGATCAGCGCTTTCGGAAAGCCGTGCCAATGAGGGATTGATTTCTGCAGGTTTTTTCCGTACCCGGGCCCCCTACCTGAGCGCACATAATCTAATCTGGCAGTCTGTAAAGTAAACACACATCGAAAACTGCCTACGCGATTGATCTGACTCGAGTGGCTTGTGAAATCGATGCCTTTATTGTGACAATCAACCAAGAAAAGGCAAACAAAGAAATGTGCCACGTGCAACCCGACGACCCGTTTCTCTCAAGATTTCAGTTTATTTCAAGTACAGATATAACATAAGATAATTAGGGGTGTCTTCGACAATACATTATTATATTATATTATATTATATTACAACACAAATAGCTTTTGCAATTAGATACATTTGTGGTAAAAAGTTTCTTATGCTCACCAGGGCTGCATTTAAGCTATAGTACAAAATTTAAAGTAATTACATTTTATTACAATTTAAAGTATAGTTTTTTTTCTATTTAAATAAACTTTAAAATGCAAAGGAAAAATTTGTTTCTAGCAAAAAATCTATGTGATTATATTTAAGTAAAAGTAAAAGACTTTTAATTCACTTTTGTAGGCTATATGAAATATGCTATATAAACAAACATTTGCCTTCTCATTATCAATGTTGAAAAAATCTGCTTACCATTTTTGTAAAAAAAACAAAAAACAAACAAACACAAAAAACTTTTTATTTAGGATTTTTTTAACTTTCTGATGAAAGTTCAGACCACTTATAATTTTGTTTTTATTATTGGATTTTTTGTTGAAAGATTATAAATGTCTTTCCCGTCACTTGATCAATTTAATATGTGCTTGCTAAATAATTGTATTTACATTATTATTATTATTATTATTATTGATAAATATTAATATAAGAAATTAAGCATCAATTATGTTTTCAACATAACACATATACATTGTGTGCATGTTTATTGCTCATGATTTTTAATTGCATAAAAAATAAAAGTTTTCATTTACAAAATATAATATTTACATGTGCATTTTTATTTTTACTTTATTTAAACATATTGTTGGATGCAAATTCTGATAACAATCTGATAACAATGTCATTGATAACAATAACAATCTGACAGCCCTAATAAATATATATATATAAAAATGAAGGCTTTAAGATTTAATTTAATGGCCTTATTATAATAGAATTGGCATTAATAATAACTTAAATTTGAATTATTGGTGTTTTAACTTTAAGTGAGCATTAAATGACGGCAAAGGTTAGCTGTCCAACTATATGCCAGCACACATAACCTTAATCACAACCTACATTACTGCTCCGTTCCGCCTCACTGAGCTCAACTGACAGTAATGCATTTGTCTGACACAGAACACCTATATTGTTGTGTGCCGAGGTCAGCTTTCAGATTTAAAGGGTTAATGTTGAAACAGATTAAATCGAATGTTACAGTTGAAAATTGAGGCTTCGTCGCATTCAACCTCCACGTACATGTTTATCGATCAACACTGCTGGATGGCACATTTCAAATCGATGGTATATGAAAGGTGGTGTTTGTATGCTTATTTGCTGAATTCAGTTCTCAAAGAAGTCAAACTTAGCAAACTCCCTCAACTGTTATTCTTTCAGTCGCAGGAGACTGACTAATCAGATGTGCGGCTGTTCCATACATGCTGTGTTCCGTGAAATAGAGATGGAACTAGGTTGCTTTGAATGCTGTTGTCTTTGTGTCCCTTCAGCAGAGCGAGCACTGGTCAGCTCTCTAAAATAGCAGTCTCAGATGGTGCATAGGGCAGAGAGATGCACAATGGTATTGATTCAAGCATTTGAGGGAAAATAAGCAACAATTATCGACCTCCATCAACAGTGTACAAAACAAACATGGAGAAAAACAAAAATCAGAGGTCAGTAAATCTCCCAGAGCAGAGCTGCTTTAGCTCCTCATTTCCTTGAAAATATTCCACTATTGTACTCGCTCAACAGGAAATGGAGGGGGTTATCAAATAGAACGTAGACCTCTCATGTTTGCTAAAGCATGACGATCTTTTTCACAAAGGTTTGGGGTTTACTATCACAGCAGGAAGGAAGTTTACCTGTGATTGACCCTACTAAACATTCATTTATATTCATAACTCTTTTTTTTGTGGCACCAGTTGGTATTTAAAAAAAAAAAAAATGTTGCATTATACACATCTTTAGATACACCTGTAAGATTTTTTAAATGTTTTTTTAATGTTTTAAAGCTTTCTTTGTTTGATCACTATAGTACTATTGTTAAGTAATGTTGCAAACTAATTTCAGGAGGAGCGTGTACGAATCAACTGCAGCTGGCGCTGCATTAACTAATCAGTCTCCTCAGATCCATCTTACCTACTATAAATAAACCCATTTCCTTCCCTTCCACATCTCATCTTTTGCGCATCCCTCCTCCACCCCTTCTCCGCCCGTTCTCGCACCTTCCTTCATGGGGGGCACGCAGGGTTCGAGCCGGACGCCGAGCTCTGCCCTCGCTAGGATTCAAATCGCCAGGGCTCGGAGACCGCCAACCTCCCGGCTCGCCCCCTGGACAGCATGCCAAACTCACTTACTATTTATAATGAGGAAGTGTGAACTCGTGAAATATTATTACTATTTAAACAATTTTTTAAATACTGTATTTTATTATAATTTTATAATTTCAGTATTTTAATCAAAGTAATTTAATCTCTACATGATTCCGCTAGTCTTCAGTGTTACATGATCCTTCAGAAAATGATTTTGACATGCTGATTTGCTGCTCAAGAAAAATGTCTTGTTATTGCTTAATATTTTTGTTAGAAATGCTGATACATTTTTTCAAACAAGATTCTTTGTGTGACGATCAAGCCGGAGTTGCCAGCCCAGCTCTCTGGTTGGCAATCCAGCGTCAGACCGGTAATCTGTGTTTTGTGTCCGTTTTTATTCATGGACCCTTATCAATGAACTCTTGTCTCCGCCCCCCTTGTTTGTTGCCATAGTCATTCATTCGAGTCTCCACCCACTGACTGTTATATAATTCCCCATATGTGTCTGTGAAGTCTCGATTCATCGTTCATTGTCACATAGTGTGTTGTTTCCCGTGTCCCAAGTTCCCTTGTATTCTGTGTTTTTGGATTTCCAGGTATCGACCCCACTTGCCTTTGGATTCGTCTTGCCCCCTAATAAAATAAATTAAAAAAAATAAAAGTCTGAATATATCACATTAATGTCTGAATATATGGAATGAAAATGTCATTTCATCATCACTCTGTGTATCATCTGATCATTCGTTATTTGCATTAATACTGAAGGTGGAAAAAGGACAAAACTGCGCCTATTTTTGTTTTTTCATTTGTTCAAAAAAAGTAAAAAACAAGAAAACAGCTTAATTTTTAATAATAAATCAATTATATATATATATATATATATATATATATTTGATAATAAATAATAATAAATAAACAGCTTAAACATTAAATTTCTACATGTGGGCGGGATTTAAATGCCCTTTTTTGCTGATTGGTCAGCCGAAGATCAAACCATGCTGTCATCTTCTGCAGTTCGGCACAGTAAAATAGTAGTCTCTGCTGCTACAGGTTAACGCATTCATAACCTGTTTTATTGCAATTACATGACATCCTTTTCTCATCAAACAAGCAGACTAATAAATAACGCAACACTACTCGTACCTGGGCAGAGCAGATAGGTTTTTCTTAGACCAGCAGTTATTTAACATGATTAAAATACTAACTAAAATGTTAATATTAACTAATATGTATTTATTAAATAAAATGCTTTGAAATGACTGCTGCATATTTCCATCATCTTCACTTTAATACTGATCAGTGCTTTACGTGTTTGTCTGCTTATTTACCACAAAATAAAAATTGAAAATTGAGCCAAAATCAGTTTTTTTCTTAAAAAAAAAACAAACAAAAATAGGTGATATGTTTTTTTTCTTTTTTCCACTATTAATAAAAATAATGAATGATCAGATGATACAAGGACCGTGTGTGTGTAATGATTCTCGGGAGTCGTGTGGATCCATAAGCAACAATGTTTTAATAGCGTAGTCAGACAGGCAGTAGTCGGT
>JAUYWG010000061.1:14301475-14333913 GCA_034779775.1 Enteromius afrohamiltoni
CCTAAACGCATTTCACAGAAATATTTATTTCACAAATATTAATAAGCACCCAGGCTCGAAATCCCCTCGGCAGAAATTGTGATTGTGTTCCGTGACCGTGCAAATGCATGTGAATAAATGGAAACCCCCCCTTAAAACAGGCAGTTATGACAGTGATGCGGTCAGGACACGCCACTTTCATTTTATGTATTTCAAGTTTCATTCTATATATTCACGTTTAGTTTTATATATTCAGACTTTCATTCCATAAATTCAAGTTTCATTCCATATATTCAGACTTCATTACATATATTCATGTTTCACTCATTTCCATATTTAAACATTTTAGATAGATGATTGCATACAAAACCAAAACACTTCAAAAAGCTTTCAATTTGTAGCACAATTTAAGGTAACATTCATTTTCACAGAGTAAACGGTGTGGGACAAGTTACTCATCAAAGTTAGCATTAGGGGTTTGTTCAAATCCCTCATCCCTGCAGGAGCAAGCACCACTAAAATTACAGTATTTATGACTTGAGTGCTGACAATCTAAAACCTCTTGAACCTTTCAAAAAACACGACTAATAGACATCATCAGTCCTCCGTGTCAGTGGTTCTTCGGTCTGTATGAATTCCACTAGAAAAGGTCCGTGCACAATTTCTCCACAGATTCAGCACACTTGGGGGTTGCAGACAGGGTGAATGGCAGACCACTGGGTCCCGGTAAGGCATGACGTTAATGGCCCTTAGCAAATGTGCCGGGGCCGGAGCTGTGAACCACAGCCGGGTCCATTTCACGGTGTCTGCCTGAGACCCGAATGCATTCACTCTCCCTGATGAAGAGTTCCTGGAGATACAGTGCAACAGCCCAAGAGCCACGTATCAAGCAATCGCCGTTTCGCTTAGTGCTTCAAGATGGAATTGATGCACTATGTTTACAGCATATTTCTCTTATGTGACATACAACACTTTAAAGTCTGTTAAGGACAACATGGTGATGTGTTCAAATAGAAGTAACTAGTTCAGAGAAAAATGTTACGATAAAATTAAAAGAAGACCAATGTTCTTCCATCTTTCATCCATCTTTTATGCAGTCTGTAACATAACTCTAAGTGAATGAAAACATCCTGGAATGTTTTAAATCTGAAATTGGTTTGTGTGCAAAGTTATTGTCAGTGTTGGGGGTAACGCATTACAAGTAACGCGAATTACATAATATTCTGGAATTCATAGCCGCTTTCTTTGGTCAAGGCCCGCCCATAAGGCAGTGTCAAACCGACATGTCAAACAAGCAATTCCGAAGAATCCTTCTTTAAGAATCCTTACGTCAACATTGCTTGTGAAATGTCATTGGCTCTTGTGTATCTTGTGACTGATTGCATCAGGCTACGGGACAGAAGTATGTTTTCTGAATGTGCGTGGGATCATTTTTAGCAATTAAAACTTAGTTTTACTAATTAAAAATTAGTTTTACACTCTTCTTCGCATAAAGACTTCGTATGGCTTCAGAAGACTTGGAATGTGACACGACTTGTTTGTAATGTGTTCATGCTGCAATAAATACCTGTACAGTAACTGCATTTGCCTGTGTGTGTGTTTATATTGTATAGAGGTGTGTAGGTTTAGGGTAGTGGTGGGGTTTGTTGCTCCAATAAAACTAATAGATTATGTAAAAAACTGATATGTGCATGCAAACCATTACATTAAGCCAAACAACTGAAAACAATGGAGGACTCCTCATATCGAAAAGTTACTAAAAAGGGGTACCTTGAACGTCAAAAACAATGCAAAACTGTTTTGACCAAGCGTCAAAAAGTGACAATTTGGAGTGAGACTGTGTTGCATAATTATTGACTTTTTAGGGAGTAACGCAATATTGTAATGCATTACTTTTAAAAGTAACTTTTCCCAACACTGTTTTTTGTCTCTCAAAAGAAAGAGTCAACTTTGAATCATTGAAGTGAGTCTTTTTAAGTCTTTTTTAGGCTTAAGTCCCAAGTCATTTCATGGTGAAGTCAAAATTAATTTGTTGGTATTTTGCGTTGGTCTGAATGAAAATGCTAATTCATTCTTTGCCATTAGGTGTTGCTTTTGGAGAGTTAAAAGCTCACAAACACGGCTTTGAATGAAATCAACCAGTCACCGAAAACAGGTTTGGAAAAATGAAATATTAAGCCCAAGCTCTTACAAAAATTTATTTCAAGCTTCTTAAGCAGCAATCAGCTTATTAAAATTATATATAAAGAAGCATGTGACACTAATGTAGCCATAACATAAAATATATAGCTCATTAAAACAACATTGCCAAACAAGCTAATAAAAGTAAATGAAAATACAGAATACAATTTATTAAATAAAACTGATATAAACCACATATATAAAGAAAAATATATATACATATATTAATATTAATATTTATCTGAACTGGAAATAGTGCTACACTGTGCCCTTATAAACACGTAAAATATAATGTACAAAACTTCCTGGGTAACTTCAGCAAACTTGCTGTCAAATCCTAGAATCATTGCACGCTTCTCTACTTCACTCTGCACTGCTTGATTAAATTGCTTTGAATAAGCCTCTCTTTGGATTTCTATTCTATAAAATTTATCAGAAATGTTTCATTGAGCATGTAATCCCAGCTGCTCTTCTGCTGCTGTTTTGATCAGTTTGTTCAAACTCTGTCTCCTCCAACAGCCCTGAGCACAGAGCAACCTCAAAATCAATTCTACACTTCAGTCTAATTCACTTCTAGAACACTAAGTATTTCAATAATGCTACTTTGCAGTTTCAAGAGACACGATTACAGTGTAGCCATTTCTGTAAACCGTTTTGGAAACTTTCTCTTTGTTCCCAAGCTGCTTCAAGCATATCTTGCAGCTGTTGTATTAATTTATTTTAGTAATTGTCTTAACTTTCCTCCCATTTACGGCTCTAATGAACATGAAATACAAATAAGAACAGGTGTATACATTTATATACTATACAACATTCGTCTTGAGAGTGAAATAGCAAAATAATAAAAAAGGTCTAACGGTTTGTAGCAAATCAATAATATAATTGGTAAAAAATAAAAATGAACAAAATGATAGAATGTGCCTCCATTAATGCCATTTTGATGGTGAATTATAACATACAGTGTGACTACTATATTAGAAAATCAGTCAGCTGTAGACTTCCTCCAGTGCTGAGCATCATAGACCGATTGCCAATCAAATCAGGCCACTCGACGCCTAAAGGGCAGTCTAAGAGCTCTCTCATGACAAATATCAATGTAAGGAAAACAAATGTACAATGAAACACTAAGTTATTGTACCATGAAGTCCATAAATCTATTAGAAAGGGCAGAAGGGGCTTATGGATTTCATTAATCATGGAGAGCAGCAGAGAACACAGGAGCAGAGCAGCGGGGCTGCCAGCAACAGAGAGGTTCAAGTGTTTTGCTTTGCACCAAAGACCTACATTATACACATCTAAACCATTCATTTGAAGCCATAAAAGCTTCACCAAATACATGGTTTGCTTATACCTTCTATGTAGACTGACAAGAGATTTTCAATAACACTGAAATATGTCATAAATATAATACTGCCTTTATACAACGGTTCAATTGTTTAAAAAGTTTATATCGAGCAACTTACATTTCAAACATACAATTGTCTCCTTTTGTTCTGCAACTGATAACCCTTCTGAGCAAATCCACAGCCGTTTTAACTGTAATAATGGTGTTCTTGAGTAAAAACTTGTTACTAAATGAATCCGCTGAATGAATGAGTGAAAGATTCAATGAATAAATGCTTAATGACATAAAGAATGACTGCTTGGTCTGAATAAATCTGTGTTTTGGACAAATAATTTAAGTGAATGATTAATTGGCCCAGTAATGGTGTGAGTCCTTTGTTGCCAACTAATGGTGACAGTTCCACTGAACCTGTCCTCCAACAAAAAATGACCTATTCACCTTTTTCTTGGCATAAAAATGGGCGCCACCATTTTTTAATTTATGGGTATAGCTTCCGGTCTCATTCACATCCAGCTATTTTTAGCTGTACAAAACAGTTTTGCTGCTTGATATTGAAAATTGGTGTCTTACTATGTTATTTTAATTGGCTGTCTTAATTATGAACACAATGATGTCTAGTACAAACAGTTTTACTGTTTACTGCATGCTGTTATTCTCCTCGTTATTTACCTATAGAGCCAGTGATGAACTGGAAGCCTCACCCACAGGTTTTCTTCCACATTCAGGAAAATCTTTTAAGTTAAGCACCCTCTAGCGTAAAATAATGTTGTGTTGCATCTGTTGAACCCATGGGTAAGCTTAATTTCACCAATTACAAGTTGTTCCTGGATCAAGATTCTTGTTGATCCTGGAACAATATACCAATCAACCAATCAGGGAAATTTTTTCTGGAAATATCTGTTTTAGGCCTTTGATCAGGGTTAGGCTTTTCCCACTGATTTTAGGCATACATTTTGGGTAGGGTTAGGGATTAGGATAAGTCCCAAAATTGGGATATTTTTGGACAGTAATGTTGATTCAGTTAATGTTGAAATTTATACAATTTGATAACAGCCCAAATGTCTCACTATTCAGTACTAATCGACAGATTATATGCAAGAATTTGACTTGTAAACTTGTAAAAATGGCTTTAGAAAGCTCAAAATCTATTTAAACTTATTGGTGGGTTAATTTCTATCCCAGCTGTAAACTGAACACAACATAGAATATGAAATATATCAAATCAAGTATAGCACATCGCCATGATTTAAAACAGTGTTTCTCTGGCATTTTCAAAAGCATGTAAAATATAATACTGTGGCTTGGCATGATACACAGTCTAATGGTCTAACAACATCTTTTACTGTACCCATTTTTATTGCCCTTATATTACCTATTTGAGCCAGTGCAGATGATTTAAGTTATTTTAGGATAAGGCCACCCTGACTGTAAAGCAAAACATGACTGGCTAGTGAGTGTTTGCTATGGTCAGCAAAATGTGGCTGTTATCTGATTAGCTTGAGCAGACGGTGGATAGAGTCCACATTTCTGTGATTGTCAGCACGGCTGACATCTTTCCCAGTTCACAAATGCTCATTGACAAGTGCACAAATGAATGTAAGGAAAATTTGAGGTTGTGACATATATTGGTGAATATGATTTGTATTTGCAAATCTTATTTTATTTATTTATTTGTGAATGTAATTGGTGTTTGTGAAACTCTAGGATTTATTTGTGGATCTATTGTGGAAATTTATTTGCCAATGTTTAATTTTTGTTAATCCCTTTACATTTATTTGTGGATCATAGTCCATTTAATTGGAATTAAGCAACAATTATCTTTGCTGATCTAACAAGCAAAATATTTGTGAATTCTAAATTCAGCCATGACATTAAATTTCTTAATTTCTTAATTCTGCAGATTTGTATTTATTCATAAAAATATTCATTGCATCCAAGGTAAGCATTTAAATGGTATCAGTTCTTGCTTTCCTAGGAATCAAACCCATGTCTGAGCTACACAACAACTAATATGCGGTTCATGTTCTGTCTCTGAAATAATCACACCATTACAAATAACTTCTTTGTCGTCAGATACATAATCAAATCAAATCCTTACACTTTTTTGTGTATTCACAATAGTGCACAATAACCATAGCAATACTCCCCAGAGATTTACACCATGTAGGTGGTAAACTAAAACATTTTCAAAGGGAGCATTGTGTCTGTCAGCATGAAATGTTTGGCTTCAGATTCTTCTTTTAAAAACAGAATGTGACAGACAGTGTGGGAGTCAGATACTCAGCAGGTTTGGGAAAAAGCATCAGGTCGAGAGAACAGTGTCTGCTTACTCACAGCTCTCGACTGGGGATCTTCCAATACTGCTGTGTTGCTCACATTAATTTAGCCCAACACAAGCTTTATGGGAAATGATTCTGGAAGCTGTTCAAACACAATGACCCCCCAATTGCCGCACATGAAGACCCCCCAAAAAAGACAGAGCGCTTGTTCTGAATCTCTAAAAGAAGCCCGGCCTCTATGGACCCCTATGTTTTTCCCCTCAGCTCTCTCTGCCGCAATGCTGTCTGTCTAGCCAGGCTTCGATTTGCTCTTAAGGAAGTGTAAACCATACCAATTACAGCCTTGCGATTGTGTGGACACGCGTGAGAGAGCCTCTGCTGAGGATAGGGGAGCAGGAGAGGGAATGGAGCGGAGGGGTTTGCAGACAGGGTTGGGATATTTGCAGGGCACTGGAGCGTGTACAAAAAATTGACCTACAGGGAAACGCAATAGACAGACATGCACAAAAACAGACATTAAACAGACATACTTATTTGTACATATTCAAAGGATTGTTTATCTTCATAGATACATTTATGAGAGTTTATCGCTACCTAGTCTCATGGCATAAATGTACCTGGGTGCACTTTTTAGCGAGACACAAAATATGTACCAGTAAGTACATATCACTGCAGTAAAAAAAAAAAAAAAAAGTACACTAAAAAAACAGTAAAAAACCTTTCATTCCCTTTCACACAAATGTAAAAGTTTCATAAAATGTAATTTTTGCATGATTACTTGTAAAATATCATGTGACTTCAAAACAATATTAATTTGTTGGGAGATTTGAAAACTGATACTTTTGAAGGTTAGCATCACGCATATCCAGCTTCATATCTATGGGTTTTTATAGACAGTAAGTTTGTTCAGTAGCTCACGTATTACAGAGGTGCTTGAGAGGCGAGGGTCTCTGGTTCAAATCCTGTGCATCTACAGTTTGACAAAACAGTTTTGTCAGGTAGGTTTAGGGTTGGATTTGGTGTAGGGTATATTTCCAACTAGACAGAGCATTAACTTTTAGCAACAGTCCCCAGATATTTAACATAATAAAAACACAGCAAAACCTACCTATATCAACATAATAAAATGTGCCAGGGTTACTGAACCTGTGTTTTAACACCACTCAGTGTACATTTCTCTTTGAAACTGTTGCAAAACGTGCAGTAAGGCACATAAAAATGGAGTTGCACAAAAATTGCACAGGGGTAAATATTTGACCAGTGCTGCATTTCCCAAAAGCATCGTAAGCCTAAATTGATTGTAGCTCCATTGGTCTACGATGAATTTAAGCTTACAATGCTTTAAGGAAACGCAGCATAGGTTGGCTTATCAACAAATATTAAACCACTGACTTGATTGTTTGCATTCATATTTACAGTGTGCAACTGTAGGCTAAAATAAAAGTACTCTATACAAAGTATTGTGTTGTTTGGCATTAATTGATTGACTGGAATGTGGATTACTTGTGGATTATTGTGATGTTCTTATCAGCTGTCCTAAAAAATCTTATTCTGACGGAACCTATTCACTGCAGAGGATCCATTGGTGAGCAAGTAATGCAATTTTAAACTTCCAATTCTATTCTGATGAAGAAACATACTCTTCTACAGTCCATTTTGGAAAGTGAGTTCATTTTCAGCAAATTTTCAATTTTGTGTAAACTATTTTTAAAGGAGCAACCGCTATGTGCATATGTGATATGAAGATTACACATTTAAATACTCAATACAAAACAAACAAATAAAAACATAACACTTACAGTCAAAAATGTAAAAACGATATAGACATCAAAGATAATCTAGCATTTTCCATCAAATACTGTGCTACATACTGTATGCTATTTGTGTATAACTGGTCAGTAGAATAATATAGTCTATAAAAAAATGCATTTGTGTACATTTTGTTCTTTATGGTACATTTATTTTGCATTTATTACATTTATTAAAGTATAATCTCCACTATGGTGTCTTTGTAACGATTTAAACAAAGGAAACATGTAGTCACGATCCATCATGTGTTCTCTTCTGCTTTGAGCGAATTATGTCCCAACAGGCTTTTGAGGTAATTACACAAAGGCCATTATTAATCTTTTCCTACAGCGGACACACTGCATCGTCAGAGCCACAGACATTGCATTTGTTTTCCATACAATATTCAAACAACGCAAGACTCTTGCAGCATTTGTTATTTGCAATTTTCTTTCTATGTTCATCAGATTCTGCCAAAGTCTTGACTGTGAGTTCAGCTGCTCTGATTTAAGGTGAAGGTTCACAAGAGATGCTGCATCAAATCAATTCAGAACAACAAAACCATCGTACCAAAGTTTCATTTTCTTTTCCATGTTTCCGATTGTCTATCTGTGTCAAACTCATGAATAAAAAGTAAAATGGAGATGTGCAATATGAACTCGAAAAGGAAAATATGATACTAGTGTGACTCTAAATCTCACCCCAATGTGCAGAGGTGGTGGTTGTTGTTGTTAGTATAATAAACTTCAAAGTTTTCAAACCATTTTGATCATTTAAAAAAGCTGATATTAAGTTGAATATAAATATAAGATTAAAAAGAAATTGTAACAATGTCAAATTAGAAATGTGGCTATGGTAACTAATGAGAAATATGTTTAAGTTACTAAAATTGCTAAAACTGAATTAAAGCTGTACACTGTATGAAAAACTAAATAAAACTGACAAAGCACATGTGGTCCATATAATAATTCATACCCACTTTTGTGATTGTTCATACACTGCAAAAAAAAAAACATTATTAAGATTTATGGCAAAAACCCGGCAGCTGTTGTTGCTGGAATTCTACCGTAAAGAAAATACGAAATTTGAGATTTTCCGGCTTTAATTTAAATTTATAGTTAAAAACTTTAATTAACTGATATAATGTAACATATATAGAAGGTGCTCAGTGTCTGTAATGAATGAGATGGGATGCGCGGATCCATATGCAAGCTTTTATTAAAGAACATGGTGCATGCAGTGTCAGAAAACGGCAGACAGGAGTGGTGAAGGCAAAACAGAGGCAAAGATATAACTAAATACAACTAAGAAATCCCAAGTTGCACTAACTGTTACTGTACATGAGTCAGCAGAACTTGTGTGTAAGTTTACAACACTAAATAAACCTTTGTAAGTACAAATTACAATTCTTATTTGACTTTAGTTGGTTTTTTAAGGTAATCGGTTTGCATGCTTTTTTTTTTTTTTTAAAGTGAACTAATTACATTTTACAATGTAAACTTAAAATTGCATAATGTAAACTCAAATTTATGAAGAAAAAAAATCAGGATTACAGAATGTGTGTCACGGTCAACTGGATGTGTCAGTCCAGCTTTGGATGACACTCTAGCCATCCATGAACTGTGTCTGTGTTTTGTGTCTCTGTTTCATGCCTGGACTTTCTTATCAATTAACTCATGTCTCCACCCCCTTGTATGTTGCCATAGTTGTTGATTCTATCTCCACCCACTGACCTAATTCTTATGTGTATTTAAGTTCCGGTTGTCTGTGTGTGAATTCGCTCGTCAATGTACAATGTACCCGTTGTCAAGCCAGTCTCTCTGTGTTTCCCTGTGTCTTGGATTTATCGTTTGACGTAAAAAGTAAATATTTATTTATCCAGTGCATGACTTTCAATTTAATCACCACTTAGTGTTATTGTATATGGTTTTAGAGGATTTGGAAGCACATTTGTTAACATATTAAAGTTGTAATTTAATTTTATTTAATTTCCTCTTCAGGAACTTGAGCCGCGTCAACAGGACGCTATGGGAACGTCTCCAGCGTGATGGCTCTGAGTCGTGTGGAAAATTAGCCAAAGATAAATTGGGATGTCATAGGCGAGTGACGTCGCTGGCCAGGAAGCATAAAAGCACGTGGAATGCTGCCGGCAGTTAGCTTTCTGTCATTCAGCGAAGCTGTGTTATGAATGTGTGTGTGTTAGCATTAAAAGTGCCTACGTCAATAAAAAAAGAAAAGAAAAGAAAGTAGAAAAATGTCTCGTGTTTGAAGTTGTGTGTGCCCCTGTGTAAGCGCTACATCTTGCCGGATGACACGCACACCCTTTGTGTAGTCTGCCTGGGAGCGAAGCACGCAGAAGCGGCTCTCCAGGAAAATGTTGCCGGCAATGTGAGAAAATGCAGCTGTGTGTGCTTCGCTCCCGGAAAGCTCTTTTCAGTGAAGAGGGAGCTTTCATAAGCGATCCAAGGATGAAGAGATGGAGAGCGCAGAGGAGACCATGGAGTTTTGGATGTAGTGACTCGAGCTGTTGCAAAGTTAAATATCGATTCGCTGGCCAAAATTAAAGCTGAGCCATGGCGCAGTAAGTTAGACATACGTTCTGCGAGCACGGCTGCTACCTTCAAGACGTAACCTGTCGTTTTTTTCCTGATCTCCATACCGAGGTCGCGAGATCATGGAAGAAACCATTCTCGGCACGCCTCTTGGTCCCCACACCTGATTGCTATGGCAGTGTAGTGGGGATGAATGAGAAATGACAAAAAATTACAGATAAGAGTGGTATCGATAAAAGTGGTAATACCGGTAAAACCTTAACGATACTCATCCCTAGTCATGATAGATCTAAAAAATGCGTACTTTCATGTACCGATCCATCCTTCTGACAGGAAGTTACTGAGGTTCGCTTTTGGGGGCAAAGCAATGCAGTACTGGCTCCACTGCAACTCACAGTTGCAGTGCAGATATCATTCTTATATCGACAACTGGTTGATTCTAGCACAGTCACCGGGCGAATAGAGCAGACATCGAGATATCATTCTCGCTCACATGAAACGTTTGGGGTTGAGACTGAACGCCAAGAAAAGTGTGCTTTCTCCATTTCAGAGGACCACTTATTTAGACGGGGTGTGGGATTCAACCATTATGCAGGCTCGTGTGACATCTGCTCAGATAAAGTCGATCCTCTTGTCAGTCGCAAGAGTAAAAAAAGGCCGGTCACTCACTGTCAAGCAGTTTCCAAGATTGCTGGGCATGATGGTAGTTGCGTCCAACGTCCAACCTATTGGCCTGCCTCCATGAGACCCCTACAGTGGTGGCTAAAGAACAAAGGTGTATCCCTGAGGGGAAATCTTCTTTGCATGATCAGAGTGTCACGCCGAGCAGTACGTGCCTTGAAAATGTGGAGGAAACCTTGGTTCCTGAATCAGGGCCCTGTTCTGGGAGCTCCGACTCACCGTGTAACACTAGCGATTGGAGCATCCCTCACTGGTTAGGGAGCGGTCATGGATGGCTGAGGCTTCGTCTGTATGCTTTTCCCCCAATCACTCTGCTCCCAGGAGTTCTGGAGAGAGTGCACCGAGAAGCGGTCAGTCTACTGCTGGTAGCGCCGTTCTGGCTGGGCCGAGTATGGTTCTTGGACCTGACAGACCTCCTAGACAGCCATTGATGGGAAATTCCAATCAAGAGGGATCTCCTCTCACAAGCGAGGGGCACCATGGTGCACCCTCGTCCGAAATTATGGAAACTGATAGTGTGGCCTCTGAGGGGTCATAACTCTTAGCCACAGGTCTCTCAACTGAGGTTGTTGAGACCATTCTCCAGTCCAGAGCTCCATCTCCATCAAACTATATGCCCTGAAGTGGAAATTATTCACTTCCTGGTGTAGAGAACGCCGGCAAGATCCAGTTAACTGCCCAGTCGGTACAGTGCTGGAATTTCTGCAGGCTTGAATCTCTACTGGGGACACTCACTCCACCCTGAAGGTTTATGTGGTGGTGATATCGTCCTACTATGCCTCTCTAGGTGGACACACAGTTGGTAAAGAACTGGTTATACGTTTCCTCCGTGGTGTGCTGAAGTTTAGGCCACCAGTATGTTCCCGGGTGCTGACCTGGGACCTGGGTGTCGTGTTACTCAAACTAGGCAGTTTGAACTGTGCCTTGAGTGCGTTTGACCACCAAAGCGCGGTTTGTTTGACTAGTGTGAGTCATCCAAAAGTGCCCGGGTGAGGTATGTTTAGCTGGCCATGGCCCGCTTGGAAGAGGTGTGCCAGAGCACGGTTCAGTTGGACTCTGGTGCGGTTCGCATGTCGTGTGAGTGCAACAATCGTACTCCTTATTGTATAGGTTCACAGCAACCATGCCCAGTGTGAGTACACCATTAAAGGCCCTCTATGGGCCACCGTTTGAGCCCATAGAGGAGATCTCTGATCGTCTATTGACAATCAATTTTGCTAGCATTGTGTTCTCTGAGGAGAATAGGTGACCTTCAGGCCCTCTCAGTGACCCCTTCACATCTTTGACTTTGCATCTGGCATGGCCAAAGCCTTCCTGTGCCTACGAGTGAGTTACAGTCCTAAGATACCTTCGGTCACACCTCAGCCAGTTGTGCTACAGGCCTTCAACCCCCCTCCCTTCAGGGAGCCTGGCCAGCAGAAGCTAAATTGTATGCATATGTCCACAGAGCTGCCCTGTGGAGAAAGTCAAAGCAGTTGCTCGTATGCTTCGGTGCCCCCAAGAAGGGGGCTCCAGCGACCAAGCAGACTTTAAGCCGTTGGATAGTGGATGCCATTAACCTGTCAAATGAGTCCTCTGGTCACCCGAGGCTAGGAGTCAGAGCGCACTCGACACAAGGTGTGGTGGCCTCGAAGGCCCTGCTAGCAGGGATCCCAATGGCCGATATTTGCAATGCTGCAGGGAGGTCCACCCCCAACACATTTGTCCGCTTTTATGGACTTTACTTACGAGCCACTCCGGACTCTTTTGTTCTCTCATCCTAGCTGTGCACAAACACACACTAGACAGGGATTTGAAAATCTGGGGGCCTGGCATCGCGTTCCCATAGTGTCTCGTTGACAAGACTCGAGTTCCTTTGAGGAATTAGGGTTACATACGTAACCTTGAGACGATTTTCAAAGATAATTAGTTGACTTTTTCAGTGTTTAACAATGCAACATAATGCGTATTTCATGTCCACATAAACTTTTTCATTATTTCGCATTTGCAGTAACCAACCTCTTTCATAGCCTTTCCAGTTTAAAAAAATATATTTATTATGATTATAACCGGTGATTAGATTATGATTTTACCACTTTCTTCTGTGTAAACTGATGAACAAATTAATATGTTAACAGCAATATAACATATAACATAAAATGTGTAACATTGATTGATGAAATTAATAAAATAACCTTTCAATTTGGATTTAGCTTCAACCGTTGAACCAACTGTAGACGGAATCAGTGAGTTTTCTGGCTGTTTGTGCACAAAACGTCCAACAAGATTAAATGAACTCTATGGCAGCTCCACCAGCGATTCTCTGTTGAATTAATCCTTTTTGGTTGCATTCTCATATCTATCTTTCTGTGCAGAATTTGCCACCCTGCGATGCCAAATGTAAATTAGACCATTGGACTTTTGAGCTATTGGACTGCTAGAGAGTTGGAAGCTTTGCATGATTTGTATTTGCCCAAAGCAGCTTGGCGTACAAGTGTGCAAGCTTGATAAGGCCCAAGAGCATTGCAGGCCTATTAAAACTATCTTTTTAATCTCTCCAGAACAGCATGCCAGAGGCACAGAGGTGCAAAGGTCCTTTCTTGTCTGGATTCCAACAGAAAACTTTTTAATATATTTTTATCTGAGAATATAGGTTGACCAAAATATAACGATGGAGTTTCAGCTTTCAATAATGTGATCTGAGTATATTTTTATTCGCCCCGATCATGTAAACAATCATGATTCTGTGATCATGCACTTGCTTTTGTGTTGTCAGCGAATTACGTAATAAATGCAAAGCGCAGACATGTATTGCTGCACTTGAGGTGGAGCTCAAGCTTGTTTTAAACACAAACGACACCCACAGCAGTTATTTCTGTAACACCAGGGTCATGTACTGACACAATGTATGTATTGAGTGCTCTGGATTAAAACACCCACCAAATGAATAAATGTAAACAGCAAAGGCTGTTAAGTAAATACCTGTGAAGCGCTCTATTTTGCATTACTCACAAACCTTTTATGGTTTGTTTTTGAATATTTATGTGGAAAAATATCAAGACTAAATGCTTCCTATCAACAAGGGTTTCAGCTCCCTGGAGAAAGGGTCTGTTGGCTTTTTTCTGCAGTGTTGGAAATGCCAGCATACGCCTGGCTTTTATCACCGCACACATACGAGCGTAATAGTTCAATCTCGCGGCACTCATTCCTGAGTCCGGCCGCCTCGCCTCTAATTTCTTTCTCACAGGAGACTGAAATCCTTCTCTTGTCTGGCATTAGCAATTAATGGCAGATTCTAAAGGTCAAAGAGATGTTTTTCAAATACAACCCATGTTTTTGTTCAGCTCCCTCATTGGAAATGTCGTCACTTTCATATGCCATCAGAAAGTGACAAGAGGACAAGCAGGGTCTGTGGAGGCACAACAAGTCGAAAGGCTTGAGGCCACGTGTGATTTTCCTCAACCAAAGACGTTAATTAGAATTACTCCAGCCACTCATTTTCAGTTTTATTGAACTACTATTGTGGTATGTTTCATTTTGTTCCTTATCAAAAAAAGATAGGAATCTAAATTGCTTTGTGAATGAGGTAATCGCGCTGTTTATTGCAGTAATCCTTAAGGCCATAGGTTAATGTTCCGCAAACATCGTCTTCATGTCGCTAGTGGAGTTTAGTGATTGTAATTGGGATATATTTCAAATAAAGCTGTCAGCCTGATTTGTTGTCAACAAAGATCAACCGACAAATTAAAATATCTTGGCAAGTCTTGTGTTATGAAGAAGGAATTCTCAATGGTTTACATGAAGATCAGCTGATATGATGTTTAGATGAGTGTTGCCTTATGGGAAGATTTTTTTAATGAAGTTCCAGCACCCGATGGACCCATTCAAAAAACAATGTAGATGCTGATGCTTTAAGAGCACAATGGGTTTTTGCCATATTGCATAAATGGCACCACCCCATTCCATATTAAGAGTGTAATGGACCTCTATGGATCTCAAATTCCCATAATCAAATTCACCCCGCAGCAGTGGCCACACAGCATCAATCACAGACTCGGCAGGATAATCTCGTGTTCATTCACAGTTTACAACACAGTGATGTTAAAGAAATAGTTCAGCCAAAAGTGTTGTTTTTAATTTTTTTTTTTTGCAATGCAGTGAAAATCGGTGGGGACTAGGGGCTGTCACACTTCAACACAGGCACCATATTAGTGGTCCATTCTTATGTGCAGATGTGCAGTTGGAACAATGTGAAAAGGATTAAGTGATGACAAATTGGTAAATTGCAGTATGCCTACTGTATTAAGAAAATATTTTATACACTGTAAAAAATTACAGTGATTTTAATGGGGGAAAAATTTTAAATATTCCTAATACAGAAAAAAATGTAAATTGACGTTTCCATAATTTCCTGCATTGCATTTCAAATGTTTTTTTTTTTTTTTAATTTGATGCTTTATCTTTAAAATCACTATGTTTCTTCTTAGTTTTTTTTTTTTTTTTTTTTATCAGTTATGTTTATTAGGGTTGGATGTTACATGTAATGATGTTAAATTAATGTTTGTTTTTCAGTTTAATGAGTTTCACCATGATGGTGTTTAGTGTTTGTGTGAATGACACTGTTATGATTTCTGTCAGTGTTCCCCTGTCTAGTGTTTTCTGGACTTTTATTATGAAGTGTTTCTCTCTGTGTCTATGTTCTCCTGTGTTTGTGCTCAGTTACTCACTTGTTGTTTCTCACGACAACTCATTAGTTAAATCATTAAGTAATTATCTCATGGACTTAAAAGTAATGCTTTAATTATGAAATTAAAAAGTTTGCAGTTGCTTTTTATGTTGTGGCACAAACAAGCTTCCACATTTTTTTTTTACACGTCTATTTTTTATGCCAGTTTTGAGTTTATATTTATCAATTCTGTGAAAAACAATAACGTCAGAATTGTGAGGGGAAAAAATGTATGAGAAAAATTGCATGGTAGCAAGAACCTGTATATTTAAATAAAGGTGGAAGGCTTTCAACATCATATAAAGAAAACTAACTGTGCATAAGCATCATCTGTTCATAGTTAACCAAAGATACAAGTTCAGTATGCAGACATAGGACTTCAGAGTTTAAGGCTAGTCCCCTGCACCACCCTCACATTAGCTTTTGCGTTATCACTCTGTAACCAAGCATTATCAAAACAGACGAGCCAGAGGCTTTTATGACTGCAGGGGGGGGGAATTGCCTTCTTATTGCAGCCACAGGAGTTATTAGTAGGAGCCTGGTGTGTGGTTATGTACCCTGGAGCAGAGATTAAGCAGGTGTTTGGGGTTTGTGCCATCGCTTGGTCGACCCTAACTACACACTCACATTAGCTGCTAGTAGCCGGAGAGACAGCTTGTGGGCCACTGGCCCTCAATTCCTGTCTTCATTTAGTCCAAAGACTGTGTGCAGAATTAAAGAATGGATCTCTAGCCAGACACACCACTCAGTCTGAATACAGAGAGAAACAGAGGTGATATGGCTTTCATACAAATTCAGTGAAAAATAAAATGATAGGGACTAACTTGGCTTATTTCCAATTATTGAAGTTTCCAGCTCCTAAAAGTGTTCAAGTCAAGGCACAATCAACAACATATATTAGTGGTTCCCACTTTCTGATGACTTAGGGTTGTGAACAAATCGGTGAATGATAAATGATTCTAATCACTAATTGTGAATCCTTTGAATGAACGATTCAGTGATTTATTTTTTCACTTTTTTATTTTACTTTATCATGCTAATTACATTGCTGTCTGGGAGGGACCGAGAGCTCTCAGAATTCATCAGAAATATCTTCATTTGTGTTCCGAAGATGAATTATGGGTTTGTAACAAAATAAAGGTGAGTAATTAATGACTGATTTTTTATTTTTTTTAATAACTATCCCTTTAATAACACACACAGCTCGGTAAGTCAAATGTTGATTCGGTCACTGTTCTGATTCATTCAATAAATGAGTTCATTTCATTTAATGAATGAATCAGAACAGTGACCGAATCAACATTTGACTTACCAAGCTGTGTGTGTTATTAAAGGGATAATTTGAAAGATTGGTCAGAGTGATAAAGACTGGTGTAAGGACCACTTAATTTTTCAAAGTGGAAATAAGCTATTTTCTTTTAACGTATTTTTCTAAAACTCGTTTTGGGAGGAGGGCGCGAAGGCATTTATATATATATTTACGATCTCCACCTTCCAATTTCCCAATTATCCTATCATCAAACTACCTTCTTTTTCATATAGCTCGAAAGAATAGCTTAAAGGAACAGTTCACCCTAAAATAATAATAATACTGTCATCATTTACTGTTTTGTGTCACCATTGACTCCCATAATATTCTTTTTCTTACTATAGAAGTCAATGGTGACCAAAACAGCCTGATTACAAACGTTCTTCAAAATATCTTCCTTTGTGTTTATTCCTTTAATGGAAAGACATATCTGCCATTATTTTGCTGTACGTGACGTTCAGTTAGGAGAACTGATTCAGAAACAGGCTGATAAGAGTGAATTGGAATACATGAATATAAAAATAAGTGTGATCAAACTAAATGCAGGTTATTGTTTATTTATATATATATTAAAAAAACATACATTAAGTGAAAACATTTGAAATTATATAGATATTTTCTTATTTTGCCTAAATATCTTCTTTTTTTCTTCAGAAGCTAGAAAAGATAGTTACGCTTCCCATAAATAATTTTTTTTTCATAATATCCTATAAATTCAACAATTATGCAATTATGACTATATGTAAACATCTCTTATGTTACATATTTTATTCGAGTCAGTAGTACATAAACAATAACATGCATTTTGCATAATCCCTCTTATTTGAATAAAATCATTAACAAGTAGCAGATTCTGAAATCTGAAACCTCAACTGTATTTTGCCTTAACACATTTAATTTGGACAGCAAATTCACATTCATCATAGCGTCGCTAAATATACCAAATACAATTCACTAGATTCGTAAGATCCGTCAGCACCACCACTTAAAAAACGGCGCAAACAACATTGTCGTCTTGCATTTGAACACATCCTCTTTTATATTTATTCAAACATGATGAAACACATTCCTCCATATGCGCATGTAGTCTAGATGAGTAAGTGACCATGTCATGCTTCATCCATATTCATACCACGCCACTGATAATTACATCTACAGAAAGTAAAGTGTGACATCTGCTAACAATTAGCAAACATTTCCTCCACGGCTGGCGGTGAACAAGTAACAGCATTCGGGCTGGGGCAACACTGACAAATCGGCCCCTTAAAATGGTCACATCTATCCTGATCAGTGTCGTTAGATGGAGACAGGACAGGCACCTCGCAGCCCATCTGTCCGTCTGTCAGACGCCATGCGCCAGCCACTGCCCACGTTCACATGTCAGCAGCGCCATCACATAAACAGCTGCATGTGTTTTTTATAAGTTCCTCCTCTCCACAATAATAAGTGCCTCTCCATGCATCAAGCAGAAGGGATCTGAACGTGGGCCAGTGCTGAAGCTACTTAGATATTCCAACCACCTCTGTCTCATTTTTTTATTTTCAGCTCGGGTGTTGAAGATATTGACAGGTGTAAGACTCTTCAGAGGGTTGACCTAGGTGGAGGCGTACAGGCTGTCAGCAAAACTACGGGACGGTGCCGATCTATGAACGCCGACTTTAGATGACAGTTGGTGGAGATGCACCAACTTTTCTTTTGAAACAAAGAGTGAGAGTTTGAAGAAGACGAAGCGGGGAGTTTTTGACAAGAACTTTTTGTGAGCGAAAATGGCTGTAATACTTCATACTTAATCATCAAGGGTGTGGAAACAATCACAATGTGCCGGGCATTGCAGTCTCTAGACAACGCCAGTGCGCCAGTCTCGGTGCCAAGAGAGACAGGTCTGTCCATGACAGAGCGAGTGTGATTCTCATGAGATGGTGAATTTGATTGTGTCACCCTTCCAGGAAAAAAAAACCCTAATGACCCACCAGCTGTCTCTTGGATGGTGCTGGCAACTGTTTCCACCCCCAAATGGTTTATTATCAGTGATTAACATAGCCATGAAAAAACAACAATGTTCAGTTTCATATGGTGAAAGATGTTTAGCTTGAAGCTGATTTAATAAAGAAGATGATTAGACATTATAAAGTATATGAAGTAATAATATTTGATATGTTGAGAGATATAGATCAGCATCACTTTACAGTAAGATTGTTAACATTAGCTATGAGATACTTCTGAAGCGTTGTTTTATCTTAGTAATCTATGTTCATTTCAGCATTTACATATACCTGAATATATCAGTATCTGCTAATGCTATTTAATTGACCTGAGCTAACATGAAGTAATAAAGAGCACTTTTTATTAACTATATTAACATTAACTAACTTAGAGTTTACACACTCTGACTGAGAACTAATGCTACATGTAAACTAATGAGACGTTATTGTAAAATGTTACAATTTTTATCAATAGTTTTTTTCAATTTCAATTTCCCTTTTTTTTTAAATTATTTTTCTTTATTATTAGATTTCCTATTTTCATTACATTTTTAACATTTTATTTATTTTAGTTAAAACAATGTTCATCAATCATCTAAGCTGCCAAAAAATATGTTTTTTTGCTAAGCCATTTTTAAAGCTATTTTATTTATACAATGTGCATTCATGTACTATTCTCATTTTATTTTATGTATTTATTTATTCGTATGGTACAGCACAGATAAGAAAGTGTACTTGGTGACCCGGGTAAACAAAGTTCTGACAAAAAAAGGGGGCTCATTTATGAAATACTGTGCTTGCACATTTTCAAAAAGAAAGAAAAAAACAGAAATCGTTCTGCAAAGCACATTCCAGCAATTTCCTCATAATGGGGAGTGTAGGCAGTGCCACTTATCCAAAACATCAATATGCCAAACAAATAAAATATATTTCCCAGGGTGTTTTGTGCAAAAAAAGAAATAGCTGGTTATTTTGTATCAACGCATTCATAAATAACGGGTAAGAAAAAAGAGATTGATGTTTAGTTATGTTTCCTCTCCTGCCAGAACCACGCAGCTTGGAAAATTATAGCGTTTGCTGTCATCAAAGAACCAACATTTAAGTTTTATTACGAAAGTACAGATTCTATGATAAATGTAAAACTACGTTTATAAGCAGTCAGTGTGTGTAACTCAAATGTCAGCATTATGCACAAAACGGCTTGGTTTTAAATCATTAAGTCTTTTGATGGGGCTCATTTTGAATATTTAGAAAACACAGAATACACGGAAGATAAATTTCCCATAATGCACTGTGCAAAACATGTTGCGCTGCAAATGTTACTCAGTGTGAAACAGAACAACAAAAGAGAAATAAAGTATTCTTTATCGTTTCAGCTCACTCGTCCCTCAAAACTCCAAAAAGCCATTACATCAACAAAGTGCATGCAAACACACACTCACTAATACCCATCTCTCACCCTGAGACAATATTGGCGCCTGTTTGATGGGCTGATAAATTAGACAACACAACCGTTTGCCGAGATTAACCTAGAGTGAGAACAGGGCTGGAATGGGTATCTTCCCCTCAGGAATGGAGCAGACAGAAACAGGACAACGATGTCCTTGAATGCCACTCAAAATTCGAGGCAGGGTGTCTAGCTGAAAAGGTCACGGTTTAAGCGGGTCTGAACAGCCCTGATCAGCAGGTGAACTCATTGTGACACTGTTCACACACACTTTGCTGAAGCGATCTTCGTCGTTGTCCCGTCCCAATCATTGTGGCGGTAATAACTCGTGTCTCTGGTCAAAAATGGGGATGACAAGGGCTTGAGGCCATTGGTGCTGTCATGGTGGTCCCCTTGGGGTCCATGGAGGACAACTGGCTTCACGGACCAATGGTCAATAACATTAACCAGGGCCCAGAAGCGTGAGCTGATGTGGGTGATCGTAGCTGGGCTGGCCAGAGGAAAGAACAAAACGCGTTCACTATGACCTGAAGTCAGTCGCCATCTGTGTCCCTCACTGATGACAGTATGCTCAGGTCTTTTGTTTTTCCTTATTTACAGCACTTTTTGGCCATTGTTCTTTTGGAGCTCCTACACAAGTAGGTTGCTGCTCTTCCAGGAACAAAAACAATACAACATTTGGACAGCAACATATTGTAAATATATTTGAAAAGAAAAGACATCTTGATTAAAAGGTTAATTTTACCACTACTATTAAATTACTAGAAATACACAAATTTGAAATTGTACCAAATAACCAACAAATAGTTTTAAATTGCAATGTTATTGTAAAACCATTAAAACATGTTCACAATTTTGCATTAAATAAAATTAAATAAAACTAAAACTAAATATTAAAAACTTTTTACCTTTAAATTTCAGTTAGTTGCAAAGGCAATTTTCTTTTAGCTTTAAGCAGTAAAATTGAAAAATCATACAGCCATATAAACAAAAAATAATATGAAAAATATTAATAAGGAAATATAGGCATGATAGCATTGTAATGTATATTACGAAAATATTATATTTGTTCATTTAAATAAAAATGTGCATTTTATTGGCAAAAATGGCAAAATTATTCAAATTGTAAAAACAGAGAAAAATAAATGTCCAATATAATATACTGTTTAATAATGATGATGATGATAATAATAATAATAATAATATAAAACTATACTATCTGCTTATAAATACGTAATGCTGATAAACAATATTATACTGATTTATCAAATTTAATGTTTAATTTTCAAGTTAAAAACAAAAACAGTTGGCCGATCATTTCGATTATTTTAAGGGATGCTCCATTTAAAAAAAATAAAATAAACATTCTTAGGCTGTTCAATAATGTACTGCACTGTATATCAGTATCATCATTATTAATACTCTTAAAGCTTTTATGCTTATATGTTTTTCAGTTTTTTTCCTTTATTTAAATTACTATTATTATTACTTACTATTATTACTATTTAATACTATTTAACTTATCCTTTTTTTCATGTTGAAGGCATGATAATGAACTGCAACGACAGACATACCAACCAAAGTTACAGAAATCACTAAAAGACACATGCTGAATCAAAGCCATTTTTAAAGAAGTTTCTTCTTTTTTGCATTTCCAAGAAGCGTTGGCTTAGATAGAAAAGGGATGAATGAAGAATCCAAAAAAGTAAATATGAGCAGTGCCAGCATGTAAAATTGCCAATGCATTTCCAATTTCATGCCCCAGCCATCCACAAATGCTGCAATCAACAGTAACAATGCACATAAAGCTGTCTAAGGCTCCTAAGCCATTCTGTTAGAAACCTGCATATTAAAGCAGAATATGCTGAAGAAACATCCTGGCTTCATTACCAAAGTAGAGAGGCAACCAAAGTGAAGTGGGGGAATGTCTGGAGAGTGGGGGTTATCAATAACACACTTACCCTAACAAATCATCCCGAGCCTTGGCACCAACTGTGTTCATATAATGTCAATATCATTTCATGGGGCTCCGGAGACTTGAATCCAACACCTCCTCTATCCATTCAGTAAAGTGCGAAGCTAATAAAAGGCCTCCTTAATATTTGGTCAGGCCTTTGATGGAAGTTGTGTTGGCCATGTGGGAGAGGTTTTCATCTGCACGCTGTCTGAGTGAAAACTGAAAAATAGAAAGATACAGGGCACGTAAACAAAGGCAGGTACTTTGTCATCAAGTTCAAAAACATTCAAATATAAAATACTTTAAAGTGCTCCTATTTAGTTACAGCATCCCCTGCAATGAAATAAATGACAAAGAAATTATGACAGGGTTTCAGTATTTTTGGAACCCATTTGTAAATTCACTTTTGCTCCACATTTACAGTACATAATATCATCAAACAGGGGGAAAATATATTTAAATATATATATATATATATATATATATATATATCAAAAGAGCTGAAATGAAAAAGATTTTACATTTCAGTGGTCTGATGGCAGAAACACTTTTCAAGAGCAGAAATCTCTGCAACAGTTTGTCCAAAAACTGAAGCTGTACTAAAATAACCATTCCTCCTTTTGACAGGCTCCATCAGGGGCCATGTGGACGCCTCATCTGCTGCTGGATGGGGCATCAACTGACCCTCTAGACCCCTCTTAGGCTGGCCAGCCAGCTGTGACTGTCCCGTCTGTGGTTGCTCTCGCTAGAGGAGGCAGCTGAGATCTCCCACGACCTTAATTACATGAAATGAGATGGGGCTTGTCTGCCATCACAGTCCCTCATTTCACACTCACACTGGGCCAGAGATGCGTCATGAATCTCTGAGTTTCACAGGTGTCTTACAGGAAAAGCAATCTGAGTGAACAGACCATAGCAGAGGATTAGAAGCACAACTTACAAATAAGCGTCTTTGGGGAGCCTTTTGGAGATATGTGCGTTATATACACTACTTGATCAAAAATATGGAATAATTAGGATTTTTTATGTTTTTGAAAAACTCTTATGCACACAAAGTCTGCATTTATCTGATCAAATATACAATTTAGACTGTAACTTTATTTATTATTAACATATTAATAGCAAACTATAATTTAATCCTGTGATCAAAAATGTAATTTAATGCAGCCTGAAAATCAAAATGTAGCTTTGCTATCACAAAAATAAGTATATTAAAATAGATGATTGATTATTGAGATGTCAATGTAGTAAAAGCATACAACACTCAATATCTCTCCTGACACTCACTCCAAAACACCATAATGTGACAAAAGGAAAAAAAAAAGCCACATTTTTCTAAATGACGAAAGTAATGTCCCATAACTTTAGAACATCACAACACACATGAGCCGATATGTGCCCATTAGTGAGCGGAAATGGAAAAGCGATTTCGTTTCCCACCACTTGAGAAGCAACACACAACTAGGCATCAAATAAATCACTGGCGCTGGGAGAAAACGTGGGGAATATTCCCATAGTCATACGCACATTTCGCCTCTCGAAGGTACGAATATTACTGAAAAATTAGGCCAGATCTCAACTACCATCACTCATGCCTGAACCTGAAAGAGCTTTTAGATCATCTTGTAATTACAAATTATTTTTCTAATTAATTTTCGGTTTCGTGTTCCATTACCATCTGGTTATGAGGGTTAAAGCTAATTGAAAATGTTATTAAGATAATAATGTTTACTCTACATGGTGCGGATCCAGTCGAGAACTGATGAGATGTCATTCTCTCGCTTTTTCATTCTCTCTCTCCCCCGTTTCTTTAACGTTTCTGATGCAGATTCCTTAGGGATTCCATCAGGAATTCTTTTAGTACTTTGCAGTTTGAAATATTTTGGGGGGAAAGATATAGAAAGAAAAAGGGATGAGATTCTTTCAGAACAGACATGATAAATCAGAAATGTAATATTAATTATTTATTATTCGTAAATACCACTTATTACAGCAAAATCCACATGTATTTTTAATATACGTGTGATGTAAATCTAATTTATTCCACTGAATGGCTTGTACGGTATGTTTTTGATTCACTAAAATGTACCGACTTGGTTATTTATTCACAGGCTACGCGGTGTGTTTTTGATTCACTAAAAGGAACTGACTCCCATGAGTCATTCTTTTGAAAGTCCAACTGTACAGATGGCGTTGTAATCAAAAGATTTATTTATTTGTCAATCTCACTGTACTAGTTGCACCACATGTTTTTGATTCACTTAAGATACTCACATGATCCATTTGTTCAAGAGTCTGAACATACTGGTAGCATAGGATTTTGAATTAATAAAAAGGAACTGTCTCAGAAACGAAAAATCATTTCATGCGGTATGTTTTTGATTCACTATTTCTTTTCTTTTTTCTAAATAGCCAAATTATATGAGTGTTAATCAGGGTTGAGGCTGTACTAGTATGATTTTGATTCATAAGAGTCATGTATTAGTGAATCTCACTGAACTGGGTTGCACAATATATGTTATTGATTCACTAAAAAGAACCAACTCATGAGTCAGTTGTGTGTACTACATTGGTGGAAGAAGTAAAACAACTATTAACAGAACTGAGAGCCATAAAAAAATGTCATAAAAAGAATTTTTTTCTTTAATGGGATGAAATCTAAATAATAATGTCCTGGTTCCCAAACCTACTCCTCTGCACCATCTGTTCTGCGCTCTCCGCTTCTTTCTCTCGTGACTCAAGGCTGTTTGCTTATTGTAATTGCGCTTGCTGGGAACACTTTTTTCCCTTTTGGCAAAACAGAAGTTCTCTAATCCATACTGACATGGCGTTTCTGGGGAGTTGGGCTCTATCTTAACCTGCAATAGTGCACCATCCATAAACGAAGTTTCGTATTCATGCAAACACACACACATATGGACACAAAGACAACGGCACATGCTAACACACACACGCACATCCTTGGCAGCTTTTTTTTTTTTTTTTGGACTCTGAACGCTCATCTCCACTTGGCCATTCCATATAACAGAGAAAGGAAAAGCCTTTCTTGAGGGGGTTGAAGCTTACCCATGTGTTAAGACATAATGAATGTGTGCGTACATGCTCTTTTCTTAACAGCCCCCAAGAAAAAGCATGACACAAATTCATGGAGCGCTGAGCATTTGCAGCCTCTCTGCTCATGCAGCCACATTTCCTGTCGAAATCAAATGTATTGTTTTACGGCATCTTTGTGACATGCCATACACTAATGCATTTTTAGCTCAACACCAACCGACCGTCCTCTTAAAGAAACATGCCAGGAATCACCCTTAGCAAAAGCAATGTGGCCACGTCTATAATATCTAGTTGTTCACGTCAAACTCTATCCCGGTGTTTGTTTTTCACAGTAAAATCCTGCGAACGACCTGTCATGAATCTCATTTCATCTTCAGCTCTCAGCCAATCAAACGCCTGTAAATTTCCACAATACGCTCATCTGTTATTAACAGCAGCGCACATGCTAGAGGCCGTTTGCAAACAGAACATACATGATGCAATTAAATTAGCAGTTTGCGCTGAGATTCAATCGCTTTATGTATCACTCAAGAGTGAAAAATGCTGCAGTTTTCCTGGATGGGTGAAATCAAATTAGGGTTGATGGCCAAATGTGCTTGTGTTTATGCACAGCTGAAAATTAGGTTCCGTTGCATACCATGGCTCCCCCTCAGCCGCTATAAAGAGGTGAGTTATGCACCGTGAGGCTGAATGCACAGCAAAAGCCTTGAAAACTAACCGACTATGCGTAGATGCCTTCTCTTGAGAAGCCTGAACCAAGAAACTGATTTTGAACTATTTGGGCCATGACAATTTAATTGGAAATGAGAACAACAATGCAACAGTGCAATTTTGTGACAGGAAGATACTCAAACAACTGTGGAAAAAGAAGGGAAAACGGAGGGGGAAATGCAAATAAGCTAAATTAATTGTGGAGGAAGAGAAAACAGAAGAAAAAGGGAGTGGAGGATTATAAATAGTTCACCATAAAATGAAATTCCTGTCGTCTTTACTCACCCTCTTGTCATTCAAAACTAACTTTTGCTAAATGTTTTTGATAAAGCTCTTTCGGATGTAAATACAGTGGAAGTAAATGGAACAGGCACTGTCAAGATATAACAATTATCATAAAAGTAGTTGACACCCCTAAACCTACCCGTCACTGGGGTTTAGACAAATAAAAAAAAGAGTGTGGTCGTACAAATTAGCACAAATTAGGCACCTTGTACGAATATGTATGAGTTAGTCGTGAGACCCTGTTGTTTTGACCAAGAGAGAATGTTCATTTACCCGAAAATGCTATTTAATGTTAAGGTTGATGCATTGCAGTACTTACGGACTGACACAGGGTATAAGAACTTCACAGAAAAATTAGATTTTTGTATTTGTAGTTTTTCCCCCTCACTTTGACCGGCCTGCAAAAACCTGTTTGTAACCTGTTTGTTTTATTAGTAAAGATTTCTGACCTGTTTTTGGAAGTGATTGATTGTAAACTGACCTGAAGATACGCACCTTGTGTAAACGCTAAAGACCTATGATCAATCAACATAATACAAAACCTGTGCTAAATGAAAGTGACCAAGTTAACAAAAATATTGAAAGGTTGGTGATGATACAAGATATTCAGGTTTTAAACTTTAACAGATTAAAATATGAATTCAATTAAAAAGTGTTTCTAAATCCTTCTCTCTGACACTTTTAACATCATCTCAGTCAACTTTTAGAACTCCAGGAACAAGCAATCAAACAAACAGCTATAATAATTGCTGTCTAATGTAATCAAAGCCTCAGTCTGATTATGTTAAGCAAACAAAGGTGGCTAATGTCACTCATTAAACTGCTTCAGGATGCCTAAACATTACCCTTCAACCCGTTCAAGAAAACAGACCATTTTCTGCTCTGGGGTTGTCTGTAAACCCTCTAGCCTTACATTATGTACAGTGCAGATCCATCTGATTGGCAGATGTGCCTGAACCCATGGCCTGATCCAGACCCAGCTGAGCTGTGCCACGCATCAAGCCTATTTTCCTCCTGAATGTAGGAAGTGGATTTGCATTAATGAGGTCTGGGATGTTAAGCTAAGACGTACTGTACCTGAAACCCATTTCCCGTTTGCCTAGTGCAAAAGGTTTCACTGACGTCAGCATTGAAGGGATGAGCGGACATTCAGAGAAAATGATAAAGGAATGGGTTTTAAATATCTTGAAAGGTGAAGGTTTAACCTAAAATCTTTTGCAACATGATACACATAAATAATATAGTGCTGTGCAATAATTAACGATTAATCACATCTAAATTGTGTATATGTGTACTGTTATACATCAATACACACCTTTTCCCCATTTAATATTATATATAAAACTAAAATAATCATCTGTTTATTTATTTATTAAACATTAAAGGTATTATTATAGCTGCAATATATTTACAAAAGAGATACATATTTCAGACATATTTAAGTACACCCAATATCATATACATATATAATGCATAAATAATATAAAAAAATCTGTATAATTTCCCACATTTTATTTATTATAATAAAAAATAAAATAGTACATGTATATCTAATCTGCATACATAATACACAGACACTATAATATACTATAAATGTTATATAAAATATTACATATATTTTTCAACATTTAATTTAATATATAAAACTGAAATTATATTATGTTATATTGTTATATTATACTAAAATTATATAAATATGAATAACTAATTGTATATATTATAATATTATATAATAATATATTAAATATAATTTCCCCCATTTAATTGAATGCATAAATCTAAAATAAAATAAGCATTTATTTATATATTTAATAAACATATAATATTAATGAATATGAAGAGCACACACACACACACACATCCACATATATTTTCTCTATTTAAATTAATATTTAAAACTAAAATAAAATAATAATCTTAACATAATTTCAATGTATGTATTTAATATGATCATATTATTGAATACAACTATTTTCTCTATTTAATATAAGGTATAAAACAAAAATAATCACTTGTTTACAATAATATTTTTGATACATTTGACCTATTTAAAGGGCTCTGCAGCATCAAAAGGCATGTTTTGTCCTTGTGTTCTAATTCTAAAAGTCAGAGAGCATAACAACCAACTACAAACTGTGTGCGATGGGCCGCAGAGAAGAGAAGAACAGGCAGGCAGAGGCCATCGCTGTGAGCGGTAAGCCCAGAATGACAGCTGAACTCTCATAGAACCTGCTCATATTAGACAGCACAGCGTGGCTGAGTGTTTGTCATCCCCTCGCAAACAATTAGCCTTCATTAAGAGAACTAAATCTGTATGCATCCCTCCCGTAGAGATCGCAGCGGGGGTGGCTGCCTCTCTTGGCCATTTCCACCCCCGGCACAGCTAGAGGCTGAACATCCAGCCGTGATGGAGATCTCCTCCGCAGGCCAGCGGGGAAAATTAACAGACTGTTTACGTTGGCCGCTTTTAATTTATGCCAGAATGAACCCATCAAGGGTGCTGTGGTTTGTCTGCAGGGGGCCGCTGGATGTGACAGAGGTTGTGAGCTCCGTTTCTCACCTCACTGACAACAGCAGTGCGCTTCGTTTCATATCAGAGCTCTCTCGGCCAGCTGACGCAAAATTATATGGCTTCAAAATGTCAGACAACAAACACAGGCATGATACAGTCACAATGCACTCAAAGTAGATGCACAACCCCGCATGACTTGTGCAGGACTTTTATGTGCAACGGCAGAACATTATCCGTCTCCGCGTGCATTCTATTCATACCTCGAGCAATCAATCTACACTCAGGTTAATATAAAACCCTCCAAAACAATTGGAGGACCATTGAAGGCATGGCGGCTTCTGAAATAAAACTCTAATGGATATCCGCGGGAGACTGCCACGAAGAATGATTAATTAGGCCTTAACCGTGAGCTTTAAAGCTGTACTCTCCGTCTCATTAGAGGAGAAAAGCAAGCATTTTTAGCTACAATAGTTATTATCCTTTCATAGCACTCCAAGTTGATCTTTTGTCCCGGTCCCGCTGTCTGATATTAAGGCTTCTACTGTGGAGATGTCTGACATTTAACAGAGCCTGCGGTGCGGCTCAGGGGAGCGGGGCGACTCTCTGGGGGGAGATATTGTGCGAGACCCCCTCTCTGGTGGCTAACAGCAGCCTGATATTACTCACCTTGTCACCTGCCGCCGTAGCGTTCAATAACAGAGGATGACACTGAGGTCTTAGCAAAAATGAGCTCAAATTGACCTTATCAGCCTCAGTATGTGCTGTAGGATCTCCTGGAATCAATTAAACAGATTTAGTAAAAAATGTCATCGTTATAATGATAGTCATGCATTTATATTCAGCAAATGTGTGTTAATGATGCTTACAGCACAATCAAAAGAAGTTATCTTTGTTTTTTTCCTTATTAATTGTTTTTTATTGATTGAAATCATAATAAATAGTTAATTGTAATTGTAAATAAATATATATGCAGCGTGTTCGTGTGTTTGGTTGCGTTGCGAGAATTAGCAGCGCCTGTGTTGTCAAACTGATGAAGATGTTTTCTTAATGTGGTGTTGTTTTTTATTCTGTTTGCATGTGTTTTCTTAAGTTGCAGGGCGTTGAGCTCTCTCGGCCACCGCAGGGTCTTTTAGTTTTAAATCAGAATGATTTGCGGCGCAGCGCAAGATTGCAAGCGCCATTAGTGTAAACGGATGGACATAATCATACCTGAAACAGAAAACTAATAGATGCAGTAATATTCCCTCCTCACGTGGGAAACTGCGAGCTTTCACCGACGAACGTCGCACACACAACATATCTCCTCCCGACAAACGTTTATTAGACGAGGAAGGGTGTGGTCTCAAAATTAAAGATGAAAGATGCAACATACACTAGCAGGGGTCACTCACAGTTTTATGCTGTGTTAGTGATTATTTATGTTGCTAAGGGTGGTTGCTAAGGGTATTGCTCAGTGATACACAGAACAGTTAGATGAACAGT
Organism: Enteromius afrohamiltoni; assembly: GCA_034779775.1. Taxonomy (NCBI): domain Eukaryota; kingdom Metazoa; phylum Chordata; class Actinopteri; order Cypriniformes; family Cyprinidae; genus Enteromius; species Enteromius afrohamiltoni. Next base: position 14,331,725 of record JAUYWG010000061.1, read on the forward strand.
GCTGTATCGTAAATAAAACACAGCTGCTGACCAATCAGAATTCAGGAATGGAACTAACCGTTTTATAAATAAATTGTATATATATTTGTCACAAACTTTTTTTAATTACACTGTAACATCATACAATGTATGAATTATATAATGCACTGTTCAAAACAGTATTATGTGTGATTATAATCTATAAACTTTCATTTTTCATAAGAACTGAAGGTGTAACAATAATCACACATCAAATAGCTACAGCTAAAACTTACTATTAATAAATATAAGAATCAATAAGAAAAATATAATGCACAATAAAAAAAAAGATATTTAGTTGTTATTTTTATGAATTTGCTTTCTGAAAAAAGTAATAATGACATTATAATGGTTTTTAAAAAAAAAGTAGACTCTCATAGAACAAGTTCAACTGTCATTATAAAGTGATTAGTGAGATCCTCATTATAAACCATTATATTGTTTAGGTTTTTTTTTCTTTAAGTGATTTAAAAGTCTAGGAATCAAAAACACCTGCTCACATTAGTGACAACCACAAAGAAATTACGGGGTAAGATGTCCCGCATGACACCGTGTACAGCAGGTTTAGGGAAAGCCCTTTAGCAATTTTCTTTTCCTGCAGCTATGCTAACTTTAATACATCAACATTTCAACCCATAGGGGTTTCTGTGTTGTCACAGGATGATGTTATTCCCTACAAAGCTACAGAGAGGAACATCTTACGCATCTTTACTGCCGTGCTACAGAGCAAGAAATATCACACAACTGCTGACTGAAGTTCATGCGAGGTTACCTGCTTCCATTGTACAAAAACCTCTATAATTGAGCCACATTTCATCTGAGCGCATAAAAAAAGCCAAAAGAATGGTGATAATGCTATGCAAAAAAATGCATTAAAGTCCACTGGGATTGTCAGTCTGAAGATATAGTATCAAAAACCCGCCGGTCTGCTGCCAGTCAGCTTTTATGCAGATGCGTTTCGGCCTGGCCTGCCTTTGAACAATTTGTCATACTTTGATATTGTATTAACCTGCGAATGCTGACTCTTCATTTGTTCAATTCTGAGGGGAGAGCTACAGAGCGGGAAAAAGCAATATTTCAGTGAGAAGGGAAGAGAAAGAGAGCGGGGCAGCTGAACATTAAAAACGGCTGAAGATGAAGGCAAGGTGCGATTCATCATGGGCCGGCTGCTGTTGGCTAGGATCTGAGACTATTTACATTGCTTGAGCAAAGGTGAGGTGTAAACACACTTTTGCTCATGGTTTACGTTCTGCTCAATGCACCTAATTGGCTTTCGAGTGTATCATCCTGTCCTTGGAGAATGGGAGCTGATGAATGTTTGTCTGGGCACCGCTGAGGATCCAGAACAACCTCCCTCCCCGAGACACAAAATAAACGCTTCAGTAATAGCAGTGGCCCGGAATATTAGCCTATTGTAAGACGTGCAACTGCAAACATCCGCCCAGTGTAGTCTGTCTGTACAAACAACCATGTCAGATCCATTTTTTGGGTAGTGACTCACCGGTTGAGAAACACTGATGAATTACACTTCATTTCCTAAAGGTTTAAACCAAGTTTTTTTATGCCTGAAAATCCATAACTGAATGAAATGTGAAATGAAAAGCTAGGGACGAGGAGTAGCTCTAGGATCCTTTATCAGCCTCAGCAAGAAACTCACTAATAATTGCTTATATTTCACTGCTTTATTGAGCACTTTGACACGGGATATACTGTTTATTGAAGCCTGCAACAGAATAAATAAATAATAATAATGCCTATCGCAACTTTTTCTTGGAATTAAAATACATTATATATATGTAAACATTTTTTATATATATATATATATATATGTATATATACACACACACACACACACACACACATATATATATATATATATACAAAAAAAAATCATCACTCCCCCCCAAGTATTATTGTGCATTCCAAGTAATATAAATCGAACTACAGTCGGGTTGTTTTGTTTACGTAATTTTTACTAAATTAAAGTTGACTGAAAACGTATTTTAAAAAGTTTGTTTTAAAGCTAAAGCAGATAACTCCACATTTCATGTTTTAGAGTTAAAAAAACACAAGTTTAAATCTTTGTAATCTCCTAAAGACTGTATGGATGTAACGTAATTACATGCAATAAAACGTAAACTCGCAATGCCTTGAAAGTGGACAATACTGGC